>CM052883.1:86126731-86147549 GCA_028534135.1 Potos flavus | reverse complement strand
TCATATTTTTTTACTATGAAAACAAAAATAACATAGAAAGTTGATGAGTAACATGAAATTCAACAACAGTGTGGTTGCCCTATGGTGAGGAAGTAGGGGGAGAAGGATATGACCAAAGTGGAGCACAAGAGTGGCTTAAAAACACTGTTTATGTTATTAAGGTGGGTTATGGGTGTTTATTTAAATGAATTTATTTATTGTACACACTCCTATATTTATAGTATGTTTTACAATTTTTTTTTAGAAAAGATAAAAATTAAAGTACCATCCAAAGCAAAACACAAATATATTTTGGCAAGTGTATCTGTGGGCCGAATGGGCCATCCCGTTTATCCTTCTGATCTATGCCATACATCCCTCACCTGCCCCATTCTCACTTACCATTTGGCTGGCCCATTGGCATCTCCAGATGAGGGACTGGCCAGGAGAAGAAAGAGAGGGGAGGAAGGGAAGGCAGCCCTGACGACCCAGATAGGGTTGCCCGTCAATAATTCTGAAGCACATCAGATGTCAGAGGAGTAAGTTAGAAACAAATTGTGGGCAACTCTGAAAGTTTTATCTTTTTCTCCTCCATATTACCACAGATAATTCTGAGTTGACCACACATTATGAATTGGCTCAACTGTCTGTGCTTTAAGTGTTGTTAAAGCCAGCAGTTCTAAACTATTCCCATGAAGGGAATGAAAATCTAGTGACCGAGAAGTAACAGTGATTTGAGAGGAAGGAAGAAGAAGGAAGGGAGAGAGGGAGGGAGGGAGGGAGGGAGGGAAGGAAGGAAGAAAGGAAGGAAGGAAGGAAGGAAGGAAGGAAGGAAGGAAGGAAGGAAGGAAGGAAGGAAGGAAGGAGGGAAGGAAGGAAAAGGGAGAGGGAGAAGGAAAGGAAGGGAGGGAGGAGGAAGGAAGGAAGGAAGGTAGGGAAGGAAAAAGGAAGGAGGAGGGGAGGAAGGGAGAAAGAAAAAACTTGCCAGGGAGGAGCTTGTAGATTTTCAGAAGCTTGGAAGGCACTGTTCCTCCTGTAAGACCTCAATCTTATATACCTAATGAAAAACCACCTTAATTAAGATTATCCGCACACTCAGTCTGCTGGGAATCCCAGTGATACATTCATTAAGTCTGGCACATTGGAGAAAATACCTTAATGCTAAGGAGGTATAAAGTGCCAGAATGGTAGATCAGGTGAGGGCTATGGCACACTGTAGAGATGAAAATTGAGCTGTATGTTGAAATATGCAACTAAGGAGGACATGTGATCTTGGGAACAGGGTGCTCTCGACTTGAACAAATCCATACTCAAGAGACATCCTAGAGAAGAGAACAGGATGTAAAGAAGGGAAAGCATCTCAGTGAGTCTGTTACAACATGGAGCCTTTTGGAGCACTTTTTAATGAGTCATACATGTGCAAGTAGGGCTTAACTGTTTGAGAGAGAAGCCCTCATTTGTGAAAACAGTAGCACCTGAGAAAGTAACTTATCAACGTCAGTGTTAATTTCTTTCATCAGCCCATTGATAGAATTTGAGAAGAGTCATTTAGCAATCATCTTATCAGTGGTTCAGTACCTCTCTACTCATTTTGCACAGGATCAGATAAAAGGATGATGTTTGCTTTATCTTCAGTTTGCCACCCTGGCACAGCTAAAAGCTTTTCAGGAAGGGAGAAGAACAAACTGAGAGGTTGCCAGGTTATGAAACATTGTCACAGCCAAGCCAGCAGCATTGAATCAATTTCCAATATGTTTCTTCTGTAGCTAAAACCTATACTCTGGAGATGTTATTGTTTGATTATAAAAGCGGGAGGAATTTGAAGAGAGACTTTCATGCCACCTTGATAAACAGTCTCTGTCTGTAACTCGATTGTGTCAACTCCCAAATGGAGGGGAAATATGCTTTAAGGTGACTTTCTGCCCATTTGAAACTCAGCCCTGTGTTCTGCCTTTGGAGCCCATTTGGAAGGAATCCTATGTGTATAAGAATGCATTTGGAGTGGGCATCGTCTGTCCTGCTTCTGCAGGAATGGATTGCATTTCCAAGGGTGTTACTTCTCCTTACCACTGACCCAGTCATCGTAATGTTTCCCTGATGTCAAAAGTATTTGTATGTAATTTGGCTTTATGACAGGTCTCTTTCCTATGTAACTCATAATTTAAAAAAAAGAAGCACTTCTCAGACACTGGGTTAAAATTGACTCCGATTTTAAAAGAAGAAAAGTGGCAAGGAGGAGTCAGTGTCCTGAGGAATGAATGGAATTAGAGTCCAAAGCCCAGTTTGGGATGTTATGACTTCATACAAAATGCTGCATCTCTCTGTTTCCTCAATCATCAGATGAAGGATTTATTTTAGATATTCTCTAATGTTTGGGGTGTTTGTTGTTGTTCCTGGCCCAGCTTTTAATACTCTTTGAGGGAGTGGATGTATCCCTGAAGTCCAAGGTGCCTGTCTACGTCAGGTTCCCACATCTCTTGAATCTGGGAAGACAGGGTTTCAATCACAGGATCTGAGTAAACTAGAAATTGGCAAAACGAATTCAATGAAAAAAAAAAAAAAACTAATTCAATGATTTCTGGGCCAGACTTCATCATCATCTGTAACAGTAGCATCACCACCATGCATTTACCTAAAGTTTTGCATTTTTTTAGAGCGCTTCCATAGATCCCCTCCACAATCTCCCAGCCAGGGGTTTGCAGTCACATAGACCTATGCTCCAGATTCCACGATTCCACTCTGCCACCTAACAGATGCTGTGATCTTGAGCGAGCTCCTGAATCTCTCTAAGCCTCCTTTCCCTCATCTGCCAAATGGGGATAACAGAAAGACTTACCTTGAAGTGTTGTTATGAGCTTGAAATGAGTGTTTTTGCAGATGGGTGCTTGACAGCTATGCCAGGGACTAGCAAGAACTCACTTGTTGGTCTTCATTGTTAATGTACTTATTATTAAGATGGGTATGGTTAAAGTATAGGTGGCTTTGGATATCATCTTTTTTTTTAAAGTTGTACTCATGGCTATGATTTATTACAGTGAAGGATGCGAAGCAAAACCAGCAAAGGGAAATGTCACATGGGGCAGCATCGGGAAGTAATAAGGCACAGGCTTCCAAGGGTCCCCTTTCAGGGGAGTCACACAGAACATGCTAGATACCCCCGGCAACAAGTTATGACAACACATGTGAAATGTTATCTACCTGAGAAGCTCATTAGAGACTCAGAGCCCAGGTTTTTACTGGGGGCTGGTCACACAGGTACCATCTTGCCTTGCACATATTAAAATCCCGTATTCCCCCAAGGAAAGCATGTGTTCAACAGAAACCACATTGTTTATATGAA
The DNA here is from genome assembly GCA_028534135.1 of Potos flavus. Classification (NCBI taxonomy): domain Eukaryota; kingdom Metazoa; phylum Chordata; class Mammalia; order Carnivora; family Procyonidae; genus Potos; species Potos flavus. The sequence continues at coordinate 86,144,230 of CM052883.1, read as the reverse complement.
CAATTTAGGCACAGTGAGCCACTCTTATCAGTTAGGGTGGTGGGAACCCTCTTGAAATCCTGGGAGGGTGCTAGTGAAGGACCAGTCTTGCAATCAGGCCTTGCCAAAGGTAAGCCTTGGCACCCCTGCTATGATAACTCTTTTCTTCACAATCTGTCACCTTGGCTCTTGTCCAAAACATCTTTACAGCAAAACTATTACCAGTAGGACTCTATACAGCAGTATAGTATACTACTATAGTATAGTCTACTTAGTAGTAGACTAAACTGTTGACTTCAGCAATTCAGAGTTTCTCAGTTAAGTTGAATCTGACCTGAATGCCTCCATCCAGGGCCAAGATAGTGTCATTGATAAATAATTGGGGTTTTGTGTCTTTGATAGTGTCCTTCTCGTGGATAGGGTACTGTTGGACACACATCAAGACTTTGCAATCATTAAAGTACTCCAGACAGGACAAACATTAGTCAGATGTATGGGTTAATGGGCCCCCAATATGGCTGCCCACCATGGAGCTTCAAACCCTATGATTCCCAATTCAGTCAAAAATAATTCAGGTTAGTCCTTGATTTCCGAGATATGGCATTTAGCTCCAAACAGCATTACTTGTCTATGGCATCAGCAGCATCATCAATGTCATGAGTGTAGATGACATTCATAAGTGTCCTTTGTGGAAAATACACGAGCTGGGCCACCTTCACTGTCTTATGATTGATGCTGTCACGTGTGCAGTCAGTTTGAATTCAAGGCCTTTACAGCAGCTTGGTAAAGTAGCATGGGGAGTTTTCATTCAGGAAAGAGGGAAAGCTTCTGAGAATAAGATAATTAGTTCCCATCCCACCTCACCCCCACATCTCCCCCAGGCACTGTTGTCTTCCCCCATTGGTACAAAATCAGTGTGTTCCAGTGAGTAATCAAAACTTTACCTTTTTTTCATCCATAAATTCTTCCCAAGATTTTTTTGTCTAGACTGGTTGTATGTAAGAGGGACAAAAGAATTTTCACCAAAAAATGTTTTTATACAGTTTAATCAGAAAGATGCATCGTGTTCAGAAACTGGTCAGGACAAACTCTTGAATTTTAAAACGTCTTCAAAATGCGTTTATATAACCTCTTACCCTCTTTGTCCTGATTATTTATCCAGTAAGCAGCCTAAAAGCCTAGCTTTTCTGGGGACAGCTGCATTTAACCATCACACTGCACCAAAGTTTGTGAACCAGGAGAAAGGTGAGAGAAGTAGTCAGGATATCTGTCCATTGTTGCAAAACAAGTGATCTGGAGATCCTCTTTCTGAACCATGAGGAAAGTGAGTCACAGTGAGGTTTTCTATTTATAATTCACCGCAAGGTGGTAACAGGATTCATACTGAAAACTAACATGACTTAGGGATGATTGGATTTGGTCGTAGAAGTTCCCAGATGTACAGTTCCACATGGAGAGAAAGGCCTAAGATGGCTTTCCGTTTCTCCAGCCAGTTCTCAAGTATTGTATCCCCCACACGCTGCCAACGGACCTAACCCACAACCACCAGGCACATGCAGTGTCCCACCCAAGCCTCTTCCTCTCCCTGCGTCCTCATGCACTGGGTTTACATTTGATAAATTCCAGTGTGTCAGAAAGGGCTAATGCGCAAACCTAGAGCTTCTTCACTGGGAGGAGAGAGGCAATTTCATTTTCTGGTACTCAAACCTCAAGGCACAGCCATAAACCAAGTTTCGTCAGTTCCTAATGATTTATGAGGCACTGACTCCATTCCAGACACGGTGCTGGACAAACATAGACGCCGCGAGGCTCTGGATTTGGTGAGCTCAACCAATCTGATTCAGAACCAGAACCCTTGTGCACATCTCTTTCTTAAAACTTCAGTTGAAGATTGAATCCTCCAATACGTTCCTCATAGGTCAATTTCCCTGACCCTTTCTTAAGAAATTATGTTGGACATTACCAAAAGAAACTTGATGGCTATAGAAAATCCTGTCATTGTAAATAATCAAGAATTTATATGCCTTAGTAGTTCCTAAATTATGTGAACTTATTCTTCTTGACATGCTGGCAAAGACAAATAATTTCTTTAAAACAGATGGTGTGCAGAGCCGCTGTTTAAATACCAGCTCTGTTGCTAGTTATTGGCCTACTTTTTCAGGGAGATATTTGCATGCTGGATTCACCTGGGTGCTTGGTCTGTGAGGCAGAGAAGTTGGGAAGCTTAGGGGGGTATTACTTCCTTGTAAAACCTCCCCAGGTATTACAATATGGGGTGGTAATGACTACTTATATAATCACTACATTATTTTTAGTAAGTTTTAAGCCCATGTGAATTGTTTTATTTTTAAAAACTAGTAAGATGGCTTTTGTTAATTCTTTATAGTGTTTTTCAGCATTCCAATGGTAGTTGCAACCATTTAGTTTGGGGGTCTCTCAAAAGGAGGTCCTGTGAAAAGAATTTAAGGACAAGTTGGTTATCAGGAAGTTTAGGAACAGCTAGTAGGGCAAGTCCGATAGAAGAGGTAGACCAGCCAATGAAAAGTGGGTTCTCATGCCAGCTACCACCAGGACTGACCACAGAATTCCCATAGCCCAGTGCAAAATAAAATGCAGGGCCCCTTGTCCAAAAGTTATTAAGCATTTCAAGATGGCGACCGCAGGGCCCAGGTCACATTACACAGGTCACACACACATGCTGGTTACTTGGTGACCACTGTGGGTGACAGAAGCTTAACCTCAGAAGAACTCTAGGGTATAGCACCCAAGTCTCAGAGTTTCCCCACCTGAGGAGTGAGGGAGCTGAGTATTCATCACCACCTCCCATCTGATTAGTCAAGGGCTGATTCTGGGGCTGTTACCTTGAGGCAAAGAGATGCAGCTCCTGGCAAAGTAGAAGTTCAGCAGGGGCACACTCAAGTAGTAAGTCTCCAGAAGGTAGATGGGCCAGCAACTGCCAGCATGCTGTGCAGATACCGGGGGATCTCCTGATACCCCAAGCCAGCACCAGGTGTCCGGAAAAGTCAGCTACGTTGTTGAAGGGGCAGCTCTTGAAGACCCCCTCTTTAAAAGTAATATCCCCCAAACCCTTTTCTTTCTACCTGCCTTTTTTTATCTTTTTAATTATAATTTTTTATAATGTTATGTTAGTCACCATACAGTACGTCATTAGTTTTTGATGTAGTGTTCCAAGATTCATTGTTTGCGTATAACCCAGTGCTCCATGCGATCCGTGCCCTCCTTTCTACCTGCTTTTTAGTCATTTCTTTAATCACCAAGATAGCCATCATTTTCTACATATGAAAGTTCCACTATACTCCTGTTAAAAGAGGATGGGGGCATTTGCGATCCTACGTCCTTAAAATCCAGGCACATTCATTTTCCAAATATTATGATGTGCTAGACAAGCTATTTCTTCCCTCACATGCCTCATTTACGTCATCTGGGAAGAGGTCTTAGAATTGTTCTCTGTCTGTTTCCATAAGGTTTGAGAAGTCTACATCAGAAAAATGTTGGGAAAGCAGTTTTAAAACAATGATCTCTTTCCCAAGTAACAGTGATGTCTCTCAAAGCTTCAGGGTGGGGTGCGGGGATGGAGTATTAGCAGGATAGTTTCCATTAAGCTCATCTTAAATAGACCATCTTGCAGGTGTTTATTTGCACCTTAGAAATTTTTTATTTGCACAATTGTTTTATTTGCATAAATTGTTTATTTGCACAATTAGAAAATGCCCCCTCTCCCCCACAAACACACATTTTGGCTTTTTAATCGTTACGGTGTGCCACAAACAACAGGTCCTGAATAATTATGATGGTTAATTTTGTATGTCAACTTCACTGGGCCACAGGGTGCCCAGAGATTTGATCAAACATATTCTCGATGTTTCTGTGAGGATGTTTTTGGATAAGATTAACATGTAAATTGGCAGGCTGAATAAAGCAGATTGCCCTTCTAAATGGAGTGGGCTTCGTCCATCAGCCAAAGGCCCAAACAGGAAAAAAAAAAAAAGACTAGCCCCACCGAAAGTAAGAGAGAATTCTCCTTCTAGCCTGACTGCCTTGGAGCTGGGATGTCAGTTTTTCCCTGCCTTCCAACTAGAAATGACTGAAATACTAACTCTTCCTGGGTCTCAAATCTGCTGGTCTCTGCACTGGAACCACACTGACAGCTGTCCTGGTTCTCTTAGGACTTAGAGTGGAACTAAAAACCATTAGCTCTCCTGGGTCTCGAGCTTGCCTACTCTCCCTGCAGACCTTGGGACTGGCCAGCCTCCACAACTGCATGAGCCAATTCCTTATAGTATACATACACACGCACACACGCACACAGTACTGGTTCTGTTTCTCTATAGAAACCTAATACAATGACATGTAATTAGATTTTAACAGGATGATTAGAATATCAGCTACTTAGAGGAAGTGGAACGGCTGTCATCTGTGCAGTTGACTACAGATTTCAGTTTGCTGCACCCCAAGCCGAGGAAAAATGAGCAGGTGAACTTATCCTATAAACAGGGTAGGGGCTGGGGAGACTGCAGATGCCAGGGGTCAAATATCAGAGAGCCTACAACATTACCATTTATGTAAAACAGTAGAGCAGGTGGCCCTAGTGGCCCCCAGTTACTGAAGGGCTAGCAGTCCACTTTTGCAGGAGCAAATAAAGCTAGACATTTTTATTTCAACTGAATCTGGAATCAAAACTCATTCAGATGTCTGTAAGATGTGAACTTCCTCATGGAGGTATGAGCCCTCTGCAGAGGAGGTCCCCTCACCCCAACGGGAGCACAGATTCAAGAGGCCTGTGCACGAGCAAAGGGCCCAAGGCCCCTGGAAATCTGCACGCATGTGCATGCTCTATTTATTCATTACACAGTAATAGATCGCTATTAGAGAGAATTTGCGTTTTAGAGTAAAACTCCTCTAAGGACAAAAATGATGATTTCAGGTGTTCCTGAGATGCTCCTGCTGAAACCAGTGGGAGTTGCTTTCCATGTAAATAATTGTGCTGACTCACCAGAGTCATGGGTGACAATTAGTCCACCGTGCAATTCACACGTTGCTCTGCTCTACAGGAAGACCGGGCTGCCAGGGGACAGGGTTAAATGGCCTTCCTCCCCTCAAACCAACATGTCCGGGATTCCACACTGGGTGAGGTGCTGTGCTGAATTTGTGCTAGGTCTTCATTTATAGATAGAACTTGTGTGGAGCGTCATAATGAAACTGCCAGACAGAAGAGCAATCCTCTGGGCACGGAGTGAGAAATTCCTATTGTTCACTGACCTCTTGATGAGAGAGCGACATCTTAGAGTCACATACACGTACCCGCTTCTGCTTCCTTAATTGCACAGGGATCCTTGAATCCAGTCAGATTTTGCATCAAGCATGTGAACTCTGCCAGGTTGAGTGAAGTGTCCCAGGATGATGGAGGTCGAGGAGTAGGATCAGACGCAGGCTGTGGGGCACTTGCCTTGCTTCGCATAAGCCATACCCCACTAGTGAGTCTATATTTACAAGGATAATAAACTCCATGTGTACAGTGACTTTCTGCAGGCATCTAGAATAGAAGTTGAGAGGGATTCTTCAGACACAAATGGGGTGAACTGTGTTATTCAGAGTAAAGCCTCTCCTTCCTCTGCACACTCAAGCAGATTTAGCTGTCAAAAACCTTTGACGCTCTAGCACATTCTACTCTGCCACAGTACTCGAGATCCCACAGAAAGATCCACTCAACTGCTGCCTTATTCTCCCTATTCTGCTCTATCCCTGGCCCTTTCCCAATCTGCTGGGGAGAGGGAGGGCCTGGGGATCACTAAGGGTTCTATCACTTGCTTGAGCTTGCCAGAGACATTTCTAGCCTTTATCTCCTGAAGTTCTTTCAGCTGTCTTTGTCTTCCTCTGTAACCCCACCTTCAATAACACTGTCTGCTATAGCTTTTCTTTCTGCTCCTCCAGCACCTCTGTTTACAATCAAAATCTCCACACTTAGCTCCAGATGTCTCAGTATGGCCTCCAACATCATGATTCCATTCAGCCTTCTCATCTGCTCTTCCTCACCATGGTCGCTTCCCTGTTATGATGTTTTCCCTATGCTCTAACTTGGCTCCTTATTTTAAAGGCCTTCCCCCATTAATCCCAATTCTTCAAATTTAGAAAAACGAGAGTCTTCCTTGATGCCTCTTTCATCTCTTTCCTCTGGTCTTGTAGAGAGAGAGAGACACGTGGTCTAAAGAATCAATAGCATGTTCAATATTATTCACGTGCAATGATAACATATGTCTGTTGGGAGGCCATATTATGACAATTGCCCTACATGGTACCAACATATATTCTTGATAACATCTTTTGAATTTTTTTATATTGGCCTTGGGTCAAAATGATTGCAGCTTCTCATCAGATTTTCTGTCAAGTCTTGTATACTTTTCCTGAACACCAAAGAAAGGCCAAACATATGTAAGATTCAAACTTAAAATCCAGAATCAGAGGTGCTAAACTAAATCCTGAGCTTTCATATCTTTCATACCACTTCCCTAACTTTTCAGGAATCCAAATAATGTAGCATAAGCAGCAATGAACCCGAAAGCAGTATACCTAAGTTTCCGTTAGTTTTATCCCTTATTAACTAAGCAGATCGTTGCCTCGGTTTCTCTATCTGTAAATTCGACATACTGGCTGCTGCCTTCCCCAACTCAGCACATGATTGTCAGGAAAACTGAAGGATCACATTCATGGCAGCACATCTTAGATGTAAGATGGCCTGAGGTACAAGGGATTCCTTTTACCAGCGTCTGGGGCTCTGCTAGGTACTAACGCCACAATCATCCACCAGCCAGTTCTCTTTTTCCATTTTGGTTGGAACTCTGGTTGAAACAATGCCCTGTGTAGCTAAGCAGATATTTGAGGGTTTTTTCCCCCATCTAATTTCTCTCATTCATCTTTTTAAGGAAAAAAAAACACTATATGACACTCTTGCATTAAAAGCCCAAAGGCCAGAACCTTCTCTTTGGGTCTTTTATGGAGAACGAATACAGCTGGTGAGAGCCAGAGCCCTGAGGGGTATGGTTTGATAGTGTGTTGATGGTAGATGTGGAAAAAGAATTTGAAAAGGATAGTCTTTTTGAACAGGAGGTTATTTAGAAAGTGAGGTTGAAGAGAGAAAAGAGAAGAAAGTTTGCATCACACTAAATACATTTTAAGGTTTATCAGACTATGTATTTATTTTAAATGATACCTATAAAACCTCATTGGGAAGGAAGTCCTGGAAAAAAAAAAAGGCTCCCTACTTGGTTATAAATGGCTTACTGGATTCCATAGTGGGGTGGTTATTAAATTAGGGGGAAAAAAGATCATAAATACCAGAAGCTCCAGGCTCGAAGATAAATATCTTCTCAGCAACATCTTGGAATTTGGTCTGAAGAGGAAAGTGGGGTATGGTCACGGTAGTTGTCCAAGTAGCAGAAAGAGCTGTTGAGTTGGAGTGAGAAGACAGGACTTTGAATCCTGGCTGCCGTATGTGTCCGTGTTTCCTGAGAGATACAGGCCGCCTGTTTGTGTTCTCATTCGTAAAGCGGAGATTACTGCTGAGGCATAGTGTTGCTCTAAGATTCAATTGAAATAACGACTAAGAAAGACTATAGCAGACATTATGGTTGACTTCCCAATATTCATTTCCACGTCAGGGGTATATACACTTATGGTAATTTTCCCTGCAAGCAATTGGCCCAGGAAGCTAGGCTCCAGGCCAGTCAATGAATAGCCGTCCCCAAGTGTCATGGATTGGTCCAGGAATAAGCTTGTGACTTCATTTGGCTAATTTTCAGGCCACAGAGTGGTTGGAGATGCAAAGAGAAATCACACGAGGAGCCAGCTTCTCTTTTCCTCTAATCTCAGAAGCATACAGCTGATGGGTATGGAGCCAACAGAGACAGCTCCTACTGACATGAAGCCAAAGCTGACACACGGGATATGCAGAGCCAAGCTGTAGGGGAGGGGACAGAGGCCCTAGATCAAGGCAGCCCTGAAGCTTGCTCTACTCTGGACCATGAGCTAGTGCATCTTTACTGTTTAATGTGTGGCTTTCCAGCTGAAGCATCCTTACTGATTCAGAGTGCTTGGCAAACTGAGGACAGAAGACAATATGGGAATCATATAGCCATCAGCCCTACAAGCTTTATGGTTTGTATAGGCTTTGCTCCAAATCTTGACTGTCCTACTTGTAGCTATATGACCAAGGGCAACTTTGTTTACCTTCTTAATTCTCCATTTCCTTGTATGTAAAATGTGTGCACTGCATATTTTATCATGATCCAATGCAAGTAGAGCATTTACCCTGTGGTAAGTACCCACCAAATGTTGTTATGCTACAGAAATATGAAGTATGATGAAGGTCAAATGCATTTCCACAGGGCATGTCCATTTGGTGGCTCTGGTTCCTATTTAAGACCCTCTTTGCAGAAGAGAGTTGGGCACATACCCAGAGAATCCAGGGGTCTGTGCACCACTCCCCAAGCTGGAGAAGTATTGGCCAACAGAGTCCCTGGCAGGCTTGCTGATACTGGGGATCTCCACCCCTACTGGGAGGCAGGTTAATGAATAGAATGAGCCTGAGCTTTGGAGTCAGACTGGCACTATCAGGTGACCCTGTCTCCTCAGAGCTTTGCTTTCCTCCTCTGTCATGTGGGGATAATAGTAGCGACTAGCCGGGATAGTTGAAAGGATGAAGGAGTAAACAAATCCCCTTGTGTGCTGCCTGATCTGGGATTAAAGAATAGCCCCAGTTGTGCTCCCTGGGGACTCCTGAAGACCCTTCCTTCCCAGCATCACGTTCAGATTCCTCTAAGGGGAATTCGAGGTTATACCTAGGGAAAGCCCTCTTCCTCTGTTCATCCATGTTCAATCAGGATTGCACTTTCGGATTTCAGTAAATCTTTATTGCCAGCAGGGTATGCAATACTTACAATCCGGTATATTGAGGTAAAATTTATATACAGCAAAATGTACCCTTTCTAAGTATACTATTCCATGAGTTTTGATTAATGTATATAGTTGTTTAACCACTACCACAGTCAAGACATAGAACATCTGGGTGCCTGGCTGGCTCAGTCAGAAAACCATGCGACTGTTGATCTCAGGGTCATGAGTTCAAGCCCCATGTTGACTATAGTGATTACTTACTTACATAAATAAATACATTTTTAAAAAACTGTATAGAACATTTTTGTCACACCAGAATATTCTCTTATGCTCCTTTACATGAAATCCACTTGTACCACTAGTCCCAGACAACCACCAACTTGTTTCTATCACTATAGGCTTACTTTTGCTAGAATTTAATGTAAATGGAATCAATCATATACTACTTGGGGTTTGCCTGTTTTAATTAGTGTAAATTCTTTTGAGAAATATCCACATTATATGTATTCACAGTTGTGTTTTTGTTTCTGTTTTTTTTTTTTTATTACCAATTAGTATTTCATTGTATAAATATACCATAATCTGTTTCTCTGTTCACTAGCCAATGAACATTTTGGTCATTTCTAGTTTGAGCTACTAGGCACAAAGCTGCTCTTAAAATTTGTGTAGGGGTCTTTGGGTGGACATATATACTTTTTTCTCTTGGGCAAGGGTGTTATTGCTGGGTCACATGACAAGTGTAGGTTTAACTTCATAAGAAACTACCAAACTGTTTTCCAAAGTAGTTTTACCATTCTGTGATCCTATGACCAATGCATGAGAGTTATTCTTGCTCCACAGTCTCGTCAACATTTATCATTGTTGGTCTTTTTAGTTTTAGCCATTTTTATGGGAGTGTAGTGATCTCTCACTGTGATTTTAATTTGCATCCTCCTAATGACTGATGATGTTGAACATCCTTTCCTATGTTTATCTGACATCCACATATCTTCTTTGGTGACATAGGCATTCAAAATTTTGCTCAATTTTGTACTGAACTGCTTGTTCTGTTATTATTGAGTTATAAGAGTTATTTTTATTATGGATCCAAATGCCTTATTAGATATACTTTTTGCTGTTTTCTTACAGCTTGTTTTTTGCCTTTTAATATTCTTTGTAGTGCCTTTGAAGAGGAAGTTTTTTTTTTTATTTTAATCCTCTAATGTATCATTTCTTTTATGGTTTTTGCTTTTGAGCTCTATTTAAGAAACTGTTGCCTAATCAAAGGTCAGAGAGATAATCTCTGTTTTCTTCTAGAATTTTAACAATTTTCGTTCTTATGTTTTAGGCTGTGCATTAGTTATTGTATACAGTGTGAAGAAAGGGGTGAGGTTCATTATTCTCCATAGGAATATTCAGTGTTTCTACTACCTTTTGTCCAAACATTATCTTTCTCCCGTTAAATTACCTTGTCATTTTTGACACGTGACAATATATGTGTGAGTCTATTTCTGGAATGTCTCTTCTCTTCCACTGAACTATATGCAAATCCTCATCCAATACCATATTCTCTTGATTGGTATATAGCCAAGTATAATTTAGGTAGCATCAGTCCTGATATTGTTTCACTTTTAAAAAAATGTTTGCACTTCCCAAATACTTGTAGAATCATTTTGCCAATGTCTGTAAGAAAGACTGGTAGTCTTTTGATTAGGATTGCTTGGAGAGAATTGAATAATATTGAATCTTCTGATCCATGAACATATTTAATGTGTGTTTCTCTTAGACAGCAAGTAATTGCTTTTTTTGGTAATCAAATCTGACAAACTCAGCCTACTAATTGGCATGTTTAAGCCATTTACATTTAGTATCTAAATGGTTGGGTTTAAATCTACCATCTTAATATGTAACTTTCTACTTGTCCCCTCTGTACTTCATATTTTTGCCTTTATTTCCTGCCTTTTGAATTATTTTTTATGATTCCCCTTTATCACCACTTGCAGAGTATTAGCTGTACCCCTTAGTGATTGATCTAATGTTTAAATGTAGTGTAATTATCTCTTTACTTTAGTATTATCTATCTTAAATAATGTATCACAGATTACTTTCATATAACCTCTCCCATCCTTTATGCTATTGTTGTATTTTATATCTACATATGTTAGAAACCTTGCAGTATGCCCTTGCATATGTTTTGGTTACTTATCTTTTAAAAAGATTAAAAAATAGAAATATATTTTATATTACAACCTATATTTACCATTTCTGGTGCTCTTTACATCCAAATGTCTACCTGATACCCATTTTTTATCTGCCCATGAAAATACACTTAATATTTCTTACACTAAAACTCCTCTGGGAATAAGTTCTCTCAGCTTTTTTTTTTTTTTAAGATTTATTTATTTATTTGAGAGAGAAAGAGAGCATGAGCAGAAGAGGGGCAGAGGGAGAGAGACAGAATCCTCAAGTAGACTCCCCACTGAATGAGGATCCTGTTGCAGAGCTTGATCTCAGGACCCTGAGAGCATGACCTAAGCTGGATTCAAGAGTCAGCCACTTAACCAACTGAGCCATCCAGGTACCCCTCAGCTCTTGTCAGTTTTAAAAGTATTTCTTTTTTCTTTGATTTTTAAAATAATTGAGAAGTTGATTAATTGAAATTAATTTTATAAGGTTAATAGGTTTTGTGTTGTTTTTTTTTTCCACTCAGCACTTTAAAGATATTTATCTACCATCTTCTGGATTATGTTGTGCCTGACATAAAGTCTGCTGTCAGTTTTATCATTGTTCTTCTATAAAATATCTTTATTCTCAGTTGCTTTTAAGATTGTTTTTATCATTGAAGTTCAGCAACTTAATTATGACGTGCCTTAGTCTTCTCCATGTTCGTTCTAGTTGGAATTCAATGAGTCTCTTAGATTTGGGGTTATAGTTTTTATCAAATATGATACATTTTTGGTTATTCTGTCACATAATTTTTCTTCTCTTTTTTTCCTTCTGGGAGCTCCAATTACACATACTATTTCATACCGACTCCAAGTTCACTAAAGCTCTGTTTATTCCTTTAAGTCTTTTTTCTCTATATACTTTATTTTGAATTGTTTATATCCTATGTCTTCAAATTCACTATATTTTTTCCTGCTATATCTGACATCTCCACTGACCTCTTATCTGATATCACTGCTAATCTGTTATTAATCCTATATAGTGTATTTTTTCTATTTAAATAGGTTTTTTTCCTATCTATAATTTTCATTTGGGTATTTTTATTATTCTAGTATCTCTTTTCTTTATTCTAATATCTCTTAATGAAGTCACATTTTGCTTTATATATTTGTACATATTTATAATATCTACAGTACTTTTTTAAAAATTTTGTTTATTTGAGAGAGAGAGAGAGCGAGAGCAAGAGAGAACATGAGCTGGGGGAGAGGCAGATGGAGAGGGAGAGGCAGACTCCCTGCTGACGCAGGGAGCCTGACGCAGGACTCGATCCCAAGACTCTGAGATCATGACCTGAGCCAAATGCTCAGACTGAGCCCCCTATCTACAGTATTTTAAGGTTCTTTGTCATAATTTTATTATCTCTCATTTCTTCTGTTTCTATTAACTGATTTTTCTCCTGAAGATGGACCATATTTTCCTGATTTTTGCATGCCTAGTGCTTTTTGACTGGATGTCAGAGATCATAAATTTTACATTGTTGAGTGCTGGATTTCAGTATTCCTATAAAAATATTTGAACTTTGTTCTGGGGTGCTTTTAAAGTATTTGCAGATTAGTTTTATTTGTCAAGGCTTACTCTTAAGTTTTGTTCTGACAAGTCCAGGGCAGCCTTTATTCTAAGTGTAATTTAACCTCCTTACTAAGGTTTGACCTTTCTTAGAACTCTACCCTACAGTCCACATATTAAAAAGCCTAGCCTCCCTGAATGGTGGAAACAAACTATTTTCAGCCTATGTGAGCTCAAGACATTATTTAACTTAGTGCTTCATAGTAATTGTTTTTCTGACATCATGAATTTTACCTCATGCATGTTCAGATTAGCATATAGCCAAAACTATAGGCACACCTCTGCTATTATCTTTTCTTTCCAATATACAGCCCTGCAAATTCTAGCAACCTTCATACCCCCCCACCCCACCCCACAAACATGCATGTGTATGTTTATCTCCTCATTTTCAGCAGGATCCGCAGGCTCCATGTTCCTTCTCTCTGTGTTGCAGTCTAGGAACTGTCATCAGAAAGGTGGCTGGGGAGATTGTAGGGTTCACCTCATTTGTTTCCCATAATTCTGAGGTCAAGTTCTATGCTGCCTACTGTCTAATATCTGAAAACAGTGTTTAACAGCGTAGGTGTATTCCTGTTACTGTTAATCCTTAATGGACAGAAGCAAAAATCTCTCTGTATTTTTACCTATATCCATATTCCCTGGTCTGTTGGATTTCATTACTTCTTTATTATCTTCCTGTAAAGACAACCATGGAATATTGGTGAGTGGAGAGTAGCAGCTGAATTGGAAAGATAGGCTCACATCAACTTCAGCCTCCTCTTCACCCACATTTCAACTGCAGTCACGTAAAAGAAAAATAAATGATCCTTAAATATTCACCTAAAATAGATTACCTTATAATAATTAAAATCCTGAACCAAGCAAGTAAGGCATGTTAGAGTGAATATTAAAAGAAAAAAAAAATTTAAGGGTATGAAGACTTGGGCTTTCTTTCTTTCCGCATATAATTTAAAAAAATCATTGAGACTGATTAAATATGGAGACAAATGGAGAAAACACCTATGAACTTTAAATTTTTATCTTTCTGGAGGCTTTCATTAAATATCTATTACTGCAGTAATATGAACAAACTAAAATAATTTGTAATTTTAGAGCATGTAAAAATTTGATATAAAAAAGTTAGTGTACTAATATGTAGGATGTATTGTAAACATCCCTAATAAATTTTTATCTGTTGCTAAGTTGATACATCTGAAGCTCCCCATGCGTCTCTGTTTTTATACACTTCTTGCCAAATCAGGATGTTTTGAATCTCTTCCTGCAGCACCTTACCACTAATTTATTTTCTTTTCTCCCTTCCCTCAGTTGCTTTATCAAAGCAGATGTTATCCAGGCAGGTGAAATGGAGAGAAGAAGCAGTAGTCCATACAATCCAGAAAACCTGATATGGAGTAAAAAAGATTTAGAGAGACAAAATTACTCGTAATAGCTATCTATGTCTATCAGATTCACCAGATAATTGTTTAACTTATCACTTCCTTTTGGCAGGACAGATAGAGAAGGAGTGGATGCATGAGAGAAGATAGATCATTGAATAGATGCAAGGATAACCTTTGGGGACAGACATGCCGTACTTTCTCTAAAGGGAAATCATGACTTACTAATTTGGGAATGCAATCTGAGAATGTTGTAAATCTCTGAACAGAGGAGAATTAGGAAACATCATTTGTTTAGATCTTTAACATGCCTTTCATAAGCACCAGCCCAAAGTATTTGAAAAGAAGATACAAACAGATAGCTAAATGATAATTAGATTGGGAGAAAAAAAGTTGAGGGTAGAGTAATTTTGTAATGGATAGAGAATGAGCAAGGATAGCAGGAAACAAGACGGGGAGATAAGTGACATTTCTTCACATAGAAAAATGGTGATCATAGATCAGGCTGGAACCATTGTGATTCTACATTTTTATGGTACTCTAGAAAATTTTGCTAATGAGAGTACAATGTTGTGTTTTCATCTTGTTGTTTAAGTTAGAAAAATATCAAAGTAAAGAAGATAAGACTTGCCATATGGATAGGAACGTAGTCAAGGGGTAGTCATTGCTTTGTGGGGAGTTGGGAGGGATCTGTGTGTATGCTTATCATCAAGGACTTTGATCTAAAGTGACCACTCCCAAAATAGGATATAGGAGTCTGGGATCCAACTCTGTTCTTAGATCAGCTGACCAATTTGAACCATACTGACCTCATTAGAGTACTCTTCTGTATCACAGTAAGCACTGCATGCAAGTCTGGGCACTGTTTTACACACAAACATAGTAGCATAGCATGACGTGAAGGGGTTATGTGAAGATCTCAAGCTTTTTCAGTCTTAGGGATAAGAGAATAGAGATCTTCTAAAATCAAGAAGGGTTCAGAAAGTCGCTTAACATATCCCACAATTCTAGACCAAGAGCCGCCCTCAGCCTTAGAAGTTGTTTCAGCATTGTTGACAGAAAGAAACACTTCTTACAGCAAACTTTTCTCCCCCTCAGGGGTTTTACCAGGTGGATATGTCAATAAATTCCCGAAGTATTTCTATGAATTCATGGTCTGCATGGACATTTGACACACATTTCTCACCTTTCCCAGTTTATATCCTTAAATCACATCCCAGCACCGTATTTTATGTGACGCTAGTATCAGATGCAGAGTATTTGTTCACCAGATTCCAACCCAGCCTAAGGTGGCCCATCTTTTATATTGGTTTAAATAACTTGTCCTTTATCTTTACAAAGGAAATTCGTGGTCTGGTTTTTCCCTTTAATTTTTTTGTCATGTTAATTCCCTATGATTTTCTCATATTCATTCTCTGTGTAGCAGTGTGTCAGACCCCCAATATCCAGGTCTTCCCTTATATCAAAGAGAGCACAGGGGACTGGAAAACAAATTTACATTCTTCTATACACTTTTCAAGTCTCAGAAAGCTTAAATCCACTTGGAATTCAAAGGCCGAGTATTCTCATGCATTCCAAAGCCATCAAATTGAATTTACTCTTCTAGAAGGTCATCTTAATGCCACAGCCAAAAGTACCCAGTGGTTGTGGATAAATAGCCAATATAGTCGTTTTTGACTACTTTGAGAAAGCCACGGAGTAAACTTAGAATGTATAACTTACATGTAATTGATGTGGCTTTGGCAACAGGCTTATATCTTTTAGCTTGTTTCAGCCGTACAGATGAAGAGAAGGATGTGCAAATAAAGAGATCTGTTCTCCCATCTGTGGTTTAAGTTTCTGGTGCCAATACCACACGTAGCTTAAAGATGTTTAGGAACCTGGAGAGAAGTCATACAAAGACTTATTTACATGACCACTTGCATTAGAAGAAAGCATGCCAATTAGTAATATGGCATGGATATTAAGCACCCATTCAAACACCCTTTCTGGCTGGTGAGTCATATTGGGTCCCCGTTGCATTTTTGGGCTGAAACTTATAGATGTAATGAAAATGCTCAAAGTAAAAAACCGTTTGGACTTTAAAATTTTCTCTTTTTCTAGGATTTATTAGTGTTGAAGAGGAAAAAAAAAATCCGTGGTTACTAAAGTAGTTTGAACCTGTAGGGACGGGCAGATCATTGCACAGGAGAAAGTACAACTTTTTAGGATAGATGAGCTGTATCTTTGCTAACTGAAAATCATAGCTTACTAATTTGCAAATGTTCCCCGAGAACGTAATAAGTCTGTGAGCAAAGGAACATCAGTAAACAGTATTCATTTAGGCTTTTTAAAAAGCTTTTCAGGGGTGCCTGGGTGGCTCAGTCGTTAAGTGTCTGCCTTCAGCTCAGGTCATGATCCCAGGGTCCCGGGATCGAGCACCGCATCGGGCTCTCTGCTCTACAGGAAGCCTGCTTCTCCCTCTCTCATTCCCTCTGCTTGTGTTTCCTCTCTCACTGTGTTTCTCTCTGTCAAATAAATAAAATCTTAAAAAACAAAAAAAAATTTAAAAAGCTTTTCAGGGTGCCAACTCCAAAATGGATTTCTTGAGAGAATGGACTCCATCTTTTCTATGCACGAGGCAGCTTGCCACCAACTCCAAGTGCTTTGCTCCATATTCACAATTGCTTATTGTTGATGACAATCAGCTAACCCCCAAAGAAATGGTTGCCAAAAGGTAATTGCTTAGGAAATAACCACAAGGTAGTTGTTCAGTAAAATAGACCCAGGTGCTGCAGTAGAATACTAACCGCGCAGATGGACGCTTGGTTTACCTTGGGTTCCATGCCAGTGTATGTGAGGGCCCCCCACCTTTGCCTGACAACCACTCGTGAAAACTTATTGAGCCCCTGCTTTGTCACGAGCACTGTGCCAGGCTTATTACAGATGAGCTGTCATTGTACACGCTTAGAGTACTTTTCAAACCCTGTTGTCACACAGCTAGCAGGTAGCCACGCGGGTCTTCAAGCCTTGCCTTTCTGGCTCTGACGCCTATTCTTTCACTTCCTTCTTCTGAATATTCAGAGTAACTTAGAACTCAAGTCAGGTTTTCTCAAGCCTCTCCTATCCAATAATCTCTTTGGACAAATACATTAACACTGCCAGGAGTTTGGGTTTACCAGTTCAAGCGATCACGGATTTGTTTGATAGAATCTGTGAGAAAAAGTTTGAGACATGTAGAAGAGAAGGCTGAGGGGGAAATTAGCAGCATTTTCCAAACACTCAAAAATCATTGCTAATTCAGATTCCACCAACTTGGAAATGTATATTAACTGAAACAGTGCTGGAAATAAGCTTTTCCCTTTGTGGCTATTTTTAAAGATAACAGTACTGTGTGAAGAAATAATATAAAACAAGTTCGGAACAATCCACTTGAGAGAACAAATTGTTGTTGTTGTTGTTGTTTTCTGGCCATTTTTATTTT
>CM052883.1:86054781-86126631 GCA_028534135.1 Potos flavus | reverse complement strand
ATATGAATGGATAAAGAAGATATGGTCCATATATACAATGGAATATTATGCCTCCATCAGAAAGGATGAATACCCAACTTTTGTATCAACACTTGAGAGAACAAATTGTTTCAAAAGAGAGAAACTCACTGCTTTGTGTAAACCCATGTAAGATGTTACTGAATAATCTCATCTACTCATTACAAGTGGTCCCCAGGAACTGGACTCCGTAAGAGCTTAGTTCTTCTACTACTATGGGCACTGATGTTAAGTGCGGATGCCAGTACTCAGCATGGCATTGAGAATCCCCGAGGATAGAGGGCCAGGGTAATGGTGCCACTCTGGCTTCTTCTAGACCTGAGACCTTCTGGCCAGTGATGATTTGCGGGAAGGGGGTGGGCAGGGAGACTGAGAAAGACACCAAAACCCCATTCCAGGAGCTGTCCTCATCTTGGTCACAGACCCTTGCTCTAAGGGCTTGGAAGTATTAAGAAATTGGTCTTTAAAATATTCAATAATTCTGAATGATCTTATCCCTCTGGCTGTCTGAATTAATGAAGTCTGACCGTCTGTGAAAAATAGCTCTACGGAAGAAGGAAGTCAGCTATTTTCTTTTGTTGCCAGAGTCAGAACAAAAGGCAACAGATTGGGGTTTCAAAAGGAAAGCATCGTGTTCACTTTAATTTCAGGAAGCATTTTCTAAAGACTAGAGCTGTTTTCTCTCCACCCGTGCTTTTCATTACACACAGTGAGAACTGACTGTGCGTCAGACGCTGTGCTGAGCCCTGGTGATGGAGAGTCAGTCAGTTACCCAATCGGCCTGCAGTTATTATCAGCTCTATCAGCACAAAGTCACCATATTCCTGAAAAAGAACAATATAGAATCAGGAATGGACTTATATGAGAATGTTGAGGAGATAAATAAAATCCAGTCTGCCCCCAGGATACCTACAGTCTAATAACATTTGTTTAGAGAATTGTGCTATTTTCTGAATGATAGCTGTGTTCCTGTTCCAGGCATCGTACTATGGTTATTAGGTGCTGTGTTTCTAGTCCTCAAAGCACCACCACGATGAAGGCTGTATGATCTAATTTTCAGATGAGGAAACTAAAAGCACCTGCCAAGAATCCTGGTACAGGGAGCGTAAGCACTAATGCTCGTTGGCGAATTGAGTGGGGATTTTATACTGTGCACCCTAAGTTTAGACAAATCCCCATTGAAATGTTTCTCCAGAATGTCTTCTCTGCCACCATCCCATGCAGAACTTTACCCTTTTTGGCTACTCACCCCATGCCTGGGCTGCTCGTCTCCTTCTTAGGCACAAACTTCAAGCTTCGATGCCAGACAATATTCCTAATCCAAGCACTCTGACATTTTTCTGAAAACGTGAGGGCCTAGAAATTCTTGTATCAGCTGCTAAGAGGCCATAAAGATATCCATCTCCTTGCCTGCCAGAGATCTGTGAAGTGAGGCATTTGAGGTGTGAGTAAAAGATCCTGAGTCCATCCTGCAAACAAGAGATTCCCTGCCATTCTGCTGCTGATGCCCTGAATGGATCCCAGGGGTGCTGAGATGTGGAGCCGTCAGCTCTCATGTAGCCAGTATTTTCCTCAGTGAGCTACATATTTTCTATGTGTGCCATGACTTTAAAAGGTCTGGGAAGCACTACTGTGAGTCATCCCATGAAACGTCTAGGGCTTGCCCGTGCCAATAAGTGAGAACTTAACCTTGAGAGAGAGAGAGAGAGAGAGAGAGAGAGAGAAGGCAAATGGGACAATGAGAAGTAGGTGGGAGGACTGACCAGGGTCAGAGATGTGATCGGTGACCTTGGAAGAATGAAACCCGCTGGTCCATCCAGAGACCCAACCCTTGAACTCATTAGCAAGGCGCTGTTGGCAGCTGTTCTCACAGCCACAAACGTGAACTTACACTTGTCGAGGTCAAGACTGTCAGCTCATTCGAGATGCAAGGTCAGCTTGCCACTTTGAACTTTGTTCTTATCACAGCCATTTAATTACTTTGTGAATTCTTATAATTCTCTGAGGGAAAAAAAAACTGGCTTCAGAAGTACAATATCTAACATTTTTTTCAGGTTACAGTATTTTTATGAACTGTGAGAAACTTACAGCCCCTTAAAGAAACTACATAAAGAAGGTGTCAGCATTTTCAATATAAACTCCATTTCCAAAGGTTTATGCATTCTGGAGAAATTTGCTTGAGGGCGAAACGTGGCATATGGCGCCTGAGTCCCTGACTGTCTACATCTCATTTCATAGGTGCTTACAAATGAGTTCTTCAAATTCACTACATTTGGCACCTGTAATTTTTAGAAATAAAAAATGGCTTTAATAGCAGGTGGTTTGTGAGTTTAGTGTCAGAGCACACAGTTCCCAGAGAATCTGAGAACTCAGGAATACCAGAAGTCCTGTTTTACAGATTCTGGTATGATAATATTATAACAGGAAAGAAGGGAAAGGAAAATAATTTAAGGGGACAGAAAGCAGAAGATGTCGGTATTTTCAGAAAGGTACCCCATACTTAGCTTGCCTTCATCATTTTTCCTACCCCCGACCTCTCCTTGCCCTATTCCCTGCCTTGCATTATAGACTAAGCCAACACATATAGGGCTTTGGGGGCTGGGGCTTTTCCCCAGAAAAATCACTGAAAAGGCAGCCAAGGATCTCATTCTGCTTTTTGAGTCTTCATTTGAGGGGACTGGATTCAGTGCTCTCTGAGCCATCAAATACTTGGAGGGGAGAGAGTTTAGACAAAGCCAGAAATTTGGAGGCAATGCCTATCGCCTAGTCCAGAGAGCTGCAATTAATGCCAGAAAAACCTTGGCATGGACGTGTATGGATACAACTGAAGAAGGCAAAGGGAAGCATTACTGAGCAATCATGGTCCTCAGAAACGATGCTGATCAGGATGTGCAGGCATCCCGCATAGGGGCAGCAAGGATGTAAATACAGGGAACGTTAACAGTAGACTCACACCTCGGGATGGGGAGCGTGGGAGCCAGCTAGAATTCAGAAGCCTATTCCAATTCCAGAGGAGAAGCTGAGCACCTTGCCTAGGAGCGGGGCTTGAGGTGGGGTTGGGGGTCCATTCTGTGAGCTTTGTGCTCACCACATGGCCTCAATGGCTATTAATTGAGTGGAGCCCACTTTTGGATTTAACTGTACTTTGGGGAAGGATCAGGATAGTTCGATGGTTAAAAGCCTGATCTTTGTAGTTACACCTGACGGGATTCAAATCCAAGCTCTTTCTCTGTAGCGCATGACCTTGGGCAAGTCACGTAACCCTTTTGGGCTAGGATTCCTCCTTTGTGGACGGTGATGATAGTTCTTACCTCATAAGGCTGCGAAAGTGATGGCGTGATGCCAAGAAAGGAGTGAGGTCCTAATGGCTGCAATAAGCAGGCAAACTTAATGATTCGTGTCTACAAAAGGGAAAGAGCCCCCCATGTCTCATCCTGCTGAGCACGCTTTAGCCCCTGAAGGGGCTGAGAGTAAGTTACCA
Source organism: Potos flavus (assembly GCA_028534135.1). NCBI lineage: Eukaryota > Metazoa > Chordata > Mammalia > Carnivora > Procyonidae > Potos > Potos flavus. The sequence goes on along the minus strand of CM052883.1, from coordinate 86,123,132 downwards.
TGGGAGGCAGCCCGGGGCACGCGGCAACCACAGCTCAGCTGTTCCAGCCTGTGCCAGCCTGTGCCAGCCTGTGAGTCTGCTTCCCGTTGCCCAGCACTGGGTCAGTTCTGATGAAGACCCACTTGCTCCCGTGTGAGACCGAAGAAGTTCAGCCTCTTCGAATCGCTCCAAGTACAGCACGTGGACATGCTAACTCTGAGGGGGTTTGTATTTCTAGGCGAAAAGGAGGAAAAGACCTTGAGTTCTGAAGAGCAGGGTCTTTCCTTTCGAACTCTTCTCACAATGCCTCCCCAGGCAAACAGCTGCTCCTTTCTCAAAAAGGCCCTTCTGTAGCAATCGGCCCCCTTCGCTGAGGAGGAAATGAGTAGAGAAGACAATGAACAATCTTTGAAGCTGGTGGGGAGTAAAGCTGGCTAGGTGGAGGCCTTGAAATGAATGGGACTAGGGCTGAGCCCTTGTGATTCTGAAAAAGAAAAGCCCGCCCCAGGCTGTCGCCATAGGAATCAGCTCCACGGCAGTCCCTGAGCAGTGTCAGAGGTTCCCTGGTGGATAAGGCCGCTCAGTAACAGAGGGTATCTGCATCTTCCCAATAAATAACCCTTGGAAAACGGAAGCTCCTTCTTTGATAGGGACTTCGTCTCCTGGGTGCCTCCAAATCAGAACCAAACCTACTAGAACCTGTAACATGTCTGTCCGCAGTCCTACCCTCCCCCCTTTTTTTTACATTAGTGTTAGGAAATTCCCAAAATTGTACTACTCACTTGCAGCCAAGAGGTTTTGAGGAAGAGGGTAGGGAATGGACAGGTTCTGGAATTCTGATACTAATTGCTCAGCACCAAATGAGATTGTGTAAGGAAGGCCCTTATGGATAAACTATCCACCTACCAAGTACCTGCTAATATCTGATAAATATGTTAAACATTTTGCGTATGTCACTGTTCATTATTTTAACTCTTTCAGCTGTCTTTCACAGGATGCTCAGTAGCGTTCTGAATTCTAGAGACTGGATGGCGAACATATTTTTATCCTCACAGCTATCCCATGAGGAGCCTGAGAGCTCCAGAGGTTAAGAATCCTGTGTCGGTGTTCGTACAGTAGTTATTGGCAGTTCCCACTTTCGAAGACGTTGTTCTGTAAAGCAGCACTAAAATATTAGCTGTTGAGCCTCCCGATGCAAAGATTATGCCCTATTCTGTTATATTTGCCACAATGTCCAATAGGGTACGAAGTGTTACTTAGTCTTAGAACTCTAAGATGCTGATAGAAACTTTTATTGAGGATGTTTTAGGGGCACCTGGGTGGCTCAGTGGGTTAAAGCCTCTGCCTTTGGCTCAGGTCATGATCTCAGGGTCCTGGGATCGAGCCCCGTATTGTGCTCTCTATTCAGCAGGGAGCCTGCTTCCCCTTCTCTCTCTGCCTGCCTCTCTGCCTACTTGTGATCTCTCTCTTTGTCAAATAAATAAATAAAATCTTAAAAAAAAAAAAAAGAAAGAGAGAGAGACCTTAAAAAAAAAAGGATGTTTTATTCTAGGATTATCACATAAACAGGAGACAGAGGGTGACAAGCAGAACTTGGAAGTTGTCTCATTGGCTTGGATAAACCATACCACCATTTCAGAAATCAAATACGCAATAATTTTTGCAAATATTGTATTTTTGTATGTATGTAAAATTTCTTAAAGATGAGACACAGAATATGTTACATACGTGGGGTGAAAACTCGATTTGTTTTAGGGAATAATAGTTTTAGGGATCTCTGGGAGTGACAAGAAATCCAACAGGTACTGATGGGTTGTGTCACTACGTAAAGTGAGAGGGAAAGACAGGCAGTGGCTCTGTGGTCTTCTCAATAAATTGACTTCAAATGGCAGTTGGGTCAAATGAAGCGCACATGATAGTGGTAGTATCATGGGTAAGGTACCTTTTGGGATGACCCTTAGGGCGTGTGCATTACTTGCCCTCACAGTTAAATTGAGACGCCAGAGACTTAGTTAACTGTCAAGTAGATGATAATTCATGTAAGAGATGCATAATTACCTTTGTTAGGACATCACTTCAATGTGTGCTCATTACTCATCGTATTTCGGTTAATGAATTTCACCTAATTGATTGAAATCATATGATTCTCAATTGAAATAAAGGTGACCAAAAATAATTTTTGGTCTCTAATGACTTTTTTTTTTTTCTGTGATAACTGTAGAGACCCATCTAGGGTCTAAGTACATGTGACTCTTAATGCCAGTAATGGCTGGCTGTCTTCCCTCATATTATGTGGAGGGAATATTTCCATGTTCAACTAAATGTCTGTTCAATGCCACTCCCTGGAAATTTACCACCCCATTAACAGTATTTCTTCCTTCTAGATTTCCCCCTTCCTCCGGATCAGAGACAAATGCTCATGATCCCTTCTTCCTTTTATGTGAGCCTTCTCTAATCCTCACTATGTTATTCTGTCTAGAATCCAACTGCCTGATGAGGACACTGGACAGTGGGATTGGAACCTTCCCACTCCCAGACTCGGGAAATCGCTCCACAGGCCGGTACCTATGCCATCCAGACTCCCCAGAGGACACCGAGCCCATCCTGTCTCTCCAGCCAGCACTCTGTGCGGCTTCTTCCACCAGAGCTCAGACCCTTGAACGAGAAGTGCCTTCCTCTGCAGACAGCCATGCCTCTGCAGATACCGCCATTGTTCATTCCACATCCGACCCCATCGTGACCGCCAGTGCCATGTGGCCTCTTGAAAGTTGCCTCCCCAAACCGGCCTCCTCAGGTAAACCCCCGTGACCTTCCAAACCAGATGGTTTCCACACCAAAATAATGTACTTGCTGACAAAAAATGGGAAACAGGCAGTGGGAAAGGTTTCCACCAGGAGGTCAGTCAGTGACCTCTACCCATTAGGAATCTGGGTGCGTGAAAATCTCTGTACGTCCTCAAACAAAAAGTAAAAAGACACGTGTTAAACATCATCCACTCTTAGTATTATGGCACGGGATATACACACACGGAAAGGAACAAGCACGTAAGCACAGGTATATGGAAACATAAATTGATGAAGAAAAAAAACGCCCACACAACACACACATAGGATTTTATCTTTTAAAACCTAACTCTGAATATAGACCAGTTTAGGCCCGAGACATAAATTTAGCTGAAATGTTGTTTGCCCTCTAACCAGAAATGTATGTCTTCTGACATATTCCTATCCTGCTCAAATATATTTATATATTGAACTATAAAAAACTTAGTTTGATATATCAGGGGTAGATTGTACCTTAAATGCAATAGAGTGGAATGAGCCTCCTCGCTGAGAGGCACCACCCTTCGTCTCAGTCATTTGAAACAAGCTTCTGTGATTAAAGATAAGACCAGGCTAAGGGTCAGAGTTTTTTCATTGTTCCTTCAAGATTAAAAATATTTATTGCAGTGCAGGATGACACTAAATAATTTTTAACTTGCATGGCTTACGTTGCATTTATGACATGCATAAGCATCTGAACTAGAACTCTAAAGACTCTCTTTTATGATTTGATGACTAGAAAGGAGCCACAAGTAGAAATTATCCTGTCGGCTTTTGAGAAATTAGAAAAGAAGACTTTTAATTAAATATCTTCGAATAAATGTGATTGAGCTATTCCCACGGCTGAGTTCTTCATACAACAATACTAACTACCATGAATGTTTCATCACAAACTTGTGCTCATTCCAAGCCAAGGCTACATTTCAGAGGGCTGCAATGCATATTATTTTTTAAATAAACGCATTGTTAATTAATGACACAGCTTCCAGAGATTCAGGGGCGAAATCTTAGTTATAGATTATGTGCTCCATGCTTGAATAGTCACATGTGTGACCTCAATTCAGCGGCGGGCTGCCGAGTAGACTTCATGATTAAACACTGTCATTATAACAAATTGAATAGAAACCACAAGCCTTGAATTGCTTCATAAGAACGGGATTGGAAGGAGATTGTTCCGATCTTGCTGCTAATATTCACCGCGACGGTTTTTGGAGGTTTGTGTCTTAATTAAATTGTCATGAAGGGTTGTAAAAAATAAAAGAGAGAAAGAAAGAAAGAAAGAAAAAAGTATAGGGCAGAGAGTGAGGTCAACAGAACCACAGGGTATTTCTGTGGCCCCCACCCCCGCGGCTTCCTGTCTACCAAATGATAGCATCACTGCGGTCCGGACACAGACCCGCCTTTCCAAGGCTGCTCTTTTCTCTGTGGCCATGGGCAACTCACTGGAAAAATCAGGAAACAGAGGATGGGCTGGAACAAAAGGAAAGTGAGATTATTCCCGCTGAGAAGAGTCCCGTCCTGTTTCATGCGTGCCTTTCACCTGGTTTTTCACTTACCCGCATAATCGAAAATAGAAGTAACTGTACAAGTCTCACAGTGCTGACAAAAGTACAGTGACTTCGCTTCTCCTCACGAGCAAAATGCTGTTGAGAGGCTCTCTCACAGCACGTCTTGTTGGTAATCACTGAGGATAGAGGATAATAACAGCAGTTCTCCTTTCTGACCTGAGGAGGGAATTCATTCTGCAGGTTAATCTACTATTATGGGTAATGGAGGAACTTTCTTTAATCATTCCCTGCTAATGACACCCTTGCTACTCAAAGTGGGATGCATAAGCTAGCAGCACCAGGATCGCCCCCGGAGCTTTCCAGAAATGCAAATCTCAGACCCGCACTCTAGACCTCCTCATTCAGATGCTGCAATTTAACAAAAGCTCAGCTGAAGTGTAGGCATATAAAAGCTTGAGAGTCCTGCGCTGCAAGATCTTTAAGAGCAGAGTTGCCCAGGGCACATTCTGAGTTCCTTGGGAATGACCGTAATGGGTATTCTAGGAAAATAAGAGTTCTCTGCCCAAGTATATTTGGAAAGGGCGTCTGCTGCTGCTGCTGCTGCTGCTGCTGCTGCTGCTGCTTCTTCTTCTTCTTCTTTAATTTTTCACTTTATTATCACAAGTTAAGCTCAGAAGAAGCATGGGGGAAAGTTCTGCTTTTGAAATCAGGCAATCTAACATCTCTCAGAATGTACTTATATTCTAAATATGAATCCTAAAAAAAGGATCTGAAGAAGACTTTTCTCTCTAAATTTATAGTAGTATCTTCAAAATAGGGCATATTATTTAGGGCTTCCAATTCAAATCGTTTCTTTGGACATTATGACAATTTTTCAGTAGTGCGATGGAGGCTCTGAGAAGTGCTCCCAAAAGGAAACCTGTTTATTATTTGATGATCGACACTATTTGAGGAGGAATGGGTGTTTCCCAAAGGGTTTGCTCACTGACCCCTTCCTAACATGAGAAGTCTGTCAGGGTTTTGTAGAAAAGTTTGCCTTCAGCTCTCCAAGATGGACATCCTCCATAGATACCCCTAGCTCTGCAGTGTGGATGTTTTGGTTAGCACAGACTTAAAGGAGACAGAATGGTGGAATACCCAGCTCTGACTGTATTTGGACCTTTTTTATTAATGTTGAATGTCTCCCTCACTTCCCTCCCTAAACTTGCAAAGAGTTGAAGGAAGCGGATTGTGATTTCATGTACATTTTCTCATTTAGGAAAAATCAATTCCCAAAAGCAGAATGAAGCAGAGCCAAGGCCTCAGACCTGCTCGTCATTTGAATATGCTGAAAATGCAATCACAAGCCAGCAGCTTCCAGACTGGGGGGGTGAAGGCCCCACGGCTGAGACCCAGGTAAGGGGGAGGCGGGCTGACAGGAGGGCACCCTCCACCTGTTGCTGTTGATGGTGAAAAATGACCTCCTCAAACCCTTTTACAACAGATTCAATTTTTGAATCAAATTTGTCGTTGGCTCAGTGAATAAAAACTATGGCCCAAGGCTCACCTTCTTCCCTGCATTGTTAAGGAACACCATGGGAGGAATTGAAATGCTTCCACAGATCTGTCCCTAGATTCTTGAGGCATGGATGCCGCGCCCAGATTAGACGTTACAGAATGGGCACTCGCTTTCCCAAGCCATGAGAGCACCACTGAGAGTGATTTAATGACACTTTTTCGTTATCTTATCCTTACTTTAACCTTTACCTCCTTCTTATGAGACAGGTAAAGGAGGTATAATTATACCCCAGAGTAGGCAAATGACTTGCCAGTGTCAATGAGACCGTGTCTCTTCAGCCTCTACAGTTTTTGCTAGGAGATCTTCATCCACCCTGAGATGGCACACATAGGCCTTCTGACGTGTGATTGGACCTAGGAAGTTGCTCATGGCTCAGGGTTGTTTCTATCATCCCTCAGGGTTACTTGGTATTCCCTTCTGTGCTTCCTCCTATTTACCCCTTCTAGCTAGTTACCTGGGCCATATTCACCCTGTTCACTATCTCTCAACTTGTCCTGGATGGGCCCCCTTCAGGCTCTTTGTTGGTACCTGGCAGTGAGAAGGGTGGGAAGAAGAACATATGGATCAATTACCAGAGCTTCCCTGCCCTTCCTTAACTCTTCTCACTCCTGCTGCCTTTGTCTCTTCCAATCCTGGCATGAGGAGCCCCCATTGTTATTTCTACTGGAGTTTCTACCAACTATGATGAAAAATACCTAGATCGGCCCACATCTGGGGTCCCCCACAACCAGTGGGACCGAACCTTCTTTCAGCCCCTAGCACCTCAGTATAGGGTCATGGACAAGTAGCAAAAGAAATTCTCGGGGCCACAGCCTCAATTTACAGCAGAGAATACAACTCCAGAGAAATGCCGGACTGTATTCAGTGTCCATATTCAGGAGTCGGGACTAGAACTCAGCCCCCTGAATTCCATGTCTGACACTCAGAATGGCAGCCTCTACAAGGCAGGAGCCTAAGAGGCAAAAGAGCAAAACAGTGTAGTCGATCATGACTTAATTTAGACATAAAAGTGTTAAGGCTCCTCTAAAGCAGTGGTTCCCAAACACGAGTGGGCATCAGAACCACGCAGAGGGCTCCACATCCATTCATGCTGTGTCCAACTTGGTACTGATGAGTTGAGGTCCGAACATTTCTGACAAATTCCCAGGTGATGCCAATGCTGCTGGGCCATGGAAAGTACTTTGAGAAGCACTATTCCAATGACTCTGTGCTTTGGGAACTGGAGAGTTGAGAAAACCCTAAAGACACCCAGAGTCAGTGCGGAAATTGTTCAAAACAACAGGTGGTGACAATGGCAAAGGGGTTCAGGCAAATTCAAGAAAGTAAAAATAATAATAATAATAACAAAACAACAGCAACAACTGAATGCTGGCCAGGTGAGAGCTTTCCCTCTACATGTGATGGCAGCACACTCCTCACCCAACATACACGCCCAGCAGCACAGACACCTCTCTGGGGTTCTCCCTCATCATCCTGCCCAGCTCTGCCCACGCTCTGATTTGAGAGAGTCACCGCTGTGACTTGGAACTTAGAAGCCTGCTTTGCTGACTGCCAGGGGAAGAAAGTTGGAAGCGAGAGTTAGCTTACATTTCTAACACCCAGCATAGGGCCTGGTTCCATTAGGGTTTGTTGAATGGAGGATGAAGAAATTCATCTCATCCTACTGCAGAAAGTGTTACTGGGGCAGTACTGGAACTCTAAGACATGGGGCTCCCCTAGCACCCCAGACTGGAGACTCATCATCCTTCATGGACATCATCCTTGCTGGACTATCAGTATCCCGCATATTGAACTCCGTACCCCCAGAGCCTCGCCCTCCTCTTAGCAGAGAATAGGCACTCAATAAACATCTGTTGAATGGGTGAATGAATGAGTCAATGAATAAAGGAACAAAGGAATGAGTAGCTGCTTGAACTTCTAACTCCAGATGAGGAGGTTTACATCCTAAAATGTGTTTTTATAATTTCCAACCCAATAACACCCTTCCAAACAGACTTTAGAGACTTTAGAGACTTGAGCTGTCTGGGATGGGTAGGGAATAATAGGTTCTAACAGGGCAGTCTGCAGACCTAAAAGACATTCTTTTATAATTCTATACACAGAATTGAAATCCTAGATCTAGTATTCTGATTCTGTGCACAAAAGGGGAAATTGTTTATACAGCATCGACGACCTCAGCAATTCCTGACAGGGCCTTATCGCCACACCAGTGACAACTCAAGGGTCAGGTTGCGCGTACCTGTGAGCAAGAGGGGAGACTGTGTCCTTCAACCCGTGAACCTCCAGTCGATGTGAGGAGTATATAGGGTTAGCAATTGGGTACTTTCCTAAAGGCTCCGGTCCTTTCAAGGGATAGAAGGAAACCATAATTTAGGCAAGCATTTATTCTTTTGTTCTCAAGGTTGACTTTTTCCCATACCCTCTGATACTTGAAAGCCAGTGATGAAATCAGTTAAACAAATAAGCCATTAGGCTTGGAACAGCAGCTTATAATAGGCACTTGAGAAAAATAAGACCCCAGAAAGAAGTAAGTGTACCAAATGCAGAGCAGGTAGCTGTGAGGACTTCCCTGTGCCTGGAACAATGGCGGAGTGGTCAATGGCTTCATTATCGCAGCCCTACTTCCACAGCTCTGGTAATTGAGTAGACTGTGCCAGCTCCGCGTGAGGCAGACAGACAGGAAAAGCAGAGTTGTTCTTGGGGGTGGGGCAGTGGAATGGAATTCTGTGCGCACGGCGACCTCGTCACAGCCCACTCTGAACCATGTCCCATCCTCACAGGATCTTCTGCCGCATTCTGTCTTATGTGAATAATCTTAACGGTCTCGTATTACTTATTTAGGACAAGGTACCCAGATTGTGTGCATACTCTCCCAGTGGTGGCAGTGCTAGTGACAGTGACCTGGACTATGGAAATAATGGTTTTGGAGCTGGAAGGGGCAAGTTAGTGAAAGCAATGAAGAGCACCACCCAAGGTAACTTGCGGGAGCACCTGGACATCCGGGGCTCTTCTCTCTTCCGGAAGCCACTGATTTTGCCTTTCACTGTGCTCTGCCTCCACCCCTACCCTTGACTTTCCATATTAGCCCCACATCTCTCCTGAGATCTAATTTTCTGGTATGTACAGAAGATTGTCTATGCGCATCAATTTGTTTTCTGGTATAATCTTCATGACATTTCAGTGCAGTCTGTAAGTATTTTATTTCTAAATCTGGCATCTCCCAAAAAGTCTCCAATTGAATTATCTCAGTAATGAAGGAATGACTAGAAAGATAACTTTGTTCCTAATTACATCCTCTGGCAAGTTGAATCGTTGAGTGAGCCATGGATGGAGTCTTCCAGGCTTTTTGCTAATATCGTGTTGTGTAGCTCTGCACCTGTAAGCCATTCCGTTATGAACAGGTCTGTTTGTGAAGTTCAGACTCGCTTACTGTATTTTCTTTTTGAATCAGAATTGGCAGCAAAAGAACTATCATCCCAAGACATTTAAAAATGTGTATATTCGGTGGCTTTTCCTTACAGCTATAGGAGGACAGATGAACCCCTAATTCAAAATAGGATCTGGGGTCCACTTTCCTTCTAATCTACTCTGGATTGTCAAAAATATTTCAGTGATGCAATGGAGAATCATTTTGTTCATACCCATTGGCTTTTTTTCAAATACTAATTTAGCAATTATACGATGAAAACATGATTTTGGTTTTTGGTTTTTGTTTTTAAACAAAACCAATAAATTGCTTTAGGGAAAACCTAGCAACCATGTGTGTTTACAGTATTCCAAGAGTCTTGGCATTGGGACATATGGGGATAAGAATGGCCATTAGCCTGATCCTCCACCTTCTTCCTTGCTTCCTACAAGTTATCAGAGAATCAGGACCAATGGTGAAGTCATACAAAGGTTTACCAAGAAGAAAGTGATAAATACCCCTGGCTTTGTAGTTAGGTTGGTGTCTGCATTGGCTCTCTGTCATTTGTCGGCACCCCTCTGGATATGGCAAAGAAAGGGGGAGGGGAGGTCTTCGTCTCAGGACCACCCAGTGAAGAAACCTAGGGCCAGGCCAGTTGGTCCAGATCTTCCCTTGAACTTACTGTGGGTCCACAGTGACTAATTTCACCTCATTGACCTTCAGCTGCTCCATCCAAGAGTGATTTCCAGGGCTCCTTCCAGCTCTAAAACTCCATTTATTTATTGAACAAATATTTATGACAAGCCTCCTCTGGGCCAGCTTTCCAGCAGTGAGTAACTAGACAAAATTCCCTGCTGGAGAGTAAACAACAGATATGATTAACTAGTAAATGTCTATCATTTCTTGAAAAGAGATGAATGATGTGGAGAAGACAAAGTGAGGCAGGGTAGGGTACAAACAGGAAGGCAGGACTGCTGGTGAGAGGGGCGGGGTTAACATTTTAAAAAGCGGTCTGAACAAGTCTCACTGAGAAGGTGGTGTTTGAGATGGGAAAGAGGAGAGGGGGTGACCGGGAGGATATCTTGGGGAAGAGCATGCTCAGCAGAGGGAACAGCCAGTGCAGAAGCCTAGAGGCAGGAGCAGCAGGAGGCCAGTGTGGTTGTCCCCAGAGCAGTTTGGAAGGGGGAGAGCACAGAGGTCAGACAAGTAAAAGGAGCCAGAGCTCATAAGGGCTTGCCGGCCATTCCGAGGACTTTGCTAGACGTGCATGGGAACCTTTGGATGACTTTGAGCAGAGAAGAGGCATAACCTAAGATGTTCCCAAAGGATTTCTCTGGCTACCAAGTTGTGAAGACTGAAGGGGCAACATCAGCTCGGAGGCTATTATTAGTCACCCAGGCAAGAGATGTTTAGTGGCTGGGGCAGGGTGGTCTCGGTGAAAGGAGTGAGTGGCACTGGCCAGTACCAGAGCCACAAGCCACATGTGGCCCATAAGCCCTTGAAATGTGGCTAGTACAGCAAGGAACAAAATTTTTAGATTTAATTTTCACTGTTCTCTTAAGAGTTCTCACTTGGTCCATTCCTTTTTCTATTTTATTATTTTTTTATCTTAATTAAGTTCAACTTAAATATCAACGGCCACACACGGCATATACAACACGGACTGAGAATGGTCTGATTCCAGATCTAATTAAAAAGACAACACAATTTATTGATAGATTAGAGAGTGGGGGTAAAGGAAATAGCAGGGTCTAGGGTGGCTCCGAGGTTCGGGTCCTAGAAGGGACAGCGCTCTGCTGACTGAAACTGGGAAGGCTGAGGTCGGAGCTGGGGTTGGGGGATTGGGAAGCAGGGCATCTTGCACATGCTCAGTGCTAGCTGCCTATAGAGTGGGTGGAGATGTGAGTAGGCATGCGCTGTAGGCGTCTGGAGGTCGGCCAATGAGGTCTGGTCTGGAAATGTAACTTTGAGTGTCAGCTTATAGAGAGGGTCCAGATGAGGTCAGGAGGGGAGGGAGTGTTGATAGAGACAGAACCCCATCCTCCCAAGTTTACAGGTCATGGAGAAAAGAAGGAGACGAAGCAGGAGGAGAGCCAGGGGAACGTGGTGTCTTAGGAGCTAGGTGAAGAAAGATGTCAGGAATGAAGGGGGAATTCCATGATTCCATATATGGCTCGTTACTAAAAAGAGGAATACAGTCTTCATCTTCAGTGGTCTGGTCTCTACCTCTGGCAGTGAGTTTCCAGTGAGGAGTGGAAGGAAGGAAGTGGGAGAGGGGAAGAGAGATGGTCCAACGGCAATTTGAAAACATCTTGAAAAAGGAAATAAGACAAACTGTGTCAATGAACAAGTGCTGGAGTATGAAAGAATTTACTTTAGGGTTCACATTTTTTTTAAAAAAAGCTTTTATTTATTTATCTGACAGAGAGTGAGAGAGCACAAGTAGGGGGAGCAGTAGGAGAGGGAGAAGCAGGCTCCCGGCCAAGCAGGGAACCCGATGGCAGGGGTCGATCCCAGGATCCTGGGACCATGACCTGAGCTGAAAGCAGATTCTTAACCATCTGAGCCACCCAGGCGCCCCAGAGTTCACATTTTAACGTTGCTTTGTTTTAGTGAGTCGTGCAAAGAAATCAGGAATAAACATTAGGGAATGGCTAGGGAACCTGGTGAAGAGGAACTTGTTCCTTTAACTTTTCTTTCTGCCCTTTTTGCAAATGGCAGTGAATCTTAGCCTGAGTTGTTTTCTCAGTTTACCCACTTTGTTCATCCTATTCCCTTGAGCCAGAGCAAATCCCTATTTGAGACAAGGGGCTCCTTCCATTCTGTTGCCGTAGCCTCAGGGGAAATGGTGCTTCTTTGGATAAGAAGCCAAGGGCTAGGTAGACTAACTCCAGAAGCAGCCCCACCAGCAAGAAGATGCTTTTCCTCCAGCCAGGCACCTGCCCTCTGCTTTTAACAGTGAACTTGTTGCCAGAGCTCTGTCATCCGCACACGCTGACCGATCCGGTGGCAGCTCAGCCCTGGCTGATGACAGCACTGCCAGGAAGAAAGAACGTGTGCAGACAGCTGGCGTGGCTGTGGGTGCCTGGTGGCTTCCAACAAACCCTAGGAAGGGGCAGGTAGGGTGGACGCAGCAGCAGGAACTTTTTAAATGCTGGCAAAATGGATCCGAAAAGAAATAGAAATGATTCAGAGAAAAACACAACAAGAAGTACACGTCCTGGGTGTGTGGTTGAAATGTCCTTCCCTGCCAGTCACCATTTTGCCTGGCTTTCATCACATGCACCTGTGAAAGTGGTCCTCCCCCGCCCCCCCGCCACACCCCATAACACGATTTTGTGATAGAGGTCCCCAACCTGCAGAATGGAATTGCTGGTAGATCTGGAAACCTTATTGGATGTTCTCCAAGATAATTGTCCTTTCTTGAACACGCCCTCTCTCCCTGGCTCCTTGAAGTTTCCCGCAGGTAGAGAAGGGCAGTTGACGGTGGCAGTCCGTCCCTCTATGGCTTGTAGGAAATGCACAGCGAGGGACCCCTGCCTGTCACCCATGCCCTCCCGCCATCCTCCTCCCCTCAGGCCACTACTCAGTCAGCGACTTGCCCTGCTAATCACAGCAGGCCCAGAGAGCGGAGGTGGGGGGAGGCTTTTCTTTCAGAGTGTCCTGAGACCCCACATTCCCTGGTTTCTCCTGCCCACTTACTTCTTTGAATCCCACTGAATGTGGCCTTAGAAACCTACTTTCCAAAACCCTGCCTTCGGGCTCATCAAACACTAAAGTAAATACATGTCTTTTCTTTCAAGGTTAGTTTCTTCAGCTTAATTTTGAAATATGTTCAGAAAGTCTAGGTTGTTAGCAGCGAGTGGCAGGGGCAGGATTTAGGAGCTGGGGAGGTGGCCCATCAGGTGAGGTTTCAGACAGAAGTCATTTTGTGGCTTTGTTTTTACAGAACTGCCCACTCTAATTTGCCAAGCTGGGCATAACAAACATTCCCACCTCTTTTCTTCAGGCAGGGCCTTGGGGAAGGCATGAGCAAGGGACCAAGGTGGAAGGGGAAGGGGAGAGACAACAAGCCACCGGCAGAATGTTGGATGAGTCAAGACCCGGGGAGTTGCAACAATGGAGCTCCAGTCTCTGGATGAAGGGAGGCCAGGGGAGTCTCACCCCTGGCTGAACCTGCCAGACTTATTATTAAAAAGTCAAATAACAATCCCTAGCCAGTGCTTATCTCCCTAGCTTCTGAGTCATCTACCAGGCTGCCTGCCCCCCATCACCAGCTCCACCAGGTACCTCTAGGGCAAAAGACCAAACCAACCCCTCTCTTTTTCTCTCTAGAAATTTCTACCTCCCAGGCGCTCTGTCTCAACTGGCGGTCTCTCCATTCTTTTAGGAATATAGTCTGTGAAGCTAGTTTGCCTTGACTCTTTCTTCTCTCACTTTCCACATTCTGGCAGTCCTGAGATCCTGCTGGCTTCCCTCCCATATACTTCTTGAATATTCCCTCTTTCTAGCCCCTCCACCAGTGCTCCAGCAGGGCCTTATTGAGTCTACACAGCCCACTACCTCCCTTTGCTCCTTGCCCATGGCCAGTCCCATCCCCCACAAACGTGTCATCCCCACTGCCATCATGCCTATTGTGTTGTACCTTTTGCTGGAAACTCTTCTAGGACTCTCCATTACCCACAGACAAAATCCAGTCTCCTCCTCTACAAGGTTCACAGAACCCATCTTGGCCTTGCCTTTCTGACTTTATCTTTTTCCATTTCCTGTTTTAAACTTTATATGACATCAGAATGATCCCTCTGTCCTGGATACAGGATGCTGTTACAGTCTTCCTTACCTTTGCTCTTGTGGTCTCACTTCCTGGAATGTCCTACACACCAACACCTTTCTTCTCTAACCTTCACATAACTCCTACTTCATCTTTAAGATTCAGTTCAGACTTTACCACCTCCATGGTGAAAGTCTTCCAGACGTTCCTCCATCAGCCATGCCCAAATTACTCTTCCTTGTCTGCTCTCCTGTAATACCCTGAATTTATTTCTGCCACTCACCACTTGGGATTATACTTATTTCTTTGCATGTTCAGCTCTCCCACTAATGCCAAGATTGCTCCTTGTTCATGTTCTGCACTTAACACAGGGCCTAGCACACCGTACTTGTTTAATAAATGTTAAACAACATCACAAATATTAAATAAAATGGCAACTAACTCACACAACTGGGTAAGGCCTTGTTTAGCTCCTCACACACACATCCTTCATCCGTTTGGACCTTACCTTGTCCAGAGGAAGAAAGACCTAGAGCAGCAACATACGGCTGAGGGCTGTGCTAGAGAAAGCAATGAATCCATTTCCCCATTACTCTTCAGTGCTGATTCTTCACAGGTGCTGTGGAGGCCTTAAGAATCTTTTGCTTTCTTGTTTCTTTTCAATGGCTCCATGCACCTTGGCTTGATTTTCATAATCTCTGCCCCAGTTTAGGAGTTATGGTCATAGAGAGTCATTCTTATTGATGAAAATGCATCATACCCTTGAGAGCTGAAAGAGACAAATCAGGATTAAGAACTTTGGCTCTTGCTATATTTGTTCTTTGAAAATATCTTTAGAAACCTACTTTCTAAGGGTAGAAAACTGGTTAGTAGATAAATGAGATTGGCAAAAGAAGAAAAACTGGTTAGTAGATAAATGAGATTGGCAAAAGAAGAAAAGCAAAGAAGAGAATTGACCTCTAAACTAGTTCATTTTGGTTGATTCACCACTTGCTCAGTGTCCACACCAGCCCTGGACACTGGGGGTTGGGGCCAGGTTGGTGACATAGCCCTGCTCCCTGGATGCTTCTAATCAGACCTACATCTGGAGCTCCATCTGAGCAAGTAGATAATCGGGTACCGTACACAGTGTGATCTACTGCCCAAGGCCATACTGTGGGCTTCTCAGAGTAAGGAGGCCGAATTGATACTTCTTTTTAGTCTTCATAAATCTCCTTCTCCCAATCAAAATCCACTGGCATCTACAGATCACAATTTGGAGCTCACTTTCAAGAGTAACCCCTCCTTCCTTGAGCCCCAGACCCTCAAAATGTAATGATCGGGTCAAATAAGTAAAGCTTCAGGACCAGGGTCCAATAGCCACCCAATGACACTCATCTAATAAAGCCCCAATTTCCTGAACAAGAAGTACATTTTTTTCCTTTGAAGGTGATTACATTCAACAAATTACAAAGAGCAAGGGCCGTTGAGTTAAAAACAATTGGTTTTGCAGTAATTAGAAAAACACAAGGAAATGATGACTGTGGAACAATATTAAAAGGGACCCTGAAGGGTAACAGCTCCAGCTCCTGGTTAATTCCTCAGCTTGAATATTTAGAGATTCACAACTAATTATGCAGAGATGATGAATTTTAAAAAACGCTGCCACCCGGCCTTCCCAAGGCCAAGGACTTCGGCTATTAATAGAGCAATCAGATTTTGCTATTTTATAGAAAATTCACACAAAGTTGCATCTATTTTAAAGTGTTCATCTGGCATATGACTTAAAGATGACAAATCTCTATAATGTGCAAAATCAGCATTAGGTTAAATGAAATCCGAACTCATTATAATCATTCCCAAGTTCCCCCAGAGAAATCTCTTGGTTTCAAATGGACACTCTAGGTAAGAGTTATCCTTAGTGCTTCCTGGAACTTCACTCTTATTAGGTCATTTTCAAGATTTGCTTTATTTTTGACAAGCTCATCCCAACTCAAGGTAAATGGACACAGGCAATAAAACACAAGGGATTCATCTCCCAGCAATAAACTGTCTCGGGTGACAAATGAAAAGTACTGACCATGACAAGCAGGCTGCTCTGAAACCCTTATGGTAACCAGGGTCTCAAGTTTCTCTCTGTCACCTTTTGTCCACCATGAGAAAACCCACAGCCCTTTCAGCAGCGTGGATGGGATTTGCACTATGCTAAGGTTTGGGGCTTTCAGTGGGGAGAAGTGTCATGCATGACAATAAAACAAAACAACAACAACAAAAAAACCCTATTAGCTTCTGAAAATCACGTGGTCAAAAGGTAACCATCAGGACAAAAAAAAAAAAACCAGTGTGCCTTCAGACAGGCTCAAAAAGGGAGGCTGTGATGTGACCCGCATTTAATTATTGAAGCTGCATATTGTGAGGCCCTTAAGAAAGCAAATGTCATGATGGACAGAATGAGTTTACCCTCCTGTCGAAAGAGCAGTGTGCCGTGTCGAGGCCGTCGCTCAATTAAATTGGACTGCGGGATATAGAGGAGAGGGAGGCCAATTCTGGGACCCTAATGAGACATTTTGGAGGGAAGAGAAGCTACCCCCCCAGAGTTTGTCACTCTGATGGACGTTCTCCGCCCCCCATCATTACCACAGCACCCCCAGTGCTACTCTCTCAAGTTTGAATGTGCGGTAACCCAAAACATTTAAACCCGAGCTTGCAAAGTAGAATTGCAAAGTAAAAATCAAATCTCTGGTTGTTGTGGAATATGCAGGGGGAACAAATAATACTTAATGCTGTGCAAATTAGCCATCTTTGGCTGCCAGGGCCAAAAGCTGGGCAAAGGATCTGAAACTAAATATACAAGCAGCGAATTGGATGACACGTCATTCGGGAAACTATGTGTCCTCTCAGCCTCACACAGGGGGAGGAGACAGGAGTGTCGTTTGCTAGTACTCCAAGACAGCCCCATGAATGTGTCTAAGGATGACTTTTTCGTAGAGGTTGCCCATAATCCAAGTAATACCTTGAGTGTTCACAAGGTATTATGTGGCCCAGGAGCTCTCAGACTGGATGGTTGTGGCCCCAGGAGACATTTGGCAATCTCTGGAGACATTTGGGGTTTTCATCCTCAGAGGCGGGCGGTCTCCTATCTGATATGTGGAGCCAATGGAGGCTGCTGAACATCCCATAATGCACAGGGCAGCCCCCAATAACAAAGCATTAACTCGCACAAAATGTCAACAATACCGAGAAGAAGCCAAGGGAAGATTGCCCTTTAGGCATCAGAAATGGTCATTGAGAGGGACAAGCTGTCAAATGTTTGTGCCGAGGAATGACAGCAGTAAATCCCTCTGCCTGCCCAGCATCTAATTGGTCCTAGCATCTAATTGGGTGGTTAAGATGCCTTCCTCCAAAGGGCTTTGAAAGGGAAGTTCATGCTTCTGCCTGGGCCTTTCACACTTGGCCGTTGATGCCATTCCCAGTGCCTTAGTCAGAGTGTTAGGGAGACACCAATTGCAGAAAATAGTAACACAGAACACAGATTATTTGAGGCTGCTACACATTAAATCTCTTATTAGTATTTCATTTCTGTCTCTCTTAGAGAACGTGTGCCCTGAGGAGGCGGAAATCCTGTACAGACTTGAAAGTAACCGGAGGACAGTTAATCCTCACACTGCTCTAGTGAATTAGGTAAATTGCAATTAGATGAAAAATGAAGAAAAAACATAGTCAACAGGTGTTTGGGTTTCCTTGGGGACCTTAGAGTTTCATTTTTGGCTAAAAAGCACACAGTGACATTTGGAAAGGGCCTCTTGCCAGAACTCTTCCCTCTGAATGGTTAAAACTCAGAAGATTAGCATAAATCTCAGGATTAAAAATGCTAGGGTCAATAGAAGAAGCCCTGTTGAAGAAATGGGTAAGTAGGAAAAAGAAGGGTCTTAGTGTTCAGAAGTAACTCCTTCTCGAAGTAATTATTATAGTGTGCAAAAGAAGAGTGCAGTGTGCAAACCTTCGAGGTATGAAAGAAAAGGAGACAGATATATCCTAAGTATGTAGAGTGTTTTGTTCTCAAACTTTAAGGATAAAGAAAGGGATTATTTCTCATATTCTCTTATCCTAACTGGCCCAGCCAAAAACCTAGAAACATACACATACTGTACAACCAAGCAGATGAGCTCAGGAAAAACAAAAACAGAAACAGGGTTCTTTCCCAAGCAGCAACCAGGGTTTTTGCCAAGAAAGAATGTCAAGCATCATTCAGTGAATCACACTACTGGCTGCTCTATGAACCTTTTGGAATCTAGAAACAAGAGCCATGATCACTTGGCTGAAAGTGTTGGACACGCCCATAATCAGGAGTTAGGACACCTGGGTTCTAGGTCAGGCTCTGCAAATAGACTGGGTGATCCTGGATGAATAGCATTGACCTTTCTGAGCCTTGGTTTCATATGCTACGTGATGCCTGCCTTGCCGTCCTCTCCCAGAGTAGTTCAGATGTGACATTAGATGTCACAAGGCTTCCAATCTGCAGAGTGCTAAATAAATATGAGCAGTATTATGTTAAATGGGTTGAAAGAAAGAACAATTCCGGGAATTTAAGGTTGAAGATATCAGAGGAGGGGAGGGGAGCACAGAGACCTTACAAACCACAGGCCAAAATAATGGGAAGCTAAAGCCTCAGAGGCTAAAGCCTCAGAAAAGGAAACCTCTCTCATAAATTAGCCAACATTATACAGTTTCATTAAAGGAAATATCATATTATCTTTATCTGTTGTTAAAATTCAGTCAAAATGAGAAATAAGTGATTTAAACTTCCCTGAAACAAGCCAAGCAGCATTCTCATTCTTTATTATTTATTTTCACAATAAGTAGCAATATCCCAAGCTATCACTCAGCATCATTGTTTTCAGATTCAATTACGGGAATCAGAATTCTGGGAATCAGAAATATGGTGAGGCTAGATCAGGTGGGAGAAAGTCCCATTTTTAATTAGACCAGGAATTTTATTGTAAATGAATAAATCATCCCACTCTTTAAGGAATTTAATTAGAAAAGGAGACAGTATCCTTTCCATAGTATTGGCCAAGCTTGCTCTCCATCTTGTACAAACAGAGAAGGCTGGTGGTTGGCTCCCAGATTTCCTGTTTATGAGCCCCCAAAAGCATCTTAAAGAGTGTTTTCTTCCACTTTTTCTTTTTCACTTTTTTAAATATATATATATATATATATATATATATATATATATATATATATATATATATATATTTCATTTATCTTGATTTGTTTGGCCCATCCTGTGCTCTATATGTCATCTCGACCCTTCTCATCCTGGGATCCCCTCTTGCAGAAACAGTCAGGTACTTTCCTGAGCTTAGTTAGGATTTGGTAGAAAGAAAGTCTACAGGATCAATATTTTTGGGGAAGACCCAAAGCTGCGCTGACATCATTCACTGTACTACCTGCCCATGAGATCTTTGAGAGGTGCAGAAAGTCTCAAATACTCAACTGAAAGCAAGCAGGTACCTTCTTGGACCACAACTTACTTACTGATCTGGAGCAAGCATCTCCCCTTCCCTCTTTCAGCCTGTGTTGAGCCGGGTATCTTCCGATCCCCACCCCATCCGATGTCCTGTCACTGTGCACAAATGCTGCAGTCACTTGGTCATCAAGCTTCACACTTCACGTCAAGTCTCTGCTATTTAGAGAAGTTATTGCAGTTTCCTTCAGTTATCATTTTTCAAAATTTGGTCTTATTGTTTTGATCACAGAGGTTCCTGCCCAATCTCTGTGCCTCTAGCCCCATACAGGGGAGCCATTTTATTGGTTTCTTATTTATCCTCCCAGTCTTTGTGCGCGCCAGACAAATGCAGGTAAATATTTGGTATTCAGAAGGGGGTTACCTATCTACAGTGTGCAGCATCCTGTTTGGTTTGATTTGCTCCCACCTAACAATATATCCTGGAGACCATTTCATGTCAGTATATAAAAGTCTTCCCATGTTCTTTTGCACAGCTATCTTGTGTGGCTGTGCCATAATTAATTTAACTAGTCCTCCATGGAATAGATTCCCAAATTGGACTGTTGAGTCAGAGTGAAGGTATCCTCAGGGGAGTTGTGCTGTTTCCACATCTGCCTGCAGTGATTGATGTGCCTGGTCCCCCAAAGCCTCACCTACAAATTCAAGGTCAAACTTTTGTGTCCAGTCAATCTTACACAGGAGAAATTATTTTCCAGTGTGATTTGAATTTGGTGTATCTTATTAAGAATGAGGTTGAGAACTTTTGTTTAAACCTATTGAAATGCCATTTGTATTTCTATCTCTGCAAATCATCTGCTTGTGACCTTTGCCCAATTTTCTATTGAGTTGTTAAGTCTTTTTTCATCTCAGTTTCTAAGAGCTTTTTAAAGTTTAGGGATAGTATTCCTTTCTTTATAATACAAACTAAATGTTCTTGGTTTTTCATTTGCTTGTGACATCGCATACCATGTTCTTTGCAGTGTAGAAGATTTTATTTTCATATGGTCAAACTCATAAATCTTTTGTTTTATGACAAACCCTTTCTCACTCCAGAGTTACAGGGAAAAAATAATCCTCATATTTCCTTTCATACCCAATACAATTTGGAATTTTGTCCTCACATATGGATCTAACTTCTTAATATGACTATCCAGTTGTTCTAAGGCAGTTTTATTCTAAAGGAGTAATTTAGCAAAGGAAAAATCAATCAGTTCCTTTTATGACCATCTGTGACGGAGACAATTTGGTAACTAGGTAAAACATAAAGATCCCCGTTTCTTCCACTACAATGATTTAACTAGCCAGCCTAACCCTTCATCCCCATATTCTGGAGTTTTCTGTGTTAGTTATTTCACCATCAGGCCAAATTAGTGAGAAAGGATCATAGGACCCATGTCCAAAAAAAGGAATGTTTGCTTTCAAGAGCCTTCTGGGTGACACATAGAGTACACTGTCTCTCTATTACTGACTGATCTTTGAAGCACTTATATTGCAGGCCTAAACATGTGCAAGAGAAGGATCTTAAATGTGAAAGTGAAGGATCTTAGGCCAATTAGGCAGTGAAATCTCTCCTTTGGTAATGATTATGAGTAGACTCAGTACTTGTTAGAAACTCACCATGAATCATCACTAAGTTAAGTGCTGTGGAGAATAGAGAAGAAGCATGAGATATGGTCCTCCCCACATGAAGCTTAGCATCTACTTGTAGAGAGAAGTTAGAAACTTGGCATATATGAGCCCCTAGGTTCATAGCAGCATTATTTATAATAATCAACATATGGAAGCAACCCAATGTCCATTGATAGATGAATGGATAAAGAAGATGTGGTACAGATATACAGTGGAATATGACTCAGCCATAAAAAAGAATGAGATCTTTCCATTTGGGACAACATGGACGGACCTAGAGGGTATTGCGCTAAGTGAAATAAGTCAGAGAAAGACAAATACCATATGACTTCACTTACATGTGGAATCTAAAAAACAAAACAAACAAAACCAAACAGACTCATAGATATAGGAAATAAACTCTCAGTTACCAGAGTGGCTAAGGGTTGGAAGGTAGGTGAGATAGGTGAAGGCAATTAAAAGGTACAAACTTCCAGTTATAAAATAAGTCAAGGGGGTGTAACAACACTTACCATGGGAATCATTTAGTAATGTATAAAAATATTGAATCAGTATGTTGTACACCTGAAACTTACAGAATATTGTATGAAAATTATACCTTGATTTAAAAAAAAATCCACTAATAAGGCCATCTGCATCGAAAGAACTTCCCAAAAGGATGGTACAGAGACCCCCCCATCCCTATCCATGCCTGCCTGTCCCCTCTCATAACTGCTTCTTTGTGACCTTACATCATGAGTTATCATAGGGACTTACTTCCCCATATCAAATGAAGACTTATGCTCCCATTTCAAGTGGAGGTCATTTCAAAGTCAGAACTCTATATCTAAGCTTATGGGCTTATATCCCTCCCTGTGATTCCATGGTACTCTAGTCTACCATGACCATCAAATTTCTATTATCCTCATCTGTCTCCCCTACTTGTTTCTTAATGGTGGGAACTGTGACCTTTTATACTTAATCTCTAGCATGTGGCAAGAGCTTACTGAATGTTTATTGAAGGGCTGGGAAACTGAATGATCTATGTGTTTGAGATTGAGTGCTAAGAGGGTTACCAACAAACGGAATAAAGTAGTCAGTGTATCTTCTGGGATGAGCCTTGAAGAATCAAGTTTGAGCAGGCATAAAGGAGAAGAGAATTTCTCCTATGGAGAAGTGAGTGAATTGGGGATTGAAGGGAGGGTCAGAAGAGGGCAGTGACTTGCAGTGACTGCCAGCCCTCCCCCTTGGCAGTTAGCAGAACAGAAGGACATATGGTTTTATGGGAGTAATTTATAATATAAAGGTGGTGCCAACTGGCAGTGGTTGTGATCTATGTGTGCCAGTGAGTTTGAAAGGTGAGCAGAGGACCAGCACATAACACGGATGATGAACGGGCTTGGATTTGCAGTTGCTCTTCCCAGAATCTGCCCTTAAATTTGAATCTGTCCTACAGCTTTTCCTGAAAAACAACAAACAAAAAACTTGCCTCTCTCTCTTTCTGCTTCTTTTTCCCATTTCTAATAACCTAGAGGTTTTATGTTGGAAGAGAACTTCTAAGTTCTCTTGTCTATCTTCCCTCTCACTGGAATGTAAGTTCCATTAGGGCAGAGAGTTTGTTTTGTGCCACAGGCTCATAATTCCTGGCATTCAATGGATATTTATTTGATGAATGAGTGAGTGAGTGAGTGAATGAATGAATGAATGAATGAACCTTCCTCATCCTATCCTTATTCAACCTCTGCTTGGATTCCCCCATTGGTAGGTAACATGGGTATGCACCATTTTACAAATGAGATTATTCTATTGGGAAAAAAACTCTAATTGTTAAAACTCATTTTTTTAATTGAGTTTTTTTATGCCATACACTGGTGAGGGAAGAGGAAAGGAGACTCTGTCAACCATTTGGGTTGTACAGTATTACATAGGTGGAGAAAATCCATGCACTGATGGATTGTGAATAAAGACTACACTCAGCATTCAGGAGAACAACATGAAATCCAAAATTCTCTTTGGTATATAACTTAGCATTTTCTGAGATAATGAATAAAAGAATGAATGCATGAATGTATGAATAAAGGAAGGAAAGAAGGAAGGAAGGAAGGAAGGAAGGAAGGAAGGAAGGAAGGAAGGAAGGAAGGAAGGAAGGAAGGAATAGGTCAACCAGATATACTAGAAAATGTTCATGAATTCTTTAGAGTCAGAAAAATTTGAATTACTCTTTATAATGTATGGTATCACTGAGTTTCTATGAGCTTCAGTTTCTCATCCATCAAATAATAATAATACACTGCAGCATTTTAATGAGACAGTATATGCAACATACCTTTCTGAAAGTTGCCCTTTCAATGGAGGCTATTGTTATTATTATAAATTAATTTACCAAGGAAGACTCAGTGAAGTCTAGCTCTGGTGTGAACCAGTGAGAGAAACCTGAAAGGTGATCAACCCAGATACTTTCCTGGTACCTAAAATATAGTAATGGAAGGTTTTAGAGAGAGAGAAGGCACATAGTGGGACAGGGGATCCTTATTCTAGGACCTCCTGGAATCACCCCCTTATTATTGAACAGCACTCATGTTTCTGGACATTAAAGCAACACGAGTATTGAATATTTTGTTTTGTTCAATGTTACATCTCCAGTGCCTAGAATAGTGCCTGGTACACAGGAAAAACTTAATAAATATTAGTCAAATGAATGAAAGGCATTGGCCCTGAAATAAGTCATTCTCTCACTAAAAACCCAAAGCATAAATGAACAAATTTTCTGGTACCTTTCTCAAGAGGAAAAAAAAAAACTTTAAAAAATTATCATTTCCGTGCCATAAAATGTCTCGTTAGTTCTCCTTGGAGTGCAAAGTTCACACACATAATACAGTTAAATTACAAATGTTATTTAGTATAATACCAGCTGGATCATAAGATGAACAAAATTATGGGCTGAAACAGCTCTTTAAGCTTTGCGTTTGTTGAAGAAGAAAAAGCAAAATGAGTTTAATTCCTTGATCCCAGAGCAAGATGATATTTAGCCTGGATAATGCTCCTGGATTTACAACTAACTATGTTAAATTATACTTTTCCTTTTTTCCCCCCATTCTTTAAATTGACTGTTAAAATGTGCCATGATGCTGAGCATTATCTTTGAAAAGAAACTTGATAATGATTTGGGGGGAGGGAGGAGTGTTCTACCTTTTCAGAACACTATACCTTGAGTCTAAGAACACCTGTTTCTAGAGTTACATTTAAAGGGAAGATTGATATGAGATTCTCTGAAAAGCATATATGCTTCTAGAAGAAAGAATCTCCAATCAATGTTGAGTTGAAGTGGTAATGATAGGCATTCTTGTCTTGTTGCTGGTTTTTAAAGGAGTTCATTCCAAAGTTTCACCTTTAGGATAATAATGTTCATTGTAACTTTTTGTTGTTGTTTTTATTTTTTAGTAGATTAACTTTAATCAGGTTAGAAGACTTTTCTTTTAATACTAGTTAACTAAGCAGGTTTTTTTTTTTTTTAAATCATGCATGCATTCATGTTGATTTCTTATCAGAAAATATATCTGCATCTATTTGGATGATCATATGGTTTTTACCTTTAATCCCTTAGTGAAGTAAAATATATTTCTATATTTTAAAAATTAAATCAGCCAGGATTAAACCAGCCTAATCCTAAACCAGATTAGGATAAACTTAATCTATCTGTAACATAGTATATTTTGTATATATTGAAAAATCTAGTTAGCTAATATTTTGCTGAAGATTTCTACAATCTATATGTATTAACCCATTTATATACTTACTATTATTTTATTTATTATTAATTCATTTTATTAAATGGGTTAAAATGGCTCAGTATTATTCTTTTCTTATGCTTTATCTTGTACTTTCTTGTACCTTACTACTAAAGTAATACTAGTTTCATAAAATGAGTGGAGAGTATTCCCTCTTTTCCTGTTTGTTTTTAAGAAGTTATATTAGTTAGAATGATCAAATGTTTTAGTAAGTGTGAGAAAACTTACATGTAAATATATCTGGGCCTGATATATTCTTTGTGGAAAGATTGTTAAGATTGCTTCAATTTCATTAATAGCTATAAAACTTTCCAGGCTTTCTATTTCATCTTCTGTCAGTTCTGATAAATAATATAAATTTTTATGCGACTATGGACCTTTAGTCTAAGTTTCCATGTTTATTGACATATACCAATAGATTAATTTTAGTTATTGTCTATTTAGTTCCTACCATATAGGTAGTTATATATCCCTTTTTATTAGTAATATTAGTTATATAACTGTTCTCCTTGTTTAAATCAAGCTTACCAGTGGTTTGTCATTCTTGTAAGTCTTATCCAAGAACTAATTTTAACCTTGTTAAGCCTAAGATTTTTAATTCCTATTTTAATGGTTTCTGCTCTTATTTTTTATCATCTCTTTCTTTCATCTTTGGTTATATTATCTTATTCATCTTCTAATTATTTCACAAGAACACAGAGCTTATTTGTTTTGTATGTTTCTATGTTGTTGTTGTTGTTTTTAATATCCTCTCCTTTTTTGTGATCAAGCATTTTTGGTTTGGAGAGGGTTTTTTCTTTATTTTTTCTTTTTTAACATTTTCTTTCCTCTTTTATACCACGATTTCTCTCTTTTAGTTTAGATGTTATGGATATGTCCATAGAAAACCCTAAGGAATTTAGAGAAAAACTATTAGAAATGACAGGAAAGTTATGCAAGGTGACTGGACACAAGATCATTTTTAAAAATATTTATTGTATTTCTATACAATAGTGACAATAAATTAGAAATATAACTTTAAAAATTCCTTTTGACTTGAGTGAAGAGAAAGGTTTCCTAAACCAGAAACAAAAAGCATTAAAAGTACATGAAAATTAAGAGCTTTTGTTCATCAGTGGATACCTTCAAAAAAAAAAGAATGAAAGCCAGAATACAAACTGAGAAAAGATGTATGCATTGCCCTGTAAATTACTAAGAAAAAGATAAAAATTTAATAGATAAAAGGTCCAACAACATGAAAAGGCATTTTAAAGAATAGAAAAAAAAAGATATGGGTAATAAATACATGAAGAGATACTTAATTAGATTAGTAATCAGGAAAAGTTTTATGAAGATTGAATTGAAATACCATTTTATACGTATTTGACAAAAATTTTTAAATCAGATAATACATTGTGTTGAAGGACTTAAGATTGCAGGATCTCTTTTATACTTCTTTTGGGGATGTAAATGTCAGAATCACCTTGAAAAAGAATTTGGCATTGTCCTTTAAGGATGATTGTTTTTATGCTCCTTTATCCACTGACTTCACTCCTGGAAACATGCCCTTGAGATCGTCCAGCGCATGGGCACCAGGAAGGTTGTACTAGACTATTGACAGCAGTTTGTAAGTGTAAAATTACCTGGAAACCTCCAGAATGTTCATTGAGAGGTTAATGGATAAATAAACTGTTGACATATTCACACAGTAAA
Organism: Potos flavus; assembly: GCA_028534135.1. Classification (NCBI taxonomy): domain Eukaryota; kingdom Metazoa; phylum Chordata; class Mammalia; order Carnivora; family Procyonidae; genus Potos; species Potos flavus. The sequence continues at coordinate 86,096,512 of CM052883.1, read as the reverse complement.
ATATTATCCAACAGTGAAAAGGGAAGAACCACAGCTAAAAGCAATTCTATGGAATTATCTTAATAATATAACTAATGAATAAAGCAAGTCTCACAGGAATGAACACAGTATGATACCCTGTTTATAAAGTTCAGTACCAAGCAAATTAACCAGCATGTTATTTAGCATACGTATGTATATGATAAAACTAAAAAAGTAAAAAAGCAAGAAATGGTAATAACAGGATTGATCATGGTGGTACTTCTGTAGGGAAGGCAGGGGATGGGATGAGGGAAGAACAGGTAGGTAGATGTAAGCAACTTTAAAGTATTCTAGTCCTTGGAATGGGCAATGGTTCCACAGTCATTCATTATATTATAATAAATAAATATCATTAATGAAAAAGGACCATGATTAGTCTAATGATAATGTGTTATGAATCTTAGATTGTGATTAATCCAATTCTGAGTATCTGAATACTCAGATAAATCTCTATTTTAAATCTCTTTTTTATATTAAATCTCTATTTTATATTAAAATGACTATAAGAAAAGTGCCCATTAAAGAGTAGCATGATCTGAGACTTCTAAAATCTTAGAAGTTTTAAAATGCTCTGTGTTTATGAGTTGCACATGCACAAAAATTATCTGCTTCCAATTTCTGCTCTTTGCTACCTTCTTGGATATGAGAAGGACTCTTAATCAGTATTAAATGCCATACTCTTACTAGTTACAAGTCACATATTAAGATGGGCTTCTGTTCTTCTAGGCCAGAGTCAGTATCAGAAAGTATTATGCTTTAGAGTCTAAATAGATAGGAAGGGTATTGGCAAAATCCCCAGATAATATAGTCCAGTAATCCCACCTAGAGAGGTCAGCTCAGATGACCAAGACAGACAAGCAGATAGCACACATTTAGGCAGCCAAGAAGCTCAGAGATGAGGTGGTGGTAGGTCATGGAGAGGGAGCAAAGACTAGAAGAGGTTATAGGCACCTTGGGGGCACTGCAGGGTAGAAGGGAGGAATTAAGACTTTACCTAATACAGCCTCTCATTTGTTTGACTAAGATCCAAGGTCACCCAGTGAGTTAGCCAACACCAAGGCTAAGTCTCCCTAATCCCCAGATCCAGCCTCTTTTCATCAGCAGAATAGAGGAGGTGGTACAGGGCAGTGAGTTTTATATTCAGCCAGTGGTCTGCTAAATGAAGGGCTTGCTAGAGTCTTTTGCTTCAGTGTCAGGCCCATCTTCATGGAAGATGGCCTTGATCCCAGGGAAGCCAAGTAGGGGCACCTGACTATATCAGAGGAGAGCAGCAGGCAGAGAGGGAGTGCATGACCTCTCCTCAACAATTATTTCATTCAGGAAAAAATAATCTGAAAAAAAGCATATATACACAGATGTTATATATATGCATATATGTGTATATACGCTATATTTCTATGTGTGTATAAATATATGTTGTATTTATATGTTGTTTGTATATATAGTTATATATGTACCTACATATATATGCTTCTAAAGTATTTATTAATACACACCCATATATATACATATATATATCAGAGGTAAAGCAGTGTAAACTGGATACTAGAATAAGCATTTCAAGGCAGAAGGTCTAGGTGCTAGTCCCAACTCTGCCACTCTGTAATAATGGAGAAATCACTACTCTTCTCTGGGCCTCAGTGTCTTCCTTATTGTAAAACAAGAGTGTTGGACTACATGAATTCTAAAATTCGTTTTCTATCTTTCAGACCTCTGTGTTAAAATGTGGGCATCATCAATTTTAAAGATAAGCTTTTGGGTCTTCCTTCTTCTTCATTATTTATTTCATTTCCTTCCAGTATTTTCCATGTAGAGGTTAATACCTCCCAATTCAAAATTTGATACCACTGGGACTTTGCATAGCAACTTACATTAAACCTGACTAGACTTTTCAATGACGATTATGATTATGAAAGTGTTCTCAAGGTGGAAAAGAGATTAAATATGTCAAATAATACTGATAGGGTCAAGGTACATAAGAACTGAAAATTAACCTTTGGAGTAATCTGGAGGACACTGAAGATATTGACAGGAGAAGTAGCAGTAGAATGATAAGTTGGTGGTCTGCTTAGGGAGGACTCAAAGAGTGGGATGAGAGGAATTGGAGACAGCGGTATATAGAAATCTTTTAAGGATTTTTGCAATAACAAGGCATAGATAAATGGGGCACTGGAGAGGAATTTTTTTAAGCTAGGAGAAATTGCCACACATTGCATGCTGATGGAAATAATCCAGGAAAGTGGAAGAAAAATTGATACTGTAGGAGATGTGTGCAAGTGGAGGGGTTATTCATACATAGGAACATGATGCTTAGCCATGGTGACTAGAGGATAGGAGGATTTATGGGCAGATGCTATGAGATATGAATGGGATCTTGTAAAAATTCTCTTCTGATTGCTTCTGTTTTCTCAGGAAAGTAGAAAGCAGGGTCATCATCCAAGACTATTGTAAAGGAGGTGTTGAAATGTTGAAGATAGAGGAGAAATAGTCTAGAAGCGGGGAGACTAGAGAAATTTAGCAGGATTGTCAACCTGAAGCTAGTAATTGTGAATTAAATGACACCACGGAGTAGGATTTTGTGTTTATCTACTTGCTTATCCATCAGCACTAATGAAATAGGCAGAAGGTTGGACTTAATAAAGTTAGGTTTTTGTCAGGTGGTACAACAAAGAAAGGAGCAATAAAGTAGAGGGTGTTTGAAGGGAAGTGATTACAATAATGACCCTTGGAGACTAAGTTGAATAAGAATGAAATGTGGACATAAAGGATATGAGAAAACACAAAAAATTAGTAGGATCAATGGATGTTAGATTCCAATCAAAAGATTGTTGAGTTGAAGTATTAGAGGAAGTAAGCTGGTAAACAATGAAATTGGGAGAGTGGCAATTTGAAATTGGAGTTCTGGAGGGGTTCCTTTGGTGTGGTGGAAGTGGGTGGAAGACAAGATCTGTAGAAAAGAGAAGACACCAGAGTATTCAAAAGATCATCTGCATGGACATTGAAATCATCAAGATTTATAAGTAGAGTTATATTAGAGAGTATGATAGCAAACCACTTGGAAAGTCTTCAGTAAATTAGAAGAAATGACAAGGAAATCTATAGATGATTATAACAAGGACAGGAAGTAGATAGCAGATAATATGAAAATTAATTCTGGGGCAACAAGGAAGGAGAGGAAGATACCTACTCCAGCACCACCAGGTCCAGTAACATAGAGGGGTAGCCACCCCTTGAGAGGGCTCAATGAGAAGCCATCTTCCCAGAGGTCAGATTTCTGTTAGAACTAGAAGATTAAGTGAATATTAGAAAAGAAGTTGAAATTACATAGAACATTTTTCTGTTAATTGGCCTTGAGGTTCAAGAGCACAGGGATATAGGAGAGGTAGGAAATGGATTCTTGAAAGTGGGTTATATAGACTCAAATGAAGATGATAGTCTAGGGAGTTATGAATGACCCAAGAGCCTTAAGTTTCTTGTGGTTACAATAAAAACACATATATGGGGTTCAGTGAGATTAATCATGAGAACCCAAAGAAAATGAGAGTGGCAAGACCGTAGATATTAGAATGTAGCCAAAGAGAGATCTTTGCAGAAGAAGTTCTACCAGTGATGACGTGGAGTTCAAGGGTGGTGGATTCTTATCGGAAGGACCTTTTGCACTAAGCCTCTCCTGACAGTGGTGGTACAGAGATAAGTGGAGGAATGGTTCTGTTAGGAGCATTCAGAGCTCCTAGAGGAAATGTAGAGACCAAAGGACGGACAGTTTTATCATTCATAGTGGAAAAATTCTTGAAAAAGCAGGCATAGATTGTATCAGAAAAGATACAGTCTGTAGAGACTGTACAGAATAGAGATGAATGAAAGAATTTAATTTGTTTTTTTCTTCTGAGTGTTCAAAGAGGGAAAACATATTTGACATGAAATGGGTCTGCCTAACATATCATTTGAAATAGAGAGCCTTAGGTTAGACCCCAAAACACAATGAGTCAATCAAGATAAAAGTCTCCTTCCCGCTCAGTTACAGTCCAGAGGGAGGAAGACGATTCCTGCTGGCGATGTTCCATAAGGTCCTCCACATACTTCTGTTACCTTTGTTACTTCACCATCTGCTAGGGTGTTACCCTTGTCCTCACAGCCAAAGCTGACTCACCAGCATCTCATCCATATTCCAGTTCCCAGGAAGGGAGAAAGAGGAAATAGAGGACAAAGCTGTCTATTTTATGGCTATGTCCTAGAAAAAACACGTATCACTTCACTCAGGTACCATTAGTTAAAACGTAGTCATATGGGTACACCTAGATGCAAAGGCACTTATAAAATGTGGTCTACGGGTGGGAGAAAAGGAACCCAATTAAACCCCAGAAGGTTCAAATACAAAAAGGAAAAATACCATATTATATATTGGGTGACAGTTAAATGTCTTTGTCACAGTTGTGATCACAGATAAATGAGGAATGATTTCAAATAATAATCACTGTATATTTATCTAACAAATTAGAACTTAGGCATCCAAATGAGTGCCAGGGAATTATACATTTATGGCAGTAATGCTGAATTTGTTCAAAATACTGTTAGAGATTCAAAGACTATGAACTTTTAAAAATATATAGAGAGAAATTTATAATTGGAAAGGACCATATAGCTCATTTCTTCACGTTTTATTTAGCTTAGTATTCTTAAAAATCCAACACAATAGTTACACTAAACAAGTGCTGAAAAAAATCTTTATTGAGTGAATGAATGAATGAGTAACTCAATCAATTCAAGTCTATCCATTTCAGTTAACTAAGAAGGAAAATCCAGCCAATTGATTAATATGATGTCCCTATTCCCTTCAGGGGAGCGTGTCTTCATCCACTGGAGGTGAATTTGGCTTTTAGAATCAGCACATCATCATTCGGAGGCAAATCTGGTGAATCCAGGCAATAATACCACTTTTGGTCAAAACCAAAACATGACTGAAGTAATGAGTCTGATAAACTGATATCGGAAAGAACTTCAGAAGAAAAAAATTCCAAATGAATTATTAGAAGAAATTTTTATATGTTCAAGGTGACTGTATTGAAAAGAACAGTGTTTGCTTGGATATATACAACTGAGTATGTTAATTATTTGAAAATTTTTCACAACTTTGTGGGAAATCTAATTTTTTTTTTTTTTTTTTTGTCTTCAAATGGTAACAGACTCAGATTATAAATCCTGGAAATCACTCTGTAACTTAGATTCCTACTCTGAGGTTCCTAGACCTATAGTGATCCTGGAAGAAAGTAAAAGGGATGCTTGGGAATCACAGCTAAAAGTATCCTCCATAAGGAAACTGGAAGGCCTGGAGGAGACAATGGGGTTGCTGGTGACGGTGGTAAGCAAAGATACAATGATGAAAGATAGAAAATATCAAAACCTAGAAATTGGTAAGTGTCCTGTAAGTGGTGTGAACAGACTGCCATTCCCCCACATTATGTGAGGCTTGGGGACTATTTGGAATCCCAGCTCTCAGGGGAAGACAACTGTATCCCTGGAGCTCTCTTGCCTCTCAAGGCTGACCTGTTTAGAGCTTGTTAGTCTTGTTTCTTCCACTTCTTTCCCTGAGGCAAACTAATCACCTAAAATGTCTTCCCATTGCTTGGGGATGGGGGAGAAGAAGCTGGAGTTTCCTTTACTTTCTGGGTCCTTAGCATCTAGGAGTGGCACCAGGAAGCAGCTGTCTTTCCTCATTGCCCATCACAAACTCTACCAAATTAACACTGGCTAGGAGGTCCTTGGAGGAAGCATTACCTCCACTCCATCCAATGCCTGCTTGTATTTTATTTTTCCTATGGCACAGAAACACTGTTAATGATTACCCATCCTTCTGTGAATGGGAGTAAATTTATTCCCCAAGATGGAAGGACACATTCTTTTATTCCCTGCAACTGTTAAATTCTATGCAGTTCACTTAATTGGAGAACATTTGAGGCCATTTGTCAAAAAGTCTGACAGATGTAGCCCTTGTGATTCACACCGCAGCACAATACAATCATCCGCATGTCATTTGTCATCATATATTCTTCATTCCTTTAACTTTCAAAATGGAAATTTAGGTTAGAGTCCAGGTTCCCTCTAGTCGCCCCTGGGAAAACCCAGCATTGTCTTCTAATCTCACCATTTTATCTTTGAATAGTCAAATTATGTAGGAAACAAGCCATAAAAATAAGTGGCTTTTTTTTTTTCTAAAGACAGCAACACTATTTGTGTTTCAATTCCTGTGTCAGCTCCTTACGAGCTGAAACTGCCTCTTAATCCCTTTGCCCAGCACCTTGCACAATGTTGGGGATAACTTTAGGGACTTGCTAAGTGATTGTCCAACACTTAATATAAAAAATCATAGCACCTCCTATTCCTGAATTATATAGCTCAGAAAAAGGAAAGGGGTCCATGCAGCAGCAGCTGATGGAACAGTTTGGTTTTGCAATTGATTAACTATGAGATTTTAGCTAAGAGCTGTCTTCTCTGGCCCTTACGTTTTCTCATTTGAAAAAAGAAATTGGTAGATCGAAGGTTTACTCCTTCTCTGTCTCTCTGTCTCATTCTGTTCTCTCTCCCTCTCTCTCCCTGTCTCTCTTTCTCTTTCCCTCTTTCTTTCTGTGTGTGTGTGTGTGTGTGTGTGTGTGTGTATGTATGCGTTATATATATAATGTATGTATCATGGCTAATCTTTATGGCAGTGGTTCTCAAATTTGAGTGAGCATCAGAATCCCATAGAGATTTGTTAATACACAGAACACACAGTTAATACACTCCCACATTTTCTAGTTCTGTGGGTCTGGAATAGGGCCCCAGAATTTGCGTTTCTAACTGGTTCTCACAAGCTCCTCATATTGCTGGTCTGTGGATCACAGCTTGAGAAATACTGCTTTTGGGCTACTCTGTATTATTCTCCATCCTAAATACAAAAATGCTGAACCTTCGAAAAGTTCAGTGACTTGTCCAAAGTCACATAGCCATATTCATACCCAGTTCTGCCAAATACAGCTGCCTTTTTTGCTCTCAAGAGTTTTTCGAGGACTAAACCAGGGTGTATAATTTTACAGTGGTGCTTTTTTGATTTTTGAAAAGATAAATATACATTTTAAAAGATAAAGAAAAAGACACAGAATCAGTTTGTTCTTTTAAAGCAGGGGAGGACACACTGGTGTCTGTGTATCATTAGGTCCTAAAATGTGTGAACTCCAAAAACCCATTAAATTGGTTGACAAAACACTTCCATACTACTGAATTTTGGTTGGAAGCTATTTTGTCCTCTAGAATTGTACTGTCAGTTCATAAAGACATGGTCTGCATAACCCATTAGCATATTCTTACCAGTGAAAGGCTCAGAAGTAAGGAGTGAGCTCCCACAATGTGAGGCTTGAAATATAGGCTAATAAAAGGCACAAAATGACAATTTACTCATGAAAGTTTGAAGCCACTGTTCATATTTTCCAGATTTTAACAAGCAGGCAGAAAACCAAACCTACACAGCTATGATTAATCTATTTAAAAGAAGGAAAAGTGAAAGTTTGATGGGAAGGAAAACGTTTTCCCTCACAACTAATTTGAAAACCAAAAAGACTCTCCCTTTCTCCTGTTGGCTTGGAAACAGCCATCTCTCCATATTTCTTGAATTCTTTTACTTTCCCATAGGGTTTCAACTTATATTTAAATGAAAAGTCATTTCCCAGTTTTATACAGTCTGGAAAATAGATCAACTATATTAAAATGAAAAATGTCATCATATATACACTTAGCTTTCTTTAAGATATGGGAAAAAAGGTGGTACCTTAAGCTGACCTGAAGAAACCTCTAGAAAGATGGTAAAGACTCAGCAGAAAACAGTAATGCCGTTTTTCTTTATACTTTTGTTAGCGTTTCCTGTGTTCTCATTTGTTGAGAAACCTACAAGTTTCAGAACAGGAAAATGACCTAATATGACATCCTCTCCGGGGGTTCGGTATTTTTAATAACATAGAATGACAAAGATGATTTGGATAGTTTACTGTTTACAACTCTGCATTTTAAATGCACAAAATATCCAAAGCACTATATAAACTTAAGTGGCACTTATCATGGTGCTTGCTCTATACTGACCTGCTGACATCCTTGGAGCACATCTTTACAGGCAACCCAAGGACAGCTCTTCCAGGGCAACTCCTCTTTTAGGGACCATTATTAGAAGCATGGGGCCATGAGACCATCCACCATCCTGAGATCGATCTTATCTCTCCCTCTTTTCATTATTCTAGTGTGTCCCACTTATAGATTGTTAATGCGATCATTTAAGGAGTTGCCTACTCTCAGGCTAGGAGAATTCTTACTTAGTTTTGATTTTCTTGCCTTCAATTCTGAGAGCTTCTAAAATCTGTCCACATTTAGGGCCAGTAAATATAGATAATTAAACTTTCTGATCCCAATAAAAAGACTACGAGCTCTGGAATCAGACAGCCCTTTCTGTCCTTACATAAACTCCTTAACTTTACTGCATCTCAGTTTTCTCACCTTTGTAATGGGTACAAGAGCATCTACTTCCAAAAAGTTGTGGGAATTTAAAGGGGATGTTATATATGCAGCCTCTATCACAGTACCTTGGACACAGGAAGTATTTAATAGGTGTTAGTATAATCACTATCTCTACGTGGGCCAATTAGCTTTTAATAAAAATAACAGCAATAACTGCTCACAAAAATTGGAACATCCCAATGCTAGTAAGCCTTTTTTAAGTGTAATTAAATGGCCTCATTTCTACCTCAAAAGAAATGGCCTCATTTCTACCTACAAATCCAGGGCATTTTATTTGTTCATACTATGTCCATGTAAATAAATATTTGCAAGTTTAAAATAAATACATGCGACATCACATTCATTGCAAACTGATTTCCCTGAGTGTTTAATGTAACAAAGAAATAAACAAAACTGTGATTTATTAGCTTTGGGTTGGGTGTGAACCCAAATTACTCACATGAAAGTTAACTGCTGGTATGGATGGGTGAAAACACATTTAATATTTGGTAGAGAAAGAAAGTCAGCAAAACGGGGAAGAAAGGTATACATGTCTGAAATGAGGTGATTTTAAAGGTTTTTAGAGTTAAAAGCAATGAAAAATAATAGATCATTCGGGAAGATATAAAATTGTATGGTATGTCAAAGGTTAGAACTCAAATGAGGGAAATATAAAGGTGCATGAGCTAAAGGTAATAGGATTGGCAAAATGTATCCTATATCCTGTTTCAAATACAGGCACAATTTTATATTATAAAGCCCCATATCTCTATGGCTTCCTTTTCTTTGGATTCATTCCCACCTGATGTACCAAAGGTCATAATATGAAACCAGTAGAATTAAGACTGACACATTTCCTCTTGATAGAGGCAGTTCCATTGAAAATTTGTCATGACCTATCATTTATTTAGGGATTATGAGGCTCAAGGTGGGAGCTATGACCAGGAATCAAGCAAAGAATAAAAGGAAGCTCCAGGATCAAAAGGTCACCCCTCTCTTAAAGACATGGTAGGCTCTAACATTTATATCTTTCTAGATTGTTTTTCCCATCACCGAACCAGATATCTCTCGACACACCTTCCAGGGCAGAAATAATGTTCATTCTAAAGTTTTGCTCTTTACCAAGAAAATAACAAATGGCCTTTTCCATTCCAAGAGGAGACTACTTCCTTCATTATAAGCATAGACATGACTGAAGTGGGTCCAAAATTTTATTGAGGACTATGCTTGAGATGGGGGGAATGGCACCTGAGCTCATCTTTGACTCAAATTTTTTGGACCAACCTAACTTTCATGACATACCAGGGCCTCTATGAAAAGCTGGTTCATATTTTACTTTATTTTTTTAAAAAACACTTTCAAATGAGTTGGTCATACTCTGATCATTATGCCAGATGGTCCTCCGGTTGGCATGAGTTTAACTTAGACTGTAACTCCCTCATTTGCTTATCGTCCCTACGTGAGTGAAGGAAGCTTAAGTCCTTTATGGTCACAGCCTACCAGTATATTCTCTTAGAATACTGTGGGGAGAAATTCCTGGTCGGAGTAGAATTCTGTACCTAGTTCCAGCATTTTCATATTTTAAGAGAGAATTGAATTTAAATTTGTTTTGAAAGAAAAAGAACCTTGGAACTCTAGGAGTTTTGAGCCAAGTACACATTTGCAAGGAAATGTCGATTACAATTTTCTAGCACTCATGGAGTAAGCCAACAGGGGAAGCAGAGTAACACGCCTCTGCGCAGCTTAGCATCAAAAGAAGTTTCCCACAAATGTTGCATTCCATCGTCTCCTGATACTCTAAATATAACTTCCTTGCTGATTATTTTCCTTTCAAATGAAGTATTTTTTAATATTTTATAAAATTAATGCAATCATAATTTCACAATTTCACATGGCACAGTTAAACAAAAGGTTTTTTTTAATCTTCAGCATCACATTTTTAAGTCCAATAAGGAAAAAAAAAGACCAAAAAAAGCTTGCTTTCCTTCTTCTCATCAGTTTAAAAAAAAAAAAAAAAAACAGCTAATAACTGTGTATTTATAAAACCTGGAATGGAATTTTAATGCCTTAAAATGGCTTCTGTGAATGATAATAGGTATTCTAGAGAGTCTCTGTATTAGTCTCCTAGGGCTGCTGCAGTGTAATGAAGTACCAGAAACTGGGGGGCTTAAAACAACAGAAATGCATTCTTTCACAGTTCTGGAGGCCGGAAGTCTGAAATCAAGATGTCAGAAGCGTCATGTATGCTCTCCTAGTTTCTGGTGTTTGCCAACAGTCTTAGGATTCCTTCTCTTGCAGCTGCCCAACACTTGCTTGGTCTCTGTCATCAATGGCTGCCTTCCCTGTGTGTGTCTATATCTTCACATGGCATTTCCCTCTGTGTGTGTGTCTCCCTGTATCTCTTCCCATCTTCTTCCCTGTGAGTATTTCAGCCTCTATACCTCTCCTCCTCTTTTTATAAGGATATGAGTCCTACTAGTCCTAGGACCCATCTTATTCCAGCATGATCCCTCTTAACTTACATCTGAATTACATTCGCAAAGACCGTATTTCCAAATAAAGTCACGTTCACGGGGATCAGAGGCTAGCCTATCTTCTTAGGGGACACATCAACCCATGAGAATACTTAAGGCCCAAAAGCGGAAGATGATAGGCTAGAGTAATTACCAAGATTTTTGACGTCAGCCAGAAGAAATCAGCTTTGACCTACCAAGTTCTTCGGATTTGTCAATATCATATCCCATACACAAGAGGTCATTCCTAGGTGTAATTCCTGGCCAGAAGTAGTTGTTGGTAGGACAATAACCCTAGACATCTCAGATATATTTTTCTATTTTATATAATTGAAACAAACAAACCAAAGGACTTTTATGTACAAACTGTTTCCCTTTCACATATGTGAATTTCAAAGGATTCCTGTGTCCTCTGCAAGTGCACTAAACATAGGTCCTGAGGAAAGGTGCCCAACAAGGACAGATGCAGGCTTGTGAACATGGTAAAGAATAAAATCTGAGGACTTTGTGCCTGGCTACAGTCCACTCACTAACTTAGCTTATGTCCTAACTACCAAGCAATGCCTTGGTTTGCAGTGAGTTTCCATGCAGATGATTTAATTAAAAAAGTGTGTATATGTGTCTTCATGTTCTAAATAATACAACTAATTAATCCTTTGTGTTACTTGTTTTTCACAGTCTGATATAGGCTTATCATTTGTATTCATTGATTCAAGAATATTTATAAAGTTCATACTATTTAATAGGTAATGTTCTAGGCACTGAAAATAAAGCAAATTAAAAATACAAAAGGCAAAGTCCCTGCCTCTGTAGATTTTATGTTTTAAAGAGAAGACAGATACTAAAACAAAATGTAACATAACATCAAGTAGTGATTTATGTTATTCAAAAATGCAGCAGGATGACCGGATAGGAAATAAGAAGGGTATTGCTTCAGAGAGAGTGATTTGATAAGTCTATCTGAAGAGGGGGCATTTGAAGAGGGTTGAATGAAGTGAAACATTGAAATGTGACTCTTTGAAGGAGGAGCATATCAGCAGAGATTACAGTAAGTGCAAAGGCCCTGAAGTAGGAACATACTTAATGTGTCCAGTGACCATTATGGCTGGAACAGCAAGGAGAGGAAGGAAATTAGGGTGGACAAGAATCCAGGAGTCATTTATATAGGACCCTGTAGATGTGGCAGTAACCTTAGGTTTCAATCTCAGCAAAGGGAAACCATTGGAGGATTTTGAACAGGGGAGTGATGTGATCTGATTAACGGTTGTTAAGGAATGCTGTGGCTGCTATATGGACACTCAGCTACCAAGAGGTGAGAGTGGAAGTGCTCAGAACACTTAGAAACCCCTGTGGTTGTCCAGGCAGAACTTGATGGTGTCCTGCCCTCGCATGTTAGCAGAAAACAAATGGCGGAGAATGATTGGATTTAGAATGTTTTAAAAGCAGAGCAAACAGAATTAGATGATTGTATTGGTCAGAGTCTAGCACGGAACAGGAGCCATTCTAAGTCTTTCTATAGGTAGACTTTAATATAGGGAATCATTTGCTTAAATAATGGAATAACTGAGCTCTCCAGGGGACAGTCAGGCAATCCAGAGATTAGAAGCAGGAAGTGACAATCATTCCCCAGGGATGGAGGGACAATAGAAGAAGGTGTCTTTAAAACCCAGCAGCTGGGCCATCAGATGGGAACTAGAACCGTGGGTGGGAGGGGCTATGCGACAGGAGACAGAGCCTTAGAGAAGCAGCTGCTGCCAGGAACCCCACAGGTCACAGGGAAGGGAAGAAACGCCTTGTTTTCTACCCAGCCTCCTACCATCCAGTCTTTTGCCACTGCTTGCCATTGGCCGAATCTCTCCAGAAGTCAGAGAAAGAGGGAACCTGGAAAATGTAGTTCCCTAGGGTGCAGAGCGAAGCAAGGAAAAGGAGAGGAATGCATCTGAGAACAAACAGGCAATTTATCAGAAAACTGGTGGATGTAGAGTATGAGAGAAAGAGGGGAGTCAAAGATAACTTAAAGTTTTCATATACTGAGGCTCCTGGGTGGCTCATTCAGTTAAGCGTCTGACTCTTTTTTTAAGATTTTTATTCATTTAGGGGCACCTGGGTGGCTCAGTGGGTTAAAGCCTCTGCCTTTGGCTCAGGTCATGATCTCAGGGTCCTGGGATGGAGCCCCGCATCAGGCTCTCTGCTCAGCAGGGAGCCTGCTTCCCCCTCTCTCTCTGCCTGCCTCTCTGCCTGCTTGTGATCTCTCTGTGTCAAATAAATAAATAAAATCTTTAAAAAAAAAAAAGATTTTTATTTATTTATTTTAGAGAGCACGTGCACATACAGGGGGAGGAGCAGAGTGGGAGGGAGAGGGCGGGGGGCAAAGAATCTCAAGCAAATTTCCTGCTGAGCAGGGAGCCCCACACAGGGCTCGATCTCACAACCCTGAAATCGTGACCTGAGCCGAAACCAAGAGTCAGCCACTTAACGCAGGCATCCCGATCTTCTGACTCCCTGAACTCTGAAGAGCAGAGAAAGCGTGAGCCAAGCACCTCATCTATACTACGTCACAAAGGGACCTCTTGTTTTCTCAAAGATAATGGTAGCAGCCTGTCATGAATCCCCTGTGGAAGGAAAGAGCCAAGAATAAACCAAAGTTCATGGAAACTAGGTATTCTCATCCCCTCTTCTGTCCCCAGAATTTGAAGAGAACATCCCCTGTGTCTGTTCTGCCCGGTGGACTATACATTCTACTAGCGAGTCCACACTCCGCTACACCCCCCTGTTCCCTTTGACCCTTTCCTCATTCTGTGGATGAATCCAGGCTGTTCATCTCGTGGGGGCAGATCTTTGAGCCGATGGTCTATTATGAGGTTAATCTAGAGCGAATGGTTGTGTTCACTCAGATGTAGCCTGGCTTCGCTCCCTAATTACAATTCTGTGCCCTTCCAATTACGTCCCTGGTGTTCTGGAGTCAGCCCCTGCTGGTGACCAGCCCCTCGGCAGTAGAGCCTAACGCAGACATCTGGAATGTTCTGTACCACAGGCAACCCTTCCATTTTTTTATAGGAAATTTGGCCAAATACACTTTGCAAAGTAAAAGAAAGAGTTGCTTTTGGTTTTCTTTTTCTTTTTTTTTTTTTAATAAGTCAAATGTTCTTCCACCCAAGATAAGCCATGGGTTTTCCCGTCTGCAGACCATCACCCCCACCCTGGGTGATCGCAGCCCTGCCTCTGACATGCACACCCAGCAGGCTAAGGGCCATGGTCTGAACCTTCCTGTTTTTCTTCCCGGGGCTTTTGTGTGTTGTAAGACCTGCTTCATCCACCCAAAATGAGAATTTGGGGGATTACCTGTAATACTCTATCGATGCCTCTGGTGAATATAAATTCTTGGTTTAACTAATTCAGATAGCAATTTATGTTATTATTACCACCAAATAAAAATCTTTTCATTTTTTTGTTTTTTTATCTCCAGTGGAATAACAAGTTATTTTATTATTCAAATAGACTCACTTCCTGCTGTTTTCAATATGATTTTTAATGAATATGTAAATTTTAAAATTAATTTACAGCATACATTGGGAGGCATGATTTTTGAAATGACAAAAATTTGATGGATTGTAAAATTATCTCCCTCAAAATCATCAGTCATAGTGAAGAGAATGTACCAACCTCTTATAATTTTACAGCTTTTTCTTCCTCTTATCTTCTGTTAGGGACTTACTTAAAATTGATTATAAAACAGTGTATTTCTTAGGCCATCATTCATTCACAGATTAATTAGGTTTTCAGTTAATATCCCATCATCGTATGGGATGGAAGCCAGTTGCGTTCGTAGCCCTTCAGGGTTGCCGGAGAGAAACCCTGATTGCTATTCCCAGCTGACTGAGGCTCCCTGTGCTAATCACTAATCACATTCAGACCACATAAAGTGTAACATCCTTCACCACATTTCCATTTGAGCGGGCTCACAGCAAGAGATCTTTATTGGCCCTGACCAAGGGACCAAAATGCATTTAAACATTTTTGTAAGGGGTGATTTTTTTTCCCCCTTTGCTTCAAATGACATTTCTATAGCCATCCCCTGAAAGCATCAGAAGGGTGTGTGGGTGTGTGTTTGTGTGTGTGCGTGTGTAGGTATCTATGCACAGCAGGCCTGGACTTAAATATCTTTTTCCTAGCTGTTTTCCAACAGGAGATAGCCTTCGGAATAGCCTTTAAGTAATCCTTTGCTATCACCTAACAGAAATATTTAAGGGACAGTTTGCCGGGGACTTCTTGAACAGTGATCGAAGGAAAAGTATTTTTTCCAGTCACTTAAGAGAACTGTAGATACACAAGACAGAGAAACCGTATGCACTGAGTCCAGCAAAGAGAAACACCAGCCCACTCACATTTAACTTACTGGAGTTTTCACAGACTTGAGGAAGAGAGAATTATCCCCCACCCACACTGCCGTAGCTGACACTAGTTCTGCTGTGTGAAAAATCGCTATCCTCGACATTGGTCTGCTTCTGCTACCAGAAGCAGAGCATTTTGCGCTGTGTGCCTAGGGACACAGCCCAGGCCGAGCAGGTCCCCAGGCGACCCTATGGTATCACTCCGTCCTGCATGTAGGGAATGCGGTCACTCCAGGGCTTTCCAAAATCTCTGGTATTCTTTAAGGACATCGTTATTCTTAGAATTCATCACAGGATTCTCAAAACTTCATTCTGAGGCAATTCCCTCATTTTGTGCACAATGAGGGTTTTTTTTTTTCCTGCCACATTAAACTACTTGGATATTTAAGAAGCCTCACTGACATACTCAGTCTTCCCATTGCTAGATGATATAATCCTCACTTATTTCATGTGTTTTCTTCTGTAACCTTGAGATTCTTAGTGCTGCTGGTTATTTCAAGGAGCTTGGCTTGTGGCAATAGAAATGCTTCTTGAAAATTGTATGTTAATTAAATTTTTTCGAAAGTCGAAATCTATTTTCCTGTTTACTTACTGGGGAAGTTATTGTCTCCACTTTCTAAATAAAGGAAACATAAGTGTCTTCTTGGTGATTAGACCATCAACTACCCCTCGGGAAATAAATGAATGTTCCCTACCAGACAGTACGGCATCTTATCCTTGGGGCTCAATCACTTTCAAAGGCAATAAAGGGCATTAGGTAAAAGATGAGAAAATGTTATAGAAAAGAAAGATGACCAGTAAATAAGAAATATAATTAGCATCCTCCCTTTATTCCACTAACATTTCTGGACCTTCTATGTCTAGGCGTGTTCTGGGCACAATGAAAAGATAAAGAGGGTCATAGCTTCCACGGGAGACAGCCACGGCCACCACTATACACATCCAAGGCTTAACAATGCCACGATAACGTCTGCACAGGGAATGAAGGGAGAATGAAAGGGACAGTGGTCAAGGCTCTGGCCAGAAAAGAATTTGTAGGATATTTTCCTCCATCCAAGTCTCCAGAGATGAGTGGGTATTGGCTGGCATGAAAGGCAGGGAGGACATTCTGGAGAGAGAAAGATATGTGAGCCAGAACACAGAGATACTAACTGCCAGGGCTCAAAATTCAGCCGGTTGCCATCCTCAGCTGGCCAGCTAAATAATGTGCTTGATACTTATCTGCATGCTTACTGGCTTGTTTTCAAGGTGTTGCTGAGCGGTTCCAATTTTATCTTTAAAGCCCTGGATCATTTGTATCCTGATTACTTTTGAGATTGCTTTTTTACCCTTGCCCCTACATTGCCACTGGATACTGCCTGGTTGAGCACATTGATTCCTGAGCTTGCGTGGGAATAGAGAACTTTCTTTCTCCTTCCTATTCTCTGTCCCCTTTCCACAGGGAGCCCTATATCTTTGAAATGTCTTTCTATTTCATCACTGGCTTTTTATTTTGACATGGAAAAAACACAAACTACTGGACCCGCCATATTCCTAGATATTGACCTAAATCCTATACATTAAAGACAAAAACAAAACACTGATGGAAAGAAGTGGTATGCCAGGCAGTGACAGGTGCAATGCAAGCCTGGGGAAATTGACAGGATCTTCATTGTGAAACTGTGCTGCTTTTTTTTTTTTTTTTTAAGATATATTTATTTATCTGAGGGGGGGGCCAGAAGGTGAGGGAGAGAAAATCCCAAGCACACTCCGTGCTGAGTGTGGAGCCTGACACGGGGCTTGATCTCACGACCCTGAGATCACAACCTGAGCTGAAACCAAGAGTCAAGACACTTAACCCACTGGGTCTCCCAGGGACCCCCTTAATTATTCCTTATCCTGTGTGTGAATAAGTTCAGAAGCTCCTATTGAAGAAAGACCCCATTTCATTAAACCTGACCGGTAACTTGCACTCCCCAGTCTGGAAAAATATCCTAAGTGTGTGGTTTGCTGATGATGGGTCAAAAGGCAAGAGACATGGCCTTCCCTACCCATTCCAGCCAAGGAAAGGGCAGAAAATCCATTAAGATTTAGAATAAAAGCTTTTTTATGGGGCGATGCACCAGGCAGCAGCCCATGTGGTGGGTGTGAATTTGTAGATATCAGAAAGCTCTGTCACTTGCTATTCCTAAGGCTTGAAGAGTGGCTTGTGAAATTTTTGTTTTTGTGTTTTGTTTGTTTTAGAAGGGAAGGGCAAGGAACATAGAAGCATTAGGAGGGTATTTGTGTCTGTTTAAAATGCACTTGCCCCGGGCCGATGGCCGATGGAATCATTACCATTCTGCCAGTAAGTGCAGGCAGCCCCCGCCCCTCTAACACCACTAAGCTGCTGATAGGTTATAATACGGGGGAATCACAAATTAATGACAAACGGGTCCTGTTCGACCCACACATTTGTCTTAAATAAACATTGGGAGAGTTCCCATATGAATTCCAGATTTCCGTTTCTCTTGAGAAATCACAAGTTCCGGCAACAGAGCCCACATTCCCCCCAGGGTGAAACTCAGCCTGCACTGGGGCAGGAGAAATAGATGAGAGCTGGAAACCTACAGCTGGCCTCATGGATATGAATCCCACTCTGCTTGGCTCCTCACAGGCACGCTGGGCAAGATACTTAGCTCCCGTGCCTCCTTTTCTTCACGTAACAAATAGTGGGACAGATGACACCTGCCTTACAGAGTTCTTCTTTATAGAGGGTTCTCCAATCTTGAGGGCGGTAAGGAGTGCAACAGAGGTGTTGGTTAACTAAGTTAGTGGGGCGGGTGCTCTGGAGTTCCCCACAGTCCCCA
Source organism: Potos flavus (assembly GCA_028534135.1). NCBI lineage: Eukaryota > Metazoa > Chordata > Mammalia > Carnivora > Procyonidae > Potos > Potos flavus. The sequence goes on along the minus strand of CM052883.1, from coordinate 86,078,245 downwards.
CTACCCACCCGCACCATCCATGCTTTTGTCCTTCTAGCAGGTCCTCTCCTTCGGCCATGAATTTTCTCCCCCGGGTCCAGAACCAGGCCATCCCTCAGCCATCTATGGAGAAAGGGAGGAATGTCCACAGAGATAGGAAGGGGACTCAGAGGCATATATGGGAAGGACTTGCACCCACTCCTGCAGTTAAGGTCTGGGTCTTCAGCTGTCCACAGAGACTTAAGTACAAGAGCCACAAAAGGGCGGACAGATGACTCTCGTCCTGAGAAGCTGGCCTGTATTTCCACGCATCCCCAAATTGCTCGAATCATAAGAAAGTTGCCATTTCACCTGCAGCTCTCTACCTAGTTTGCAAGACCTTGCCTCCACGGGGAGAACAAGAGAAAGGCTCCCTTCACCCTTTGAGTATCTGCTGCTTGATGGGAAGATGGGGATGTGGGAGGAAGGTGGGGGGAATTCATTATGATCACTCTTAGCTCCTGGACCTACTAAGTCTGAACCATGTTTTTCTGTGTCGCTGGAAGGAGGCATTAACCAGCACTTCCTTCCCTTTAGTTAACTTGCTCTCAAGTCAAAAGGCTTAAAATGTGCTCTGCCTGTCACCAGCGAATCATTTGAATTCACCGTTACTGGGCAAAGAGCTTAGGTGGCTCCCCCAAGGTCCCTCCAAGGACGCTGCCGGGCCTGCTGAATGGGGCCGCTGGTCACACAGAAATACGTGTGCTGCTCCATTTCATTTGCAGCTGCTGCCCTTCCTGGGATGAACATATCAAGGCTTTCACAAACATCTTCCCTCTATGCAGTTTTTTCCTTGAGGCAGTAAAAAGAGACCCTCTCATTACTTATCTTGAACGTTGGATAGGCCTCCTTTGAGAAGGTCATTGTCTGTAACAGCAAAATAATCGTGGGATTTCTGGACAAGCTGGAAAAAGAAAAATGATTCATTATTTCAAGAATTATTTTGCCTTCAGTCCCCAAAATGGATGAAGGCTTCTAACAATACGTAAGAGAGAGCAAGGCTTAACTTACTATATGAAAGGTTACACTTGAAAGGAAAAAGAGGTTCAAACATTACATTTTTAGCGCTGCTGTAATGTAACAAGGGTCAAGGCAGTCCGTCTATTACCCCCGTGGTTTTCTGGATGTTATTGTACTATTCCCTTTGCAAAGGAAGCCTGCCTGCCCTCCTTCCCTTCTCATCCATTTGGGCTAATGGGATTGGATGACTTTTTATGGGTTCTGTTCAAGCAGCACCGCCTCCCACTGGTCCCTTTTAGATTGTTGGAACAGATAGCCTATCTGTCCATACGGGCTCCACTCATGTGTTCTTGCCATGTCACAGAATCATGCATCTTCACAGCACAAAATATTTTACTGATGTGGGTAGGGGTGGAGGTGGCCACCTAACGGCTATGCACTATGGATTGTATGGCGAAATAGACCAAAAAGTAGTTCATAATACGACTAATGCCGCCATGTCTGGTACCGAGACACCAATTATGGTGGGTTATTTTCTGCAATAAAGTTTATCTGGCATTCATGCCAGCCAGATACCTCGAGTGAGGCAGCTTGGCTGAGAAGCACACCGAACTTGAAGGCGAAGACTGGAAGGGCCAAAGGGTCAGTATGACCTTGACTGCTCACAAGCCAAATAAGTCAGGGAAAGGATGTGAAGACTTGGTGAACTCTTCCGCCTGACAGAAAGGTTTTAAATAATATCTTAAGAAAATCAAAAGCCAGCATCCCCTGGCCCTTCTTTACAGATTAGATCTCAGATGAGAGTCACACAATTAACTATTGATTTTGTCAACCCCCATTTCGTTCTCATAGCGATCGAGTTGTGTTTACACAGCTGTGTGGGGCAAACATGCTTCATTCAGAGCAAAATGCCTTCGCTTTTACATGACTTTAAAAATTAAATTGTTCTGTGCATGTGAGACAAACAGAAAGTTTATTTTTTATTGTAGAGGATAGCTGAGTTAAACCTCATAAAGTAGCATTGAGCCAGCCTGGGTGGTTTATGAAGAGAATACCTTTTATAATGTAGGAGGTGGCAGAGAGAGAACAAGAAAACATTGCATGCTGCCTGGTACTAGAATTTGGTACTAAGGCCCCTGTAATTTAATTTCCCTACAGTTTAATTTCATGATTTGATATACCCAGTAATATTGGTGGGTTTATCACCTGCACAGCCTTGTTGCTGCCCCTAAGAATGTCATCACTGTCGTGTTTACACTGTCACTCCCATCACCAACCTTCCCCCCACCCCTGTCTTAAGGAGATAAGAATCTGAATTAGGGCACATTGCCTTCCACCGGGCTCAGATGAGGTGAGGCAGCACTCGCTGGCTGAAGGAAGCATTTAAGAAAAGGACAGAGCCAATGTCTGTGCCATCTATCATAGGCTTGCTCTTTTTAATAACATTTCACCCCTTGAGAAGCTTTATTGTCTTGGCTATTGCTCCTGAATTTCCAGGAAGTGAGGGCAGCTGCTGCCTCACTCCACTGATGGCCACGCCCACCTGGGGGTGCAGGAGAAAGGGGAGGACTCAGAGCAGAGCTGCCTGACCAGGGTGGCCATAGTATGTGAGTGCGCCTGTCTCCGCTCTTGACACAGATAGGAAATTGCTTTGGCCAAAGTAGACAATAGTCAGACATCCATTCATGCCTGGGTCGCCCTGGTTCCGGATGCTAACCTGGGATCCGAGAGGCCGTGCCACTGCTGGTATGTCTGCGGGCTGTGCTAGCACGAGTCACGGGAAAGTCTGAACTAATCTTATTTTATATGTCTCTTCATCGTGGATCATCGTGGAAAAGCAGACATGACAGAAAACTCGGTCCAGTCTCTGAGCTCCAGAGGAAATGATGTAGTAAGAGCCGATCTAATAGGGACTACCTTTATTGATATGCAGTGAATGTCAACTCCAAGAGGTATAAGACATGGCGTCGAGAGTCTGAGAAAGAAAGCAGGAGAAAATCTTGTCCGTGGCTTCAAGAAGTGTGTGATCTAATTGAGAAGTGAGACATTGATAGGAAAACAGCCTATGTGATAGAATAGATATAAGTTCAGAGTCAAATGGACAGTTTGGCCGTTCAGGCCAGAAATTCATACAGAAAAAGATCCTGTGGGTGAGTCATTATAGAAACAGAACGAGCAGTGAATAACTAAAAAAAAGGATCCAGTTCTAAAACTTGGTTATTATTGCCAATGACGTGGAATTAGAAGAAAGAGAAGAAATTCTCATTTAAGCATGTTGAATTTAGGAGATAACTAGGCCCAGAGAGGTTAAGAAAGGTGAATGGAAATAGTAATTAGTTAACCTGTGAGAAACACTTGCCCCAATGCTGTTACAGATGAAGAATGGAAGAAGACCAAAAGAAGCTAAGCAAGTCGAGGGCGTTAATTCAAAAACAGAATTGGGGCAAAAAGGGCATATCCACTACTTTGCGATTGACAAGATATATGTGTTCTAGGTGCCATTATTAGAACCAAAGAGCAGGCTGGATAGATTATTCCAACTCATTTCTCAAGAATTCATCTCCTGAAATATCTGAAGCTTTGTTCTATATTGCTATCATATTAATGAATTTTTTAAATGTACATTTCATATGAGCAGTAGCTTTTGTTTCATATACCACTCTATCCCCGGTGTCTAGAATACTATCTAGAACATAGTAGATGCTCATTAATATCTGTTGCATAAATAGGTAAATAAATAAATGACGTGGCAAAAGCAGCATTATCTCTATTTAAATATTCATTAACATCTGGGTACAGAGTTGAAGTAATGAGCATCACAGTCATACTGTGGCAGAGCAAGGGACAAAATCCAGAATGAAAGCAGATTTCCACCGGCATTCTCCCAACTAGCACATCCTTCCCTCCTAGAATGCTCCCCACCCATGCTTACTGGGTAATGAACGATAAGAGCATCTTTATGATTGTCACAATAAACTAGAATACAACACAGAATGGAAAGCTCAATGTTCCTAAATCTTTGAGATAATTCCCACCAAGGAGTCTTCTCTCTAGAACAAGGATCATTAAATTGGTGCTGATTTTGAGTTGCCCTGGCTTCAGGACTATGTCACATATCCTTGGGGAATAACTACATCCAGAGCGAAGGCTGACCAGCCCTAAAACTGAAACGTGGATGGCATTTGGAGATGAATAGTTCAAACATGAAGAGAGTGAATGCTCTAACATTAACGAATGTCTGTGTTCCTGGATGAACCTTACCGAGCAATCCCATTGGACTCTACTGGCTGTTGTGAAGCGCCTAATAGATTGGATGCCATAGTGTAGTGTGACTCTCAGATGATCTACCAAATTCCGTTAGACGTAACTTCAGGTTGCCTCTTTATAGGTTAATGAGTAACATGAAATGTTTCTCCCTGGCTCTGGCACTCACAGCATGCATCATAATAAAAACTTAGTGCTGCCAGACACACTTTGATGATGACCAGCATTATGATGGTACTGGAGATCTTTCTTTGCAAGGAGAACTTCATGGGAGGGAAAAATAGTATAACCTTTTTACACTCATCTGATCCTCCGAATAAGTGTATTTTAGTTCTTGTAAGAGGAGCCCTAAATCTGTCACTCCAAAGTGAAAACAGCTGTGTGGCCCTGGAATGTACAGATGGTCCCTTCATGCTGTATTTTCCTCGGACAACATTCATGGGCTCTTTATGTTGGACACACACTGACGTCTAAACCAGACATGGCCCAGCTTGCTGGACAGACAGGAAGCAGACTTAAGACATGAAATAATGGAAGGGTTCGTCAAGGAAAAAGTCTACTCAATCTTTTAAGTCAAGTGAGTAGCATATATATTTCTTTTTATTCATAGTAGTGCTTATAAATTAAAGGCAGAAAAGGCTTGCTGCTTCCACTGTCATTAGCTGGAATCACTATCCTTGACACTAAAACCAGCAGATTTAGAAGTTCCCAGCCCAGCACCTGCTCAATTCTCATTCTCGAATAAAAATTTTAGTTAATATTATCGTGCTGGAAGAAGAAAAGGGAATCTAAGAACACAGATGAGCATGTTCCATTTAGTTAAGCTAATTACATAGGCCGGTATCAATGCGCTGGCTTATTTTCCCAATGCTAGGTGGCTTTAAACAGTGCAGATTCTACTTTTGGAGAAATTGAACAATATCGATCACATCTGATGCATTACTTAAGGTGGCCAATCTACATTTTCAATTAGATTTGTAGCTTCATCCACAACCTGGAAAACATAAATGAAGAAGTATGTTTTTGAATGGGCATTTCAAGTGATGGCACTCATGTTGGAGTTTGCAGAACTCACAGACGTGTTCTTTGCATGTTCCACTAACAGTTTTACCCAGACTTATCATTGCATGCCTTTCCTCTTCGCAAATGCCTTCATCTGCCATGGGCTACATTTGTGATTTTTTGTGTGATCCTTTTTTCTCTTCCCACTGACACGCCTGGTCTCATATCTTCCCCCATTTTCCATATATGGGAGCATTTCCAATCTCTGTGATAAAATGACTTCTCTTTCCTACTGCCTTTTGGATCTAGTTTTTAAATGTCCTTGGGGCCACTGTTTATCTCTGAGCCGCGTTCTTTTCCTTTCTACAAGATGTATTATTTTCTAGCCACCCTGTTTCCTTTTCCTTCCTTACTGACCTCACCTCTTGACTTTTTTTTTTTTCCTCCAAAAAGTAAGCTCACTTTTTCCCTCTGGGTTCAGGGGTTCCAGCGGAGGTCACTAAAAGTCATTGATCCTGGTAAAAGACAGCAATATAGTTAATAATATAGTCATAAAAACACATCTCAGCTGAAAATTACTCCTTCACCTAATAAAACCAGTTTGCCCTGGAGATACTGAAGAATCCTCGGGAACCCAGTAAGGAAACAGAGTGCCCTCAAGTGCTGAATCGCATCTCCCGACCAGCGGTTGGATGGAGAGAGTAGTTCTCTATTACCAATCCATCACATTAATTTTTCAGAAGGGCAACCGAAGAGTAATGTGTCCAGTTGAGGTAATAAAAGGAACTGAGCACTGGGAGAAAGTAATTACCTGGGTTGGAATTTGACCAGGTTAAAAGGGTTAACACCACAACTCTCAAGAAAAGTCTGGAGGGTCTCTGTGTTCACCAAAGGTCATTCTATCTATTTTTATGTCTCACTCAGAAAGTAGCTCCGCCAGGAATACAGTAAGAGGGGGCATTAAAGAGGAGATTAGTGCCTCTGAGGAAAGACAAATGACTTCAGCTGCCTCTTTTCCCTTGAGATCGGCCCTCCCCCAGCAAATATCACTTAACGTAGACTTTGCAAAGTGCACAGACCTTCAACTAAGAAACCCAGGATCAAAATGCCTCTTCCCCATTCCCACAGGAAGAGCATACACAAAACTCTGCCCTAAATCCATCCTTCCAGTGCCCAGGAGTGGCTCATCAGGGAAGAGATGAGGGAAATCACACTTTCAACTTGAACCCAACATCCAGGACTAGCCAGAATGTCTCCTCTTTTAGCTTTATCCGCATCCACCTGGCAGCTCCTCTGTCTTTCACATGGACTAAATCACTTCTCTCCTGTTTCTTCGCCCATGAAGAGGTTTCTCTGCCCAGCTCCACTCAGTGCCGTCTATGAGGTTTTTTGCATCTTTTTAAAAATTACTTTTCATGACAACCAAGTGGCAGAGCGTTCCTAAACTTGATTTTCCCCCCAAGGGTTACTTTCTGCATCTTCTTGGCCTTAGTGCACTTATGACTATTTAGTTAAAATCTGCATCATCATACATAATGAAAAAGGTTGGGTGGTGGTAGGGGGCATGGTGGGGACACTTCTTCCCAATTTCAGGTGCTGCTTTGCAGGTGGGGGGACTCCCTAGGGTAACGCTCCTAGTGTCTCTGGCACCCCCCCCCCATTCACTTCTCAGAAGAAGGAGCGGTGGCTTGTTTAATTAAAAGTCTAGGAGGAGAACAGGGCATGTTAAACCTAGCTCCTGCTGTCCCCACCCTCTCTCTGGAGTCAGGCTGGCTCTGAGAAGCACGTATTCTGTCTTGTTCCTTTATGCTAGAGGCTTTATGGGAAGACACTTGCCCCCAGCCCAGGGCTGCCAGTTACCAGGACTATTTCTAGGATGAGTACTAGGAAACTCACTTCTTTGCAGTGAGAAACCTCATCCTCCAATATAAGCTTTCTCATTAACAAAGCTGATATTTTATTCTCCCACCAGCCTTTTTCTTTTATCTTATTCTTCAGTTTGTTCAGAACTAAGATGGGGAAGAGAGCTATTTACTGTGCCAATAATAGATGCACAGAAGACAGCCAATTAAGAATATTTTAGAGTCACGGAGATTTATAGAGCAGGAAGATACTAAAAACTTTAATGTAAAGACACTAAAGTATGGAGGGGGTCACACAGCTAATTAACACAATTTTAGGAAACTAAACACTGGTTTCCAAATACCTGGTCTAGTGCATAGTGAATAAGATCCTAAATTCTGTAGTCAGACTACTTATGCTTAAATCTGGACTCCCTAACTTACTAATCAGGTGTGTGTACCTAGTACTTACACCTCTCCACTCTGTATTTTCCCATTTATACACATAATGGGGATGATAGGGATTAAATGAGATAATTTATTCAATGCATTCAACCCAGTACCTGATACATAGTAAGAGCATTTGACAAATGTAGCTATTTTCCTAGCATGAATCTTCTTGAAGTGATTGGCAGTGAATCTTTATAGCAATAGAGAAACAAGACTATGTTGATGAAGGTACTGTTTACACTAATTTGTGCTCAAAATGCCATCCTCTTTCTAAGTATTAATGCCCAGCTGAGGAATGATGCTGCCCTTGAATTTCACAAGAAGATCTGAATCTCTTTCTGATTCAGTAGATATAGAATCTAGAATTCTAGTAGATGTAGAATTCAGAATCTCTTTCTGATTCACAGTAGATGTACTCACCAGTATTTTCAAGAGACAATCAACAGATGGAAACTTGATTGAAAGAAGGAAAGAGTAGCCTTCCTCATAAAACACTGATCCATTACACAATCTCATGAATTTCCTGTTTGTTTCTCCCCTGTGAGCAACAGTGTCTGGCCAGCCATGTATAACATGTATCTCTTTGAAGCTGATACCATCAAGCATATATATTTTTTCTGGTTTATCACTTGAGTTTTTCTCTATCACCTTACATCATTCTCCCCACCTTTTCCTGATGGCAAGGACCCATATCACCTTCAATTTTATCCTTTCTGGTGTTCAGGATATTGGTCTAGGCAGAATCTCCATTCCATGATCACTGTTGACTGTGGAAATAAAAAACGGTATACATTTCTGTGTCAAAAACCAGGAAACTGAGTTTCCAGGTCTAATTTCCCCTGAATTTGAATTTGTGTGAACGACAGATTCCATAAATACCCCATGGACAGTACAGCCCACATCAGCCTCCCTCACCTTCCCGACTGATGTAAGGCTGAAGTGAAATTTTAGTTGGCAAAACTCCCTGGAAATAAAAGCTATGTATGATTGATAACCCAGGTACTGAATGATACTTAGCAAGTCTTGTTGGGGTTCTTAGAACCCCTTATCAAGAACCTCTTGATGTGTGTTCCTTGCTTTACAGTGATTCTGTCCGTTACAGAATCCATAAGGGCAAGAGACATAGACTATCCAAGCAGCTCCTGGACCTAAATTAGACACAGTGTACACAGATGCAATAGGAACTCCATGGAATGCCCTCCGTCTCACTTACTGTATCTCTCCATCCCCTTACCCCATCACAATCATTCCAGGAGCCCCCTCTGTGGAACTCCCTCTGAGAATCAAGACCACATGGTTATTCACACAAAGCCAGCCGCATAGTAGATGGGTTTGATTGATTGATTAATGTTTGACTACAAGGAATTAAATTAATTGAGGTATAATTCATTCCAAGGGATTTCTGCAAACTGTGTCACTATCTGCTTGCAGGAATTATTACTCAGAATGCCGTGTTACACTGAAGGCAGGAAAATATTTCAAGAGTATGGCAACGTTATGTATTTGAAACAGGAAAATATATTTTCTCCTGCCCTGTTTACCCCTACCTTGTTCCCAAGTGCAATCGAAAGCCCCACGAAAAAGTGAACTGTACAACTGTTGCCACCTATAGGTGACAAATGTAGTCTATTCATTTTATCGTAATTCCAAGGAGGCACAATATATGAAGGAAATGAGGGTGTCCCAGGAAATCACCACAATCCTCGTCAAACACTAATCTGTACTGGGCTTTTTCTCATGCATATGGGTGTTCTGTGATCCTTACTTGAGATGCTCCTCAGAGAGATTTAACAGTGGCTGGTATCCGTGAAGCTCTTTTCCAGGGTCGAGGGGAAGAGCGTGGCCTCTGCAAGCAGACTTCCCCAGGGCCAACCCCAGATGCCACCAGATGCCGCTTGCCCTTAACCAAGCGACTTCACCTCCTCAAGCCTCGATTGGCTCCAAATGGAGATACTAAAGGACACCTACCCCCACAGAACTGATGTGGGGCTGAAAACAGATAATCCGGGCGTCGTCCTTAGCAGAGTGTCTGCACAGAACAGGCTCTCAATTAAATGCTAACTGTTATTACCATGATTAGTTTGCAAAGCACCTTCACATACAGTGGCTGCAAACTAATGTGCCCTGTTTTGTTACCGCTTGACAGATACATCATTAGCACACTCCTGTGTGACCTCGAGCCCTCCTTGTATCTTACATGTAAATGTTATAGGACTTCAACATTTTTAAAACGCCCGGGACCTGACAAGACAATGTTGAGGCCAGCTTGCTATGCTTCTAATTGGTGGCAGAGAAGTAAAATGCTTTAGCGCTTTTATTCTTAGCTGTCAGGACCCCTGGCAAAGCCAACCGTTGGGACCCTGCCGATGCTAGAGAGGATTGAACCCATCAAGTCGCCACTGGGAATCTACTGGTGACTGAGCCAGGGGCGAGGCCTTTAGGGAGAAAGCTGGTGGGGGAAGGAGGAGGAGGAGGTGAGGCAGGACATAAATGGATAAAACATGTTCTCTACCTCAGAAGTTCAAAAAATGGAAAGACTGTGATTTGAGATATAGAGAGGGGTTTGGGGCTGTTGTTTTTGGTTTTTTCTTAATATAAGCAAATTAATTAAGCATCAGAGGATCTGAAACATAAGCAAATATTGTTTTAGATGGATGGCCTCCTCTTCAAAATCCAAAGCTCTGGACCCACGTTTCTGCATGGCGGCAACTAGCTGCTCCTGTCTCTAAAACGGACACATGGTCTTGAGCTGACCCCAGTCCTCACCACTCCCTATCGCTCCTCAACACTGAGGCTCAATGCCAGGTGGCTGTATTGGCCCCTCTTGCACTGATCTAGTTCTTAAGAGTCAAGAAACATCTCTGTACCCACCTTTCATTATAAACTGTGAAAATAAAAGCAAGAATAAGAAGGCCATGTGATTTTTCTTATTGGGCCATTCCTTCCTTTTGTCACCTCTGTAGGCCTTTGTTAGAATCGGCTGAAGAAACAAACCAACAGGCATACAACATTTGGAAAACATGGCGCACTATTTATGTCCGACACAGTGGGTCTTTTAGTGGTAAATAATTCCTTCCTCATCTCTACCTCAATATACTGAATTATACTTATCATCTGTCTATCTGCCCTCCCGGGCTACACGTTCTTCCAGACTAGGTGATTGTCAAATTTTCACATGTATCAGAGTCACCCGGGGAGCTTGTTAAAAACATTTGCTGGGCCTCAGAATTTCTGATGTAGTAAGTCTGGGTGGGGCTCAAGAATTTGCATTCCTAACAAGCTCACCCATAATGCTGGTGCTGCTGGCCTGGAGGACGGTTTCTAAAACACTGTCCAGAATAAGAATCCTGCTTCACTATTATTTATTTATTGTACCATTTATTGAGTATCTACTAGTCTGTGTTGGGCCTCAAGGTGTTGTATTTCAACTACTTGCAACAATCCTGAAATAAAGTTGTCTTTTTTCACTATTTACACCTGAGGAAGGGAGCTCAAGGGCACTCACACAGCCAATTACAGGGCAAAGCTCAGCTCTTTCTGCCTCCAGAGCCTCAACTTCTCCCCTGGCCACACCTGACACAGTTTGATTCTGCTGTCTCTCCTCAACACACAATACCTTCCACCGGCAATGTGTTAGCTTCTCTAGTAAGTGTTTATGGAATGAATTTGAGATCCATTTGTGACCAGAAATAGGCAAGGAAAATGCTCATGGTTCTTGAATAAAGAAAAAGGGAGAAGATCTTCAGGCGAGGAGAAAATTTAAATAAAAGTTCTTTATTTGCCAGCATTTTGTACATCAAAACATTTCTGGCTCTCCGTGTATTTTTAGTATTGTACTATGTATAACTCTTTATTAAAAATGCCTAGGAGCAGCGCCTGGGTGGTGCAGTCAGTTAAATGTCAGACTCTTGGTTTTGGCTCAGGTTGTGATCTCAGGGTGGTGAGATCGAGCCCTGAGTCAGGCTCCATACTTAGTGTGAAGTCTGCTGGAGATGCTCTTTCCCTCTGCCTGCCCCCGCTTCTCAGGCTTGCTCTCTCTCTCTCTCTCTCTCTCTCTCTCTCTCAAATAAGTAAATTTTTTTTTTAAGTCTAAAAATTGGCATGGTATGAAGAGGGACTTTTGCATGGTGTTAGTCCTAATTATGGAGCCAGTTTTCTGGAAACACCTAGAAATCTGTTCCTTAGCTTGTGTCTGGTTTCAAGGCAGCCATTTGAGGTTGAAATGAACTCTGTGAGTAATGCTCCTCTATGTTAATAGTAGAATGAAATAAGCACCACTCCAAGGATGATTTTTAAATATTCCTATAGAATTGTGCCATTTCCATAAAGGAAAGAGAAACTGTGTCTCAGTCTGCTCTTGGGACACCAAAGCCAGCCACTGCCATATCTTTTTCTTTTCTCTATTAAATATTTAGCATATGAGAATCAGAGGCTTTGACTACGTGTGTTGTTCCCTGGATCAAAACACAGTTTCCTCATTGTATCTTTGTGCATCCAGCATAACAATGTGTAGGGAGTGGGCTGGGGAACAGAATTGGATTTGCCAGAGCCTGGGACAGTAGCAATAGAGATGGTTTGCCAAGTTATTTAAATGGAATATTTGGGTGGCAAAATGAAAAAAAAACAAAAAACAAAAAAGACATCTTGTCTTTTATTAAATAAGAGCACGTTTAGTAGGAACAAGAGCATGGAAGGCAGCCAGCGTGGAATTCAAATCCTGTTCTCTCCCTTGCTGAGTGACCTTGGGCAAATAACTCTGTCACTCTGAACCTTGTTTTTGTCTTTAAAATGAGGATGTGTAACTTGCAAGTCCCCTGTGAAAAATGCTTCTAGAGAAAATATATTCACTGAGTTTTACATGATGGATGCTTAATAAATGGTAGCTATTATTAGCTATAAGCCCCTGTCCCTACTTCCTCCTGGTGTTTGGATAGAATTTTTGCCCAAAAGAGGAAAAGAAGATAGGAAAAGCATTGGTTTACAGAGTTTACCTACAATAACTGAATAACTGAATATGACTACAGTGTTCTAGAAAGTCCTAGAGACATCCGGTAATTGGTCTTGATGGAACCTCCTGGAGGGGAGAGGTTACTAATGGGCAAAAGTGTTACTATGTTTTTTTAAGCTCTTGGGCTTTCTGGAATCTACACCCACAGACCTGGAGATCAGGCTTGCAAATATCTTAAGACTTGTAAAGCGACAAAACAGATGACAATGCTTCTGACAAGTCTAACAGGTACTGAAATTTCATGGCAATTTAAGGGATTGTATGCCTTTTTCTCCCTATACAGCCCCAACTTTTGGCTGAAGTTCAGTCCCTATCCACATTTAGAAACAAGACAACCAATAATACTTAGTAAGAAAAGAGAGGAGTTTGAAACTTTGATGAAGACATATAAGGCACTTTACCTGAACAAATTTCAAGCAGATCCATTTAAAATGAAATTAAGTGCCACTTTACCAGTTTGCAAATCGGGACCTATTTATCTCAGTAAAATGATTAAAGTCTTGATTTATCCCTAAAATTGGCTTTATTATTACCTTTAATTATACTAGAAGGTTGTTAAAGACTTGTAGGTTCTCTCTATCCCTTTAAATTGCACGTTATGCAGACAATAATTGAATATTGGATAGAATAATTTGATTTTACAAAGAAATATGTCTCTAATATTTTTGTCTTTTTATTGCAGAAATTGAAACAAGTTGAAGAAACAAAAGAAGATCCTGAGAATAGATTATCTAAAATTTCCCTGGAGTCATTCAATAAATATAACAGCAAAACTATGATTTTGTTAGAAGGAGAGAAGAACTCTCTGAACAAGGTTGAAGGACAAAAGGAAGAAAAAGAAAAAAATGAAGAGGCATCTTTGAGTAGCTCAGACAGGCCTGGGGTAGACAATTTGGAATCACTGAGTGATTCTTTATATGATAGCTTCTCTTCCTGTGCAAGTCAGGGTTCAAATGATGTATAAAGGACCTTTTTTTTTTCTTAGTGAGCTGAAAATGGAGCACTTAAGCAACGGGTGGGTGTGGGGAGGGGAATAGAGACAGCAGCAATAAAGCCTGGCAACACCAGAGACTGCATTGTGGGATTCACAGCAAGCAACCCATGGGGGCTTCCGGCTCTGACAGGGCAATAAAGATAGGCTCCATTTGTTGTGTGTCCCGAGGATGAAATGTAAACACACCCAGAATACAGAAGTCTTAATTTTGCACTTTTTTTGAATACTTGTACAGAAGTTGTAAATTTTTGGAAAAGAAATTATATTTGTAGCAAAAAAAAAAAAAAAAAGGCAGCAATAAATTGAATCCGTGCCATGCTCTTGAAATGACGTACTAAGTGTTAGAAGTTGATAATATATTTTTTAAAAATTCCAGCTAAGGTGTGTGTTGACTTCACTGTCCTAGTCCTCGAATTGTTTGTGGGTACACTCTGTAAAGCTAAAACAGGGCCCTGCCAAAAACCAGAGGGCTTGTGGTCATCTCCAACTCCCAATCTCAAAGTGATATGAACATTAATTCCAGTGCAATTTCACAATTGTTGCCAGAGAGATTCAAGTTCCAGTAGTAAGTGTAATTCTGCTTCCACTGAAAAATGTAACAGGTACTCAAAGAGTGACACATGGGAAGGGAAGTGGAGCAGAAGTGACCTTTTCAACAGCAGGTTTTCCCTCCAAACATTTCCTTACATCCTCTTCTACTTAGTGCTTCTCTATGATTGTTAACAGTATTTGATTTTTTTTTTTTTATCTTCCTGCTCTATTAAAATCTGGGCAATCTAGAAATGAAAGCAAATTCCTATCTGTAATGTTCACTTTTTAAAAAAACAAATGAATGGTTGGTGCTACAAAAAAATTCTTTTTAAGATCCTTTTTTTCTACAAAGTCTGTCTATATTGAGGATAAATTCTATTTTAAGGGTTATTTGTATTTTTTCTAGATGTGAACTATTTATAATTGCTTTTGTACAGGAGCTTGTAAACTAGGCTTAATAGAAATATTTTTAGGATCTATATGGTTACTTCAGTACACACGTTGTTAAAAGAGCATTGTATAATCAGTGTTATTTGGTTAATTTGTACAATTTGTTATGCTGAATTTTGGTATCTTACATGAAAATTATGTAAAGTGTCATTGTCTTTCAGACTTTTAAAAATTCTTCTATTTCTGAATAAAAGTCCTATCACAGTTGCACCCTCTGAAATCTTAAGAGAACTTGTTGAAGAACCCTTTGGCCTAGTTATTTGAATCTCAAACGTGCTACAACAATCAATTCTGGGAAGAAATAAATAAACTGGCCCCTTTACTCCAGAGGTAGTAATTCAGCCAATTGTAAGATCAGAGTCTGCAGACAAGCCAGTAACGGTCAAAGCATTCAGTCTCCCCGAGGGGTTAACCAACTAGAAATGAAAGGAGGGGTGGGGTGGGGGGCGGGAGCAAAGGGAGAGAAGGAGCCTGAGGCAGATATGGAACGATCTCTGCAGAGGAATTACAAGAAAGTCATTTAAGCCCATTTCCAGACCTGCTCTGCTGGCAGGATAGGGAAATAAATAATCAGCGTCCTGGCCGGAGAGAGTTTCCTCCAGGGGGTGGCCCAAGAGTACGAGGATGAAGAGGGGCAAAGCTTATGAAGCTATTTCCACAGAGGGATTCTCCCCAGGGTCTGAGGGGACAGGGGTGGCAACGTGCGGGGTTGAGGGCGGGGTCGCAGAGGCTCC
This sequence comes from Potos flavus, assembly GCA_028534135.1. Classification (NCBI taxonomy): domain Eukaryota; kingdom Metazoa; phylum Chordata; class Mammalia; order Carnivora; family Procyonidae; genus Potos; species Potos flavus. The sequence continues at coordinate 86,062,993 of CM052883.1, read as the reverse complement.
CTCACCACCTGCTGCAAGACTCGGCTCCAAGGAAGGCGAACTTAGGCCCGTGGCGTCCCGGGAGAACTCAAGGTGGGTCGCTTGACTGGGGGGCGGGGGCTTAAAAGAGAGGACCCGAGCAGCCTGAGACTGAGTCAAGGGCTGTGAAGGAGCGGTACAGGAGAGGACACGGGAGTATGTTATTAATTACCCGTGACTTTTAAGACGAGCAGGATGAAGACGCCCGGGCTTTTGGAGAAAAGGGATTGAGGAGAGCAATTCCCTTTTTCACCCCGATTTGCTTCCTGGTGGGAACTCGCGACAGTTGTCCCCAGGGGCTGCCCTGTCCTAGGCTAGGGTACTGTCGCGGTGTCACTGCACCCTCCAGCTGTGCGCTCAGGCAGCGGAAGGAGGGCTGCCCCGGGTGGGCGAACGCGTGGGTCAGGGCAGGGTCCTCGCCACACCCCGCCCACCCTGCCGCAGCTGAAGCCAAGTCCGGATGAATGAGGGGCCTCTCGGAGGGAAAAATAAAAAGGGCGCAGCTGCACCGGCTACCCTAGGGAGCCTGCAGGTGTGCAACTTTGCCAGGCGCACGAGAGCACGTCCTCCTCCAGCCAGCCGCCCCAGCACCGGGCTCCCACTGCCGGCGGCGTCGCAGCAACCCCAACTGAGTGGACAGCCCCGGGGGGGCGCAGTGCCCAGCTGAGCACGCGGGCTTTGGACCCCACCTCGCAGGTCCCGCAGTCAGCGCCCAGCCAGTCCCCACGGCACCTGCTGCGCCCTCCTCACGTTTTCCCAATCCCTTGGAAAGCTACAGTCTCCCTCTCCCCCTGGCGTCCCTGTCCTGGGGACGTGCGGAGGCGGGAGAGGAGGGCGATAGGAAGGGGGTGGGGACGTGAAAAGACTGTCCCAGCCTTCCTCACCCGCCACCCCCACCGCAACTCGGCAGCCGTCACGTGGTGCCTGGAGTGGAGGTGGGGAGAAGAGACGAGACTTTTTTTGGGTGCTCCGGCTCGCCAGTAGTTCCTCCAGTCTCAGCCGCCAACTCCGGAGACGCCGCGCTCTGCCCCGGAGCGCCAGCGGGAGGAGCGGCGACCCGCAGCCGGTAGCCCCGGCCCGGGCGATGCTGGCGCCGCCGGCGGCACCTGCGGCTCCTCTTGGCGGCGGCGGTGGCCTTGGAGGCAGGAGCGCGGGCCCCAGAAGCCTAGGCAGCCACAGCCGCTGCGGCCCGGGCAGCCTCCGCCGCGGTCGCTGCCTCTGATGCGCCTGCCCTCTCCTGGCTACGCGGCGCCGGGAGGATGTGGGTCCTCGGCATCGCAGCAACTTTTTGCGGATTGTTCTTGTTTCAAGGTAAGCGAAAAGGCCAGCAGCCCCTCCAGGCGCGCACACCGCATCTGCCCGCCCGCCCGCCCCTTCGCCCCCCGGGCACCCACCTCCGGGCCCGCGCTGCGCAGGGGTTGCCCAGCAGGAGTTTGGCGGCGGCGACTGGTGCTAGTGCCCAGAGGCGCTAGACGGGAAAGTCTCCAGGTCCCGCGCTGCAGGAGGAGAGGCGGGAGAGGCGGGTTTGCGGGACTCGAGCTGCAGATGCTCGGGCTGCGTGGTCGGGAGAGGAAGCTGAGCTGGGGAGGAGGAAGGGCCTGAGCGGTGCCGGGGTCTCGCGGAGGGAGAGGGGGCGATGAAGCCCCTGACCCCGCCGAGTTGCCAGGCGTCTCCAGCAACCCGTGCGAGTGGCGCCGCCGACAGGTGAGCGGCGGCGCGCTGGGCAGCCTGTGGCCGGGGCGCTCCGGAGCTGGGTTGCTGGCGCTCAGAGCGCAACCGACGTGGAGATGGGAGGAAGCGCTGGGTTCCGGGGCTTGTCTGTTGGAGCAGGGGGAGTTAAGTCTAGATAGGAGCTCCTAGATCCGAGCAGAGCAGCCAGGCTAGGGCGATGAGGAGTGCGAAAACCTCTCATTCCTCCCAGTTAAGCCGACGGCTCTCGACCGAGCGCCGCAGAGCTGTGACTCGGACCGGGGACCCCAGCCAAAAGGTTGCCCTGAAAGCCAGGAAGAAATGGTTGTTGTGTCGCGGCCCGGGGGGGGGGGGGGGGGGTGCGCGCACACACACAGACACACACGCCCCTTGTACACGCCGTGGTCCCCCCTGCTCCTGCGGGGACTGTCCCGAAGAGAGGCCGAGGACTCCCGGCGCAGCAGCACTTGGCGTCCGGCACTGCCTCCTGGGTTCCTGGGTGGTCGCGTAGGGGACCTCCGAGCCACAGCACAAGAACGCTGACGACAAAAATTAAACCGAAAAGACGTCTGCGAATACAGTCGCGAATGGTGCCAAAATAGTAATTAAGTAATTTGTAACCCATTAACAATTACGCAAATCCTTTGCTGTAGATTGGAGCTGAAGCATGTCTCTGGAGCTACTTCACTCTGGTTTTGTGTACCTGTCCTTTCAACTTCCGTGGGGGAAAGGCCAGGTGTTGGGAGGACCGGCTCTTTGTTTCTGGAGCATTGGTCTGGGGTCGCAGGCAGAATTCCGCTGTATCCTGAGGGACCCTCGCTGTTGGCGCCGCCCCCTGCCGGCTTCAGCCACAGCCGCCTTACGTGGACACCCAGGGGTCCCAGAGCCCAAGCATCCCAGGGATCGGGATCCGTGGCTGGCCGGGCCGAGAAGGGTCGCAGTTTCCGGTGTGGTCTCTGGCGGGACTGGATCTAAACCCGACTGCGTGTGTCCCACAGGCTTTGCGCTGCAAATCCAGTGTTATCAGTGTGAGGAATTCCAGCTGAACAACGACTGCTCCTCCCCCGAGTTCATCGTGAATTGCACGGTCAATGTTCAAGACATGTGTCAGAAAGAAGTAATGGAGCAAAGTGCGGGTAAGAAGCCAGTAGCCCCCACCCCTCTCCAACCTCGGCCAGGGGAAGGAGTTGGGGGTTGGGGGAGCATTACATTAAAGGAAAAGGGACTGACTTTGATTTAATGCACACACACTGGCTATCACAGATTTACTTTTACAGTGCTGGCAAAATGAAGAGTTCCAAGTTACTTTAATCTCATTAGAGTTAATTACCAGGGCTTCTCCCCAAGGGACTCAGGAGGGGAAGTGCATTTAAATTAGTGGCTCTCCTCTTTTTATTTACTCCCCTCCCCTCCCTCTGCTAAAAGCTGATCAGGAGGCTGGAAAATATATGGATAACCAGCTCTGCTTGGGCAACTAGACAGTAGCCTGTGAGCAATGTCAGCCTGAAATATGAAGCTAGTTGAAGTTCCCAGAGGTCAGAGCTTGAAAAATGTGTTTTGTCATAGAGCCACGCCATATTTCTTAGAAGAACACTACAGGATCTTTATTTAATTTTAGAGCTACTGCATCAAATTCCGGGCACAAATTGTCAAGATTGTTCAAAGGAATGTAGTTTTCAGCCCAAGCTTTGCTGCTTGCTGGCTGAAGAGAGGTGCTGGGCTTTATGCAGAGAGGGGGGTCTAGAGAGAGCAAACCTCACTTACTCCCATTGATCAGAGTCTTCTCCCTGACCTGGACCTCCTCAGCCCCTCCCAGTAGTCTTACCAGAAATCAGAGTCCCCTACAAGTGCACCTGAAACTTGGGGGAAAGGGGTGGAACTGGAGCTTCAGTTCCAAGGTCAAACCCATCAAGGGAGACCTCGCCATTTTCAGGATAATAAAAATAGGGGAAATAGTGTCATGTGGTGACTGATGTGTATTGAATCAAAGCGCTGTTCCCTTTTAGTTTGCTGAACTGTGGGGCTCACAGAGCATTTGGTTGAAGGGATTAAATCTGTGATTTTCTTAATCCACTAGCAAATAAATGCAAGGGCTCCAACTTTCAAGGCAGCACCTTGGAAAAGTAGTTTCTTAAAGGAGGGCCTGGAAATGCCCTGTTGCCAAGCACAGGGATGCTGGAAGAGCAGAGACCTAGCTCGTCTCTGTGCCATGATGCAGTGCGCGTGCGCGGTTTTAAAAGCTGTTCTTTATAGGTCATTAGGTGTGGTTTCTTTCCACCAAAATGCCCTTTGGGGAAGTCTGAGACCCCACTGCTCTCAAGAATAATTTGTCCCAAGAAAAGCAGCACGCGTTGTTTTGTCGTTGGTCCTGGGATTCGGGCTATGACAAAAGCAAAACAAAATTTAGTGACGATTCTGTAGCTAAGATTGATAGCTGTGATTTTGATAAGTTGTTTCTTTTTTCCTTGTGTTTCAATCCTGAGCATTTTACCTGAGCAAAAATCTGCCCTCCTACCGGAGGAACTGCTGTGCTTTCGGTCGGAATCACTCTGAACACTTACGCGTTTTGTTTTTGTTTTTTCAAATATTTGCAGCTTTCTTAAAGGTGGTAGTGGAGAGCCAGGAAAAAATAGGGCTAAACCGTGGACACATTAGGAACATCCTCGGGCTCCTCTAGGCCCCTGCTTATCTGGATATCATGTTTTATCGGCTGGGATATAGTTGAGACAAAGAGAAAAAGATAGGAACCAAACTACAGCCAAATGAGGCATCCTTTTTCAGAGAGCTATTTCTTCCTCTCTAGAAGTATATGTGTGATAATACCACACACTCCATTTTCAAAGTGGTGTTTTTCCTCTTGCTTTATTCTCTCCAAATACCATTGCAAAAAAAAAAAGCAGGCATTATAATGCCGATGTAATGCCGATCTTACCTACGGGAACCTTTAGCACCCTGTCTTTATGTGCTAGAGATCTGAAGTTGCTCTTTATTGGATCAAAACGGGCACCTTCTCTCCAAACTAGGCTCCTCCAGCTATACGTCAGAAGTCAGAGGGCGGACAGAGTGAAATGATAAAGCAACACCCCTTGCGAAGTCTGGAAAATGGAAACCGTTGAGGGACTCCAAGGAAAATCCTGTTAGAAGGGGAGGGTCACACATTCTAAGCCTGAGTTCAGTAGAAGTCAGCCAAATGCACGTTCCTTAGTCAAAAGAGCAGTGTCTGGGGGGTGTGATACTTCCAAGGCACTCCCATTTTCATCCCCATGCAGTGGTGAGACGAGTCAATGTAAGTGACCCTTAACCTTCCTCGAGCTGGCTGGGATGGAGAGCTAAACTAGGATTTGACTGTGATGTGAGTGCAGGTGGTAGAGTCATTGCATTCCTATGCAGCGGGTCTTTTCCTGGGCGCTCTGTGTGGAGGAGTGGGTCCGGAAATCTGATCATTCTCTTTTTTTAGCCTTTGTTCCCCCAGGTCCCAATCCACCAGCATTTAATTCTGCAGGGTTAGTTTTGCCACTCTGGGGAAAGAAAGTCACACCTGTTACATGCTACTATTAGGAACCAAAGTCAGAATTATTTTCATTGGATTGGTAACTGATTATTCTGAGAATCTTAGTGCGTTAGAGCTGAAAGGGCCCAGTGACTTAGAGTTAAGGGTACAGATCAGAATCGTCCCGGAAGTTTTGTTGAGATCCACTTGCCTCCTCTCACCCTTGAAGAAGCAAGCCAGTTTCCTACAACTGTCAAGTACCCAGGCGTGGGTCCTTTCAAAGTTCCCCAGGTGACTCTAGGGTGCCCTAAGTCTGGACCAGCTTTTTTGGGTTCTAGAGGACGGGAACCAGGACCAAAAAATTTACACACCTGGTCCACCAGGTAACTATTACCAAGAAGCACCCGCTTTCCTGAGCCAGCACCTTCTATAGGAAAACCTGCCACCAAGGTTGGCCTGAGAAGAGAATTAAGGCAAAGTGCTAAAGGTTTAGATGATCTTCATGTCCATCATATTCGCCTTACAGGCTTAGTGAACACATTAACTGGATAGGCCACGAAATGGATATTAAGTAAATAGAACCAACCAGTAGGGTTTTTAAAGCCTAATGCTATATGGACTGGCATTTTTCATAGGTCTAGGAAAAGCACGGTTTTAACAGACTAAGAGATTTTAATGAACCAAGCTAGTTTGACATTAAGCAGTGATGAAAGGCATTCTCTTTCCAAAAAAAAATACCAGCGATGCAATATGCTCGGGCCTTTAGTTAGTCCTTTCTGGATTAAGTCTGCAAACTCAGCTCTTATGAATTTTGAGGCAGGTGCATTTGATTTTCAATCGGGAAGTACATTTAAAATTAACCTTTACCTATTCCCCAGGGTGTCATTCCTATTAGATGCAGAGATTATTTCCCGCTGCTCTTTCTCCCTTTGGTCATTTCTGGAGTAGTAAGGCACTGGGCTGAGGAGAAGGAAAGCCTTCTTTCATTGTCCTTACTAACTGATATTTAAATGTTTGCATTAAGAATGACTTGTTCTCCCGAGTTCTGCTCTTCATTAGTGTCTGCTTACCAGCATCCTTGATAATGACATTTCTTTTGCTCTTGCTTATCACTGCACTCCGAAAAGTATTTCAAATATTGATTCTCATTTCAGAATAGAAGCTCCCCCCATATGAATTTTTAAACCAGGATATAAAGAATGTGAATTTGCATTTGTTTGACAGTGCAATCTTGTAATTAGAGTTTTTCCTCTTGACTAGATACAGTGAGAGGGGCATAATTTAATTTTTATAGACTAGCCAATTTCTGCCCTAAGTAAAATATAGCTCTGTCAGTGAGCAAAATGTTACAGGTTCTCCTAAACCTTATTTAAAAGTTAAATGCAGTATATTGAGAGAAAGTTCATGGTCTGAATCAGTAACCTAATCGATCTCTTCACCCATCCTTTGCAACATGCATTAATCTATTTGTCTGTTTTGCAATACAAGAGTTACTGATTTATATGCCATGTTGCATCTGTGTTATGGCTGGATAAGTAATGGCTGTGTTCCTTTTGGATTAGTTAGTTGCCCATGAAGTTGGGCAGGGATGGTTCCATGCCTTGGATGCGTTACTTTTATGCCTTCTTTTCTCATGAGCTAAATAAGAGCTAGCGAGTGAGGATCCGATGTCCACAGAATAGTCAGTCATCCACTGTGGGGCTATGGTTAACTTCCCATTTCCACAATCTTTTCTTGTGTCTCTGCGTTGCTTAATTTCACCACAATTTAACAGGCTTGAGTTTGTCCTGGGGGTAGACTTGGCAGGAAGAAGGGTTCATGCTGCTAATCAATAGTATTATATCACAGTTTCTTTATACATGGAATCATTTAAGGTACACATAAGCATCACACACAATGGCATATCCATGTATGTGTGTATCTTTACATTTTTCCTCTATACATTTGCATGTACACCTATATAATTCGTGTCAGAAAAATAAAAATACTAAGTCTTCCTCCTTTGCAGACATGTAGATCATAAATTACCTAATCTATCTTATACTGTAGGCACAAAGACATTTTCTAACCTTTTTTTTTTTTTTCAGAACAATTTTTAAGAGCACCAGTAGTATCTGATCATCTCCCAACGTCCCCTGTCTGCTCCATATCTTTTCTTCTCCTACCTCTTCTCTCCTGTCATCTCCCAGATCCCACCTGCAGTCCTTCCTTTCTCACCTTCAAATTCACTTTTAATCAATCACATGTGTTACAAACTGTCCGCTAAGAACGAAGTGAAGAAACAAGTCCAAAACAAATCCTCCTATTTTAATTTTGCTAAGGAAACTCCAACAGGTTGTAAAACTTTAAAATAAAGATTCAGATGCCAAGAAAGATATCCTCAAATGTTAACACAGCCCTGCTCTAAAGGTTTCCGTGTCAAACTCGATCAAGCTACGAATTACACAGTAGAAGCTTCTGTGCAGTGCATGTCAATATCGCTACCTCCTTTCCAGCAGGCCACTAAAAGAACACTGCTCTTTTCCGGGCGAGACATTTTGCCAGTCAGTTTGTTCAGTTAGTCCTCAAGAAGCATCCATCTTTTTCAGGTGGCAGGCAGAGCTGGCTGCTGAGGAAGTATTCAGAGAGTAAATCTCAAGTGTCATTAGTCCCTTGGACTCTCCAGTAAGCGAAGCATTTGTTTACGTTAACTTTCCAGCTGAACAAGCAGCCGAGGCGGACCTCCCATCTCCATAGATAAAATGTTGGAAGATTGATCCAGCTCTCCCGTAACACTAATTCCTCCTGCTACAATTTCATGAAAGCTTCCATCACGGATGGTTTTCCTAATGAGTTTAAACAGAGAGGCTTCAAAGCTGGGGCGTTTTCCCAAGTGAAAAATGGAACGGAGTATGAAAACAAAACACACCATTCCCTTTGAACTTCGGAAAGGAAATCTGCTTCCCTTATATATTCCTGAAACAAAAAAGATCTGGCTCTGCACCCTGCTTCCTCCCTTTCTCCCTCTCTCTCCAC
>CM052883.1:86022061-86054681 GCA_028534135.1 Potos flavus | reverse complement strand
TGCCAGAATGCTCACCAGGACTTGCTTCAGCTACTATCTGTATCTGCCTCTGAAGACCAGCCCAGGTATCTTAGCCGAGGTTACTTTGCACATGATTTCCTCTGTTCTCAGGCTGAGAGAGTCCCTGAATGTAACCTTGAATTCCTTAGAGTAGGATTCTCATAATTAGCCTAAACTGTTCACAGTGAGCTAACATCCTAATTTGATAGTTGGTAAATCTGAGATGCAGAGAGGTTGACCAATTTGCTTAGGACCACACAGCCAGTGGGACTGAAATTCAAGTCCTTTCCCTTCCCTAGAATTCTTTCCATCATTGTAATGCCATTTTTTTGCATTCTTTAATAACAATTTTGAGATATTACTCTAGGTTCCATAAAATTCACCCTTTTAAAGTGTACAGTGGTATTTAGTATATTCAGAGTTGTAAGTATAGTCTAATTCCAGATATTTAATTCTGGAATATTTTCATCACCCCCAGAAGAAACCCCATACCCGTTAGCAGCCACTAATTTGGGCACCACTAATATACTTTCTGTCTCTATGGATTTGCCTCTTCTGGACATTTCATCTAAATGGAACCATGGAATGTGTTGCCTTTTGTGATTGGCTTCTTTTGCTTAGGGTAGTATTTTTTTTTTTAATTCATCCATTTCACGTGTCATTTTGAGATGTCTTCCCTCCTGCTTTGAGATGCCTTCCCTCCTGGATGGAAGGGAAAACTCAGGTCTGGAAAATGCCTAAATTATGGAGGGGATGAGAATGGGATGGGATGTGTGTGCTTGTGAACTTGAAACTCCATAGACTGGCCAATTTGCCGTGCTGAATAAAAACCTATGCCAAGAGCAAGTCATTCCATCGAGCAGTAGGGCAGTGGAGTGCCCGTTCATTAAGCATTGATGTGCCAGGCACTGGGCTTTCCATCCACTGCCATCTATTAAAGACTTAAGCTGCTTCTGCACGATGGGATCTTGAATTGGTTGATGTTAAGCACAAGAAGCCTTAGGCACCTGGATGGGCTATTCCTACCACCCGAAGCTCTTACTGGGATCCCCACTGCCATCCCAACAGCTGGCATCACTGATAGGCCAAGGGTCTCAGGAATTGTACACCTTGTGGGCTAGAAGAGGTCTTAATTTATAATTTTACAGATGAGAAGAAAGGAGTTTTCTTTTTTTTTAAGATTTTATTTATTTGACAGAAAGAGATCTCAAGTAGGCAGAGAGGGGGAAGCAGGCTCCCTGCTGAGCAGAGAGCCCGATGAGGGGCTCGATCCTGGGACCCTGAGATCAGGACCTGAGCCAAAGGTAGAGGCTTTAACCCACTGAGCCACCCAGGCACCCCAGAAAGGAGTTTTCTTTCCTGAGGCCTTAAATGTCTTCAGCAGTCCATTTCTCTTGCTTCCCTTGAGAAGGCTTGAGGGTTGAGCAGATTGAGACTTATTCTGGGCAGGGATTTTGATGAAGGAGATGGGATTCTGGCATAATTAGGTCATCCACAACCAATACTCAGGAAACAGGGGCAAGTTTGGCCTTTTTTCCCCCAACCAAATCACTCATTACAGCCTTCCTGGAGGCAGAATTATGTACTCCTTTAAAAGTGGGAAATTTCTTTTTTCTCTCTGTTATTCCCTGCTTAAAAACTAAGCTGGATTTTTCCCTACCCGCGGTTCCCATTGTAGTGGAAGTGATGGCATTTGGGGGAGAGGAGAATCGCTGGTAAAAGAACACTATCTTTCCTCCCCTGGGCATTCTACAAAAGGCCTTGTCTATAATTTAGGAGCTCCAACCAAATCTGTGATGAATGGGCCTGCAAATAAACCAAAGCTGATGGCAGACGCCATGAATTCTTTCACTCTGGCGGTAAACTGGGTTGTGGCCGTATTGTGATTCAGGAGCTGTTTTCACAGGCCAGAGCCCCAGGGCATGTTCTCTTATTAATACTCTGCTCCCAATCTTTCGATCGCCTCCAATGGTAAAGAAGCAAAGCAGGAGATGAACAGAATTAAGTGCTTCAGATAAGGTGAAACCATCGAGAGCTTCTAATAAATTGCTTTTCTAAAGGAATGCATTTAAATAGAGCAACGCAGCGCTCGTTCACGACGCTGATTGCGAGTTTTATGACTTTGCAAACCATGATCGGGATCCACATGCAAAAGTGATGAAGCGTTGTATTATTTTAAGGAAGTTGTGATACTTGGTCCAGTGCATTTCATTTCTCGCTGGACATGGACAATAGCTTTTTATGTTTTTCTATTTCTTGGACTTGTTGGCGGGAGCGGAGGCACGACCGGAGACAGTGCCAGAGGCGGGCGGCGCCAAGCGCGCGGTGCTCCGCCGTCTGTGGTCCCTGCGTGCAGCGCTCGGCATGAATACGAATGTGCAGAGCAGTTTACAGTGCCCTGTAAACTGAAGAAGCTGAGGCTTCTTCAGAGAGCATCTGCGGAAGCAGGTGTATTAAGTGACGGCAGTCCGTAGGTTTTATGCACTGTTTTATTGCTTATGCAAAAATATGGCAAACCACTTGGGTCTCCCGGAACTTCAGAGAATCTGTTCAGAAATAACAAGAGGCTGGGCAGGTTGACTAGTTTTCCACCAAGTGAAGACATCCAAACTGGGAGTGCAAAGAGAATGGGGGCTTCAAAGCCTAGCCAGATTCTTGGGAGAATTTCCAGGCCTTCCGAGGGAAAGGCAGCGGGTGGGCGGGGCCGCACCTGGAGAGTGAAGAGTTCGCCAACTTTCTCTGCAAGGTCAAACCGCTTTCTACTCAGCCTGTCACTTGCTGTTGGAAGGGAGGGAAGAATAAAGCAAGTTAGAAGCAGATGTTTTATGTAAGTGGATTAAGATCTACGGAGACTCAACCAAGCCGTGTAAAAACCGGCTCTGTGTGGAAAAGCATTGGAGACTTGACCTTCCTAGTGTTGGTGAGATGAGATGATACAAGGATGTTCTGACAATTTTATCTTTATTTATTCATTCATTCATTCATTCATTTGACAGATCACAAGTAGGCAGAGAGGCAGGCAGAGAGAGGGGGAAGCAGGCTCCCCGCTGAGCAGAGAGCCTGAGGTGGGCTCCATCCCAGGACCCTGAGATCGTGACCTGAGCTAGCGGAAGGCAGAGGCTTAACCCACTGAGCAACCCAGGTGCCCCGACAATTTTATCTTTGTTCAGGATTCTCCAGCCAGCAAGTAGCCTGGTGCCAGAACCTTTCCGGGTTTTAGAGTATCTTTTCCTAATCCAATTGAACTACAGCTTTATCCACTAGAGCCCATTCGCAGTTTCCTTTTCTGGATATGGGGCTCCTGAAAAGATGCTGTGCTCATCTCCCTCGCTTAGTTCCCCCCACCCTCCTCCTCCTCCTCCTGTCTGTCCGTTTGTCTCTCTCTCTCTCTCTCTCTCTCTCTCTCTCTCACACTCACACACACACACACACACACACACACACTCTTCGACTCACTCACAGATATACAGACACCCAAGAAATATTTGCTGAATGAATGTACTTGAAGAAATCAAGTTTCAAGCAAAACCAGATAGATGGATTGGCATTTAAAACATTTTAGACCAGAAATGAGGGAGCTTAAATCTCTAGCATAAGAAGAAAACTAGAGCCAAGATAGGTTTAATATATCGTTTGCTTTTGAGATAAACTAGAAAAAGCCGACTGATGCCTATTTGTCACAGTTGTCATTTAAGGAACAGCTCTGAAATGTAGTACACTCCAGTTTTTCTAGTTTGTCAGCTCACTTTCAAGGCCCACCTACCTGTGCCCTGCATCAGAGTGGTTTCTGAAAACACACATGCACACACCTCCCTCTACAATATCCAGCTAGCTTGGTAGTCAAGCCAGGGGGAGGGGACAGGCCACCACCCAGCCAATCTGGTCAGCTGGAGGTCTGTGTTATTTGGAACTCTGGTGCACCGCACAGGTCTGTCTTGGTTGTGAACTTCCTAAGGGAGAAAGTACCCCCTCCCCCACACAGAGTCACATGCTCGTACTCCCCCAGCAGACCTCTGCCCCCCACCCGTGGGACTCTCCCACATAGGCGATGCCAGCTTGAAATGCAAGTGGGTATGCTCCCCCAGAGAGAAGCCATCCAGACTTTGAGCCGGGGGACATACTTCTAAACCACTTAGTTTGGAAAAACTATGCCACAGAGGGAAGCAGGGACGTGGAAAAAAGACCACATTTTTCCTCTCCTGCTGTCTGTCTCACACTTACAGTGTTTCACTGAGCTTTAAGAGCCTACGAATTGTTTGTACTGTTGCCCCATTTATTGAATATCATTAATATTGTGAAACCTGAGTGCCATTTGCAAAGTAGCTCTGACTGGAACAGCTCCCAGGCCTCAGGAAGCACTGTGCCCACCCCCCCGCTCCGCCCATCCCTCATTAGTCTGTGGAGCGCAGCTTCAGAAGGGAACAACCCAGCCATTTCTGCTGGTACACTTGCATGTCCTCTTGCCTGCACTCCAGACCTTACCTTCTGGATCCCTTAACAATGCTTTTGGTGGCAAGTGACAGGGACCAAAGCCATAAAGACATTTGTTATTTACCTAACAATGTAGCCCAGTCAAGGTGGTCCTGGGGTGGTTCTATAGCTCAGCGAGGCCATCAAAAGACAGCTTCTCTCCATCTGCCTTCTCACTTCCTAAGCATGTTGGCTTTCTGCTCTAAGACTTGTTGCCTCTTGGTCACAAGATGGCTGCTGTGTTTAAGTTAAAGGGAAAGTATAGCATCGGGAGCTTTGATCTCCAGCTTTTCCTTTTAATAAGAAAAAGCACTCCCAAAGGTCCCCAAGAGAATTCTGCTTGTTTTCCATTGGTCAGAACGTGGTCTCATGGCCACTGCTTGCTGTGAGGAAGACAGCAGGATGGCTTTTAGGTGGCCAACTGTGGTGTCTACCAAATCACCTTTTGAGAAATCTATGCACAAAATTGGAAAATTCGAGCACAGTGCCTCTAGGAGCCCCTGGAGAAAGAACAGGGATAATTCCCTCTCCTCAACGTCACCTTCCCTTTTGCCTAAAGTGAACACTGAAATGCATTGTCAAAGGACCTTCATCCTAAATCACCATCACATCTTAGAAACAGAAAGGAACATATACATGAGTGAGTGACGTCCTGAAGTTGAATTCAAGATGTCCGTGACGTTTCAGAATGTGGATTCACTGAAGGCTGAGACGTGAGAGTACGACTACATTTTAGCGTGAGGATATTTTCTACAGAACAGAATGCCTTGTTCTGGGAACAGGTACAAGGGCGGTTTGGGTTAAAGACTTAGCCGTTCTTGGCTCATCCCATCTGGAGCCATTATGCCACCAACGACTCTGTTTTTCCTTCATAGGTGTGACTTTTTGTGCAAAAAACTGATGATTCAAGTTTGAGCCCCTCTATGTTAATCTTACCCTATCATACAATCGGAAGGACTTCAAGGTTAAAAATGCAGGAGCACAGTTTCATAAATTATTGAAGGGCACTGTTAATACTGAGATAATAAGTCATAAATATCTATTCCCTCAATCCCCCATGGCAAACGGGGGAACAAAGACACCAGCTGAGGGAGAGCAAGTGACTGTGCAGGAACCTTCCTGGCTCAGAAAGTTATAAATGAGCAGGCAAGTCCAAATCTAATGTGAAGCTCAAGTAAAACTAACAATCGGCACCATACATTATGGGGTGGTTGCTTGCTTGCTATAATTAAGTTGGCATCAGTGCTTAACAGCCTTGAAAATTAAACTCAACAAAAAAATTTTTGCAAAGGGTAATCAGAGGCTTCTGAATAATGAAGTTAACACGTCCCTGTTATAAGGAAAAAGAATGTTCTTGCGGCATCTTGTTTATGTCTGTTTTGTGGTGGTGCTGGTGCTTTTAGCGGACACGTTGACTTTCACCCTCGGGGTCACCGCAGCTCCTTCACATGACTGTCAGTGTCCGGTCCTAGCAGCGCAGTTAAGATGGACGTGGCGTCAGTCTGCACGTGCAGTGTAGAACTTGGCACTTGCCTTGTTTTTGTTTTTTGGGTTTTTTTTTGTTTTGTTTTGTTTTTTTGGCCCTTCGAAATGGGTTGTTTAGCATTCTTGTTTGGTTTCTGTGGCCATCTGTAGCTCAAATGGAGGGGCTTCTCTGGCTTTTAAAATATTCACGTCCATGGCACAAGGGAAAGTACTTAAGAGCCAGAACACAAAATGGTCCAGAAAAGAACTACCTTCTGGGTTTTCTTCTTTCTTTATGCCTGATAAACGGTGCCCATCGTGGCAGTAACGAGGCACAAATATAGATAAGCCTCTTCTTCCCGAGATGCTCCCATTAGAATGCAGACACTGTCAAAATTCCTCACATGGTATTCTTTAAGAGAAAAAAATATATATACTTGGGAACAGATCGAAGATCTTTTTTCTCACAGTTTCTTTCAAAGCTCCGTGAAAATGCATATAGTTCATTCCAATTACCCGTTTCCAAGCATTTTTCTTTGAGGAGTTGTTCCTAGTTCTGCATAGAATATTTATTGTGATGTAATCATAACTCTGGTGCAGTAAGTGTTGGTTATTTTTCGAGTAGAGGAAGATTAGTCTCACTCCCAGACGGGCATTCATACAAGTAGCATTTTGTCGTAGAGGTTGACTTTAAAACTAAATTGTACAACGTGGGGTGAAAGTAATGGGCTATTAAAGGCTCTATTTAGAAACTTCCATCTTTGTACCAGCAAAGAGAGCAGATGCAAAGGAAACTGTTGGAAAAGATAAATACATGATGGTCCGTAAAGAGGAGGGAGCTTTATGCCTCCACTGAATTGCTGTTGGGGCAGAGGCTAAATGAGAAAAGTAGGAAAATAGCTTATTGTAAAAATATACTTAGATCCAGTAGGTCATAACAGAAGTGGAGTCTCGTACTCTTTGGGACGGCTCAGATTCGCATGTGCGTCTGTCTGTGTTTGGAGGTTGACTGGAGCGTGGTGCTCTAGATCCTCGTTTTGTCCCAGTACAACTCAACTCATCCAGCAAAAACAATGTTAAATGGTTATTGTTTATGATGTTCAAAGCCCAGAGACTATTTGGGATAGAGATGAGTTGGAAAATGCCTCCAACTCCAGAGAGAATCATGGCTGTAGAATTCAGTTCTAGGACACCGTGCAGACTGGGGCCCATGGAACCTGGTGGGGTCTAGAGTGTGCCCAATGGTTATCAGCCTTTCTTCTTACCCAGGTTCTGAGCAAATTGAGAACTAAAATAAGGAACAGGGCAAAAACACACCATAGTAACTGAGAAAGAAAAGGTGAAGGGAATGTCTTTGGGGTGAGTGTCAAATGGGCTTCCAAATGAGCTGGTCTACCCAGTCCGTAAAGGCCAAAGAGGGGAAGATTCTTGTGCTGAGGAGCATGGCAGAACACCTATTTGCTTTAACCCATTCACTCCCAAGAAGGAAAAGAAAGCAGATGGACAGCGTGGGTCTGCTTTATTCTTCCCACATTTACCCATCAGGTATGTCGCTCCTTTGAGGTCGAGGGAATAGAGGTCGAGAGAGGCCAGGAGTTACACCGACTTCTCTTCGTATGGAAGGAAACAGATCGGCAAAAACATTCCCCTAGTACTCTTCCTTCAAGCCCACCCCTGCCGAAAAATGGTCGTTTCAGGGTTCTCCAAGGTCTTTGAGGCAAGAGTGAAGTTGTTTGGGGCTGCATCTGTCACATACATACTGGTCATCAGCATGGGCAGTGGCCAGGTGTGTTTCACTGAAACATGTGTTTGGATAGCACGTAAAAAAAAATGATACAGACTTGTCCCTCAATCATACTAACGTCTTCTATTAAAACTTATTTTGAAATAGAGACTTATAAAAAAAGCTGCAAAATGGTGCCGACTCTCTGTATACCTTTCACCCAGCTCTCGCTCAGGTTAATAACTTGTATAACCGTAGTACAGTGACCAAAACTAAGAAATTAACATCGGTGCAGTACTCTAACCAATGGTTTGTATGTGGATTTTGCCATTTTTTCCATTTGCTGTTCCAGGATCCTATCTGGAATCACACATTGCATTTCATTGTCATGCCTCTTTAGCCTCTGCTCATCTCCCACAATTCCTCATCCTTTCTTTGTCTTTCGTGATACTGACAACTTTGAAGAAGACTGGTCAGCTTTTTATACACTGTCCCTCGATTTGGGTTGGTCGGATGTGTTCTCATGGTCAGGTGGGTGGTTACAAGAATATTCAGAAGTGACGTGCTATCACTTTTCAGTGAATTATATCAAGAGGTGCGTGATGTCAGCATGTCTTCCTACTAGTGATGTTAACTTTGATCCCTTAATTAAGACGGTGACCCCTGGGCTTCTCCACAGTACAGCGACTGTTTTTTTCCTTTGTAATTAATAGATTACTTGAAGGAAATTCTTTGAAACGATACCAATATCCTATTTCTCCTCAAACTTTGCTCAATAATTTTAGCACCTGTTGGTGTATCTCTCCCTCACCCATCATTACTGTGGTGTTCTGATCTTAAGTTCTATTTCCTTCATTCCTTCTGCATTTATTACTCGGAATCCTTCTGTAAGGTAGAGCTGTCCCTTCTCCTCCAAATATTTATTTCCTCGTTTACTCAGTTGTATATAGGTGACCTGATGGATATTTACTTCATTCTGTGGGTTCTGATCCGGTACTATTTATTTTGTTGCACAGATTGTTCTAGCTGTCCCCTGCGAGGTTGACCTCTGTATCCTTTGAACGTGCCCCATCCTTTTTGAACACTTCCTCTATTTGGCACCACAAGTTAAGACACCCCAACTCTTATTAGATTTTCCCTCCCTCAGCCCTGTTTGTCACTCCTCCGTAATAGTTGTGTTTTTTAAATTAAAAACAAAACACCTCAAGTCAAGGAAGTTGATGTCTCTTAGGCACACATCACGGGCTGGCACAGGCCTGGGTGCTGTGCAGGCATTGTCTTCTTAAACTTCGCATTCTAGTCCGTTGGATAGCTATACCTTTCTCCCTCTTCAAAAGTATAAACAGGCTTAGAGAAGTTCAGCGTGTGACCCTCACTGGTAATTCTAGTCTGGGTCTGTTGGACTTCAGGGTCAATGTTTTTTCCACTGTGTATAGAATTATTCAGAAGTAAAAGGAAAGATAGAAATTATCAATTTCAGCTTGCTCCACATGGTCTGCAAATAAGAAGATCAAGACCTCTTCAAAACCCAGAACTTAATGGAAGAAATCATCAAGGTAGCCCCTGATCTTGCACCAAGGCTAGTATTTTTCTTTTTTTTTTTTTTTTAAGATTTTATTTATTTATTAGAGTGAGAAAGAGCGAACACGAGCAGGGGAAGAGGCAGAGGGAGGGAAGAACAGACTCCCCGCTGAGCAGAGAGCCCGATGTGGGGCTCGATCCCAGGACCCTGATATGATGACCTGAGCTGAAGGCAGAGGCTTAACCAACAGAGCCACCCAGGCGCCCCAAGGCTAGTATTTCTTTACCTCTAATGCTGTGCGTAATTCTTCTCAGGTAACTTTCATTGGTAAAATGACTCACAATTTGAGTTTATTATTGAAACGTCCTTTCCTTGCCTTATGATGAAATACAATTTGCCATTGGGGAAAAAAATAAAATTTAAAAACTCAAATTTTTTTCCCCATTGGGTTTGCCAGGAACTGTGAGTTCCCATTCATTTTTGAGCCAAAGTGATCCTTTTGGATAGGAAGAAATAATGCATCAAAAAACACAACAACAACAACAACAAAAACCGTGACCAGGAGTCCCTCATACTACTGCATGCCTTCTTGATAAGTAGCATTGCCACTTTAACTTCCAATTATCTCTTCGGCAATATAAATTTACTTGAAAATGGTGTTTTCTGAAAGAAACAAAATCATTAATTTTTTTTTCTTTCTAAGTATGATGTTTTTAAGAAGACTTAGAAAATCATTAAATTCCTGAAAGTACATCTAGGAAAGCATAATTAAGCTCAGAGGGGAAACAAGTTACGGCATCAATATTTATACTGTGCCTTATGAGGCACCGTTGCTTCCTCCAAGAAGAAAATGAGGGGGAACGATGGAGCCCAAGTAATAACTCTGGATCTACCATGGTTAGATGAAGGACATCATACCACACAAGACCCGCTGAAACGAACTGGGCTTCTTACATAGACGAAGTAGTCTCTGGCTCTGTCACAGACATTGCAGAAAAAACCCAGGAACTTGTGACAGCGCGAGTGAGAGGGCGTTGGCTCCTAGAGACAGTTGCACACGTATACAGTGTCTGGGGCAGAGTCTGCTCTGCTTTACCTGCAGGGTTTCGGCTTCAGCTGACAGAACCATAAGGCACCTGAATGCCAGTTCTAATCAACCTGCCTCCTGCCATCTTGGAAACAGCGTTCTTGTTGTAGCTCTAACTTTGTCCTCTTTCTTTCTTTCTTTGCCTTCAAGCTGTGCGTGTCTTCTGTTAGGATGTAGCTCGTGCTCACCACTTCCCCCTCAGGGTTTGTATATGCTCTGAGGAATAGACTTTTTCCAGAGACTGTTCAGGCAAACAACATTTTTAAAATATGGACGTGAGATTCTACAAATAGTCTAAAACTAGCAAAGGCTTTGGGGAGGGTAGCCTTGGCATACTCGGGACCCAGAGAGCTCCTTTCTGACGTGCTTTGGAAAGCCAATGTTCCAAACTGTTGGTAGCATCTCTGGTATAACTGGAGAGAAAAGACTAGATGGGAAGGATAGGTTTCATTACGTAAAGGTGATGGGATTTCGATAGAATAGAACAGAGGTGAGCAAACTATGACCGCTGGGCCAAATCTATGAACTAAACTATGCCCAACCCCCCCAAATTTATATATTGAAACCCTGTCCCTCAATGTGATTATAGTTGGAGGTGGAGCCCTTGAGAACAGTTGGGGTTAGATGAGGTCTGAGAGTAAGGCTTCCAATGGGATTGGCCTCCTCATGGGAGAGGGAGAGGTACCGGAGTCCTCTGTACACACACGGGAAGGGCCCCCATTGGGACACAGCTGCCTATAAGCCAAGAAAGTGTTCTTCCCAGAAACTTAATTCGCTAGCACCTTCACCTTAGCCTTTTAGCCTCCAAAACTGTGAGAAGATCCCTGTTGTGTGGGTCATGCAGTCTGGAGTATTGTATTGTGACAGCCTACATGGACTAGTCTGGCCTATTTCGGTAAAGGAAATTTTGTAGGTAGAAACACAACCACACCCATATGTCACATATTGTCTTTGGTGGCCTCCGTGATCAAATACCAGAATCGAATAGTTGTGATGGAGACTATCTGGCCTCAAAGACCAAGCTGTTTACTATCTAGCCTGTCACAGGGCACATAGGCCAACTCCTGTGTAGAAACTTACCATATACCCTGTAGGTTTTGAATGGAAAAAGTCACCCCAGTGGATTAGGATAAGGCCAAAGGGAGGAAACCCCTCTAGGGTGCAGTGCTCAAAAGAGCACTGGCCTGATCACCTCCAGGAGTCTTGGTGTCCTAAGATGGTCATTGCACGCATGAGCTAAGTGGTTGACATTGAACTTTCCCACCATCAATAGCTGAAGTCCTTGGAGGGCAGGCACACGGGAGGAGCCTGTCCTCTAACGAGGCTGATAGGACAGATCACTCATGACGGGAGGTAGAAACGGAGGAAAGGTGGTCAAGGAGAAGTGTGGAAAGCAGTGAATAAAAACTGGCTCTTCTCTCCCTTTTCCGTGGCTGTGGATTATCTGGGGCGTGACAGCCTTGGCTGTGCCGGGCAGAGCGGGCGCCGGGTTGTAGCGCTGAATGGAATCTTTGCAGGTAGTGCAAGCCTTCTCCGTGGATAAATTGTTTTGTGCATTTAGAGCGTACATGGGCCCTCTCCAAGCTCAAAGTGGCGGTTTGGAAGTTGAGACCACCAGTGTCAGAATCCTCTACACACTGACGTGTGAGAGCCACTGTTTGAGAAGTTTCCACCTCCTGGAGGTCTCGAACTATTCCCCTCTGGGGAGTGCGTGCATGTTAACAACAGGCCCCTTAGTGAAGAATGCAGGAAAGAACCTTGATGGAGAATTGGGGCCGAAGGGGTAGCACCACACCAGCGATTCAGTACATGAAACGTCTTTGTCCCTGTGGGCCAGCTGCCAGGTCAGCTTAGAGCCTTATGAGTCAGAATGCCAGCCTGGGAGCCATGTCGTAACGCTCAGGGATGTTGCATTCCAAAGCCCAGACCACTTCTGCACTGCCGTCAAGCCAAGTTGTTGCAGGGGCCTTTTATGCTGCCTGCTCAGGCTGTGGTGACCCAGCTGTGTTTGGGGCAGGCAGAAAGAGCTGGACTCACGCAAAGAGAAAACACCATCTTTCTTCTTCCCTCTGTGTAATCAATAATTCAACTCTGTAAAGCAAGCCCGATGCCTGATGGAGTGCTTGCTGCAAAGAAGAAGACAGGGGCCATCCAGCATCCACACCGACTTCTAACACTTCTTTCTTTCTCTCTCCCTCCTGCCTCAGCTCCTGGTCTGCGTTTGGTTTTTCGGCATATGAATGCAAACTGAGCGTGTTGGCTAAAATGTGACCCATATACAGTCCAAGAGGAATGGAGACACAATGGGAAAAGCTGTGGAGGGAGGGGAGGGAAGGGAAGGAGCCAGTCATTTTAAATGTCGGAGCAGATCAGTAATGACTGAAGTCACCGTCCCCTCTGAGTGCTGTACCATGGCGTGCGTAAATTCGTTAAGTGGCCACTTCCGTGAATTAAGGGTATGAATTAGAAAATGCCCCATGGACAGATAATAAGAGTAAAAATAATAGCAACAGCAAACACTTAGCACCTACTTTGTGCCAGGTGCTTTTTCCAAGTACCCTAACTTGAAAAGATTGTTTCTAGTGTCTGTTGAAGAGGGCGGACCCATGATGATACTGAAAGGTTTTCATGCGATCTATTTGGACGCATTTCAGTCTCACTCTACATTTAATTCCAGTGTGCAGGGCACAGATGATCGCGTTCCTTTTTCCTTGTTTTCTCGTTTTATGTCTTCAGCATAACTCTCGCAAGCATAGCTCCCTTCAAAGTCTAATTTCAACTGGTCCCAGGGAGTAGGTACAGTTCTACGGTGGCCAGAATTCCCCTGGAGGTAACCTCAGCATTTTATTTTACTTGTCCTTCACTCCTCTGCATGCCTATCATTCACATCCTAAGTCAGGCGGGTTAATACGAATGACTTCCTCCGGGAGAACAATTTGTGATATCTTTAAAGCCGACGTAGTCACCCATCTAAATCCGAGAGTCCCCCAGGAGGCCATTCCTCCCCCACTCTAAAGACTTAAAGAGGATTAAAGTGTTAAATCCCGGGCGTCACGATTAATTTGGTGATGGTGGTGTGCTCCACAAGAACACTCGTGGTCCGCAGCGAAGAGCCG
Organism: Potos flavus; assembly: GCA_028534135.1. Taxonomy (NCBI): domain Eukaryota; kingdom Metazoa; phylum Chordata; class Mammalia; order Carnivora; family Procyonidae; genus Potos; species Potos flavus. Next base: position 86,041,299 of record CM052883.1, on the reverse strand, counting down.
GGAGAAATGACTGGGCATCAGCGGCACGGGTCTCCGCGGCCCCGCAGGGCGGAATGGCTAGGAGCTGGCCCAAGCTGGGATTAGCCCAGCCTTGTGTGATGGACAGCACTTCCTCACCCTGCCGAGCCTGCCAGCCCTGGGTCTGCGCCCCCGTCGCCAAGGCATTGCCTTTCACAGCCCTGCCTGTTTGAACCAAGGCCTGCGGCTTCCTTAACCTCTGTTACCCAGACCCCAGCAGCCTAGGAATAAACTTCGGGGGGCTACTAGTCAGAAGAACACCCGCTACCACGGGACCTCCGCCCCCCCTTTAAGTGATCCTGTCTCCTTCTGTGTTCTCCCTTCCCATTCTTCATTCACTTAGTCATTCATTCAGTATTTTTTGAGCCTTTCTGTGTCAGGCGCTGCTCTAATTGCTGGAGCTATGGTCTATTAATAAAGATATAATGGTAAAAATATGTCAGGTGTTGGCAGTGATTAAAAGAAAAGTCATGTAGGGAAGGGGCATCCCTCGGCTATTTGGGGAAGTTTCCAGAAGGTGTCTCACTGCTGCTTTTAGACACTGGCTTCTCTGGCAGGGGGTGGCTGCTGAGGGTTTTAGGGCAGCCACAAAGGTGGAGGGAAACCGCACCCTGCCCTCCGTGGTGCCGGAGCCACACAGGGTCATGGCCCCATTGGCCGCACCTGCCTGAGTTTCTGGGCATGCCCCCAGGCAGAGAGGGCTGTCTGGAGGCTGCGGTGGGGTGGACCTTCGCCTGCCCCCCACCCCGGGGTGCCACGTGCTGCTGTGTGCTTCAAGTCTCAGGTCAGCGAAGCAGCTTACACGGTTTATTTATACTTTTCATGTCTATTAATTTGTCATGACAGGTGCAACCCACAAAACTATTCCCACTGTACAGTATTCATATATCACAAATAAATCAGGTGTGCTTCCCCCTGGGGCCCATTCCTAAAGGGACAACCACTGCTCAGTGGTGGCCTTTGGGACCTCTCTCTCTCACACACTCAGTTTTGTACACACACACACACATGCCCTTACAGACACACTGCAAGAGTACATATTGTATTGCTTTGTGGCTTTTTTCTTACATAAAGAGTCTATATATAAAATCTGGAAATTCATTTTTGTACTTATTGAGAACCACATCAGTATATGGAGTGATTCAATCAGTATATTGAGCCAGGTGAATAGAGAGCTCTGCACGTGTCTTTTTTTTTTTTTTTAAGATTTTATTTATTTGTCGGAGAGCACAAGCAGAGGGAGCAGCAGGCAGAAGGAGAAGCAGGCTCCCCGCTGAGCAGGGAGCCCATGAGACTGGATCTCAGGACCCTGGGACCACGACCTGAGCCAAAGGCAAATGCTTAACTGACTAAGCCACCCAGGCATCCCGTGCACATGCCTTTCAACCGCTGTTTAACATCCCATAATATAAATGCACCCTTCTCCTATTCAGGGTGAGAACGTGTGTTTTGTTTAGAAGGGTAGAAGTGGGCGCCTGGGTGGCTCAGTCGGTTAAGTGACTGCCTTTGGCTCAGGTCATGATCCGGGAGTCCTGGGTTCGAGTCCTGCATCAGGCTCCATGCGCAGCTGGTAGCCTGCTTCTCCCTCTCCACCCTGCTCCTGCCCTCTCTCACTATCTCTGTTTCTCTCTCTCCAATAAATAAATAAATAAATCTTAAGAAAAAGGGGGTAGACGCTGAGAAGTAGAACTGTTGGATTTGTACATGTCAAATTAGTATAGATCCTTCTACTTGGTCATTCTGTCAATGTCTACTCCGCCAGCAGCCACGAGAGGGCACGTTCCAGTTTGCCTGTAGCCTCTATAGACATGAGTACCCCTGTCCAGTGATCCTGAGATTTGGGTTTGGGGCCGAGTCTTCAGGATGCTCTTTTTTTTTTTTTTTTTTTTTTTTTAAGATTTTATTTACTTATTTGACAGAGAGAGCACAAGTAGGCAGAGAGGCAGGCAGAGAGAGAGGGGGAAGCAGGCTCCCTGCCAAGCAGAGAGCCCGATGCGGGGCTCCATCCCAGGACCCTGAGATCATGACCTGAGCCGAAGGCAGAGGCTTTAACCCACTGAGCCACCCAGGCGCCCCAGAATGCTCTTCTTGAGGGTGTGTTTATTCCCAGGAGCCCTCTGGTGGACGCAGCCAGGAAGGGATTTGTGCCAGACTCTGAAAGAGAAGACATCTAATAAAATGACTCTTCGAGGACGTTGTTTATTTTAGAAAGTTTAAAAAAAAAAATGCGCTTCGTTTGCAGTGTTCTGATTTCAAATGATAAAACCAGCTCTATGGGGCATTTTTTCATCCCTGTCCTGTGGCCACCCAGTACCCCTCCCCAGAGACAGCCAATATTAGTATAGGTGCTGCCAAAGCAAACACCAGAGACAAACAGTGTTGTCTCTTTCTTGTGTATTCTTCCAGAAATATTTCATGAGTATGTATGCAAAATGTATATATGTATGTGTAATTTTTGCCATTTGTGAGCCCTGGTAAGCAATGTCACATGGTGCTTAAGAGCAGAGATCTAAAGCCAGGCTTCCTGAGTTCTAATCCCAGCTCTACCTTCTAATGCCCTGCATGGCCCCTAAGCAAATTACTTAACCTTTCCTGCCTCAGTTTCCCCACCTGCAAAATGAGGATTATTGCTAGAGTTATAACAAAGATTAAATGACTTAGTATCTGTAGAGCTCTTAAAACTCTACCTGGCACATAGTAAGAACCATGGACTCAAAAAAAAAAAAAAAACACACCATGGACTCATTCGTTAAATAGTTAAAAAAGAAAAAAAGGAACTGTCTGCCTATGCTATGTTTCCTTTCTTGATTATTTGTATATATTATGAAATGATCATCACAATGCCTAGTTAACATCCATCATCATACTGTTAAAAACAATGTTTTCCTTGTGATGAAGAATTTTAAAATCTACTCCCTTAGCAACTTTCAAATATACAATACAGTATTATTATAGTCCCAATGCTGTACATTACAACCCCAGGACTTAATTAGTTTATAACTGGAAGTTTGTAGCTTTCGACTCCCTTCACTCATTCCACCCACCCTCACACCCCACCTCTGGCAACCACCAATCCATTCTCTGTATCTATGAGCTTGGTTTGTTGCTGTTTTAAAATTCCACATATAAGTAAGATCCTATGGTATTTGTCTTTTTCTGACTTATTTCATTTAGCATAATTGCTTCAAGGTCCATCTATGTTGTTACAAATGACAAGTTTTCATTCTTTTTATGGGGGAATAGTATTCTAGTGTGTGTGTACCACATCTTCCTTATTCATTCATCGGTAGACACTGAGGTTGTTTTCATGTCTTGTCTTGTAAGTAGTGCTGCAGTAAACATGGAGATGCATATATCTTTTCAAATTAATGCTTTCGTTATCTTTGGATAAATACCTAAAAGTGGAATTGCTGGATTATATGATAGTTCTATTTTTAATTTTTTGAGGACCCTCCATACTGTTTTCCATAGTGGCTGCACCAGTTTGCATTCCCACCCACAGGGCACAAGGGTGCCCTTTTCTCCACATCCTCACCGACAATTGTTATCTCTTGTCTTTTTAGTAGTAACCATCCTAATAGGTATGAAGCGATAACTCATTGTGGTTTTGATTTTCATTTCCCTGATGATCAGTGATGTCGAGTATCTTTTCATGTACCGGTTGGCCATCTGTATATCTTTGGAAGACTATTCAGGTCATCTGTCCTTTTTTAATAGAATTGGTTTTGTTTTGTGTTTTGCCTTCAAGCTATATGAGTTCTTTATATATTTTGGATATTAATCCCTTATCAGATATATGATTTGCAAATATTTTCTCCCATTCTTTAGGTTGCCTTTTTATGTCGCTGATGGTTTCCCTTGCTGTACAGAAGTTTCTAGTTTGATGTAATCCCCCTTGTCTGTTTTTGCATTTGCTGTGTTTGTTATGGGAGTCAGATCTAAAAAAATCCTTACTAAGAGTGATGTCCAGGAGCTTACTGCCTGTTTTCTTCTAGGAATTTTGTTGTTTGAGTGTAACATTCAGGTATTTAATACATTTGAGTTAGTATTTCTGGATGATGTCAACTAGTGGTCCAGTTTTATTCTTTTATATGTGGCTATCCAGTTCTCTCAACACCATTTACTAAAGAGACCTTTCCCCATAGTAATTTTTGGTTCCTTTGTCAGAAATGAATTGACCATATATATATACATCGGTTTGTTTCTGGGCTGTGACTCTGTTCTGTTGATCTGTGTCTGTTTTTATGCCAATACCATACAGTTTTGATTCCTATATTCCTTTGTAATATAATTTGAATTTGGAAGTCTTTTGCTTCTAGCTTTGTTCATTCTCAAGATTCTTTTGGCTTTTTCAGATTCTTTTGTGATTCCATACAGATTTTAGGGTTGTTCTATTGCTGTGATCAATGCCACAAGAATTTTGATGGGATTACATTGAATCTATAGATTGCTTTAGGTTGTATGGACATCAACTATATTATTCTAATCTATGAGCATGAAATATCTGTCTATTCATTTGTTCAATTTCTTTCAATGTCTTAAAGTTTTCAGTGTGCAGGTCTTCCACCTTTTTTTGTTAAACTTATTCCTAGCTATTTTATTCTTTTCGATGCATTTGTAAATGGGATTGATTTCTTAATTTCTCTTTCTGCTAGTTTGTTATTAGTGTACAGAAATGCAACAGATTTTTGTATAATGATTTTGTATCCTCCAGCTTTCCTGAATTGATTTATTAGTCCCAATAGATTTTTGGTATGGTCTTTAGGGTTTGCTATATATAATATCATGTCATCTGGAAATAGTGATGGGTTTTTTTTCCAATTTAGTTGTCTTTTATTTATTTTTCTTGCCTAATTACTCTGGCTAGGGTTTTCAAAACTGTGTTACACTTGGCCAAGAAGCAATTCAATACTGTGTTAAATAACAATGGTGAGAGCGAGCATCTTTGTCTTTCCCTGATCTTAGAGGAAAACTTTTTAGCTTTTCACCATTGAGTATGATTTGAGCTGTGAGCTTGTTGTATATGGCTTTTGTTATGTTGGGGTATGTTCCTTCTATACCCACTTTAATGAGAGATTCTATCATAAATGGATATTGAATTTTGCAAAAGATTTTTCTGCATCTATTAAGATGATCATATGACTTTTATCCTTTGTTTTGTTCCCATGGTGTATCACATTGACTGATTTGTGGATGTTGAATTATCTATCCTTGCATCCCTAGAGTAAAACCTACTTGGTCACGGTGTATGAACCTTTTAATGTAATGTACTGAATTTAGTTTGCTAATATTTTGTTGATGATTACTTTTTTATTATTGAGATATAATTGACATTAACCTTATATAGTTTCGGGTGTACAATCTGATTTGCTATTTGCATGTATTACACAGTGTCACCACAGTAAGTCTAATTAACATCCATCACCACACATAGTTAGGATTTTTTCTTGTGATGAGAACTTTTAGTATTTACTCTTTTATCATGTTTTATTGTCTCATTTTTTTTAACCAAATACCTTGAAGCTTATCCCCTCTTGTTTTACAGCTGCAAAGTATTCCATTGTGTGAATGAGCCACTGGGTGTTTACCAGTCCCCTGGTGATAGTGTGATTGTCCATTTTTTGCTGCTGCAAACCACTCTGAGATTAATAACCTTGTATATAGTCATTTTGCATGTGTGTGAACATATATGTAACTTAAATTCATAAAAGTGAAATTGATGGGTTGAATTTCATAGTACTGATAGGTGCTGCAGCATCACCTTCATAGAGTTTATACCTATTTACCCTCTTTCTTTTTTTTTAAGATTTTATTTATTTATTTGAAAGACAGAGACAGCAAGAGAGGGAACACAAGCAGGGAAAGTGGGGGAGGAAGCAGCAGACTCCCCCCTGAGCGGGAAGTGAAGCTCGATCCCAGGAGCCCGGGATCATGACCTGAGCCAAAGGCAGATGCTTAACTGACTGAGCCACCCAGGTGCCCCCCTATTTACCCTCTTAACTGACAATGTGGGAAAGGACCTGTTTCCCAAATACAGTGGGAATTCCAGAAACTGTATTCTAACAAATACAGTGCTGATTAACTTCTGATCCTTCCCCAAGTGATAAATAATAGTGGCATCTCAATGCAGCTAGTTAATTTGTATTTCTTTGTATTGAATCAGAATGAATCTCTTTTCATGGTTTCAAAATTCATTTTATTTCCTTTTCTATAAACTGTTGATTTACTTTTCACATTGCTCTGATGGGTTATTATTTATTCCTTACAGATTCCTAGGACCTTTTTACATATTAAGGAAATTTGCTCTTTCTGATTTGAGTTACAATTATTTCCCCAATATTTCATTTGTCTTTTTACTTAGTGATTTTGTTAGACTGATTTTTTTCAAAGCAAGAGTTTTATTTTCCCTGTTTTTACTGACAGCACCTTTTGGATACAAGCATTCTATTTATAGACAGAAATAAAAATAATGACAGAGAAACAACTTATATAAATGTATATTTTAAGAGACAAATGTAATGTCTTACGGACTTTCTAGAATGTGAAATATCACTTAGAATCATGTTCTTTGCAAAATGGTATAATGTTAAATGTGCCTGTGAGAACAAATTTTCCTGTAGTTTACCTCTGTTGCTATCCGTTTATCTTTGTTATACATACCTTTGTTATAGATTTATTGATGACGGAAACCTGTTATCTTTGTTATCATGGATTTCAGATTATTTTACTTCAGGGGCTTTGCTCACTGATGCTATTTTCTTTTTTAAATTTTTTTAATGATTTGCTTTTTATTTTTTGTATTTTTATTTTTTCATATTTTTAAATTTTTTAAGTTTTTATTTAAATTTCAGTTAGTTAACATACAGTGTAATATTAGTTTCATTTAAGATAGTGATTGAGCACTTTCATACAACACCCGGTGCTCATAACAAGTCTAGTGCTTAATCTCCATCACCTATTTAACCCATCCCCCCACCCACCTCCACTCTGGTCACCACCAGTTTGTTCTCTACAGTTAAAAGTCTGTTTCTTGGTTTGCCTTCCTCTCTTTTTTTCCCTTTGCTCATTTGTTTTGTTTCTCAAATTGCACATGAGTGAAATCATATGACATTTGTCTTTATCTGACTTATTTCGCTTAGCATAATATTCTCTAGCTCCATCCATGTTGTTGCAAATGGCAAGATTTGATCTTCTGTTTATGGCTGAGTAATATTCTATTGTGCATATATGTGTGTGTGTGTGTGTGTGTGTGTGTGTGTGTGTATGTATATATATATATATATGTATATATACATACACACACACACACACACACACACCCTATATCTGTTTTATCCATTCATCAGTTAATGGACGTTTGTGCTGTTTCTATAATGTAGCTATTATTGCTAGTGCTGCTATAAACATCAGGGTTCATGTATCACTTTGATTCAATATTTTTGTATCCTTTGGGTAAATACCTAGTAGTACAGTTGCTGGATCAAAAGGTAGTTCTATTTTTAACTTTTTGAGGAACCTCCATACTGTTTTCCAGAGCGGCTGCATCAGTTTACATTGTCACTAACAGTATAAGAGGGTTCCCCTTCCTCTACATCCTTGCCAGCACCTGTTGTTTATTGCATTGTTAGTTTTAGCCACTCTGACAGGTGAGAGGTTATATCTCATTGTAATTTTGATTTGCATTTCCTTGATGATCAGTGATGTTGAGCATCTTTTCACATGTCCGTTGGCCATCTGGATGTCTTCTTTGGAAAAATGTCTATTTGTGTCTTCTGCCCACTTTTTAATTAGATTATTTGGTTTTTGGGTGTTGATTTTTATAAGTTCTGTATATATTTTAAATACTAACCCTGTATCAGATATGTCATTTGCAAATACCTTCTCCCATTCTGTAGGTTGCCTTTTAGTTTTGTTGATTATTTCCTTCAATGTGCAGAAGCTTTTTTTTTTTTTAGATTTTATTTATTTGCAAGAAAGAGAGAGAACATGAGTGGGGGGAGGGACAAGCAGACTCCCCGCTGAGGTGGGAGTCCAACAAGGGCTCAATCCCAGGACCTCGTGCTCGTGACCTGAGCTGCAGTCAGATGCTTAACCAACTGAGCTACCCAAGCACCTCAATGTGCAAAAGCTTTTGATTTTGATGAAGTCCCCATAGTTTATTTTTGCTTTTGTTTCCCTTGGCTTTAGAGACATGTATAGAAAGAAGTTGTTTTGGCAAATGTCAGAGAGGTTACTGCCTGTGTTTTCCTCTAGGATTTTATACTTTCAGGTCTCACATTTAGATCTTTAATCCATTTTGAATTCATTTTTGTGTATAAGAAAGTGGTCCAGTTCCATTCTTTGGCATGTGGCTGTCCTGTTTTCCCAACACCATTTGTTGAAGAGACTGTCTTTTTCCCACTGGATCCTCCTTCCTGCTTTATCAAAGATTAACTTACCATACAGTTGTGGGTTCACTTCTGGGTTTTCTCTTCTGTTCCATTGATCTTTATGTCTCTATTTGTGCCAAAACCATACTGTTTTGATCACTATGACTTTGTAATACAACTTGAAGTCCAGAATTGTGATGCCTCCAGCTTTGCTTTTCTTTTTCAAGGTTACTTTGGCTATCTGGGGGTCTTTTGTGGTTCCATACAAATTTTAAGAGTGCTTGTTCTAACTCTGTGAATTTTTAAAAATGTTAGTATAGTCTAATTTCTTAGTCTTCTCTTTAATGCCTTCTGAGTTTGCATCATAGACTAGCCTTCACTATTCTTAAATGATAAAGCTCCCAGGTCCCACAATGTTTTTTAGTACTTTTATGATTTTTTTCAACATTTAAATCTTAGATCCATTTGGAATTTATCCAGATAGGCTTGTAAGTGATGGAACTAGTAAACAGTCCTAAGCTGTGATCTGGCCCTTCATACTTAGCAGCCTACCTATTTCCTTTCAGCCTGAGTCTTATTCTATGTGTGTCTACCCCTTCTTCAGAATTTCTCCTGTGGTTTCTTAACCAGTTCTACCATCACATGCCACCCTGACTTCCTCATGTCTAAACTCAGGGACGTTTTCTTAAAACCCTATGGCTGCCTGTGTGGTGTTCAGTCACACACTCCTCGTAGGGCAATTCTCAACATTCTCTACGACCACTTCCTGTTTGTCCCTGGCCCTCCTCCCCATTCCCATTCTCCCTGCTGTAGAGCCTAGAATGGAACCCGAAGCCTCTTTATCTGAGGCTCTGAGGTTTATTTTCACTTCTTTGCAGATTATAAACCATCAAGTTTCGGTCACAGCCTCAACCTTCAGCCCCATCACCTGGCTCTCAAAGGCAGTTTTACCTGGACATTTCTACCACTTTGATTTCAAACATATGAGTAAAATGCCTTTGTTTTCTCGGGGTCCTTTTTAATCTTGATTTTGCCCCGTTCCCACTAGTATAACACCTACATTCTTCCTCGACCTCTGCCAAGAGATGACAATTAGAGCATTTTTTTCTTTGTTCTTCTTGAATATCTCCAAAGCCAGGGCCTTGATACCATAACACCAGCTGGTTTCCCATCACTTACTTTTGATGCCTGTTAGGTCCAAATGTCCTTTCATCTGGTTAGAAATCTTTTTAATCACCTCTGATCTCTTCCACAGTATCCGTAGCTCTGGTCTCCAGGACTTAGACTCCCCCTTGGGAGGCTCACAGTGGTCTATGAGTGGGACTGCTGCTGAGAACCTCATGGCTCATGCAGGGATCATTCTGGCGCTCATTACTCCTGGACCTCCTCAGGGTGCCCTGGCCCCGAGTAGCCAGCCAATCAGTTGACACATCTCTGTAGCATCAGACCCGTTCTCTTTCCCCCCACTGCTTAGTACAGTGAATACCCTTTTTTTAGGGGTGGAGTTTATAACTTTTCCCTTCATAGAGTCTTTTTTGTGGTGTCTATCCTTGAACCACTTTCTTAAGGGCTTCCACCTGACCACAGATCTGCCCAACCCCCCCACTACACACACACACACACACACACACACACACACACACACACACACACACACACAGACTCTCTCTCTCTCTCCCTCCCTCTCCTCTTACAAAGATAGTTTCTGACTCAAGATGTGAGGGTATCAGCAAAAATACCGATTGTGGCTCTATTGGCACATCTCTTTGTAACTTCGGGTATAATTTTTTTTCAGGGTTTTTTAAGGTTAAAATTATCTTTTAAATTATTTCTCGTTATTAAGGTATAATTTACATATAATATTATTAGTTTGGACAACATAAAGATTCGCTATTTGTCTAGTGTGAAATGATCACCACGGTAGTAAATCTAGTTAACATGCGTCACCATACATGGTTATGGAATTTTTCTTCTTGTGGTGAGAACTTTTAAGATGCATTCTCTCAGCAACTATCAAATAGGCAATGCAGTGTCATTACCTAGCTGCCGTGCTGTACATTACACCCCCTTGACTTATTTATTTTTTAAGTGGAAGTTTATACCTTTTGACTACCTTCACCCACCTACCACATCCCACCTCTGGCAGCCACTTATCTGTCTCCTGTATCTATGACTTTTGCCTTCTTTTGTTTTGTTTTTAGATTCCACACATAAGTAAGATCATATGGTTTTATCTTTCTCTGTCTGACTTCTTTCACTTAGCATAATGCCCTGAAGGCCCATCCATGTTATCACAAATGGCAAGACTTTGTTCTTTTTTATGGCTGAATAATACTCTATATATGTCACATTTTCTTTACCCACTCATTTGATTGATGGACATTTAGGTTGTTTCTATATCTTAGTTATTGTAAATAACCCTGTAATTAACATAGGGACACGTATGTCTATTCAAAGTAGTGTTTTTGTTTTCTTCAGAAAAATTCCTAAAAGTAGAATTGCTGTATCATATGGTACTTCTGTTTTTAATTTTTTGAGGAAACTCCATACTACTTTCTGTAATGGCTGCACCTGTTTACATTCCCACTAACAGTGCACAAGGGTTTCCTTTCCCCAAATTTTCTCAAAGGCTTATTATTTCTTATTAGTAATAACCAACCTAACAGGTATGAGGTGATATTTCATTATGGTTTGATTGCATTTCCCTGATGACCAGTGATTTTTTTTTTTCTTTAAGATTTTATTTTTTATTTGAGAGTCAGAGAGATCACAAGCAGGGGGAGTAGCAGAGGCAAAGGGACAAGCAGACTCCCCACTGAGCAGGGAGCCTGACATGGGCTCCATCCCAGGACCCCAAGATCATGACCTGAGCTGAAGTCAGACACTCAACCAACTGAGCCACCCAGGTGTCCCATTGATCAGTGATTTTGAATATCTTTTCACGTACCTGTTGACCATCTATATGTCTTTGGAAAAATGTCCATTCAGCTCCCTTATGTATTTTTTAGTTGTAATGATTGTTTTTTGCTATTGAGTTGTATGAGCTCTTTACATATTTTGGATAGTAATACCTTATCAGATATATGATTTATAAAATTTTTCAGTAAGTTGCTTTTTTATTTTGTTGTGCAGAAGCTTTTCAATTTAATGTACTTACACTTACTAATTTTTGTTATTGTAGCTTTTGCTTTTAGTATCAAATACAAAAAGTCATCATGAAGACCAGTGTCAAGTTGCTTATTTCTCATGTTTTCTTCAAGGAATTTTATGATTTCAGGTCTTACATTCAAGTCTTTAATCCATTTTGGGTTAATGTTTGTCTTTGGTGTTAGATACTGATCCAGTTTTCCCAACACTGTTTATTGAAGAGACTGTTTTTTCCCCCATTGTACATTTTGAGCTCTTTTTTGGCTTGTAATTATTCGTAGTAGTCTTAGGATCCTTTGTGTTTCTGTGGTATTATAATGGCTCCTCTTCCATTTCTTATTTTATTTATTTGAATCCTCTCATTTTTCTTGGTCCTTCTAGCTACAAGCTTGCCAATTTTATCTTTTCAAAGAACCGACTCCTAGTTTGGTTATTCTTTTTTACTGTTTTTCTGTTCTCTATTTCATTTATTTCTGCTTTAACCATTATTTCCTTCCTTCTGCTAACTTTGAACTCTGTTCTTTTTCTAGTTCCTTAAGGTGTAAGTTGTTTGAGACTTTTCTTATTTCTTGAGGTATGCACTTATCACTATGAACTTCCTTCTTAGAATTGCTTTAGCTGCATTCCATAAATTTTGTTATGATGCATTTCCATTATCATTTGTCTCAGGTATTTTTTAATTTGTCTTGATTTCTTCGTTGACCCACTGGTGGTTTAGTAGCTTGTTGTTTAATCTGTACATATTTGTGAATGTTCCAGTTTTCTTCTTCTAAATGATCTCTAATTTCATTCAACCGTGGTCTGAAAAGATGCTTGATATATTTTCACTCCTCAAATTTGTTAAGACTTGTTTCGTGACTAAACATATGATCTATCCTGGGGCGCCTGGGTGGCTCAGTGGGTTAAAGCCTCTGCCTTCGGCTCAGGTCATGATCTCAGGGTCCTGGGATCGAGCCCCACATTGGGCTCTCTGCTCGGTGGGGAGCCTGCCTCCCCCTCTCTCTCTGCCTGCCTCTCTGCCTACTTGTGATCTCTCTTTCTGTCAAATAAAAAAATCTTAAAAAAAAATCTATCCTGAAGAATGTTCCATGTGCACTTGATTAAGAATGTATATTCTGTTGCTTTCTCCTCCTCACACTAGTACAGTATTTCTGATGACATTCTCTGTGCTATACTTTTTCATTTCTGTGACTTATAACTGGAAGTTTGTAACTCTTAACCTTCTTTATCTGTTCTGCCTATCTCCCACCCACTGCTCCTCTAGCAGCCGCAAGTTTGTTCTCTGTATTTAAGCGTGTTTGGTTTCATTTTGTTTTTATTTTTTAGAGAAAGGGAGAGAGTGAGTGTGTGAGTGGGGGGGCGGAGAGGCAGAGAGAGAGAGGGAGAAGCAGACTCTAAGACTCTAAGCAGACTCTTAGCAGACTTACTTAAGCAGACTCTAAGCAGACTCTACGACCAACATAGAGCCCAAGGCAGGGCTTGATCTTATGACCTTGAGATCATGACCTGAACTAAAACCAAGTCAGACGCTTAACCTACTGAGCCACGCAGGTGCCCCTGTTTTGTGTTTTAGATTTCACAATATAAGGGAGTTCATTTAGTATATTTCATGTAGCATAATACACTCTAGGTCCATCCATATTGTCAAAATGACAAGATTTCATTCTTTTTTATTGCTGAGTAATATTCCATTGTACATTTTTAGCACATATGGATACTTGGGTTCTTTCCATACCTTAGCTATTGTAGATGATGCTTCAGTAAACGTAAGGTTTCATATATCTTTTTAACTTGGTGTTTTGTTTTATTGGGGTAAATACCCAGTAGTAGAATTACTGGATCATATGGTATTCCTATTTTTTAATTTTTTGAGGAAACTTCATACTGTTTTTCACAATAGTTATACCAGTTTACATTCCTACTGACAGTACATGAAAGTTCCCTTAACATCCCTGCCAAAATGTACTATTTCTTGTGTTTTTGATACTAGCCACCCTGACTGGTGTGAGGTCGTATCTCACTATGGTTTTGATTCGCATTTCCCTGATGATGAGTGATGCTGAGTGTCTTTTCATGTGTCTGTTGACTATCTGCATATCTTCTTTAAAACAATCTCTATTCAGGTCCTCTGCTCATTTTTTAATTGATTATTATTTTTTGGTGTTGTGTAAGTTCTTTATATATTTTGGATATTAACCCCTTATCAGATATATCATTTGCAAATATCTTCTCCTATTCAGTGGGCTGCCTTTTGTTTTATTGATGTTTTTCTTTGCTGTGTGAAAGCTTTTTTAATTTTGTTAATTTTTTCTTTTGTTTTCCTTGCCTGAGGAGATATAACTACCTGTACATTGCTAAGACTAATGTCCAAGAGACTACTGCCTATATTTTCTTTGAGGAATTTTGTGGTTTTTAGGTCTTTAATCCATTTTGAACTTATTTTTGTGTCTGGTATAAGAAAGTGGTACAGTTTTACTTTTTTCTAGTTCTTGTCCAGTTTTCCCAACACCATTTATTGGAAAGACTGTCATTTCCCCATTGATTGTTCTTGCCTCCTTTGTCATAGATTAATTGACCGTATAAGTGTGGGTTTATTCTTTTGATCTACGCATCTATTTTTATGCCAGTACCATACCATTTAGACTACTGGAGTTTTGTAGTGTATCTTGAAATCTGGGATTGTGAAACCTCCAGTTTTGTTCTCCTTTCTGAAGATTGCTTTGGCTGTTCAAGAGCTTTTGTGGTTCCATACAAATGTTAGGGTTATTTGTTCTAATTCTATTAAAAATGCTATTGGTATTTTGATGGGGACAGCACTGAATCTGTAGATTGCTTTGGGTAGTATGGACATTTTAACAATATTCTCCAATCCACGATCATGGCATATCTTTCCATTTGTTTATATCATCAGTTTCTTTCATTGATGTGTTACAGTTTTCAGAGTATAGGCCTTCCACCTCCTCAATTAAATTTATTCCTAGGAATTTTATATTTTCGTGCAGTGGTAAATGGGACTGTTTTCTTAGTTTCTCTTCCTGCTACTTTGTTAGTAGTATACAGAAATGCAACAGATGTCTGTATATTAACTTTGAACCCTGCAACTTTATGGAATTCATCTATTCTGATAGCTCTTTGGTGGAACCCTAAGGCTTTCGATGTGAGGTGTCGTGTATTCTGCAAATAGTTTTACTTCTTATCGATTCAGATGCCTTTTCTTTCTTTCTTGATTGCTACCGCCAGGACTTCCATTATTATGTTTAATAAAAATGGTGAGAGTGGACATCCTTGTTATGTTCCTGATCTTAGAAGAAAAGCTTTCGGTATTGCACTACCGTGTATGATGTTAGGTGTGGGTTTTTCATATATGGCTTTTATTATGTTGAGGTATGTTCTCCCTAAACTCACTTTGCTGAGAGTTTTTTTAGTCATGAACATTATTGTATTTTGTCAAATGCTTTTCCTGATATCTACTGAGATGGCCATATGGTTTTTATCCTTTTGTTAGTGTGATATATTATATTGATTTGTGAATACTGAACCAACCTTGCATTTCTGGAATAAATCCCACTTGATTATAGTGAAGCACTTAACATATTGTTGAGTTTGCTTTGTTAATGTTTGTTTATCTTCATCGGGGATATTTGCCTTGTAGTTGTCATTGTTTTGTTTTTTGGTAGTGTTTTTGTCTGGTTTTGGTCTCATGGTAATAGGGGCCTTAAAGAATGAATTTATAAGGTTTTTTTTTTTCCCCTCTTCTATTTTCTGGAATAGTTTAAGAAGAATAGATATTAATTCTTTTTTAAATGTTTGGTAGAATTCATCTGTGCAGCCATCTGGTCCTGAACTTTTGTTAATTTGGAGCTTTTTGATTACTGATTCAATTTTGTTACTAGCATCTTGTCTGTTTAAATTTTCTATTTCTTCCTGATTCAGTTTTGGAAGACTGTATTTTTCTAGGAATTTATGTAGGTTGTTTAATTTGTTGGCATATAACTTTTCCTAGTATTCTCTTAAAATTTGTATTTCTGTGACGGCATTTGTTCTTCGTTTCTGATTTTGAGTGCTCTTTTTCTCTTGGTGAGTCTGACTAAACGTTTATCAATTTGGCTTACCTTTCCAAAGAATCAACTCTTAATTTTACTGATCTTTTCTACATTTTTTGTCTCTATTTAATACTTTTCTGCCCCAATGTTTATTACTTCCTTTCTTCTAACTGGGCTTTGTTCTCTTTCTAGTTCCTTTAGGTATAAGTTTAGATAAAGATTTTTCTTGTTTCTTGAGTTATCCCTATATGAACGTAAAGTTCCCTCTTAGAACTGCTTTTACTGTGTCTCAAAGATTTTAGGCCATTGTGTTTTCATTTTCATTTGTCTCCATGTATTTTTTTATTTCCTCTTTGATTTGTTGATCCATTGGTTATTTAGTAGGATGTTATTTAGCCTCCATGTGTTTGTTTTTTTTTCCTTTTTTTTTTTTTTCCTGGTAATTGATTTCTAGTTTCATACTGATGTGGTTGGAAAAGATACTTGATATTACTTCGGTTTTCTTAAATTTATTGAGATCTTCTTTGTGGCCTAACATATGATGTATCTTGGAGAGTGTTCTATGTGTACTTGAAAAGAATGTGTATTCTGCTGTTTGGGTATGGAATGTTAGTTCCATCTGGCTTAACATGTCACCCAAAGCCACCATTTCCTTGTTGATTTTCTGTCTAGCTGAGCCATTGATTTGAGTGGGGTGTTAAAATCCCCTAGTCTTACAGCATTACTATCAAATTCTCCCTTTATGTCTATTAATATTTGCTTTATGTATTTAGGTTCTCCTATGATGGATGCCTATTTTCAATTGTTGTACCTTCTTTTTAATTAAGCCTTTTATCGTTATATAACATGCCCTTCTTTTTCTCTTATGCTATTCTTTAAAATCTATTTTGTTTGATTAAAATTGGTACACTGTCTTTTTTCCACCCACTTCCATTTGCCTGGAGCATCTTTTTCCAGCCCTTCACTTTCAATCTGTATGTGTCTTTAGGTCTGAAGTTAGTCTCCTGTAGGCAGCACATAGATGGGTCTTGGTTTTGTATCCATTCAGTCACCCTTCTTTCGATGATAGCATTTAGTCCACTTACATTTAAAGTAATTATTGATAGGTATGTATTTATTGCCATTTTAATTGTTTTCTGATTAATTTGGTAGTTCTACTGTTTCTTCTCTGCTCTCTTTTGTGGTTTAGTGGTTTTCTTTAGTGTTATGCTTGGCTTTACTTTTTGTGTATCTTTTATAGGTAATTAATCCAGTACCTTTGCTATATATGCTTGCTTTCACTTGTGTAATTTTTCCTTTCATAATTTTCCTCTAGTTAGGTTTTGTATACATTTAAAGGATTCCCTTTAACATTTCTTGCTAGGCCAGTTTAGTGGTGATGACACTTTTAACTTTTGTTTGGGAAACTCTATTTCTCCTTCTACTTTGAATGATAGCTTTGCTGGATAGAGTATTCTTGGTTCTAAGTTTGTTTGTCTAGGAGGCCCTCTGTGCCTCCTAGATCTGGATGTCTGTTGTCTTCCCCAGATTAGCCTAGTTTTCAGTTATTATTCCTTCAAATATGTTTTCTGCCTCTTCTCTCTTCTCCTGGGATCGCTATGATGCAAATTTTTTTATGCTTCATGATGTTGCAGTTTCCTTAACCTGTTCTCATTTTTCATTCCCTTTTTCTTTTTGCTGTGAGCTTGGTGCTTTCCATTACCCTGTCTTCCAGGTTGCTGATACATTCTTCTGCATCCTCTAATCTGCTGTTGGTTCCCTCCAGTGTATTTTTTCATTTCAGTTGTTGTATTCTTTAGCTCTGACTGGTTCTTTTTGTATCTTTCATCTCTTGACGTTCTCAGTTCATCCATTCTCTCCAGCGTATCTGTTTCACTTTTTTATTGTGATTCTGTCTTGTTCTTTCATTTAGGACATACTCTTCTGTCTCATCTTCTCTAGTTCTCTGTTTCTATGTCTTAGGTCAGTTACATCTGTTGGTCTTGAAGGCAGTGGCCTTGTGTAGAAGAGGTCCTGTGACGCTCTAGAGTGCATCAACAGAACCGGGCCCTCCTGTTGTGACTGAACCACATTTGCTTGGGACATGGTGGGCTGGAGTTGGCCTCAGCCCCGCTGGCTGCAGTAAGCCACTTCAGTTGCTATGGGCACTCTGGGCAGGGTTTGTTCCGCCTGCTGTTGAGAAACCCAGCTCCACCCACTGTGAGCTTGCTGGTGGATGGGGGGCAGGGGGCAGCCCTCATCCTAGTTGTCTGCAATTAGTGTCTGTCCTACCCTATCTGTTTAATGGGCAGGGCTTTCTTCCTATGCATCCAGCTAAGACTCCTAGAAACAAGAACTTCAGGCACACTGGCAAGTAGGCTTATCTACTTCCTTTTTCAGGGCAGGAGTCCTTTTGATACTAGCAAAGTAGATGGACAGTATTAGAACTGGCTCCAGCAAATGATGGCTGTCTAGGCTGGGGAAAGACGAGAAAAATGGTACCCAGCAGTACTTTTGTTTCCAGAGACCTCTCCTAAAGATCCCTGCCCCTCCAGCACACATTCTAAGATTAGTCAGTACATCTCCATTACATATTCCCCAGGGGCTCTGCAAACTGCTGTTTCTATACTGTGTCTCAGGCCAATTTATTTAGCATGCTGTCTCTTCAAGGGTGGGGACTTTCTTGCCTGTTGCCTTCTGGCTCTCCCAGAATTTAGCCCTGCTGATTTTTCAAAGCCAGACATTGTGGGAACGGTCATCTTAGTGCGAATCCTCAGGGCTAAGGTTACCCAGTGTGGGGTCCGATCCCCTTACTCCTCTGTGCTTGTGATTTCTCTCCCACTTGTGGTTATTTGCTCTAGGGGATCACTTCTCCACTGCATCTCTATCCCTCCTATCCTCATCCGTGTGGCCTTTTCTCTGTGAGCAGTTGTAGAATATACGGTCTTCCAATTTTCGAGTCACTTTTAGTTAGTTGCATAGATATAGTTATTGCCTGGGTATGGCTGTGGAAGGTGAGCTCAGGATCTTCCTCCTGTGCCATCTTCTCTATCTGCCCTGGGCTTTTTGATGGGCTTAACATATACAGAATATTCCGTCTCGTTCAATGTTATTGAAGGTCTGGGTTTCCTTGTTAATTTTCTGTCTGGATGATCTACTAATGTAAATGGAATATTAAGGTTCCCCAAGTATATAGGGGCGCCTGGGTGGCTCAGTCGTTAAGCGTCTGCTTTCGGCTCAGGTCATGATCCCAAGGTCCTGGGATCAAGCCCCGCATCGGGCTCCCTGATCAGCGGGAAGCCTGCTTCTCCCTCTCCCACTCCCCTGCTTGTGTTCCCTCTCTCTCTCTGTGTCTCTGTCAAATAAATAAAATCTTTAAAAAAAAAAGGGTTCCTCAAGTATTGTACTGCTATTTCTCCCTTAGGTCTATTTATTTGTTTTATATATCTAGGTGCTTCTCTATTGGTGCATAAATATATATTTATAAATACAAATGTTCCATCTTGCCGGATTGACGCCTTTATGTAATGGCCTATTTTGTCTCTTATTACAGTCTTTTAAAGCCTGTTCTGTTCAAGTTAGCTCGCCAAGCTTTCCTTGGGTTTCCATTTGAATGGAATATCTGCAGTTAGTTTACAGGCATCGTATAGACGGGTCTTGTTTTGGTGGTGGTGGTGGTGGT
>CM052883.1:85998134-86021561 GCA_028534135.1 Potos flavus | reverse complement strand
GGAGATGCTCGCCCCTCCTGCATTGTTCTTCCGGCCCTACGCTCCCTCTGCTCCCAAGCTTCTCCTGGGTGTCCTTTCATTCTGGGTGGGGAGGGGAGTGTGGTCTTTCGTTCAGTTCCTTTGCCACTGAAAGAGCTCAGTGTAAAACATTTTTTGTAAGCTCTGAATAAATTCAGTCTGAATTTTCAGTGTGTATTTAAAGGAAGGGAAGGGGTGGGCAAAAGTCTGCCCCGTCTCTCTGCAGAGTCAAGGTCCGGCTGGCAGAATCCACCCTTAGAAGGCGCTTAGGTGGGCATCCATTTTTTCCAAGGCCCCTAGCTCCCACTCCTGTCCCTCCCGAGGGCACAGTCTGTCACCGCTGTGTCAGGATAATGTTGCTTTCGTTGGGGGTAGGAGGGTGGCAGCCGATTAGCCTTCAAGGCTTCCATACTTGACATTCACGCTTCATGCTCCTGCAAACCATTCCCTGCGGCAGGAGTTGGGGGTTGCATCTCCGAGCTGGGCTCTAGTGCCTCGAGACTCCGTTGCTGGGGCTCGGGCTTGGCCTCGCTCTGGAAAGTGCTCAAGAAAACCTTGTTCGTTCTTGCAGAGGAGTTGGAACGGGAAGCCATGAAGATGAGGGGGCGGCGCGCCGAGCGGGTGCTGGCGGCAGTGGAGGTGACGTGCGCGCGCAGGTGCTTGCTGTGGTTGGCGTGGGGCAGCGTCAGGTGGCAGCGGAGCACCTGGCCGAACACCCTGCGGAACTGCTGCGAGGACACGTTGTACAGGAGCGGGTTGACGACGGAGCTCAGGTAGAAGAAGGTGTCGGAGAAGGGCAGGAGGATCATGTACGCCCGGAAGTAGGTCTTGGTCCAGTCGTGCTTGGGTTTGGCCGCGGCCATAATCCTCCGCACCTGGTTAGGCATCCAGCAGACGGCCAAGGTCACGACAATCAGCCCTGAGCAGGCGAGACAGAAACAAACAGCATGAGAACAATGATGCAAGAACCAAAATATTGAGCTCCCCAGTTCTGCGCTTACCGGTGAGGAAATGGTACCGATTTTTCAATGTTGTGCCCGACCGCTTCTCCTGCCGCTAGGAAAAAGGAATTTCAGTGTTTCAAGGCCAGGGGCAGGGACTGTGTTAAAGACCATTACATGCTTTAGACAATTGTTTGTACCTGTTGATAGCTCTTAATTAAAAAAAAAAAGTTTTCATTGTTGGGTATCCAGAAAGTGTAGTATGCAGTCTAGTAATCTAGTTTTGTTTTTTTAAGGAAATAGATGTATACACTCTGCAAAATCAGGTGAAACAATATTTGTACTTTAAAGAATGTCCACATAAAGATCCAGTGATATTTTCAAGACAAATGGAAATGGAGTCCCTTGTCACAAAGAAGCATATTTAGTCACAACGCATTCAATTTCAAGGGACACAAAATCGGGAAGAGCCTGTCACTGAGAATGTTTCTTGGACATGTATTTACTAGGTGTGCACACCTGTAATTCTAATCCTCGTTTCTGCAACAGCACTTCTGTTCATTTTCAAATATATTTGTATCATCTCTTCCCTCCTCGTAGGGGAAAAAGACAATTATCCTCAAATAATGGAAAATATAAAACATCTTTCAAGTTTAGCCAGCACCATGCTCATGGCCCCTGCGGCACTGAGCTCCAGCAGCCTCCACAAGGATCAGGCCCTAGAGGGACACGGCTCTGACCCGTAAGGAGATCATAAGCTGACTGAACGGACATGTTTGTATGCCCCCATATTTCTATGACCTCCGACAGAGAAAAGGAGCATTTATCTAGTGACCAAAAAAACCCACATCCCCCAA
Source organism: Potos flavus (assembly GCA_028534135.1). Classification (NCBI taxonomy): domain Eukaryota; kingdom Metazoa; phylum Chordata; class Mammalia; order Carnivora; family Procyonidae; genus Potos; species Potos flavus. The sequence goes on along the minus strand of CM052883.1, from coordinate 86,019,745 downwards.
AAAGAAGATCAGGAATCTACACACTCTCTTCACTCTGGCGCCCAGACACCAGAATGTAAGTTCCTGTGTGGAGAGCTGGTATCTGAAGGCTGTGTACTGAATTTTTAGAAATGCTTCCTCCCTCTCCTAAATCTGCTTATCATAGTAAGGAAGATTCATTCACATTTTGGAACCTTTGTATTTTCTAGGAAACCACAGGGAAGCGATGGTTGGCAATAATCCCTGACTGCCTCTGATCCACGGTAAACATTTCATTCAGAAATGCTCCCGGAAAAAAAAAAAAAAAGAAATGCTCCCGGAAAACCGGCCATGTTCACCCCTCCGGGGTTGGCCCCCTCACACACTTCCCTGAGCATGCCTTCCTTACCTGGTGGCTGAGTGGCCCTCGGTATGTTCTCTGCCACAGCACTAACCCAGTTCCCTCAACATCCCAGCTGTCCGCAAAGGCGGCCCTGGGAGCGCTGCTCCCCTGAGAATTTCCAAGGGTTTCTCTTGTCAAACCTCAGCCCAAGCTTAAAACACAAACCAGTTTGCTTCCCTGAGAACACTCAGTGAATCTAAAAATAAAAAGAGCAAGGGAACATTGATCTGATGAAAAGGCCAAAAAAAAAAAAAAAAAATCACCTCAAGAGTATCATCTGAATCACCAAGTTAAAGCTGGTGGATGGAAAGAAAAATCAACATTTCTCTGTTTAAACAAAAAAAAAAAATACTTGCACAGGAAATCGGGAGCCTCTTTCCCACTGCCTCGAGAAGCACGGACACCTTCCAGCCGCCTGTGCTGTTCCAAGTGCGTCCGTAAGTGATTTCTCCTTGTTTTTATCGGAAGCAGTTCTGACTGAAAGGTTCGTCTCATTAACTGAAAGAACTAAGAAGCTTCTCATACCTAGGGAAGCTACATGTCTTCATCGACGCTTAAGTTCTTTTCTATTCCCTGCCACTGCATTTCAGACAAGTACAACCAGCTTCAGCTGAAGACTTAGTTCCCCGCACATGGAAATCGAGCACAGGGTCTCAGATGTGCGTTCTGCTCCACTGCGGGAGGCGCTCCTTCAGGCAGCAAGAATGTAGGAGGGCGACGGGAACCCACCTGTACTTACTTGGGTTGAACCTAGCACAGCTTTTCAAGCCCCTGGAAGAAAAGCAGTGAGAAAGAGGGCCAGGTTCGGGGGGCAAGTTACCCAGTTGCTGTTCTATCCTGGCCTTGGCCTGGTTCTCCCGAGCTCCTGGTTGCATGACCTTTCTTGTTACCTTCACCCCCTTTGCTGGTATCAGTTGTTCTTGATTGATTGATTGATTGATTGACCTTCTCAGCAAAAGAAGCAGTGCAGTCAAAGGCAAGACCAAGTATCTGAGGGATGAGGCAAGGGGCACGAGCAAAGGGCTGTGGCCTGATTTGCAGTTTTAGCCAGGAGAAAATTTTTGCTCTGAAATCCAAGTGAGCTGAAGTCAGCAAGTCGGAGGTGCCTTATTCTGAACAAGTTGCCAAAAATAGGAAACCAGACCCAAGATTCTCCAGTGTTAAGGGGAAATCTTGGCTTTCTGAGTATACAGTAGCAAGGCAGGATGGCAAATAGGAACTTGGGGAACAAGAGACAAGGAGCAGAGTTAGAAATCCACAGGGATTAAATAAAGATGAGACATCGGAGGGGCACCTGGGTAGCTCAGTGGGTTAAGCATCTGCCTGCAGCTCAGGTCATGATCTCAGGGTCCTGCGATCAAGCCCCACAGCGGGCTCCCTGCTCAGAGGGGAGTCTGCTCCTCCCCCTGCTCATGCCGCTCGCTCTCTCTGATAGAATCTTAAAACAAACAAAAACCAATAAGGCATCAGAAAAACCTTGACATACAACCAAGAGTAACCAAGTATTGAGGCTTTGCTATGTTAGGCTCTGTGCTGCTCTCCTCTGTGCTTCTTTCACTTCTGACGATAACCTGCTGAGATCAAAGCTGTTACTATGTTCATTTTACAGAGGAGTAAGTTGAGTCTCAGGTTAGTTGCCCACATCCTGCAACTAGGACAGATGCTTGCCAGACTCCGAAACCCTTTACACACTTACTATTTTTTCTGAAAGACACATGATTGTTTCTCATTTTCTCCTGTTTGAAAAATACAGGAAACACAAGTAGACATGAGCCATAATTCCACCCTGTGAAATGGATATAACACCACTAGAAATATAAGCCACCTAGGTAGCTTTAAACTTAAAATTGTGAATAGTCACATTGAAAAAGTAGAAAAATGGGGTGTCAATTTTAACGTTTCCTAACTGAATCTACAGCAATTATTTCACATGCAATGTCAATGTGCAATCAACCTAAAATTGAGGGTTTTAACATCATTTTTTTCATACTTTGAGACTCAGTGTGGCTTTTATTCTTACAACACCTTCCACTTGGTTACCAGCCGTACGTGGCTAGTGTCTGTGGCACAGGGTCAAGTACCCTTCCCCAGAGAAGGACTCCTTATTGTCTCCTCCTCCCATTCTCTCACCTGCCCCTTCCCAGTCACATACCCGGTGAGTCCTGTCAAACCAAGGAATCCTAAGATTCTTCCTAAGATTCGGATGTGATTATCCTATGGTTTCACTCATATGTGGAATATAAGGAATAACACAGAGGACCACAGGGGAGGGGAGGGAAAACTGAGCAGAAAGAAATCAGAGAGGGAGACAAACCATGAGACACTCTGGACTCCAGGAAACAAACGGAGGGTTATAGAGGCGAGGGGGGTGAGGGGCTGGGGTAGTCGGGTGATGGGCCATTAAGGAGGGCATGTGATGTGATGAGCACTGGGTGTTATACGCAACTAATGAATCGTTGAATATCAAAAACTAATGATGTACTGAACATAATGAAAAAAATTAAATTAAAAAAAAAGATTTGGATGCAGCTGAGTCGACCCTGATCACATATTGGAGTATGCATTCTCAGCCTTCCATAGGAGGGGACTGCCAGTGAGCTACAGCCTAAATAATTCTGAAAGCACAAAATGCTATTTTGTATTTCTCATTCTAAACCTTGCCTTGGCCTTGTGGAATAACAGATTGTGCCAAATACCTGGCAGGGCAGTTGGAATATACTTCTCCCACCGCGAGGAGAGGTGGGAAAAAGTGGCTGGCGTCTTCGCTCCTGGGCTTTGAAAGATAATTCTGTTCTAGGAAAATGCAGCACTAGGCATCCAAGCACCCACCACTGTCGGATGGGAAGTGTGCCTCCGTGGGCCACGTAATAGAGGTCAGCCTCTGGGGGGGAAGCTGGGGGAACCAAACCAGCCCCCTTGTAAAATTTGTCATTTCACAATGACAAGTAATTGCACACTTTTACATTTGAAAAAAAATTTTAGATGGCATTGAGAATAACTATCACGTCCAAAGGTAACTTTTTATTGGGCTGTTTGCAACTGGTCCAGCTCTCGTCCTAGCTACTCTAGCTGAGACAAAGCTTTAAAATCTTATTCAGACCTTAATAGAGTATATTAAAGATTTGACGAAGTTTATGTTTGGCTGCCATCAGTGTGGACTTAGATTTGGAAAAATCTATAATGCTTTGGTCTGTATGGTGTAATGTGTAGCCCGCCGATAAGTAACTTCACTATGAACTTGAATGAAGATCAGTAAACTGAACCCAGTCATGTTAAGAAGGCAAACTGTTTTAACTGCATTATCGATAGATTTGTATTATATTCCAGACAGCCTTGTGCTCTGGGTTAAGAAATACCTTCATAGCTTAGCTGTTTTTCCACATAAAGTACTTCCATTTTTCCTCCTTGATCACTACACTAAAATGACAGGCGCATTAGACGCTGACACCGATTTATTCTCAGCAGAGTAATGTTGTTTAAAAAACAGAAGTAATACCGATGTCCAACAACATCTCACAGGAAAGCCTGACATTTCAACAGCATCTGAGTCGGCCTTCCTGGTTTTATCTGTGGAAGACGTGAAGCTATGCCACCTGGGACATGGGGATGTTCATGCTGCTCACTCGGGGCTCTCTTTTCTCCCCTCTAGCTTTTCAAGTGCGGGTAACTCTTCATGCGCCCCCCAGAATTCATCTTCGAGTCCTCAGAGAATGGCACAGCGGGTCTCCCTTTGGAGAGTAGGCTCAGAACCCTTTGTCTTACAAATGATGGAAATGAGGCGAAGTGATTCACCTAACACCTCCAAGGGCAAGATGGCAGCACTCCCTCTGTCTTCCTTGCCTTCCTGCTCAGAACATGGGATTCTACCTGAGATTGACAAGCAAGTCTATCGTTCCAGTTAAGTGTAGTTTTCTGTGCTCCAGCTTTAGACTCAAAGGCTGACCATCCTCAGCATGGAACGGAATGCAAGGCGAGGTGGGTCAGTCTCAGATCCCAGCTGAAGTCTGCACATCTGTTCTGCACGCGGCCTGGATTCAGTTTGAGAACCGGGCTCCTCAAAAAATAGGCACATAACAAAGCCCTGGGGCACATGCTTTCCCTGCAAGGAAGGTGCAGTGCAGCCACGGGAAACTGGAGCATGTTTGGAGAACAAGATATGAATCCGGGTCATATCCTGGTGACCGAGCTGGTAAGGACTTGATCTATCCATCAGTCTGTACACCTTACCTAAGTACGTGCTAGAAACAAATACTTAGTCTGTGCTAAGCCAGAAAGATCTGGAAATTCCATCTTTCTCCTGCAAAGGTAGTTTGTGTGATTTAAAGGAATCCCAAAGATTTGCGGAATCCCCTTTTACTAAATCACTGAAACCTCAAGAGTACAGGGGGATGTTGAGAATGATTTAGGTTTTCTGTGCTCAGCATAGCTTTTCTCTCCTCTTTCTGCCCAGAGAGCCAAGTTCTCTCTAACCCAACCTCAATGAGTAGGAGTTAGATATCTCCCCTCCCACTCCCCCCAACCAATTTAGCCTCTCTGGACTTTCCTCGCTCAGCACCCATCTCCCGGCTGGCTGAAGTCTAGGCCAGACCCTGTCTAGGGACTAGTGATAAAAAGCTGAGGCAGTCAAGGCAGCCACAGCCAGGTGACTACTAGCAAACGGCCATGAGAGCCATCTGGCCACAGTTTATAGTAGAGCTGTTGACCCAGAGCTGGTTGACCCTCCCATTGGAGGTGAATGCCCAGAAAAGTAAACGAGAGTGAGGGTTAGCCTGGACAAGGGCACCCAGGCAAAGACACAGCATGAAGAGGGAATGGGGAATCCCATAGCAGCTCATTCTGAGAGCTGCCAGCCGGGGCCAGAACCAGAACAAAGGGGTGGGCGGCGACAGTGGGAAATGAGGCCCTTTAGAAAACACTCCATCAGGTTTTGTGGACAATAAATCAGCCAGCATATAGTAGGGTGAGGAACGGCTGCTTGTCAAGTGACATTTAAATAGCAATTGTCAGTGGAAAGTAAGCATATGGTTAGTTGAATGAAAAGCCAGGAAAAGACAAATACATCCAATAAAAGGTTTTAGCACTTTCTCAATTTATGTCTTTGCATTTGCCTGTCTGCTTCTGCCAGCTAGTTGAGACCTTGATCTCCCTGGCTTTGTCCTATTCAAGGAGCCCAAATCAGCACTAACCTTGGTCTGGTCTCTAATCTCCGAGACGGTGGTTCTCTAAACAGGGTTCCTGGAACAGCGGCATCAGCACCTCTTGGGAACTTGTTAGAAATACCCATCTTAGACCCCAAACAGCCCTACTGAGTCAGAGACCCTGGGGGCCGGGCCCAGCAGTCTGGAATTAACAAGCCCACCCATTGATTATGGTGCTTACTCAAATCCGAGAACGCGTCTAACACAAGCACAAGTTGACAGGGAGCCTGCCTCATCAGGCATTTGTGGCCCTGTCACTGTCACACTGGTCACATTTTGAAGCGCCCCATTTTCCTGAATGCCTATAGACGGAGCTGACAGTAACGGAGAAGCCCTCCCTCATTCCTGAGCACCGCCCTTGCCTGGGTCCTGTCTCTTCCCTTTCTTCTCTGGTCTTTCTCCTTTCTCCCCTCCGTCTCTTTCCAAGGTCACCGTAACCAGGCTGCAGACAGCCCTTGCTTAGGCTGCCCCCACACACACCCTTTCTCCAAGACTCCCTTGGCTGCCTTTGAGTAGGTGACTGCATCAGGAGCCGGCAAGCCTCTCATAACAGGTGGCTTGCTGGGAGTGGTCAACACGCACTGCTAGGTTGGCCCAAGGAAAGCACAGAGGCTTTGGAAGCAACACAGATGGGATGTGAGGGGCCCGGGTGTTGGCCGAGCCCTGGACACACCCGCACTGAGATCCCACTCCACGTCCCGTATTCTCTCACCATGCCGGGGCGTGCCTGGATACCTTAAGGTCACTTTCCCAGTGACCTGTGGACTGAGTGACTTCGGTATAAATCCATCTGCCTTCGTGCCCTCATTCCTATTGAGAAATGTTGTTTAGGAGAAGACAGAAGAGCAGGGGGAATTTGTTTTCAGAGCAGGGCATAGGCCACAACTTTAAAATGATGTAAAGGCCACACATGGCCGCTTCTGTCCACAAAGACGGATGGTTTCACGTCCCATCTTTGCCACAGCTATTTGATGGAGCCTAGGAAAGGACTCTGCCTGGTGTGTGGCTCCATCCACCATGTTGAGGCCAGAGACCCAGATTCCAAAATGGCCTGCAATTTGTTAAGCATTACATCCATCTCATTCTGCTCTACAAGCTTCAGGACAAAACGACCAACTATAAATCCCTACAATTGCAAATATGTATTTCTACAACAAGTCCTCCTGTCTGGGAGCTGTAGGACAGTCACATGCACTCAAAGCAAGCAGCATTTAGGGTCAGCATTATACTTCAGTGCCTCTGTTCCTTTACTAATGCATGCTCAACGATCAACGGCAGTCCACTGAACAAATGTATTTCTATGCGTATCTCAACTGTATGCAGCGATGTGGCTTTCTATGCAATCCGCGGGTAGTTAGGTCCAATGCATGGTGCGGCTACAAAAGCCCAAAGCTGTTCCTCAGCAAGAAACACTTCCTCCCTCGAAACACCCAGCACAGGAGTGGGTGGTGGTAATGAGGGCCGCGATGTCCTCTAAGCCTGCCGACGGAAGCTGGGAACTGTGGAATGGCCAGGCCCCCCTCCGGGGGACCAACTCACCCCTCCCAGGTCATGCCATGTACAAACCCTTTTTTATGACTGAAAGCCTGCAGTTTTAATGGAATTTAGGTACTTGCAAATGGTAGAAAATCAAAGCCTCAGAACGCCAGCACTAAAAAAGTCTGAAGAGCGGAGTCTACTGCTAAACCAGGAGAATCCCCAGAGAAGCAGGGTGAGGAGCCCAAATTCACACAGCCTAGGAGTCCAAACACAGGGTGTCCCAGTCTGGTGGCATCTGCACCGGCCATGAGCTCCCCTCAGATCCCAGGGAAACCGCACAAATCTTGGGTAAAGCCACACTCAGCCAAGCACTCAGCAGAGGCATCCCGGGCATTCTGGGAATGTGGAGACAAGTGGCTGTGTCTGCAGATCTCCCCCTGGCTCTCTCTTTCCAAGGTCCCTTCTTGTGCCCCCTCTGTGCAGCAAGACAGAGACCCTGAGAGAACCAACGTTGAGTACCTATGACTGAGGCGGGCCAGGCCCAGGTGGGGTGAGCACCCCTCAGTCTGTCCTCCCCAGACTCTGCACATGCCTGGACCCAGACTACATCTTTCTCCCTTCCGCTCTTCCTTCTTTTCGGTCCCTTTGTCCCACCCCTCTCCTCCTGACTGCCCATGCTTTGTCCAGCTCTTATTCGACAAATTTCTGCTGTCACCGCCTCCAGGAAGCCTTCCTGACTCCACAAGGCTATATATCAAGTTTCCTACTACAAGTTCACTAGCACCTTTTACTCCTGTCCCTGTCATCCTAACACCGAAGCATCAACTAGACCATAAACTCCATGGGAACAAGATGCTCCATATTCACTACTGTATCCTTGGCACATGCAGAAAACCATTACGTACTGATTGCTCTGTCAACGTTTGTGGGAGGCGGGAAGGGTGCTGGAGGTTCCAGGAGAGGGCTGAGCAAGAGGGCATTTAAAACTTGAATTGATCTAGGGCGCCTGGGTGGCTCAGTCAAGTGTCTGCCTTCAGCTCAGGTCATGATCCCAGGGTCCTGGTTTCGAGCTCCATGGCGGGCTCTCTGCTCAGCAGGAAGCCTGCTTCTCCCTCTCCTCTGCCTGCTACTCCCCCTGCTTGTGCGTGCTTATGCTCTCTGTCAAATAAATTTTAAAAATCTTTCAAACCTGAATTCATCTAATGTATACAGAGTCAATCTGACTCTAACTAGAGGGTTCCATACTAACCCTCCTGACACGGAGGCTAGCGCCTGCATGATTTCCATCCCCCATTCTGAGGGGAGGGGAAGGAGAGAGCAGGTATTTCCAGAAAGAATCACCCGTTCATTCAAGCAAGACAAGAACCTCCGAGCCCAAAAAAGAGGCCTAGACCGAGGCTGAAAAGTCTTGATTCTGATGAGTGCCTTCGGGGGACACCAGTTTTAGTGTCCCACCCCGCTGTGCAACTGGCCAGTCCCTGGATTATCTACACTAAAAACATGTTTCTTATCCTGTTTTTCTCCAAGATGGCCTGATGGATATAAGCAGCGTACACTGAGGGTCAGCAGGTAAAACTGACAGGTAAAAATATGGAAGAGCCACATTTACCAGAGAGACAAGTTGGAGGACATTTGTCCCCGAATAATGTGATAAATCATGGCCCCCATGAAGATGCCACAAGTCTTTGTCAGAGACGCTGCAGGCCAAGGCTCAAAGTGTAAGCGTTGAGGTCAGCAGCCAAAGTGGAGACTTAGAGATGAAGAGGAAGCACCTAGAAAAATATTTGGTGACGGGGGCACAGGGCGGAGACTATTTCTAGGTTACCTCCTGGGTGGGCCCAACAGAATGCAGTCCCACAGTTAGAATCCTCAGTTTCCATCTGGGCACAACATGAGAAAACATGAGAAAGGCTGGCTTACCTCCCCTCCTGCTCTGTGCCCATCACAGATGTTCCGATAGTGTATTTCCTGGCCCCTCTGGCTTTGCCTCTGTCTGACCTAGGCAACTCCACCCACCAAGGGACATTCAGCTTTACTCGTCCAAGCTTATCTACAAAATGGACCAAACAAGAGCTGCCGGGATGATGAAACGTGGTAATAAAGTGCTCAATACAGTGCGTGCTGCCAGCCAAGGGCTCTTCGTAGTTATGACCACTAGTACCTTCATCATCACCTGCACGCCACCACCCTCCCTGCCACCACCATCTCCATCATCTCCTCTACCGTCATCACCATCACCCCTGCCCCTCACCCTCTGCCCCCAGTTCCACCATCATCACCATCTCCGTAACTTCCTCTACCACCTCCTCCTCCATCACAACTACTATCATTTCCAATGTCAGCATCTTCATCGCCTCCTCCACCATCATCATCACCATCACCCCCACCGCCACCACTTCCACCATCATCATCACCCCCACCACTTCCACCATCATCATCATCTCCATCACCTCCTCTACCGCCTTACATCCTCACTGCCACCAACATAGCTCCCGAGGTCAGAGATGCAGGGGAAGGCTGACTAGGACCACCAGATATCAGATGACTTCTAATCCTACACTCACAAACAAAGCCCAGAACGATTCTATGACTGTAGCGGGGTTATCTTGCTCACCATTAGCAGACAGATGACCAGGACTTAGGTGTCCTCATTTCCAGGTCAGAGTTCTTTTCACTCCCTGGGTTTAGAGCACACCCCCAACGCCCCATGGCCACGTGACCTCAGGCTGAGCTGCAATACAGCGAAGAGGGTGAGCGCTGGGATTTGTCGTCAGACTGACCTGGGTCTAAATTTCGGCCCTGAAATGGCTAAAATAATAGTATCCGCTTCATGGAGTGACTGTGAGAAAAGCCCAAGGACATACACACACGTGCACGACTGAGCACTGCAGGGGGGCTCATACTACTTATCACACGATCCCATCAGCCGCTCCAGCGTGGAGATAATACCAGCTCCGGGAAATATACTGCGTGTATATTTCATACACTCTTCCCAACACCTAACCTACACTTGCTTATTTAAAGCTTATAATCAGCGCCACAAGACGGCCTTGACTTGACTTTGTGGCTATTATAAAGATAAGAAAGCTGAGGTATGGATAGGTTAGATTTCAGACTCACAAGGCTGGCCAGGACAGGCCAGAAGTTAGACCCAGGCAGCCTGGTCCAGGGTTGACGCTCTGGACCACGTGGCCCCTGCAGGTCGCCCTCAGCTGCGGAGCCCCTCGGGGGGATCAAAGATCAAATGCTTTCCAAGTCCCAAATTCAAATGAAGGTCTTTCAATTCACAAGTTCAGAAATAGATTTGTTTCTATGGGTGTCTCAGAATCTTAGCTGTCAAAAAGTAAACACCTCCCCCCAGCACATCTCTCTGGTAAGGCAAGGTATCATCTTGAGAGGGCCTTTTTTACCTTCGAGGTGAGCACAATGAAGTTTCCTGTTATGAAGAGAAAGCTGGGTGGAATTCAAAGAAACCAACTAGCTTTGAATTGGAGTCTGGCAGGCTACACTAGAGAAGGTAGGCTTTTGATTGCATTTATGTTACGGAAAGCAGGCACCTCTACCCCAACCCCACTCCTATGCACACCAAGAGTTCCCGAGAAGGATCCTTTCCTATAAAAATTCATTTAAATTCAGAGTTAAAGACTACTCTCACCCATCATAGGCTGGCTCTTCCCCCCCTCATAAATGCAATCTAAAATTTGGTTTCAAAGTAAATTAGAAAATAAGTGCAGTTCGCCATTATCTGCTCCTATCATGTAAGTTAGCAATGAAATTCTGGTAACAATCTACAGCAAAATGCCAGGACAGGAAGCAAAAAAAAAAAAAAAAAAAAAAAATGGAATCAGCTGATGGGAGAGATACCAAAAGAGGTTCAGGAAGGAGCCGGGCTCATACCGTGTTTTATTTAGAGCTGAGGGTTCTCAACTGAAATCAGTAAAGCTCTTGGGGAATTTGAGGAGATGGTATCAGGCTTCTAAGATAGGGTTTTGTATCAAGAATGATCAGATAAGGATGCCTTCCTGTTAATGATTTGAAAATGAAATTACTCTTGCATGACAGGTTAAGAATAAATCCCTCCTGGTAGATTTTTTCCTTTTCATAAGGCCAGAAAAACTTTGAGGAAATAGCCTTGCAGATTTGCAAGCATGAAGTGTGAGCTCTCCCATCGGATGTAACAGTTTCTGTCAAAGATGCACCTTATTACACACCCGAAATCCAGGGCAGCCCAACAATAACAACATCCTGCTATCACGTTTAAAGCTAGTCCTCATCTGTTATCTCACTTGTCTCCTCCCCCTGACCACCAAATGGCAGAGCACCTCCAGGCCTTGTCCCCTCCCCAGCTCTCTTCTATCTTTCTAGCCTCTCACTCCCCCTCTCTGGGCATCTCCTCCATGCCTCTGCTCTGAAATACCATCTCTAGGAATATGCAATCCCAAGCCAATATTGTCAGCCTCGGGAGACATCCATAGCCAGATCCCTACAGCCGAATGCCTACTCAACACCGTGGCTTGGAGATCTCATCTGCACCTAAAATGGGACACGTCCAAACTGACTTAATGGCCAGCCAGCCATCCAAACCTGCCCTCCCTCCACTGTTCCCCACCTCAATCAACTCTAGTACCACTCATCGAGTTTGTTCAGCTGGATACATGCAAGTCACCCTATTCTACTTCCTCCTCCTCATTCCTATAAATTCCTAAGCCTGTCAGTTATACCTCCAAATTCGGTCCCCTTCTCCCCATCCCACTGTAAGACCCCCTAATAGGGGCTGCCATTTTCTCATGCCTGGACTAGCTCCCTAACTGGTCTCATTCAAAATCACTCCTGCCCAAGACACTCTCCACACAAGCCACTCTTGCCACTCAGACTCTAGTCCCATGGCACGCCCTGAAGGCTTACTAAGAATCCAGAGTCTTAGGCCCCAGCACACACCTGATCAGAATCTGCATCCTAACGAAACATCCAGGCGACGTGTGGCCTGTGCTCTAGCATACAAGTTTCGTAGCATCACTTAACATCCCAATCTCTCCCCGCTTTCCTGCTGCCTGACTTCTGAGCCTTCTTACCACGCCCCTGCTGAGCCCCAGGCCTTTCCTGATGTCCCAGACATACCAGGTCTTTGCCTAAGATGGACCCCAGAAAACTCCCACCTGCCCAAGTATTCCTTCCTCTGGGAAGGGCTCCCTGTTCATTCAAAGGAAAGGAATCACTCTGACCTTGTCCCTGCTTCCTTAACAGTGCGACCACACTATTTTCATGATAAATTTCCATGCCTGGCCTACTGTAATCACCTGGAGAGCAAAGGCCACACATATCCCAGCCATCGACTCATGTCTAGCATAGCACGGTAAGCCCTGAACGCACGTTTATTAAAAGTAGGGAAGAACTGAATACCATTAAAATAAGTACCAAGGTCCTATCCTGAATTTCGGACTAAACTAGAACCCCACTGCACTGATTTTACACACACACACACACACACACACACACACCCACACACGTACACTCTTTATTGCTTGGGGTAATGGTACCTAGAAAAATGATTTTGGAGTTATAGGAGAAAAATCAATGCCACCTTTCCCAACCCCAGAAGATACACTTAGAATAGACTGGCTTCAGGTTGCTCTAGAACCTGGAGAGACCAGGTAGAAAGGCAGTGAGACAGCCCCATTGTGCCCCAGGAAGACCAGCTCCTGGTGCTGGGTGGGTGAGGAACAAGACCCGTTCCTCTCTCTTGCCAGCGCCCTGCTTGGGGCCACGTTAGAATGGGCGGGTCTTTCAAGCTTTAAGGGGCAACAGGTCTATGGGCATTCTGAGCGGAGTCTGGGAGAGGAGGATGAAAGATGCAGGAGACCACACAGCCCCTCAAGCACACCAGCCCCGCCCAGGAAAGGCAGGCTGGAGTGCAGGAGGTGCCCAAGGCTCTGGGCATTGGCTCTGGAACGCCTCTAAGAATAAACAAGTGCATCCCAGGGCAAAGCCCTACTTGAGAGTGTCCACTGGCAGCAGCAAGGTCCGGATGTGTGTGGCGGGGAGAGCACATGCCTCGAGATGCATCTAAGGTGGGGAAAAAAGCACCAGGGGAAGACTGGTGGGTATGGGGCACTGGCACAGCCTGATGCATGCCATGACTGAGCATGGTCAGAAGCCCAGAGCCTCCTTAGGATGTGTCTGCCTAGGCCAGAGCCAGCACAGCCAGGCACCCCTCCTGAACCTCATCACAGACTGGTCACACTGGGCTTTGCAGCACCTTATCGATTTGTCCAACCCCACCCTACTAAAGATGAGGACGGGGAGATCCAGATCAGGCAACAGACTCATCCCAGGTCACTGGGCTGGCCAGCTGTTGGGAAAGGAACAGGACCTAAGCCAGACCCCTTGCTCCTTTCCTACAGCCAAGGCTCTTTCAACTCTGATATTTAGGACCTTCACATCTCTAGGCACTGGAGCTCCAGTCGCCTGTGCTTCTGACCAACTGGTTATAGATCTCAGGTTCCAACGATCCCCACTTTGAGTTCAATTAATTTGCTAGGGCAGTTAACCAAACTCAGAGAAACATTTCACTTACTAGATTACCAGTGGATTATAAAGAGATGTAACTCAGAAACAGCCAGAAGGAAGAGATGTAGAGGGCAAGGTATGGGAAAAAAACATGGAGCCTCCATGCTTTCTCTGGGGTACCCCCTCCCTACATTTTCACATGTTCGCCAACCAGGAGGTTCTCTGAAGCCCATCCTTTTGGGGGTTTATGTAGGCTTCATTACATAGGCATGACTGATTAAATTATTGATCACTGGTGATTGATTCAATCTGCAGCAGCCCCTTGCTCCTTCTCCCTTCCCCCCTTCCCAGAGGTGAGGGGGGGACTGCAAGTTCCAACCCTCTAATCACAAAGTTGGTTCTGCTGGCAGCTAGTCCCCATCCAGAGGTGTTTTCCAAAAGTCACCTCATGAACATGACAAAAGATACCTTGACTGCTCTCCTCCCTTCATAAATTCCAAAGACCACATATATTTCTTATGAATCACAGTATCACAGATGGTAAAGTACATATCAGTTTTTGTGTCTGCCTAGAATTCATCTTCCCTCCTTCCAGTAAGAGAACCCTGATAGTCCTTTGGGGACTATCTATCCCCAACTATCCCTGACTCCATCCCTGAAGTTCAGGTTGGGAGCTGACTCTACTCTCCAACCCCGAAGGTGGAAAGATAATGAAAGAGTGGACAATCAGAGTTACAGTAGCTGGTTCAGTGATGAGCAGGGGACCCGGAGCAGGCCAACCAGAGCCCGCCTTAGGACATGTGCTGGAACCACCAGGAAAGAAATACTCTGCCAGAGTTGCTAAGCCAGACCAATGTAAGCCGGGAAACATGGGGCATGACTGCCCTAACATGGGAGAGCCTTACCTTGAATGGATGTCAAGGCGAAGCAAAGTGAAGATACAGCAAGAGAGAGAGGCATGGGTTTCTGACATTATTTGAGCCTGGATTCTGCCAGGCCTGAAATAAGGATCTACCCATGGACTTTTCAATTACATAAGTTAATCAAAATTACACACACACACACACACGTTTTGCTTAAGCCACTTTAAATATGGCTATCTCTTATTTCCAACCATAACAATCCCAATTATATAAATGTCTTTAGTTTCGTGAACTGCAGGGGACATTCTTCAACCTCCTAAGGTAATATCACTCAGTCTCTCAGGTAATAACCAAACCCTTCCCTCCAGTAAACAAACATTTTCTTTTGCCCATTTGAAGGAAAAGGGAAAATGAAAGACAGCAGTGGCTGCTCTCCACCACTCATACCATTGGGACTTTATCTACTTGAAGCCTGATTTCTCTCTTTTCTCTTTATTGACTAAAGCAACCTAATCCTTTCCTGTCAAAGGAAATCTATACTTACTTGTTTCCTGTTGTAAAAACTTTGTTGAATAACCCTTTTTCTTCCCTCATGCAAGATATTTTTGGAATCAAAATTTAGAGTTGAAAGTTTTATCAGAGCGCATTCCAGTACAGCCCTATTTGATCACCAAGAAAAGAGAGGGTGAATGGTAAACCTGCCAATGGCTGAGTCTCTGACTTCCGGGTCTCTGCCCTCCCTTCACCCCCTAATATTTCAACAGATGTCAATTCCTTGCAATGACCTTGCACAAAAAGATATTTATGGGCTGATTTAAATATTGAGACTTAATCAAAATGCCCTTGAAGAAAGAGCACTGCAACTTTGTGTTCTAGTCCCAGCTGTGTGACCTTGGGAATGTCATTTAATCACTCAAGATTTGTTTCTTCGTTAATAAAATCAGAGGCTGGACTAAAAGGATCATAAAATGTTGTAAGTTTAATGACCCTAAAGCAGACTATGGACAGAGAGAAAACTGAGTGCTGAATCAGCACCACATGGGAATAAAAATTCGTTCCAATACTGGATTCTGAAGGTGAGCATCTTCAGGAAGATGTAGGAGAAGAGGGAATCGAGAGCCCTGGGAAACCATGTACTACAAACATTACTTTTTTTTTTTTTTTCCTTACGTGAAGCCCTTGGTGCCTTCCTATTTGCCTTTTAAAATTTTTTAAAACTCAAATACATTGGGCTGATTCTTGGAGTTTGCCCAATTTGCCTCGGATGATCCTAACTTAAAATATTTGTTGCACCTTAGTTATCATTAGCTCCCCGCTTTTACTCTCACAATTGTCCCCAAATCAGAAGGGGACTCAGAATGTATAAAGCATTCCTATAAAACAAGAAAAAAGCAGATGCAGTAGTAAAAGAAAAAGTGCAAAAGACTTGAATAGGCACTTCACAAATAGAACCATCCAAATGGCCAATAAACAAATGCAAAGGTGTTCCACATTATGAATCATCAGAGAAATGCCAATTACAACGACGGTGTGATATTACCACATAGCGAACAGAATGGCTAAAATGAAAATACACAGAATAAAAAAAAAAAAAAAACATATAGGCAAGGCTATGGCACAACTCTAACACTCCTAAATGGCTGGTAGAACTAGAACTTGGAACTACTGTGGAAAGCTACTTGACAGTCTCCCCCAAGATTGCATGTATGCATTCTCTATGACCTTGGGACTCCGCCCCTAGAAACACAGCAAGAGAAATGCATGATATACCAACACCTGAAGACACGTACAAGAACGTTTACAGCGCTTTGTCTATGATGGTCCCCAACTGGAAACTCCACAACAGCTCATCAATGGTAGAACGTATAGATAAAACTGTGGAGTAGTCACACACCAGACATCACGGAGGATAAGGAGAATACAAGCACCCCCTACAATATGGATGAATCTCACAATGTTGAGTGAAGAAGTGACACAAAAGATTACATAATATAGGACTTTGTATATCCAAAGTACAAAAATGGGAAAAGCTAACCTATGGTATTAGAAGTCAGGATAATGGTTACCCATGGAGGGATAAGGGAAGGGAACAAGGAGAGGTTTAGGGTACTGGTAATGCTCTATTTCTAAATCTGGTTATGTCAATATGTTTAAGTGGTAAACTTACAATATATGTACCTTTTGGTATACATGTTATACTTCTGTGGAAAACTCAAATTTTTTTAAAATACTCCAGCATGAACAATAAATGTCACAGATACTGTTATAGGCTGAATTGTGTCCCTATCACAAACTCCTATGTCGAAGTCCTACCCTCCCTGTACCTCATAATGGGACTGCATCTGGAGACAGTCTTTTAAGAGGTAATTAAGTTAAAATGGGGCCATTACAGTGGGTCCTCATGACCAGTTATCCTTGTGGGACACAGACAACACAGAGGGACGACCATGTGAGGACACAGTGAGATGGTGGCCGTCTGTAAGCCAAGGAGAGGGGCTTCTGGAGAAACCAACCCTGGTGACCTCTAGCCAGGATCCTAGAACTGATCTTGGGCTTCTAGCTTCTGGAATAATAGGGAAAATAAATTTCTATTGTTTAAGCCAGCCCAGTCTGTGGTAGTTTGTTATGGCCACTGGAGCTGACTGGGACAGTCATGCTGGTTATTTGTGGCCTCCTCTTATCAACAGGATACCAAGATATAAGCACTTCCATGGGAGGTAGAAGAGGCTTGGGCTGCACGGGTGGAAGGGAAGTGGTGAATCAGGTGTGGGAGCCTGCATCAGCGGCAGGCTGCTCCTGGCTTTTCCATCATTCCAGAGCCTTCTCTGGCTGAAGAAAAAGGGAGCAAGCCACTTCCTACCGTAATTTTGCTGGCTTCCCATCTCAGCCGTCACAACAGTCAGAGTTCCAGGATTTTTTGCTTGAATGGTTACAGACATTTTTACAGCGAGGACAGACAACAGGTGCTCTCATCCAGCTTTCTGGATGACAATGAATGAGGACATGAGCAAACAAAGGTCCAGAGAAGTTAGGAAGCTTGCCCAAAGTCACATAGCTAGTTAATGGTAGATCCAGGGCTAAATCTGCTCTCCCGCTCCCTTCTCCCACCAACCCCTCTTCAATCTTCCCTGAGTGCCCCTTCACGATTTTCTGGGATGCCTGAAATCTAAAGTCCAGGGTTCTGGATTCTTCCATCTGTGTGGCCTCAGGCGCATCACTGAAACTCTGAAACTCTTCATTTGCCCACTGGGGACCCGCTCCCCTCTGAGTGGCTGCGCCAATCTCTCTGAAAACTCTCCCCGACCAGGAGTCTTCCCCTTTCCCCCACCAGGGACGAGGGGGTCAGTGAGCATGAACAGAGGTGGGGAGAGTGGCCCTTTCAATGCATACTCCTTTCCCTCCAGCCTGAGCTCTGCGACGGGGCTTCTCCAGTACTGGCACTCATCGAAGGGGCTGGAAACAGACAAGCAGCCTTCTTGTTTAGGATGAGGGAACTAGAAGGCCAGGATGGGTGGACTTGTCCAAGGCCCAGCTCAGGGGCTTTATAAACTCAATCATCACAATAACCTTGGAAACTGGGCATCATTCAACCCACTTGATAGACAACATAAACTTGTCCAAAAACACCAGCTAGACGGGCTGGGACCAGGGTTTACTCCTGCCTCCACCACACTCACCCCACCTCCTGCACCCCAACTACCCTGATCCCTGATTGACACCTCAAAATGGGAACTTGGCGAGGATTAGTATAGATGAGCCATGTGCCCAGGACTACAGGTGGTAAGAGATCTTGCAGGCACTGCTTGTCCCACAAAGATCTGGCAGCAGGGATCACAAAACAGCCTCCTTTGGATGAATCAATTGGAAAACAAAGCAGTACTCATCACAGATCGGGATGTGCTGCTGACCCACTCCCCCTGTCCTGCTCAGACCTTGGGCACTGGCAGCTCTGGACACCAGCAGAGGGACCGGTAAGCTCTAAGTCACGGACATCTGCGGCAAGCCAACGACACTCTTCTCTCCCTGTTAATGTGCTCTTTGAGAGACACTTCGGTAATGAGCTACGGGAATTCACTCGAGCCCAGGGGCTAGCTTTCAGCTGGCCAGCTCTGGACATGAAGCAGGAACTTGGAAATCTTCCAGTGGCAGCTCGGAGAGGGGTTCTCGGGGCCGGGGCCGAGGCCAGGTAACAGCTGTGGCCAAAGAAAAACCACTGAAGCAGAAAAGATGCACAGTAGGCTTTTCCAGATTTCTTGGGAGAGTGGACGTATCAAAAACATGAAGGCTGTAGTTTGATGACTTAAATAGGACCCAGTGGTGACAGAGAAATAAAGAGGAAAAGATGGGCTGATGGCAAGCGTCTTGGCACAAGCAAATAATGCAAACTTGGTTCCAAGAGAACCTGGAGGGTGTGGGGGAGGGGTGGGGGGGAGACCTGCTACAGAAGCAGGAATCCCCCTTCTAAATCCTTCCTTTCTGATGTAGAGTAACTGATCCTGTCCTGGGGGAAGAGAAGGGGAAAAGTGGTGAGGCGTGGGTGCTATGGGCAGTGTTTGCAGCGAGCCTGGGGACAGCATGATCTCTAAGATCCAAAGTCCTAGGAAACTGTCATGGAGAAGGGGCGTGGGGACAGTGGGAGGAGATGCTTGGGTGGGCTGTTAGAGGCCCTCTCCCCTCTCTTGCCTCACTGTGTCAGAGACTACATGGTGTTGAGAAGCCCTGGCACAGAGCATCCTGGGAAAACCACCCATGCAAACGGCTTACCCATCTGAGGCCCCAAGCTGGCATCTTGGGACCAAGTGTCTGGGGAGCGGGGGGCCTTCTGTGTCGGGGGGACCTGTGTTGGAGGGGATGGGGACTGCCCGGGACAGCACACCACTTACGCCCTGCATCTTGAGCAGTGTCCAGCTGGACAACTGGCCCCTGGGCACCAAGTGCCTGAGCACTTCGAAGGACCCAGAACGAGTTTGTGGCTGACTCAGGAGAGCAGGCCCCCAGAGCCCCGATATCCTCTCCAAGCTAACAGCTGTACTTAAATGGCAGAGTCTAGGATGGGCAAAGCTTGTCCCTGCCCTGAAAGGATGTGTGAACTCAAGCAGATAGAAGGACACAGTCAGCAGGTGACAAGGGCAAAGGTCCATCAAACCCGAACAAGGGCTGAGATGACCGGGCGTGTTCCCATCGTGCATCCATCCAAGACACATCGGTGCCAGGCACTGCTCTCCCCACCCCTGCCCCCGCCCCACCCAAGGCCACGGGACTGTGCCCACAGAGGTCAGGGAGGGAGAAGGGCATGGTGTGATGACAGGGAAGTCCTAGTGGGGAGAGGGGTTTGCCCTTTCTCTCCCCGACCACAAGGAAAGACATAGGACGCACAGGGGTTCTCAGGAGCTCCTGGTCTCGCTTGGGCATGGGATGGAGACTGAAGGCTGCTGGGGTCTGCAGCAAGACAGGCTCGGCACAGCGGTGACGCAGTGCCCAGGACTCCTAAAGCAATGGATGTCTGGGGCCCACAAGGAGCTCTTCTCCCTCTGGCCTGCTTCCTTGATCTCCTCGCATCTCAACTGTGAAACAGGACTACTGTTGTTTAGAGCCTGAGGGCAAAAAAGTTAGTTCCCCCTGCCTGCTGGGACCTGTGTTGGTGCCATAGCCTGAAGACTTGCTCTACCTTGCTCCAGCCACCAGCATAAGAAGCCTGCGACAGGAACACTGCTCACACCTGTCAAACCTTCCCCTGACTTCCTTGGTCAACCTGCCCAGGGCCCAAGTTGCTGCCCACACTGCTAGCTGGCCGCTGAGGACACAAGTGTCCCAATGCCGCTACAAGGAGACGTTGAGTCCCGCATACAAGATGGTCTGTGTGTGCCCTGCAGTGACCCCATGCCAGGCCATGTTGACCTCAAGTCCAGAAGAAACTGTGTTGGGCAGCAGGACCCGCATCAGGAACCCGGCACTCTAGAAAAAGCACTTGGTAGCCCTGGCAGCCTGCACCTCGTAGGACAGAAGCCACAGATGCTGCCTGCAGGCCAGAGGGTTTGGGAGCCCACATCCCAGGCGAGCCCTTCGAGGTTGCGGCCGCCACCTGCAGGGGGCGCTCCAGCCCGCGGACAGCTGCCGTGCCTGCAGTGCCCCTGGGACATGGGCTCCTTCTACAAAACCCCGGACTCCCAGGGAGCGGCACGATGTCTGGGTAGGTGTCTGCCCCAAACCGAAGACACACGCAATGGCAGGGTGCCCTAAGCCCCTACGTAGCAGGTTCCAGGGGCTGCTGGTGCCCCTGGCCACCTTCCCACCTTCTGAAGACCCCTGGTTCCATGGGGACCTCGGCAGCCATGGGCCAACAGCCTGACATTAAGTGAAACTGGCCATTGAAGGCCCTGCTAGTCTTGGCAGAGGCGATGTTGAAGATAAAGCTAGAGGAGGGCCAGGGTGGGGTGGGGTGGGGTGGGAGATGAAGGGGAAGCCGGGTCTGTGCCCTGACGCCCCACAAGCCACTGAGTATGCTTCTCAGGTAGGGAGGGGGCCTGTGCGCCCCTTGCTCCAGGATGGTCCCCGCCCTCCCAGGCGCCCCAGCCCGGACCAGCCCCTATCGTCCAGCGGCCTCGATTCCCCTGGGTTCCTTGGCACCACAGAGTCGCTATGTACTAAGCACTTCTTTACTTTGTCCCCATTTAGTCATAATAGAAGCTGTGTTCGCAATCTATTGTCACATTTATGATCCAGAAAGCCCTCATTTCCTGCAATAATCTTAAGTGACAATTCAAGGCTAAATGTGCTTTAATGTTTTGTAATGCTTCTAAAGCAACATCTCGAAATTATAATACAGCCCCTGAAATTACTAGTCTGAATGAGAGAGGGGAGGAACAACTCGAAAACTAAATGAAAATCTAGCAAATTGAACTGAGGCTGAAATGATGAGGTTCACTACGTTCTAGTGATGTCAGTGTAAGAATGCTGGGGTGACCTCTGCCAGGTGGCCAGATGGCCTGGCTGGTGGAGCAGACATTAACTTAGGGAAGGTGGAAAAAGAAGGCAATCATGAGCTATTCATCAGGGAGGAGACAGCCAGAATCTTCTCACCTGGCTTTTCCCAGGGTGGGGAAAAGGAGCGGCACATCTGGGGGGGAACCCCCTAAACCAAGGAGAAGTTTTAGAGAAGAACCACAGCAGGGGAGTAGTATTCATTTCTGTCAATGCTTACTC
>CM052883.1:85966097-85997634 GCA_028534135.1 Potos flavus | reverse complement strand
GAGCTCAGGAGGGACCAGAAGCAGACTTGTATTCAGAGACAACTCTACAACGAGAGAGCCCACAAAACCGGAAGAAGACCCGTGACAAGAGAGAACCACTGCATTCCGTAGAAGGTAAGGGGGCAAGTGAAAAGCTGAAGAGGTTTCTTAGAGAGGTGGTGCTCACCAAGGGCCTTGAGGCAGAAGTAGGATTTTGATGCTTGAAAACGAGGAAAAAGGTATCCAGGAGGGGAGGACACGAGCGAGGCACTGCGAGAATGTCAAGTGACATTGCATTGAGCAAAGCCCAGGGGACTGCGCATTCTTTGGTGTAGGCCTGGGTTAAAAATATTTGAGTTTAGCCAGCCCCAATGAGGGCAGGCCTGCTGCCAGGCAGAAGGGAGGTACAGACAGATGGGCCGAGCAGAGAGAAGTCGCCCCCTTACCAAAGGAATCCATGGAGGCTCAGCTGGGCTCCCCAACACCCGCTATGAGCCATGCTTAAAGCCTGCTGTGAACAATTCGAGTTGCAGAGTGGGGCTACTCTGATGTTCCCTTTGCGTTACCTCCAGAATCTCCTCTCTACACTCGTTCTTGGGCCCCTTGCCTCCCCGACACTCAAATCCTTGCCACTGAAAAACTCAACGGCTCTACCGTGTGTGGTTGCAGAAGCCATCTCGAGCATGAATGCTAGGGTGTCCGACAAATCTGGGCTAAACTCTGACTCTTCTTCTTACTTAGGCAAAGGACCAACTCTTCTAGCCCATTTTCTCATCCAGAAAACTGGGCACCACCACCAACCTCACAGGGTTGTTGGGGAAACCATAAATAATCATCCAGAGAGGACCTTGCCCAGAATTCCAGCCTATACCAAACTCGACAAATAGCTCTCATCTGCGGCGGGGAGGCAGAGCAGAAAAGGACTCAGGAAACCTTCCAGGGTTCAGGAGAAAGATCACAGGGAAGGTTTTCTGCATTCCTGTCAGCCTCACCACAATTACTTAATCTGTATTGAAGGCACATCTGCTTAAAACATTTGGGTCCCAACCAGGGCTAGAAATGCGGTGAGGTAAGAAAGGTGCCTAGGGCTAAAAATTTAAGGGGGCGCACTCACTCTCATGGCAGTTCAAGTGCAGAGTCAGCACTTGGGAGTGAGTGTCTCCTTAAATTTTCTTTCCTAGGTGCCTAGCTTGTCTTACCCTAGTCCTGATCCAGGATGAAAGAGTGCTTTCTAAATGAACTTCTAAAAAAGCAGGGCTTGAGTTAAATAGTGAGAAGCAAGGAGAAGCAAGCAAAGGCTGGCCCTGCCTGGACAGACAGGCTTATTTAGGGGTGAGAGGAGAGGTGGGTGAGTATGGTTATAATTAGTGGCTTACCAAGTCTGGAGCAAGAGTTTGTATCTTGCTCCAGTCTTCCGTTAATTGGCCCCACCCCCTTCTCTGCAATTTTCTAGTTAGCTGGTATTAAAACATCCCAGGCCTTCCTCTCTCCAAAGCAGCACAGGCTGCTGTGAGGAGCTATCCTGCTGCCTGGCTCATCTCAGTAGGGGTGGAACTGAGTTTTTAGATGAGAAGGCAATGTGCGATGATGCCTTCTAGAAAGGCATGCAAGTTGAAAGTAACACCAAAGAAGGGGCAGGGCTCCAGGTGAGACTGAAAGAAGGAAAGTCTACTGCCCCAAAGGAGATCAAGTACTCTGGAGAAGCACCCTGCAGAGCTTCATTCTGTTTTTCAAATGTGTGCAATGGCGGTCTCTGGCGGTGCAATTGTGAGATCATAGTTATCACAGTTCCTGATGACAGATCATGAAAAAGAGGTTTTTCCCAAGCTCCTTCCATGTCCCTGCAGATACGATTAAATCCAGGGCATCTGAAAACTTAAGAATTCACCTCTCAGATTTTTAAATGGCAAAGCAACAAGAGTAGGGTCAAGAGAGGGGCAGACAAGGAGAACCAACCAGGAAGGGAAGAGATGTGTGGGTCCAGGGATAGATCCCAAAATAGAAAGCAAACTAATTCTGAGGAGCAAAGAATGCCAAAGGTTTCTTAAAATTAAGACAAGTAGTATGGATTTTTGGAACATGAAAATTATCTAGCCTGAGTGTTCTGGAGTTCCTGTTGTTTAAGATGAGGATTTATGGGACACCTTGGGTAGCTCAGTCGGTTAAGCTCAGATCATGATCCCAGGGTCCTGGAATTGAGGCTCTCATCAGGCTCCCTGCTCTGTGAGGAGCCTCCTTCTCCCCTCTCCCTCTGCCTGCTCTCCACCTGCTTTTGTGTGTGCGCTTTTGCTCTCTCAAATAAATCTTTTTCAAAATGAGGATTTAAGAAAGCCACCAAGAACACTATAATTCTGGATGGGTAGAGAGAAATGTGAGAAGAACTGACACCAAGAGAGACTTCTGGGCAAAGGAAAATTCACACTGAACTAGTTAGCTCAGGCTTTAGGGTTATAATTCTGCAGTACAAGTAACAAATTGTTACCCAAGTCATTCTGTATGGACCTCAGTTTCACACAGCGAGGGCCGCTCATCCACCAATTCATTCATTCACTCATTCACTTCCTCACACCTCAGGTGTCTAAAAAGAGGTAGACAGTATGTGAAACCCCAAGGATACAAGCATAAATGATTTTTGTCCTAAGGACATCATGCTCTGGTGGAGAAGAAGGAGAACTCAACAATTTCCATAGATCCTGATACTGATGAGGGCGGGCCATGCTTCAATATCCAGGAGGAAGAGGAAGACAAGGATTAGGATAAGGATGATGATAAGCTAATATATATGCAGTGCTTATGATATGCCACACAGTGTGCTAAGTGATAGTGATATAGCAATAAACAGTGTAGGGTCTCTGCCCTTGAAGGGCGTATACTCCAGCAGAGGAGACAAACTCACAAACAGGCAATTTCAGCCTAGTCTCCTAAGGACTGTGCTCTATCACCTCAGAAGATGAGCAATTCCCACTCCCTACACCCAGTCTCAGAAGGGCCGATGAAGTCTTCTTGGAAAAGGAAGAGTTTGAGCTGAGACCTGAAGGATACCTGAGTTTTACCCAAGCAAAATAAAAATAGGGAGGGTTTTCTGGGAGGATATAACAGCATTTAGTTACTCTTGTACAATAGAGAACTTAAAGTTTTACAGACATGTTTCTTACTCTTGCACAAGTATCTATTTGGAGCATGACAAAGCTAGAACAGATAGCCAAAGCAACAAGACAAGAAATAAAAACAACTGAAGAGGAAGAAATAAAATTCTCATTATTCACAGACTATAAGACCATATACAGAAAATCCAAAAGCTTCTACGGAGAAACTATTCAGATTAGCAAATGAATTTCATAAAGTCCCTGCATACAAAGTTGATTTTAAAATGGTACAATAGCATTTCAAAAAATTGGACATCCAGAAATATTTTTTTAAATATTGGTAAGACTTCAATGCTGAAAACTTTAAAACATTAATGAAAGAAATTAAAGAAGGCCTGAATAAAAATGTGTGTATACCATGTTCATGGATTGGGAAACAATGTTATAAAGATATAAATTCTTTCCAAATCAATTTGAGATCAATCAAAATCCCATAAGGTATTTTTAGCTAGTTACAAGCTGATTCTAAAATATATATAGAAATGCAAGAAGCTAAGAATAGCCAAGATAATCTTGAAGATAAGGAAGATAAAGGACTTACACTACCAGATAGGAAGTGTTAATACTTAAAACTCCTTCATATTAGTACATGCATAGAGAAGCTGACCAACAGAACAGAAAAAAATCCAGAAATATAGTTACACATATATGGTCACCTGATTCATGACAAAGTAACATTTCAGAACAGTGGATAAAGAATGGACTTTTTAATATGTGAGGCTTGATCTATTAGATCTTCAAATAGCAAAGATAAATCTTGTACTTAACCTGAAACCATACACAAAAATCAATTCTGGGACAACTGCTGATCCAAGTGAAAGATGTTTTTAGAAGGAAGCATAGAAGTACATCAAGCCCTGGAGCAAACAAAGATTTCTTTGCACAAATTCAATGAAACAGCATCTGATTAAAACCACGGTCAGATAATTAAAAATGTACCTCTTGTGTCAGCCAGTAACAAACCAACCAAGACTCGTTGGGAGTCAAAGGAGCAGGAACAAGGGAGGAAAGAGACGCGTGGGTCTAGGAGAAATTCCTCAGAGAGAAAACTCTTTCATTTCTAGTAAGGAAAGACAGCTGAGGAATGCGAAAAAGATGTTTGAGTCTGGTGTCTTAAAGCAAAAAAATATCATCTGGCCTGAGCTCCTGTAGTTTATCATGGTGATTTGGGGAGATCAATGCAGGACATTGCAACACTGGAAGGGTATAAAGAGGCACTAGAGCACCCATGAGTAGGATGAGCTTCTGGGCAAAGGAAATGCACACTGAACTCATGTATCTGCTTGCCTTTAGGCTGATAATTCTGCAATATAAGTATGCATGTAGATGAAAAGCCCTGTTTTGGTCATAAGGACATTCAATTGATTCAGCATCATAAAAGCTAATGCCTCAAATTACACACTTCACTAATTGCCCCCAAGGGAAGGAAATAGAAGATGTTGACCACAAGTAGATACCCACCAAGGAAATTACTTTAAAACAAATCAAGTCAAATTCAACAATTGATGCTGTCTAATTTGGGTCCCACATGCTGAGGGCACAGGGAGTCAGGGCATTCTGAGGATAGTGTGACATTGTCAGATCACGTTTCTCAGAGGAGGTGTGCTCTCAGCCATGTCTTGGGAAAAGTTCCTGTTTTGCAAATCAGTATACTAGGTCTTCGAGCAGCCTTCAGAGCAATTTCCCATCAGAAAACTGGCCCTAACAACTAAAATAGATGGATAGAAAAGCTTCACTGACCCGAGCTGACACATGCAAATGACTTCATCTCTCCCCAGTGTTCTGAGGCTACTAATTTCTCACCTAAACTTGAACTTGCTCCGCTACTTGAAATAAGAACTAAATCAAGTGATAGACTGCTTCTAGAAGACAGCAAAGGGGAAAGAGTGGGTTACTTTACCTGAGTTACTCTCAACTTGCCAACTTGGCCATCTGTCTTCACCACCTGGTATGGTGGGAAATCTTTGACAGCCAAGTAAAAGAGGCCTAATAAATCTCGAAGCCAGTCCTTCTGCGGCTCTTTAGGTTGCCAGAAAAGAAAAATCACAGGATGAAGCCACCAGTGGAGCAAGCTGGAAGTGACAGATTTTCCTACACCATGTTCTCCCCCTTATAAGGAATTAAGAAGAGACACTTGTCCCTGACTTAGGACATAGGAAGTTGGGTGCTTCAAATCTTGTAGACTGTACTCTGGTGAAGTAAATAGGATGGCAGAAGACTGCTAACTGGCCCTCAAGGAGCTACATTTCTCGGCCTCCCTAGAGGTCAGGCAGCACGTGATCTAGCCAATGAAATGAAAGCAGAGGTCATTGCATCCCCTCCATCCTGGCCCTGGAAGGTTCCCTCACTTAGTATTCCACACTCTTTCCCCTTCTGTCGTCCTCATTCAGTTGAGCTCAGCGACTTTGGAAGCCATGTGTTGACTATGGCAGACTCCCAAGCAAGAAGGATCATCACTCGGGGAGCCTACTAACAGTCAGGAACAACCGCTTTGGGTTTTCCATGAGGGAGAAATACACTTCGATCTAGCCATGATGCATTTTGGAGTTGTTTGTTATAGCAGTTAATGTTTTCTTAATTGATACAGAATGTTCCTGCATGATGACTATGTCTAGAACATTTGGGTGATTTGACAGCTTTGGTATGGAAGTCAAGGCCATTCTGGACAGTTAGCACGGAACAAAAGAAAAGGATAAACCACAAGGAGCACATAAGCATTTAGAGTCTCTGGACCTGACGGAGGGTCTGTGACCAAAAGGGTGAAGTCTCCCATTCATTCAACAGTACAGTGAATGCAGAAGGCAGGTAACCAGGTCGTTAATATGAATGCATTCAGAGTCACAGTAGATTCAACTCATAGTCTTGCAAAATCAGGAAAGGCTTTCCAGGCAAGAAATGTCTGAAATTAGTCTTGAAGAATGAACAAGCAGGGACCAGGTAGAGATGAGAGAGGAACAGGGGAAGGGACGGAGCTGTAGCACAAGGAAACAGAACCCAGCAGAGTTGTTCTGAGGGCGTCCCTGGCAGAGCGAGAACACAGGATAAGTTAGCAGAGAGTAGTAGCAGCCCCCAGCTACCAGGGGGCTGCAGAGATTCTGACCAGGGATGAGGGGAACAAGTAAAATCACTGTAAGGAGCCCAGAGCCAGCTCACATTCAAAGCCCCCAGGAGCGCCCCCTGCTGGACGGAGGCTGCAAGGGACGGGCTGGACCCCGCGGACGAGCCATCTAAAATAGTGATTAAGAACACTGATTTAGCAGTTTAACTGGACCCAGGTTCCCAATCCAGTTGCACCCCTTGGTCCCTACTATAAGACTTTATACAAGTGACTTCACCTCTCGAAGCTCTTTTCCCGTCTGTAACAACCAGGCGACTACCACTGTTCTCAAAGCTTTCCATGAGCTAACATCCATGAGCCCACAGCACAGCGCTTGGCACATAGTAAGTGCTCAGAGAAGAGCGGCTCTTAGTATCCTGACCAGAGAAAGTGCTTGCCCTGACAAACTGGGGGAGGGATGCAGCGAACAATGAGGAAAGAGGAACCAATCCCTCCCCTTATAGCCCCATTCTGATCATCTGGGCAGAGTACAGCACATCCTGCCTGTAAGGATCCTGTAATTTGCTTACCTCAAATCCATTCTCTGCTATTCTGCCCGCTCACAGCTGAATTTCAAATAAAGCCTCCCAGCCACCTTTGTACAATGTGGCACACTGGGGGAAAAAAAAAATCCTCTCTCTCCTCCCCAAACAACAGCACCCCCTACCCTGGCTTATTTGTCTCTCTCCCTATTTATTTACTGTGAAGGCCTCTTTGGCCCCCGGACGCTGGCGGGCCTCCTGAAATACTGCTGAGAGATCCATCATGAAAACCCAAGTCTGCACCGCGGTGCTCAGTAACGAGCTACCCCATGCGGGGAAAATGCCATCTCAAGTGCCCATGGTTTCTGCCCGCTCCCCTCTGGCACCGCCCCAGCTTCGCAGCTGGGGGAGCTAAGGGCTGCGTAAAGGAGAGCTGACCCGGACCCTCCAGCGCCCCAGCAGGGGCCCCGGGGCAGCCGAGGGGCTTGGAAATGAATCAATGCGCTGTGGTCCGGCTGCCGGCGCGGGGCGGGTTTTCCGGCTGGAGGCGTTCAGAGGAGCGCTGGTCATTTGTACCTGCTTAGCGGTCGCCGGCGTACTTGACTGGCAGCCGGAGACAGGACCGCTGGGCAGGCTGGCGTGTGAACTATAAACAGCCCTTTGATAGATGACAGGGTCTTCTAGAGCTGCCTCAAAAGGTAACAGTGGGACGGAGACCTACCCAGGAGAGATCCTGACAGCAAGGAGCTGACAAAATTGGGGCTGGAAATGCTAGAATCCTGGAGACCCGGTGTCCAGAAGACGAGCACAGGGGCCCCCTTTGTGACAGGCAGGACATATGTGGCTCAGGAAGTGAATCTGTGCAAACATTTAACCGGTCTCACTGGGGCCCCCAACACACCCCAACTCTGCTGCCCATTTGCAGACACTGATCTCAAGGAGGGGTTTCATTGTGCTCCTTATTAGTTTTATTTTCACCAGGTGATTATACTTAAACGCAACTGCCTCCTTGTCATCAAGTGACTTTTACTTCTTTTTAAGGGACAGGCATTATTTTTCTTTTTAAATTGCTGATCTTCCAATGGGGGGAAAAGGTAAAGATTTAATTGCATGGAATTGTGTATCATATTTCTTCTCTCTGGAGATTTCATTAGAGGCCTGAAACCAGAGAATTGCTCTGCCACCTCTTGCCTTCTCTTCCAGCTATTTCTGGGTTTTAATAATTATTCATTAATTGCACACTATGATAAGATCCTCACTGTTTTGAAACATTCTCCCTCTGGCCTCCGTACTATTAAAGACCCTGATTGCCTGCCAAGAGCATAAAATTAAAAATCAAAGCACTACCTCTGAAAGGTTTAATACATGCCATATTGAAAGAGTTTTTGCAGCTTACAGCCATTTTATTCCATCAGCAGCTCGAGGGAAAGTGCAACTCCATGTTGAAATTGTTCTCCTTTGAAACATAAGTCAACAGGACCAGCATTGGGGGAATTTTTCTCACAGCTGTTATCTCCTTCGGATGAGCGGCTTGTTTCCCCAGATAAAATTTGCCTCTTGCTGATGTCAAACCTCAAGGATAACTTTAGACTGCAGGAGAGAACCTCCCTCAAGGTTCTCTAAATTATAGACAAGCATCATTTTAAAAGGGCAATTCCACTCAGACTGGCCCCGGAGGCAATTAGAAATGGAATCGTAGACATTTCCCTGCAAAGCCTAAAGCCACCCTGCCCACTCCTCTCTCTCTCTGTTTCTTACTCCTTCAGGGCTGAGGAAGAGACTGACTTTCTGGTCAACCCAAAAATTTTACACAAGGGTTCATTCAACATAGGATGAATGAATGAAGAATGAATGAATGAATACGGAAATAGCAAAAGGACAGGAAAAGGACAAGCCAGAATTTCTAAACAAAATGAAACAACTAACATCTTGCAAATTTTGCAATTACTGTCACCTACAAAAATCTACAGCCCAGAGAAAGCTAATACTTGAGATATGAAATAAGACCCAAATCACTTTTGCGTGCATATACCCTCTACTTCTTTTTCATGCTCATCATGGAAGCTCTCATCCATTTTGCCCTCAGCCTTTCAATAGCTTTCTCAGATAAGGAACTGGTAGAGAAAATCATACAGGCAGATCAGAGCAATATCCCACTGAACTCTTTGTCCCTGATGGTAGCAAGTCATTGCCTTGGGAAGGGAGTGGCAGCATCCTGTCCTTTGGCCCCACCCCTGTATTCACCCCCCAAAAGACATTCGGAGATTTCAGAAGGAAGGTTGGGGCTCCAAGATCCCAAGAGTGACTTCATGGCTCAACTGGATTATTTTGGCCGATCAGAGAGGACAGATAGGAGAGAGGGAATAGTCTGGATTTTAAGAATCAAAATTAGGCATCCACCAAATACTTTTTATTAAATTTCAACTGTTCCAACCTTCCATTGCTTCCTCTACCAACAGGAAACACTCAAACATCCACCACCTGAGACCCTCAACATCTAACACCACAGAAACTCTGTATTGGCCAAAACAAATCCTCTACTCCAAAGAGTTCATTGAACTCTGAACAAGCATGGCCTAGATTCGGGAATTTGCTCATAGCTCTTCCACTGTAAATATCTTCCCTTCTTGCCTCAACCATTCCATTTTACCCTTGCTTCCAAATGAGACTCAAGTCTTCTCTCCTCTAAGAGGCTTTCCTGGTCAAAGTCAGGGTAGAGCCTAGCTGTCAACGGTCTGTTTCTTCCAGAAAGGGCTATGTATCCTGGTCTTAGGAGTTCCAGGCACTCCTCACATGGAGCACCACGAGAACTGGGCCTCAAAAGTAGCTACCAACCAATAGTCCACTGTGAACTTTGTCATCATGTTTTCATTTTGGAAATCTTGAGTGGTAGGCACACCTGCTGGCTCATGAAGGATGTCAGACACTTGTGAATGTGGGAGAACAAATGGGTTATGCACCCTTTGGGACTCAATTTAGGTTCTATACAGTAAAACTAGAAAGGTTCTGTTGCAGCTTGCATTCCAATGCTGCATGACCATTCCAAAACTTGGTGACTTAAAATGAAAACCATGTTAACATATCCCACAATTCTCTGAATGGACTGGGCTTGGCCAGGTGTGGCCCAGGACCTCCCTATTTCAAGAAGGCCTATCCACACAGCCCCTCCCAGTGGTCTCTTCTGCAGGGTAGCCAGATGTTTGATGTGATTTCTTAGGGCTCCCTCTAAGAATACAAGGTAGCTGTCAGGCTCTCTTCAGGCAAAGTCCAAGACTGGCACAGCGTCATTTCTGCTACATTCACAGACGGTGAAAGCAGGTGGCCAGCCCAGCCCTTATTTGTGAGGGAGGAACCCTACAAGGGCATTGCAACAGTAACTGGATATGCCTACGATTTCTATCGATGACAGACTGGCAAGTACTGGTACTACGACTGTGGTGTGTTACCTAGATTGTAAGTGAGGGAACACAAGTAAGTGCTATGTCTCCATTAGAAGTTGATGAAATTAAAAATATGATATTCTTTTTTTTTTTTAAGATTTTATTTATTTATTCATCAGAGAGAGAGAGAGAGCACAAGCAGGCAGAGGCAGAGGGAAAAGCAGGCTCCCTGCCGAGCAAGGAGCCTGATGCGGGACTTGAACCCAGGACCCCGGGATCACGACCCAAACTGAAGGCAGCCGCTCAACCAACTGAGCCACTCAGGCGTCCCGATATTCTTCTATTCTATCCAAGGTCACGAACCACCAAAATTCTGTCTCATGAGCCCTTCTGGCTCTGAGGACCCCAGATGAAGGACCCAGAAATTAAGAGCTGAGGGTGCTTGTAGTCAAGCATAGACTACTGGCATAGCCAAGCACCAAAGAACCTCAGAGATCACCTGGTCAGGCCAGTCTGCGGTCACAAACTCATGTGCCTTGTGATGCCAGACTCCGGGGCACCAGAGTGAGTTTCCACCTGAGGCTGAATGAGCCAGGAAGCACCTGGCCCCTGGAGAGAGAGGCTGCCCTGGTCACCAGTGTGAGGCCCTTCGCCGGGCTCCCGCGTTATCAAAGAACAAAGGCCCACCCAGGGAGCAGAAGGCACTTGTCCAAGGTCACAAGGCAAGAGTCTAGAGGTCCCTGGCCTTGGATTATCTTGGCCATGGCTCTGGACTCAAGTCCCAGGTTCTCAACTCTGCCAGCTGCCTTTCTCACTTTGACGTCGTTCAAGTCATTTCCTATGCACCATCGCCATTAACACACCTACTCCCTAGACCATCCCTACACTCATCCCGTGAGTCTTCCCTGAGGAGCTTTCCTCAAGGCCTGCAACCGTATCTTCAGTTCAAACCCCCAACGCCTTCTCTCACAGAAAACCTTGTAGGGCAAGAAAACCTTGGGGACAAGCCCACAAGGGGAACCCCCAGCAGCCCTTGTTCTCACCTTCCTGCCCTGGCAACCACCTCTCTCTGATGCTACTACCCAGGCCTCTGTCTCCACCAAATTATAACCTTTGTCTCATTTCCCCATCTGTGGGGACCTCTCCCACCCCACCTGACTCCTGTCCCCACCATGGTACACTGTACACCTCCTTCCTATTGGAACTGACCCACGGCTCCCTCCTGAGAAGATACGACTTTATCTACAGACTCAAAAAGGATAAGAAATGTATTGCAAAGGATGAAATTTCAGAAGTGGTGCCAGGCAGGTCTCATGAAATACAAGTGCCTTCCTACTTACCCGTGCAGAGGACTTGTTTATCATACATGTCTTAAGTTACCTTTATTAAAGGCTTACTTCTGGCCGGGCATTGAACTAAGCACTTCCCGTGTTTTAGTTCAGTTGGCCGTCTCCATGGGTCTAAGATCGATACTATTTCCAAGCTCATTTTATAAGGGAGGAAATAGCGGCAAGGAGGGGTTCGGTAATTCACCTATGTCCACATAGCTATTCGCCCCTTGTCTGTGCAACCAGAATGCTTATTCTCCTGTGTCATGTTGTAATTTTGATTTTGCAGTTCCTTGGCCAGGTTGGGGGGGAAGGGGGGAGGAGAAGAAGCCGGCAGAGGAAGCAGCAGTTGCAGACAAGACCCTCTTTGGGGCTTGTCCTTCCTTACATAATCCCCATGCCACCCAGGCTCCCAGCTCCTCAGGGGTGAGGCTCTGCATTCCCAGGCAGGGGAGGCTATCGCCAGGCTAGCCTGCCAGAGCTCAGATGACGAGCTTGCTAAATGAAAGTGACAGCCAAACCCATGAACATGTTTGTAAAAAGACAACTCAGCATCTCAATTTAACTCCAAGAAAATTCAATTTCACCTGGGGAGCAATCTCCCTTTGACCTCTGCTACTCTGCCCTGATGCCTCTCTTATTTAAATGTGTGCGCGGTTAGAACCTTCCACTGCTCAGCAGGCTGAATACTCCTCAGAGATTCATAATGGGGAGCAAGGCACTGCTGGATTCATTAAATCCCACTGCCGAAGCGCACCAGCCCTTACCCAGAAGACATGTTTTTGAAAACACACAGAACAGAGAGGAAGACTGTCCTCTGGGTTTCCTGCAGGCCACCGTCTTCCCTTGTATGCCAACATATTCCTAGGCCAGTTTGAAGCGAAGGACAGAGTTTCCTGGACCTTTGTTGAGAGCAGAGATGCTCCAGGGACTTCCAATGACATGTTCATTCGGTCTGTGCCATGAACACCTGAGCCACTGCCCAGACCAATGCGCCACGCCAGTGTCCGGGAAACATACTCATTCCTGCACCTCTGTCTTGGATCACAACATTCTTCTTGCCTGGGAGGTCCCCCTGCCTCCTCTTACCCCGCCCTTACCTACCTCCTCTTCATTTACCCCATTCTGATGCCTTCTTCTCCCCAAAGCCATGTCTCCCTAACCCTAACCATCAAGAACACTCAGGACTTTGAGAATATTCACAAGCTAACAGCAGAGTGGTGAGGGCACAAGGCCTGGCTTCAGACTGCCCGGAACCAGATCCCAGCTCCACCACTTACGAATTATGTGACCTTGGGAACGTTTCTTTCCTAAGTCCTCATTTTACCGTACCTCAATTTCTCCAAAAGTAAAATGAGTCCAACAGTACCCACATCATATGCTTTAAAGATTAAATGAATAACATGTAAAGTGCTTAGTGTAATACCCAATACATGGTAAACACTCAATAAATATTATCTAATTTCCTCTCTTGCCCTCTGTACTCTACCCAGCCATGTATCCTCAGCCTCAGCCACATGAAGCTCCCCACTTTGCAAACACCGTTCATTTCTACAGGTCCTGTCTTCTTTTAATTCTCTTTGCCTGAAATTCTCTACTGCTGCTTTTCTGCCTCGCAAACTTCTAGTCATCCTGTGAAGCCCAATTCACAAGGCCCTATTCTGAGAGGCCTTCCTTAAGCAGCCCAAACAGACCTGGCCCCTTCTTATGTGTTCACAAAGCTTTATACATAACCTTATATGTAAGAGGCACTTACCCTTCTGCTTTATGGTTAGTTCTTTAGACGTCTCTACCTGCCTTCAAACTGAAGGTCTCAAGAGATGAGTTACATTCATCTTTATGTCTGCAGCAGCAAGCCTGGAGCTGTATGCTGGGTTTAATTGGATCCTTCTGTGTGTAAGCTGTGTTCTCTCCCCAGGACTGTTGGCTCAGCTGCTGGGGATGCCAAAGCCAGTGCCCATTTATGTCTTTATAGCTCAGAACTCAAAGGTTTTTGTTGGTGATAAGGAATAGCCCTCAACAACCATAGCCGGTGATAGGCAGTTCTTAGAGTTACCATAGTTGAAATGACTCTTCATTTTTTTTTTTTTTTATTTAAAACCATTCTGCAAAGGGCTAATGGTCTTCCTATCATGTGCCCAGATATGGGCTGCCTGCCATGGAAGAGAGAAGGAATGAGTGCACCTAATGTTGACGGCAGTCGCCTGGTCAAGGAATGGATAGAACTCACAGCCAGAGGACAGTGCCGTGACCCAACTGTTCTCACGCGTGACAGCTTATTTCACACATACAAGGAATAGCCTGAGGCCCAGAGTAAAAGCAAAATCACACAGGCTATGAAGTTCACACAGCAGGCAAAGGAAGGATACAAACTCAGTATGTCTTGGTTAGGAAAGAGGCTCTGGAAGGTGGAGAGTCCTAGGGTGGACTCTGAAGTTCATTCAAACTGACACACTCACCACAAATACACTTACACGCCTGCCCACGCTCCCAAGTGTGCGCCAATCTCTCCCCATCTCTCTCCCTTCCCACACCCAATGCTCTTCCATCACTGTAATGCGTCTTTAAACAGCGGGCCTAAATACCAGTGTTTTCCCGGTCCTCAGCATGAATCAGTGGCCTTCACTGCTTAGAAGGCTGTAGGCATAAAAGGATGTTGGTTGTAAAGAATGCCAACATCGCTGGCTTTTGACGAATAGCTCCCGATTTTAGTGGATTTCAATAACCCATTTCGCACACATGCACATGCACACCCTCTGTAAATACCTTTTCATAGGACTTCTGCTTAGCCAAGAGAGCAGGAGTCTCCAAAGTGTAGACAGGTGTGAATGGTCCCTTATTTGGGGAGACTCAGCAGTGAAACAGAGAGCCAGGTGTGGACAGACGACATTCCTGGACAGACATGCCCAGTATTAAGAAGGATCCTTTTACCCATATTTCATGCAGGGATAGACCTATGGTGTTAGTAAGAGTAAGCTTAAATGTTATCTCCTTAAAGAGCCGCCACCAGAGAATGCCCAGCTTGGCTAGGGGAGTTGGAACTAGATTCCAACCTAACCCCACGCCCCTGACAGGGCCCCCTCAGGGGACCCAAGCTGCACAGTCATACGTGCTGGCCCTACAATCCTGAACCCACCAGAAATCCAAAGGATGGGCAACTCACCAACTCCCCCAGAACAACACCTTGCTCTCATGTTTCATACCATTATAGAGCACAGTCTCTAGGTTTCATCCCTTACAAGTAATTAGCTCATTTATTTCTGAGTACCGATCAGAGCTGCAAGAGACCTCAGGGACCACCTAAAATAGCTCCCTCATTTTCTCCAGATGTGGACACTGAGACCTCCACAGGATAGAGTGATTTGCCAACAAACCCCCAGTTTAGGCTGTGATGCTGTGACTAGAAACCAAGCAGTCCAGAGATGGGGCTTTCATCCCTACAGAGAGAAATTCTCTCCCCAGCCACAGACAGCACCTCTAGCCTTCGTCCACTGCCTCACAAAAACTGTAGCAGAGCCAGACCAGGGGAGAGAAAAGAATGGAAAAAGAGCTTAGCCATCCCTTTTCCTGAAAAAAATAAATGTCAAAACAAATGTTTCACCATGTTCTTCTGATAATGGGTCAGCAGAAACATCCTGACATATGGAGGAAAAACAGACCTTTTCCTCTACTTTTTAAAAAAGTTTTTGTTGTTGTTGTTAATGTTTTATTTACTTACTTACTTGACACAGAGAGATAGATAAAGAGCACAAGCAGGGGGAGCGGCAGGCAAAGGGAGAGGGAGAAGCAGACTTCCCACTGAGCAGGGAGCCCGATGTGCGACTTGATCCCAGGAACCTGGGATCATGACCCAAGCTGAAGGCAGCAGCTTAAGTGACTGAGCCATCCAGGCTCCCCTAAAAATGTGTTATTTCTAAGGTCTCATGGGGGAAAAAAACCCATAAGCTCATTTGAAAGCCTGTTAAAAACAGACTTCTGAAGACTATCCTACCCTTCTCAGTGGGAGCCTCTTCCTCTGCTCCTGTTACAACTTAGATCCTGAAGAGTTCTCCGTGGAAATGGGAAACTCATGGTCTTCCAGTAAACCATCTCGTGCAGACTTGTACATGGTGTAGACATCACCCCTCAGCTTTCCTGCCTCCTTATTAACCAACTTTTATGGTTTTTCATCTTAGACCCACAACGTTTTCTAGCTCTCTCCAAGCCCCTTCCCTTGCTCTCTCCATGCCCCCATATTCTCCATGTACCCCACCTGTGTCAACCATGATCTGGTGCTCTGAGTACCAGGACTTGCTAGATGTCTGGGTCCCCACACAAGCAAGGTGCTGCTTTTTGAAATCACAGGTCCTAGACTTCCTAGCCTGCACGGACCGCTGAGCCTGCCTGTCCAGTGGCCCAACATCACCCATGGAGCCCCCCTGCCCTTCCCCACCCCCCAACAAAGGCAACTTGAGACTTCGGAGAGCTTCTACATCATTTCCAGGCTCCCCAGTGAATTCTGATGATGTCCACTGACATTTTCTGTCTAGCCCACCCCTCTCTCTACAGAGGAGCAGCCCGATGTTTCCATAGTCCCACATCTATGAGCAGCAAACCTGAACTCTAGAGCCCTAGAACCCCTTTGTCCTGGCCCCTGCATGTGCTTTCCACCTTACCAGTGTCCTCATCCCTGATTCACATTTTTTAAGACAACCACCACCAATTGCTTTGAAATAAGATACCCGCCCCAGACCAACCAAATCAGAAATTTTGAGGACAGATCCTGGGCATCATATTTAAAACAAAACAAAACAAAACAAAACAAAACAAAACAAAAAAACTTGCTAATTCTCCAGCTCAGCTAGAGTTGAGAACCATTAGGCTTCGCCATGCCATCCTCAAACAGAACTAGTTGAATGAATACATCGAAATAAATGCCTCAATATAAGCCTAAAAAGATCTGTATCCATCAACCAGTACCCCCTGGATATTCACTGAAGATAAGGTCAAATTCAGCAAGGAAAGTGAATTCTCAGCCCCACAAGGGACTGCCACTAACGCCTCCTGCTGCCTTTGAACTGGAGGCCAGCTGGTGGCCAAGTAGGCTACCCAACCCTCGGAAAGCCTGTCCTGTGCCTGCGCAGTCTGCTGCCCTAACTTCCGGCTGTGCAGTCTCAGGCGCTGTGACTGGCGCATGCGCTGAGCTCAGCGGGACTGTGCTGGTTCGGCACCCTCACCACAGAACAACTAAGTCAAAGGAGCCAGACCTATTCACTGTGCCCTCTTTTGAACTCTGAGTTGGGGGTACATATCTGCCTAGTAGGTCCATAGTATTTGAATCCTCGTATTCCATCCCTGATAGCCTGGTAGAGAAAGCTCCATGATCATTTTCCTAGTACTTTTTGACTTTAGTTCCCCTAGGACTACCAGATACGTTTCAACTGATTTATATAAATCGTCAGCAAACACACATCTAGTGGGGGAAAACTACACACCGAGTGTCTATCCCTTTAGAGCGTTTAGCAAGATCCACACACTCAGCCTGGTAAAATCCCGACGGTATCAGCCCACTACCCAGTGTTTCCAAGAGATTTTCTGCATCTGTTGCTTTTTTCTCCGCCTGACAAAGTGCTAGTGATTTGAATGCACTAAGTAAATGTTTGGTTTTCTTCTGGGGTGTCATCTAAGTGAAACAAATGCCTTTATTCTCTGTTACTTGAAGAGCCTGCTAGTGAGGGCATGCTCCCTGTATCCCCCTGTCCTCCAAGAGGGCAGCTGACACTCCCAAAGGGCATTTATCCCATTTGACGCAGTCTGACCCTAACCCAAACCAACCTTCCAGTTAAGTGTCTAAAATGAGGTTCCAGTCCATATTTATACCTTTACTGTCTCTGTGCATTTAGGCCAACATTAAATAAGGCCAAGAATACAGAGTTCCTCGAGTCCCACCCTGAGCCCCTATGCTACGCCAGTACTGACCAAAGCCCAGTCTCGTCTCTCCTTCATTTCTGACCTTGAAAGAAGGGCAAAGAGCACAGGACCCAATACTGAAAACTAGCACCAGAGGAAATGCCTTTCACCCAAATGCAAGACTGAAGTGTACCAAATAAACCAACGACCTGGAGACATCCTTAATAAGCCACAGCAACATAAAGCTGGTTTTGCTCAACAAACATGTTCCAACCAGAAACACAGCAATGCCTCCCAGTCTGGGCTACGCATGGGAATCAACTGGGGAGCTTTTCAAGCATACCAATGCCTGACTTTCACTCCCATAAACTCTGATTTAATTAGTCTAGGGTTCAGCCTGGCCATTATGAATTTTTTTTTTTTCTTACAAAGCTTCTCCAGTGATTGTAATGTTCCAAGTCAAGGTTAAGAAGCACTGAGACAAAGGGACACTGAAAACACAGAGGTAGAGACCACAAGGAAGGCAGAAAGAAGAACTAGGGGGTGGAGATTCAGACTCGGATTCAAGGAAAGTAAGGGGACCAGAGAAAGAAGAAGAGATACCCAGGGCAGGAAGGAGAGGACAGGGGAAAGGGGGCCAGACTGATAGAGACAACACAGATGGTTGGGGAAGGTAGGAGAAAAGAGAAAACAAACAGGCCAGAATAAATCCAGATGGCAAGAAGCTCACTATGGGTGTATGAGATCTTACTGTGTGCCGGGTCCACTTAGCCAGGGGCCTTGCCAGAGAGGGGGATGGGGTGATAGAGAGAGGACCAAGAGAAAGAATAAGGAGACAAGGGCGACAAAGGGAACAGAATAAGGAAGGGAATTTTCACATCAGGAATGAAGAAAATTGAGCAATCACATGTGACTTGGCTCCTCAAAGCCCAGTCAGTAGTACATTGTGACCCATTTCAATAAAATCTCAGTGGGGGCAACAACCCCAGAGTTTTCATTAAGCACAACCTGGTCTTTTTCCTTTCCGCGTGCAGTTAGTTTCTAGCATCCTGAAGATGCTCTTCCTTGCGCTGTGTTGGGAGCAGGCCCGCTGGGAGGGAAGCAGGGCTCCCAGGACCTGGGAGGAATTGCTTCTTCATGGGGGGTGGGCCATTTGGCTGCTCTGCAAAGCCCCAAGTTCACCAAGGCCCCTGAAAATGAACTCTCAACAGCAGCTCCATTTTTTTTTCCTTTCCAGAAAACAATCAAAAAGAAGAGGCTGCCAAGGGAGCCCAAGAGCACAGTTATAATTAAAGTTCCCTTAGCATTTTCATTAGAAACCTGTTTTAGTGGTTTATACCTCAGCAGTAAAACCAGAGCTGCTGGGTGGCTTCTCATGGCCCAGGGTCTCAGCAGGAGCAGAAATTTGCTTTGATCACAACAAAAAATTGCACATTGTGATAAGTGGGCCATAATGAGGGGTAAATACTTCTGATACTAGACTGGGTCCCCACTCGCCTCACACATCAAGAGCTGTTTCCTAAAAATCAAAGGAGCCACCATTTGTGCTCAGTGACTCAAACTCACAATTAGCGGGAGATGTTCTTCGAGCAAATTCCGGTGGGAGCGCTGTTTGTCCACATCTACACATCTTCACCTACAGTCAGCCACCCGGCCATGTAGACGGGGACCTGACGGCCGCAGCTCTGAAGATACAGAGAGGGAACTCACCTCCCAATGGAAAATAAAAAACAAATTTAGGCTCCTAGGAACTTGAGCTTGGGGCACTAACTACACAAGTTCTGTGCTATAGGCGCTACTGCCCATCTGGCCAGTCCTGACTCTGTTTGGACCAAAAAGAAGGTCAACTCACCACAGACCCACCACGATGACTGCCACTCACACTGCCTTCACTGTGGGCCATGCGCTACTCCCAGCGTCCTGAGTACTTTACAGACAGTAACTTGTCAAATCCTCAACTCGACCCTATAAGGTAAGTCTTGTTACTAGATTCATCTTACAGATGAGGAAATCAGAGTCCAGAGTGGTGGAAGTCATTCCCTAAGAGAGTTGGCAGTGGTGAATTTGGGATCAAACCCAGCCAGACACTGACTCTTACCATTCTACCGTGCATTTAAAAGTTTCCCTCCTTCTCTTTCCCTCCGTCTTCTTTCCCCCCACTTTGTGTGTGTGTGTGTGTGTCTGTGTAAAATATCTTGAACCTGGAGCCCAAAGTGTTAGGTCTGGTTTGGATGAGAGATATGGGAGAGATTTAAATTAAGTGTCAATTCACTACCATTAAATATTTACTGAGCATTTACTGTGTGCCACTTTCTATGCCTAGAGAGAGATTGGAGAGACATACTAGATGGGACCAAGCAAAGTCAGGTGTATTCTGCTCTAGAATCTCTTAACATCCCTGCCATAAAAATATGACCATCTACTTGGGAGGCAAGACACACAGGTGCAGGCACACTTACCCAGACATACGTACAACCAGCAGCAACGTGAAAGATAATTTTGGCTAAAAGAGACCTGGGAGATCAAATTCAATGTTCTCGTTTTATAAGTTGTGCCCAACAGCCCTATTGGACTGCAGCGACATGCGAAGGTCACCTGATCCACTGCCCCTCATTAGGGGTAGTTTGAAGGCAGCACGTGGTGAGTGTGAAGTATTTGCCAGTCATATGGCAGTAAATGGCAGAAAGTCATCCCCTGATGGCTAAACCATGAGTCTCCCATGCTAGCGGCAATCTGCCTTTCCTGTGAGAAAACCCAGAGCTTACCCATAAAGATGTGACTGGGGAGTTTTCGGACACGCAGACAAACCTTGAATCAAGGGATGTGGATGAAATGTCAGAGAGACAAGATGGAAGGGGTGACTTTATAGGCCAAGGGTCTTGGCTGGAGAACAGAAATGAATTGCCCAAAGAGCCAGATGAAGAGTGTCCATCCTCTAATGCTATAAGATCGTAGGATTCGGTCTCAAGAATAGCTCTACTGTAGACCTCATATGCTTCCTTTGATTCGCATTCTCCAGCCACCTCAGTGAAAGGCAACCCCCTACTCGTCCTTGTTCAGGTCAAAAATCTTAGAAGTTATCTTATGAGTAATAAAAAATCCCCGACCCCTGGGACTTAACCTATAAACCTTAGGAATTTCTGGAGCAACAGGATTATCTTTGTGATTAACTCAGAATGGGCTGGTCACACCAGAAAGACCAAGCATGTGATTGGAAGGTTAGGACTTTGAGTTATGTGAGATCAGCCTGACCTCCAGAGGGAGGAGAGAGAAGCCAGGAGTGGATCCTCTGGGCAGTGATTCCATCAACCCTGTGTATGTAATGAAACCCCAATAAACACTCTGGACACTGGGCTCAGGTAATCTTCCCTGGTCGGCAGTACTCCGAGTATTGTCATATGTGGGTGGTCAGAGGTCAATGCACCCCGAAGATGAAAACTCTACATTTAAAACCCATGCTGTCTTCACCCCACGCAATTTTTTTAAATTCTAATTTGTTACCTTTTGCTATTATAAAACTGGAATCCTAAGTATGGAGCTTCTGGTTAGTTCTAGAAGTCTTTTCAGTGAATTACTGAACCTGAGAGTGGTCATGGGAACCCACAAATATCTAGCCAGCTGGACAAGAGTAAGGGGATCCCTGAGGACCCCTGAATTTTCAGCTAGTGTCTGAGGCAAGAACAGTTTTGCGGAGGACTGTGCCCTTCATCTGTGAAATCTGGCTTAACTCCAGGTACCCCGATACCTCTATTTCTCTTACATCTCCCATCCTATCTGCCAAGAATTCCCACTGGTTCCAATTTCAAAGTACCTCCAGAATCTGGTCACTTGCCACAGTCTCCACTGCTTCCACACTGGCCTAAACCACAGGTCTCCCATTATGGATGACCGCTTAGCTTTCCAAATCATCTTCCTTGCTTCTACTCTTGCCCCTTCATCTTAGCTCTTCTCAACACAGCATCCAAAGTGAACCTGTTAAAACCTTATTCAGGTCAGGTCACTCCTCAGCTTACACCCTCCAATGGCTCAACATCCAACCCCAAGAAAAATACCAAGTCTCTACCATGTTTCCCCAGTAGCTGGTCCCCTCACCACTACTTTTCTCTACCTCATTTCATACACCCCGTCTTCCCTGGTTTTGCTCAAGCACATGAACATCCCAGGTGTGCTCCCATTCTAGGGCTTTTGTAGCTTTGTGCCCTCTACCTGGAATGCTCTTTCCCTATATACCCATGTGGTTCACTCATTTCCTCACTTCCTTTGAGTCTCTGCTCAAATGTCACTTTCTCAACACACCCTTGCTGACTGACCACCCTATTTCGAAGTCAACGCCCATGTTTTGGTTTTCTCTTTAGCACTAATTACCTTTTGGCATGCTATATACCTAATATTTG
Source organism: Potos flavus (assembly GCA_028534135.1). Classification (NCBI taxonomy): domain Eukaryota; kingdom Metazoa; phylum Chordata; class Mammalia; order Carnivora; family Procyonidae; genus Potos; species Potos flavus. The sequence continues at coordinate 85,975,939 of CM052883.1, read as the reverse complement.
TAGTATTTTTAAATTTTATCACCCTCCCCTCCATTAGGCTATAAACTATAATGACAGGAATTTGTCTATTTTATGCTCAGTCTCTAGAATACCCACTGGCATTTAGTGACCCCTGGACAAATTTTTTAAATTTAAATTTTATTTTAAAAAATTTAAAAATTATTTTAAAATTATTTTAAAAATTATTTAAATTTTTTAAATTTTAAATATTGCACGATGAATCCCTGTTCAGCAAGTAAGTTCAGGTTCTCTTCGCTTTTGGGAGAGAAGGCAAAAACTGGTGCAGCCACTTTGAAAGACAGTTTGCCTATAAAGTGGCACAGACCTACCATACCACCCAGCAGTCCCATCCCTACTTACCCATGAGCTAAAAAGCTATATTCACATAAAAGCTTGTATGCAAATATTTATAGCAGTCTTATTCATAATTGCCCCCAAACTGGAAACAACCAAGATGTCCCTCAACAGGTGAATGAGTGAGTACAATTTAGCTTTTTCTGCAGCATCCTTATCCATCAGGACTATGTTGATCTGCGGATATAAACACTGGCATCTAAATAGATGTCTTTCTTTAGTCTACATTTCTATTTTAAATAATTGTATTGGCACTTGAGGTGTTTTGGTTTTTTTTTTAACACTAATCTCCCCAGGTGATTGGTGGGAGTCCACCCTAAGAGATGAACTCACTCTCACAGCGCTGGTGTTAAGGGTGCGGGACACTGCATAGACTTGGGTGATGTCATCAAATCAAGTTTCATTTTGCTGCAATCTCTGGACTTCTGGGGAGTTCCGAACTCAGTGTCTGCCCTTGCAGTCCCCATGCAATACCCAGTCCCAAGGCTTTGAATTGGGTGGGTAGACACCAATGGGCCAGCTGTCCCCAGGTCCTGCTGCACTCCTCATTCTGCCCATGTAGGAACAGGTGCCAAGTGCTTGTCAAAGGTCACATCGCTAACTAGCACCCCAGGACTGGTCCTCTAAGGGCCGGACCATCAGTCATCGCTATTATGTGTGTGCACCTATGTAAGTAAGTGTAACTTCAACCTCAATAATTCTGTTGTCTCCTCTGCCTAAACCTTTCCTTTTCATTCCTATTCCTTAGATTTCTCTTCCTGATCTGATAAGCAGTAAACTTGCTAGCTAGGAAATGCTGGCAATGAAAACAGAGATCAGTCAGTGTGTGCTTTGTTAAAGCATTACCTTTCTGTGTTTGGCATTTGACCTTCTATTCCTCTTGAACTCAGTACCATGTCAAAGAATAAGTGAGAAACTCAGTTTGTGAGTTAGCTCTACTGTATGGAAGAAAAAAAATGGGAATAGCTTAATTTTTACCAAGGCATACTTCTGCTTCAGATGAATTTTCACAAGAGTTGGCACGCACATAGGGATTACAGAGAAATGACAGGGCATGAGCCCTTTGCCCCACATAATAAATTACAAGGCCTTTGCCACCTTCTCTCTTTTCTTAATAAAACAAAGACCCAAACCGATCACTGAGATAGAGCTGCCCCTTTTCTTACAGAAGCAGGGAGGAAAGGAAGAACTCCTTCAAGTTGAATGTAACTTTGATCTTTATGAGTCTGACACTTAAAGCAACAGGGCACCTATTATTTGGGCAATCACTGATGTCTTTATCTGAAAAATGGTAAAACTAATCAGTTTTTAGTAATACTCTTCAATTAAAAAACAAAAACAAAAAAACAGAGAGAGAAGAAGGAGGAGGCCAGGACCCACAAACTAGCTCCGTCCAGAAACAGAGGCCACTTCTCCTAGTGACTTCTACGTGCACAGTCCAAATGCTCTTTGATGTGATAGAGTACGCAGGAGATCTCTGCTCTGGATACGACATCCAGGCTGAAACTCAACAGGGAGCATGGTGCCTATTAGTTCAAATAAAATTAGCTTGAAGGATATGAAAATTTTATCAGATAAGCAGAATTAATTGAAATTACATCTCTGCCTAGAAGATACGCACACAGAAAAAAGATCAGATACTACGTGACAATTAAAATCTCATTATGCATCTTGTCCCCAGTGATCCATGGGAGATTTGAGAGCTGGAAGAGGAAGGCTGAGCCTCTTGGCTCTGCACCTGATGTGGTGGAAACCTGGTTGCCAGGTAACCCATTAGTAACCAAGGAGGCAGAAGGGCTGGGGGAGAACACTTGCCAGAAAGGCATCTCTTGGCTTTTGTTGCACATGCAGCCTATGATTCCCTACTCGGACCTACCTAACACAACACAGTCACTGAAAAGGGGAAAAGCTGTCAGTCCGTTTTCTTTGGCTTACACAACCCATCAGGACCAGTCTGATGGATTTTAAAAAAATTGATCAACTTAGTCCATCAGTTGTTTTGGCACTGAAAAAACAGATATTACAGTTAGAGGGGTTCTAAGGTGAGGCTGGATCAAGAGCCTGGCAGATTTGCCCTTGGCTCTCTTCTGCTTGGTTCCTCCATCTTCCTGCCTGTGGCTGATTCTATTTTCCAAAGGTCACTGCAACAGTATCTCCCATCCCACATCCTCTTCTGCAATGTGTCCCCATCGAGAGGTGGAGTCCAATCCTCCTCTCCATGGGTGCAAATTGGGACTACTTCTACCAATGGTGTATGGTGATAGTGACCCTGTGGGACCTCCGAGGCCATACATAAAACAAGGAGTTTCTCGGGCGCCTTGGTGGCTCAGTTGGTTAAGCATCTACTTTGGGCTCAGGTCATGATCCCAGGGTCCTGGGATCGAGCCCCACGTCAGGCTTTCTGCTCAGTGGGGTGTCTGCTTCTCCTTCTGCCTCTTTGTGCCTTATCAAATAAACAAAATCTTTAAAAAAATGGAGTTTCTGCCTTGTTCACTGGAATATTTGAGCTTGAAGCCCTGAACCTCAATGTAAGACTTCAGCCTGAATCCCTAGAGGCCGCCATGCTGTGAAGAAGCCAAGTGACAAGTCATCGTCTCACTGGTTTCAGCAAATTGGTCTCACAGAAGTGAGTGTAGCAGCCTCCAGATAATCCCGGCCCCCAACCACCTAGTCAGCCCCCAGCCTCTATGTTTTCCTAGCCGAGGTCCCAGACCTTCTGACAGGGCCCCGTCCTGACCTACAGAAACCATCAGCACAATATATTCGTTGTTGGTTTAAGCCCCTAAATTTTGAGGAGGTAGTTTATCTTACAGCAATAGTAACCAAAATAAGACCCTTAACTACAGTGATAATGTGATATAGTAAGAAATACATATTTTGTCCTATGGTTCCTCACACAGAGCTTCTAAAGCCCTCAGAATTTCCTGAGTGAGAAGGATGAGAGGAGTGTTTTGTTATTCACAATAAGCTCCTTTCAGCCATACCTGTGTTTATGCCCTTGGAGGATGGGGCTGGCTGCCAGAGGAACCAACCAGGTGACCAGAGGGTTGCAACTTCGAGCCCCCTCCCCACCTCCAACCTCTGGAAAGGTTAGAAGGCCTGGCAATTCAGTTAATCATCAATGGCCAGTGATTTAAATCAATAATGCCTATGCAATAGAACCTCCATAAAAACCTTCGGCAAAGGCGATCAGAGAGCTTCTTGGCTGCTAAACACATCCACATGCCAGAAGGGTGACGAACACCAGCTTCACAGGGACAGAAGCTCATTGGCTCTGGACTCTTCCACACCTAGCCCTGGGACCACTTCATCTGGCTGTCCATTTTTATCTTTTATAACATCCTTTGTAATAAGGGGATAAAGGTAAATAAAGTGTTTCCCTGAGTTCTGTGAACTGTTAGAGCAAATTATCAAACCTGAGGACAGGGTCAGGGAACCCCCAATTTGTAGCCAGGTCAGACAGAAGCGTGGGTAACATGAGAATCCATTACTTGTGTCTGGCCTCTGGAGTAGGGGGCAGGCTTTTGGAACTTGACCCTTGAACCTGTGGGGTTGGTACTAACTCTAGTGTCAGAATTGAATCCTAAATTGTAGGACACCCAGTTGATGTCCACCGAGAACTGGAGAATTGCTTGGTGTGGAAAACCCGCACGTTTGGTGTCAGAAGCATTAGGAGTAGAGGAAAAGTCTTCCTTTAGCCACTCTTCCCTCCCACCAGCGGACAGAGAGTTTAGAGTGCTTGCTGAGGAGGGAGAAGGTGTGGAGACTCCCTTGTAATGGAGCCAGACCAGTCCCCAAAGACCTGTGATCCCGAGACTGCTAGCCACTCTGAGCCTTAATGAACTCCACCATTATGCCCCTCGCAGTCACCACTGCCTCTTCCCTCCTCCCCTGCCTCCCACCTTCTCAGCCACCCAATCCATTCTCCTAGGCTAACCCTTGCAGTCTTCAGTCCGATGCAGAGACCCCACACTTCACGAGCTGCGCAAGAGACCTTGGCACCACTAGCATGAAACTCACCAACCTTAAGGAAGCTGCTTTTCATTCATTACTTTTGTCACGACTCTTTAAGTTCATCATAAACTGCCCTCTAAGGGCGCCAGGGTGGCTCAGTCAGTTAATCGGCTGCCTTCGGCTCAGGTCATAATACCAAGGTCCTGGGACCAAGCCCCAAGTCAGGCTCCCTGCTCAGCAGAGAGCCTGCTTCTCCCTCTCTCTCTGACTGCTGCTCCCCTTGTTTGTGCTCTCTCTCTCTCAAATAAATAAATAAAATCTTTAAAAAAATTAAAAAACTAAACTGCCTTCTATTTTCCATCACCAGGAAGTGCACAGACAGGGGAAAATAACTTATTTTAACATTTGTTCAGGACAAACCTAAACCAAAAGGAAAACCTGTTCTAATTTTTCTTCCCAAGTATTTTACCATGGCTCAAGGCCAGTGACACAAGATAAATGTATACTTGGATGAAGGCCCTTACCCTAGCAATGGCCCCAGCGACGAGAGAGAGCTGCTGTATATAGTATCCTGGTTCTTGGGCTAGTATGCAGAGTTAGCTGAAAGTAACTGAGGAAACAGCCAAAGAGCCACAGATCTCCTCGTGTGCTATAGAATCTTGCTTTCTATGCTTTTGTCTGGAAACACACACACACGCACACAAAACAAAAAACAAAAAAAACAAAAACAAAACAAAAAACAACCTAGTACAACCTCACTGAAACACTATCAGCAGGCACAGCGACCAACCTGGATTAGAATCACCTTAGACCACCCTTATCCCTCCTGAGCCAAAGCTTTTAAATGCAGTCCCCACTGGAGGGCTTGAAAAATCTTCTTCACCGTGGGAAGAGATCTTCCATCTTTTAATGCTGCCAACCGGAAAACCAGATTCAATGTACAAACGTGCTCTTAACACAACTGGAGAGCTTCCCAAATTTTAAAATTCCACTCTCCACTGCAGCCAGTTCATTATGTCAGAGAGATTTCCTGTCCCCGCACAGCAGTTAACTTGAAAGTCTAAAGAACCAAACTAACTGGTTTCCTGAAGAAACCAGAAATTTTGCCAGAAGTCATTTTAAGCCCGGTCAAAGAAGCAAATCGAGAATCCCACACGGTGAGCACAGATCTACTATTTCAGCCAGTTCCATATGAATTCCAAGACCTGGGATTCTGTGCTCCGTACAATAATGCCCCTAGAATATTTCTAATTATAAGCTCGAAGGCTGTATCACCCTGTGGTGTAAATATGGAACGTGAGGTTTGTCAGGGCACTTACAGAAGTTTCGCTATGGAAACAACCTGACTGATGTCTCTGCAAGAAGGTAGTAGTTGAAGTTGCTTAATTGTCTGATGCCACATAGGATCTCAAGGGAGCCTCCAAAGGGTGCCTCAAACCCCTAAATCCTCAGGGGTGCCACTAAACACATCTGACAGCAGATGGTACATCACGATCCTTCTAAGGAGAAGAGGACAGGACAGAAGCAACTCTTCTGTAAGCCGGCATGCTCTTCCTCACGCAGATGCTGGCCTCTGTCTCCACGCCAGAAGGTTCTGCAGTGGGGCTCACTGAATAATGCAGGCAGCTGCGTCTGCGTGCAAGTGCGGGAGCAGTCGAATCCCCAACATGCTACTCTGGGTCATAAACAGCGCCTAGAAGTGTGGCAAGTGGACGGCTTTATTTTATTTCTTTTTTGCATCCTTTTTTTTAAAGTATTGGCGAAGACAGCACAAATATTTTACTTTCTTTGAGGAATACCGAATGCTACACATCCCTGTGATTAACACATGCATTAGCTCAAGCAGAAGCCGACTTGCCCTCCCAGCAGCAGCTCAGGATTCCTGCCCGGGGCAGCAGCCGTGAAGCAGAGAGCGCTAATGGGTGCATTAATGAAGTTTCGCCCTGGAATTGGTCGCTCAGAGACGGGCATTCAAAGACCTGCGTAGGAGCCCTATCGCTGGGACTTGATTCCTCCCTCTTCCACCCCTCTCTCCCACCCCAAAATCAAAGCAACTAAGGGTCAACCCAAGAGACCCCGCCTTGTGGGGCGCAGGAGTGCAGAGGGGCAGCGGCGGGCTCATGCCTGGCAATGCATTTCCAGATCCAGAAGGTCAGGAGGTAATTGGAAAGCATCCTGTTGGCCCAGCCTCCTGGACTCCCCACCCCCGCGAAGAGCACCGGATCAATCCCTCCTGTCCTGGCATTCTGCTCCAGCCCTAGTCACGTGCCCCCCCCCCCCCGGGGCACCAGACACCGCATCCGACGCTAGGTTCGGTCCGGAGAGCAGGGATCCTCCCATGAACAAGTGCAACAACCAAGGGTGGGGGATGGGGCTGCATGATGCACCTGCCTCTGGGTCCTCAAGACGTGGACTGGGGATCCGCGCAGAGAAAGCCGCTTTGGGGCAAGTTTGGAAATGGGTGCAAAGGCAACTCATCTCAATCATCCTGAAGCCTAGAGGGAAATAAATCCCTGCGCTTTGATTAATGTGGCCAGTGGGTTCTGCCTCAGCCAGATAGGGGCTGCCTCGGGCAGGGCCAGGGCCCCCGTGGGAGCCAGCGGGCACTCTCACCAAGGGTTCAGAACAAGGGGCGGGAGGGTCATTGGGGGAAGGTCATTAGGAGAAGCGCCCCCCCCCACAAACTAGGACCCCCAGCAAGCCCAGGGGCTATATGATTTCTGAGGGCCCCAGAAGAATGCAGAAGTACCTGAGGAAAGTGATGGAGGGGGGACATTATCTCAAATCAGTGCAACATCTCTCATGGGTGGAAAGGCTTAATTTTTATTTACATAGGAGCTCCTGGTATAGTAAAAAGAATGCCGAGATACCAAAGCAGAGCCAAAATATTGGTGTATTTTTGTGTGGACTCCTCTCAGGGGGTCTATGAATAGACCCTGTCCTGACTGGGGGGTGGGGTGGGGGTGGGGAGCAACAGAATAACCTGCCCAGGTCACAGGCATCCCCTCCCCCATGTCCAGGTTGTTGACAAGGCTTTTGAGATCTGTGGAAATCAGTCACCTGGGAACTCTCTCTCCAATTGTTCCACATCCATAAACATGATTTCACAGATTATCCAAATGAATGCCGCTAGATTAAGAGGATTATTCAAGTTTGGAAGAGCAAGCACTGTTTGGTAATCCTGTAATAGGTACCCATTTCCTACCAAATTGCCTTGGAAAGCCTCATTTGCATCGAGCCCATCTGCTTTTCCAAACAGGGTGGTCTTTCTTAGAAGCCTACACAAGTGGGTAAAATCCCCCAATCCTTTTATCTTCACTTTGGAAATGAAACCATATTTTTATTCAGAAAGAGCCAGACACTTAGCCAGACTTCCCCTCCCCCAGAAAGCCAGCCAGACCCGGCTTCCTGCGAAGGGGGCCGAGAATCCCAAGCCCCCCACCCAGGGTACCTCTCTCAGCCTTTCTGGCAATGGAGTGAAAACCCTAAGTATCCAAGTATCCTCTACATCACCTCTTGCTTCAGCATCTTCCTTCCTAGAGAATATTAAGTTGCTCGAATGTGGGGTGGCCTGCCGCTGTGGGCGTTCTTCCCTAGTTTGTCTATTAATCAGCTGAATGCTTTCTGACAGTCTGTTTGCCTTAGTGAGTAATGCTCAGGGCTTTCGGGGATGCCTCCCACCTAACATTTAAAAAATAAATTGTCTGATCACAGCTCTCTGGTCCCAAGGCTTCTGTTATTAGCCACCACTCCCCCTTTTCCTTCGGCACAGAGGTCATGTGCCCTCTGGCCTTGGCTTGATGGGCACGGTCCCTCCACGTTCAAGTACAGGTTTTCTTTTAAAAGCCACTCAATTCTTTCCCCCTCCCAATAAGGAAAAGCTCACCTACTCATGGCAATTTTAAAACTTCTCACAAATTCTTTGTGACTCCCTCCCTGAAAACGAGTGGTGTGTGTCTCTTCCTGCCCGTGACCTGCTTGTCACTCTTTGAATGAAATAGAACCGGCCTCCGAGGCTGGGGCGGAAAGGGCCACAGAGTTTGCACCTGCTTCTCCTGGATACCTGCCCAGGGCCCGGACTGCTCTGTGAGGAGCCTGAGGAAGCCTGGAGTACACGCAGAGCCCACGAGAGGGCCCTGGCTAACAGCCTCAGCTGAGGTTTCCCACGTGTGAGTGACTACACTTCTAGGTGATTCCAGCCGCCAGGGCAGGGGTTGGGGGAGTCAGATCACTTCCTGCCAAGAATATTTCCTGCCTGAGGCCTGCGACAAGAAGGAGCAGTCATCCCTGCTGTGCCCTGTCCTGATTCTTAATACATGTAATTCATTAGAAGAAAATGGGCCCGTACTAATTAGGCACCAGGTTTTTCTTTTGTTTTTTAAGATTTATTTGAGAGAGAGAGAGAACAGTGGGGAGGGGGAGAGGGAGAGAGAGAATCCCAAACCAACTCCCCAATGAGCACAGAGCCCAACACAGGGCTTGATCCCAGGACCATGAGATCACGACCTCAGCCAAAAATCAAGAGTCAGATGCTTAACCCACTGAGCCACCCAGGCGCCCCTAGGCACTAAGTTTCAGAGTGCTTTGTTTTGCAGGAATAACAAGTGAAATGTCCCCCCAAACCCTCTGTCTCCCTTTAAGTTCAGTCCCTATGAATTCATAGGGCACTACAGAATATTAACCTTAATTAACAGGTTCTTAGAATAGTCTTTTCCTTTTAAGACAGATGAAATGTGCCCAACTTTGGGGGGCTGGCCACCCTTCTTTATGAGCGGGATGTGTGTATGCTAGGGGAGAGGACAATCTCAGGCTGAAAAAAGTCATTGCTAGCAAAAAGTCCAGTAGCTTAGGAACTTTTTGACCCACGCTAAGAGACACATTTTACATTGTTACCCAGTAAACAAACACACAGCGTACCAGGAATACACTTCAGGAAACCGTTATGTACTACTTGTGAAAAGTTCTGATCCTCTGTTCACCCTTTTCCAACACTTGTTATAAACCACTAAATCTGCTTCACAACTCACTGATGGGTGCCAACCCCCAGGTGGGAAAACTCTGCTTTGAGTAGTGAGGTCCCAGAGAGGTGGGAGAAGCTGGCACAGCTAGGAGGGGTCCATGTCTGCCAGCCGTAGGGTCCCAGGGCTCACAGATGCTCAGCCAACTTGACCTTACCGCCACAGATCATGCCTGCAGCTCCGTGAGGATCTAAGGGCATGACTCGACCAGGCACGGGGTCTATATTGTTTTTCCCCAGCTCTACCCTCGTCTGGAGAAGACAGCCAGCAAACAGGCGTCTGTCCCCAGGAGTGGCTCTCAGACTGTAGCAGAACCTGGACTGGATCCTGGCGGAAAAACCAAGCGGCACTCGGAGACTAAGAAGGGAGAGAGATTTATTCACCGGTGGACTCAGAGGAGATCCTTCTCCAAAGATCTGAGCCCCGAGCACAAGCAGGGAGGGTAATTTATATCCTCCTCCTCGCGCATACTTGGCATTCTGGCACGCGAGAGGAACAGGGTAGGAGAGAAGAACC
>CM052883.1:85952457-85965597 GCA_028534135.1 Potos flavus | reverse complement strand
GAAGGGCTCTGAGACAAGGACTGGAGTTCCCTTGCCAGTTTGGTCAGCCGGCTTAAAGTACAGTTTTTCCCCATCAAGACCAAGTTTCATGCAGAACTGAAATAAAGCCTTCCTGAAAGGTGAGTTGCAAATCACTTAAGAATTATATTGTGCCACTTCTTCCTCACAGAATCCTGAATTGAAATACCGTAGCTCACGAGGATCTTTAAGAATCAAGTCTCCATCACTCAGGCAGGGATCTAGTTTTATTCTGTATCTGAAGCACAGCCTCCTCCCTGAACAGCCCCTCCCCCAAGCAGTACGTGGTCCTCAGAGAGAGGCAACCACATGCAGGGAGGCAGACCTCCTCTTCACTCATCACCTGTAGCTTTGACTCACGCCCGGTCATTGCCAGCTGCCATGGTGTGCAACGGGCCCCAGAGGACAGCTGGCTGGCCCTGTCTCCCACACACCTGTCACTTAATCCCTGCTCAGATGGCTGCCAGGTGACCCCAGCAGCAGCAGACCAAGCCAATCAGTACCTGTCTCCTAGCCACAGGGCCTTCCTCCCTAGCTGGTTTGAATTCCTTTGTTTTTTTGTTGTGGTTTTTTTTTTTTTTTTTTTTTAAAACATTTGCAGTAAATACCACAGTCAGTTAAGAACTCAGTAAAACTAGAGCTCACACACACATTCTTATTTGGATAACTAGTTGAAAGAAAGAAAAGAAGAAGAAAGAAAAGGAAAGAAGGAAGGAAGGAAAGAAAAGAGGAAAGGAAAGAAAGAAGGAAAGAAAGGAAAGAAAGGAAAGGAAGAAAAAGAAAAGAGAAAAGAAAAGAGAGAAGAGAAAAGAAAAAAGAAAAAAGAAAAGAAAAAAAGAAAAAAGAAAACTACTCCTACAGGAAGATGGGCCCTGGGAGCATCATACTTCATTAGCCACTTAATAAAAGCTTCTCAATGGTGATAATTCCTTCCCTGAAGAGGGTGACTGTGAAAACCACTTTGGTTTCTTTAAATATTTTTGCTTCTTCCAATTAGTTTTGGAGACCAACTATTTTGCCCATAAACCTCAGGGCTTTACTCCCTCCTGATCTAAACTGCATTTTCTAAACTGCATATTCAGAGTCAAGCCCTAGGAGCTGTGGGGTCTGTCTGCCTGAAACTTCTGATTCTAGTTTCTTGATCTTTGATATGGAGAACACTAGAAAGATATAGAGGAAGGAGCATGAGAAATGATAATGAGGTCACTAGCCAAAGGACATGTTTTTGTTCCCAAAGTATTATTTTAAAACCTCTATAAGGCCTTCCAAAGCCATCACATAGCTTCTGGAACCCCTGAACCTGTTAGGTGTTTTTCTAGATCTAATCAAGGTCCTTCTTCCCCTTAAAAAAAAAAAAAAGAAAAGGGCACCTGGGTGGCTCAGTGGGTTAAAGCCTCTGCTTTCGGCTCGGGTCGTGATTCTAGGGTCCTGGGATCAAGCCCCATGTCGGGCTCTCTGCTCAGTGGGGAGCCTGCTTCCCTCTCTCTCTGCCTGCCTCTCTGCCTACTTGTGATCTCTCTCTCTGTCAAATAAATAAATAAAATCTTAAAAAAAAAAAAAAGTCACTACTTTCCAATAACCCTGTGAAGACCCCCAACTGAGTACTGTGTCAAATGGAAACAAATCTCTAACCGAGGATTTGAAGATTTCCTGCCAAGTAGCTGCTCTTACTCTGGTCTCCTGGTCTCCTGTTAAATCAAACTGATTTAACAAAATGAAACCCATAGAGAGAAAGTCACTGCAAAACTAAGATACTCAGTCTTCATAAAATCTGCTCTGCTCCAAAGGTTTCCCCGACCACTGCCACATTTTTTGTTCCTCTAATCCAAACACAATTTTTTTTTCACCTTTAGACTACTTTAAAGAAGTCAGTTTTACTGTCAATGTCTGATCAGAAGAAATAATCACAGAGCAGGATTTGAATAGCACACACTGTTTTTGATTCTAATACCTGGCTTGGGACATGGTCAAACCCCCTGTGACTAAGGGGTACCCAATGAAATATGCTGGTGGATTCTCTGTATCATAGCCAATAGTGACTAAGTATACAATGAAACAGACCTTCGCTTTCTAAAGATGCCATTCCTGACCCATGACTGGGAACATGGATTGGCGAAATTGACAGACTTCTTTCCGGCCATCTACACCTTCCAGCTCAAGTTTCCCGTGATGGGAAGAATGACTCTCTGTCAAGTGAAAAGAAACTGGTGCTATCATGGGCAAACTTTTCAGGACTGGAAGTAAAGCCAATTCCAAACTCATTAATGTGGTCCCTTTTTCCAACTGAAGCAACACAAACAAACATTAATGAAGTGCTAGGCACTAGGTTACTCGTTGGATTTTTTTTTTTTTTAAAGATTTCATTTATTTGAGAGAGAGTAAGCATGAGTAAAGGGGAGGGGCAGAGGGAGAGGGGACATAGACTTCCCACTAAGTGGGGAGTCTTTCAAGGGGCTCAGTCCCAGGACCCTCAGATCATAATCTTAACCAAAGGCAGACAGATACTTAACCTACAGCCACCCAGGCACCCGTTGCGGGATTCTTAAAACAATCCCAAAAGGCTTCCATTCCCATTTCACCAAGGAGTAAACTATTAGAGACTTTACCTGTGGAGCCAGGACTCAAAGCCCAAGATTTGCCTCCACAGCCCCTATTTTTAGTCATTTTGCTAACACAGCCTTTTGTAACACAATTTCCAGAAGCTCTGAATTAACAGCACTAGGTAGGTTAAAATTTTTCTAACCTAAGAGAAATGAAGAAAGCATTTCAGCAGCAGACTGAAACTTCAGGTATTTGACAACCAATTATCCCAGTATCACATAACCCTTAGGTCTTGTCAAAGAGACCTCAGCCCCTTCATTCCCCTCTTGGAACTTTGAATGTTAACATTTAAGAACAATAAAATACAATGTGCTTCATGCGGGAGAATATTTTAGGATAAATCAGAGGAGACAAATTACACACTTTCTCAACAGATTCTAAAAAGATGTTTGCTCAGAAATCCAACAATGACAACTCAATTTTTCATCAACTCAGTCCAGTAGCCTCTTAACTGAAATGTCGGCCAAAAACCAGGCACTAAGAGCAAAATATGTGAAGCAAAACCTGGGAGAACTGAAAAGAGAAATCAACAAATTCTGAATTCCCCCCTCTCCACAACAGAGCTAAAGAGAAAATCATCATGGAAACGGAATCGGCACCACCGTCCCTATCAACAGAACCAAATCAAAATTTATACACTACTCCACCCAACTACAGCAGAATCCATTTTTTTTCCCCAAGTTCCTACAAAACATATACCAAAAATTCCCCATATCCTGGGTCAAAAAAACCCCAAACCTCAACGAATTTCAAAGAACTGAAATTCTACAGTTTGGCTATAATGAAATCAAACTAGAAATCAGAACAGAAAAATAACAAAATTCTCCATACACTAGGACACTTAACATACTTCTAAAAATCCATGGACCAAAAAGGAAGTCTCAGGAGGAATAAAAAAATTCATTGATTTGAATTGACTGAAAATGAAAATGCCACCAATCCATATTTGTGAGACACCGAGAAGATAGTGCTGAGAGACTATTCTATAGCACCAAAACCATACATTAGGAAAGAGGAAAAGCCTCAAATTAATAATCTAAGCTTCTACCTCAGGGATCCCAAAAACAAAACAAAACAAAAAAACAGCAAAATAAACCTCAAGCAAGCAGAAGGAGATAAAGAGCAGAAATACACGAAGCTGACAACACAAGAGAGAAAATAAATTAAACAAAGGGCTAGCTCTGTGAAAATATCAACATTTAAGAACCTCTACCAAGAAAAAAAAAGACACAAATTACCAACATAAGGAATGAAACAGGAATATAAAGAAATATTAAGAGAATACTATAAACTTCTACACGCATTTAATAACTAAGATGAAATAGACTAATTCCTCACAAAACCCTACCACAACTCACATAAGATAAAATAGTATTATTGGCATAAACCTGTGACTATTAAGGAAATTGAATTTTTAATTAAAAAAAAAAATCACCAAAAAAGAAATCTACAAGTCCAGATGGTTTTACTGAAGAATTTTACCGAATGTTCAAAGAATGAAGAGCAATTCTACACAATCTCTTTCAGAGAAAAGTGGAAGGAACACTTTCCAGTTCATTTTGTCAGGCTAATATTATCCTGATACCAAAATCAAAGACAGAACAACAATAATAGAAAAAACTAAAGAACAGTATCAGTTACGTATATAGATGTAAAGATCATTAACAAAATATTAGCAAATAGAATTCAGGAATATAGTTTTTCAAAGTATACACTACAACCAGTAAGGTTTATTCCAGAGGTGCAAGGCTTATTCGTTATTCGAAAAATCAATGTAATCCTCTATATCAACAAGCTAAAGAAGAAAATTTACATCCTATCATTTGATGCAGACGAAGCATTTTACAAAATCCAGTATCCATTCATGATAAAAACTCTTAGAAAAATAGGGGGGATTTTAACTTGGTAAATAGAATCTACAAAAAACCTACAGCTGACATTATACTTAAGGTAGAAAAAAAAAAAATGGGAAACAAGGCAAGGATGTCTGTTTTCACCACTCTTACTCAACATAGTGCTGGAAGTTCTAGCCAGAGCAATAATGCAAGGCCAAGAGATAAGAACCATACAGATTAGAAATAAAGAAAAACTGAAAAAAAAAAGTAAAAGAAATAAGGAAAAACTGTTCCTATTTGCAGATGACACAATTGCTTATACAAAAAATCCTAAGGTATCTAATCTCCTCCCCCCAAAAATCTACAGCTAACAAGAGAATTCAGCAAGTTCATAGGATACACGAGTAACACACAATCAATTACACTTCTACACACTAATAACAAAAACCAAAATTTAGAAGACAATAACTTAAAAAAAATCACTGGAAGAAATTACTTAGCTATAAATCTAACAAACCACGCCTAAGACTTGCATGTGGCAAACTACACAATGTGCAGATGAAAGAAGTCAAAGATTTCAACAGAGAGACAGACTGTGTTCATGGATTAGAAGACTCAACGTAGTATAGATACCGGTTCTCCCCAAACTGACAGATTTCATGCAATTCTTTACAGAATCTCCACAAATGTTTTCTGTTGATACAGACAAGATTATTCTAATATTTATATGGAGAGGCAAAAGAACTAGAATACATCTACCCAATTTCAAAACTTATAGAGCTACAATCATCAAGATGGTGTGGTATTGGCAGAGGTATTACACAGATCAATGGAACAAAATTGAGGGGGAAAAAATAGACCCATTCAAATATGGCTGACTGGTTTTTGGCAAAGGTGCAAAAACAATTCAATGGAGAAAGATAGCCTTTTCAACAAATGGTGCTGGAGCATTTGGCCATAATAGGCCAAAAGAAAAACAAAATACTGTCCTAAACCTCACACTTTATATAAAACTGGATCATAGGGGGCACCTGGCTGGCTCAGTCAGTGGAGCATGCCACCCTTGATTTTAGGGTTGTGAGAAAAAGACCCATGTTGGATATGGAATCTACTTTTTTTTTTAAGATTTTATTTATCTGTCAGAAAAAGAGAGTGAGCGCACAAACAGGGGAAGCAGCAGGCAGAGGGAGAAGCAGGCTCCCCGCCGAGCAAGGAGCCCAATGCAGGGCTTGATCCCAGGACCCTAGGATCGTGACCTGAGCTGAAGGCAGACACTTAACCAAATGAGCCACCCAGGTTTCCCTGGATATGGAGCCTATTTTTAAAAAATAAGATAAAATATCAGTCGGTTAAGCCTCTGCCTTTGGCTCAGGTCATGATCCCACGGGATCATGAGGGATGGAGTCCCTCATCGGGCTCCTTGCTCAGTGGGGAGTCTGCTTCTCCCTCTGCCTGCTGCTCCCCCTGCTTGTGTGCGCGCGCTCTCTCGCTCTCGCTCTCTCTCTCTCTCTCGCTCTTTGACAAATAGATAAAAAAAATCTATAAAGTAAAATAAAATCAATAAAATAAAATAAAATAAAATTGGATCATAGACTTAAATGTAAAATGTAAAACTGTCTAACTTTTAGGAAAAAAAAAATTCAAGATTTAGAGCTAGGCTTAGTCTTGACCCCAAAAGTGCAATCCATAAAGGGAAAGAATGATAAACGGCATTCATCAAAAGTTTTAAAGTTTTGCTGCCAAAGACCCTCTTACCAAAGTGAAAAAGCAAGCCTCAGACTGGGAGAAATTATTTTCAAACCACATATCCAACAAAGAACTAGTATGTAGACTAAATAAAGAAGTCCTAAAACTCAGCAGTAAAAAAAAAGCAATCCAATTAGAAAAATATCTGAAAGACGTGAAGAGGAGATACAGATGGCAAATCAGCCATGAAAGAGGTCCAGTATCATCAACCAGTGGAGAAATGCAAATTAAAGCCATATTGAGGTATCAATGCATAACTATCAGTATGTCCAAAACCAAATACAGCAACAGCAAGTGAAGATGCAGGGAAACTGAATTGTTATGCACTGCTGGTTAGAATGTAAAAGAGTAGAACCACTCTGGAAAACAATTTCACAGTTTTCAAAAAGTAGATCTGCAAAAAAAAAAAAAAAAAAGTAGATCTGCAACTACAATATAACACAGTAACTGTAGTCTTGGGCATTCATCTCAGAGAAATAAAAACCTAGGTCTACACAAAAACCTCTATGTAAATGTTTATAGCAGCTTTATTCAAAATAGCCAAAAATTGGAAACAACTTAGATGTCTTTCAATGAGTAAATGGTCAACCAAACGTGGTACATCCATACCATGAAATACTGTTCAGGAATAAAAAGGAACTTGCTACTCATATATACAACGACCTGGATGAATCTCCAGAGAATCATGATGAGTGAAAAAGCCAATCCTATAAGGTCACATACTAGAGGATTCCATTCGGACAACAACTCTTAAAATGACAACACTCCAGAAATGGAGAACAGATTAGAGGTTGCCAGGGCTTAAGGACAGCAAGAGTGGGACAGAAGTGGGCGCAGCTATCAAACAGTAGCATGGGCGATTCTTGAGGCAGCAGAAAGGCTCTGCCTGAATTGTATCAGTATCAATATCCTAGATGTGATATTTTATTATAGTTTTGCAAGATGTTACCGTTCAAAGAAACTAGATAAAGGGTACAAGGAATCTCTAGGTATTATCTCTTACAACTGCATGGGTATCTATATTTGACTTAAAAAGTGTGATCTAAAACCACACAGGAAGAAAACACAGATGAGTGTTTAAAGGATTGCAGGGTTGAACAGAAATTTTAAGTATCAAAATCAATAGACACGTTTATAAATAAAATGATACTGACAGGACCATAAAACCCTGAAAATTGTTGTAGGTCAAAAACCTACTCTAAGTCACTCAATGGAATATGATATTGCCATACAAAGAACAAGGAAGCTCTTTATGTAATGACAGAAAATGAACTCCAAAACTCTAAGGGAAAAACAACTGTAGCAGAGCACAAATACTACATTAGCATATGTAAAAAAAAAAAAAGGAAAAAGGAATATAGAAATTTGTGAATGTATAATATGTACAAGTCTACATACACATGAAATTGGTAACAACTGCTTTCAGGAGGGGAACCAAATGACAAGAAGGCAAGACTAGAGAGGCCGCACTTCACGAAATACTCACTGGCACCATGTGAATGTACTATTCTTCCAGGAATAATTATTAAGTATCAGAAAAATACATCATTCTTTGCATCAAAAATTTACATCATCAAAAATCATATATATAAAAAAGTATAGCATTTACACAAGTTTTAAATATAAAGAACAAAATATTAACAAATCTAATAAAAGACAGTGTAATATCCTCTTAAATATGTTCGGTAGATATTAATATATAATTATCTTGTTAACATCACGAAAAAATGTGTCAAGAACATAAAGAGGATTTTCAAATGTCGGAATACAAATGACTAGTAAACATGCAAAACAATATCCTGATTAGTAATCAAAGATGTATGTCGAAAGAGAAGTCATTTTATCTATCAAATTGGCCAAAGATTTATTAAGAGACTTTTGAAATAATATTCAGTGCTGGCAGAAATCAATCCACACAGCCCTACACTTCTGTAGGAAAGTAAGCAGCAATGACTTGTCATCAGACATCAGTAATACTCAAAATGACCAGAGAGAGAGAAATATTGAAATGTAGTACAGCACATCCTATCCTAGAATATTATATAGCCATTTATGATGACTTTGAAAAATGGCATTGGTTTACAATGTTCATGATGTAATAAAAACATCAGCATGTAAACCTGAACATATAAAGTTATGCCAATTAAAATTTTATGGCTCTCTAGCCTTCGATTTCTTGATTGCAGAAAAGCAATAAATACTTAAAATCATTAAAACCTGGTATTTAATTAACTTTTTTGCTGGGGCTCCAAAGATGTTGAATTGAGGTTCAAGAGGCTTTTCTAACCATTTGTTTTTTCTTTCAGCCCTTGAAAGCTCCCTTGCTATAGTTCTTTTCTTCCCCTCTTCCCAATATCAGTGGTAGCTGACATTCACATTCAATTAGTTTCAGAGAATCTCCTTAACCCAGCTCAGATTCTTGGATATGGAATCCTCTCTGAGCCCACTGAGCTTGTCAATCAATCCATCAGATGGGAAGGACCCAGGGGGATGGATCTTGAAGTTCAAAGGAAGAGCAAAAACCAATTTATCACCCACACACTGCTCCCACTTTGGTTCCCATGTCTGCCTCAATGGAAAGTGGCAAGTGGTTCTGATTACCTTTCCGGCACTCTGCCTACCAGGGGCGCCCCATCAGCCAACCTTGCTGGAAGGTTGGCACTCTGTCCTTGTACAAATGTTCTGCTTGAAAATGCCCGGGGCCGCTCTCCTTTCCACTCTCTCCACATCACTCTGAAACCTTCCTGATTGCATTTCTTTTTTAGGAATCCAAGGTGTCGCTCAACAAAATGAGAAACAACCAGTGAACTGGGTAATCACGACAGCTTCCCTGGTCAGTTGCTGCCACAAATGTGGAGACAAAGGAAGGGAGGAGGAGGAAACGAAAGTTTTAAGGATCTTCCAAAATCTTTGAAAATAATCTGTTTCACATTTCCCAACATTCTCTATCTCCATGCTTTACCCAGACTGGCCTTCCAATCTGGAAACCTCAGCCTGCCTCTGAGCAGTTCTGAGACAGAGTAAGAGTTTGTGAGGCAGCCCTATACATGGGCAGTAGGGGAGCCATAACTAGACATTATAGCTGCTGGCCATCGGGAGAGAGGGCCACCATGTCACTTCTCTGCTTGACACTACTTTGGGCCTGACCAGCATTCTTTCTTCTGGTTACAAACCCACATCTCCCATTTATGGAACTACCTCATCCTGAGTCTTCCCCCACTGGGCCTGTGACCCAGTCCTGGTCAATGGTGGGATCTCATTTCCTTGGCCAACATGATTCAGGGTTGGGTCGATGATCCAAGGCAGACAAATGCCAACCAATTCAATGATTTCTTCCCTGGGACCAGGGGGAAGACAACTGTTTAGGGCAGGATGTCTAGCTGGGAGAGTGGAAGCCTATTGCTACTGGTGGTCATTCTTCCTACCGTTTGGGCAAAGGGCCCAAGAGACCTATGCCTAAGAGAGCCCGATGAGACATGTATAGAGACATCCGGGATCACCTGCATTTCAGCCATACATAAACACCTATAATTTTTCAAGACTCAACAAATCTACTCCTCCTTTTCAAAATCTGGCTGATGATTTTCAATTCTTCCAACCCAAAGAGTTCTGACCAATAAAAGCTCTCAGGAAAAACAACTCATGTACAGAAACCATACATAACAGTGGATCTGGGTAGACAGGCTTAGGAGTCAGAAGAAAAGGAAGAGCCAGTGAGGACCCTCCATGGCACTTCCAGCCCCTCAGGGGCTTGTCCTAGAGTCCTACAGAGAAGGGACTTTAAATCACCAGGGGGTGAAAAGAGAGAGAGATGCTGAAATGGGCGGCCAGCATGGCTTGGGTAGCTGGAAGAGGGGCAGAAAGGTCAGTATGATCTTTGCCTCGCTTGGAAAACCTGAGGTCACCAAAGTAGCCCTTAGCTGCCACCACGGAAGGCAGGTCAGGAGAGAAAGATAGCCCCGGGCAGCTGGACAGGCTGAAGAAGCCCACATCAGCATCCCACGAGGATTCGTGGATGGAGTTCTGGCCAGGGAGAAGCCAGGGATGTACAGCCTATTTAATCCCTTCGCTGGGAAGGCCCCACCACACACTCACTGTTTATGACTCTACGATACCTGCCCACCACGCCTCACTTGTCTTCTTGGCTTGTCCAGCCCTGAGTCAGAGGAGCTTAGCCCATTCCTCAAGACTCAGCTGGAATCCTTCATGCCCACTAGGAATTTGTAGGCTATTCCAGGATACATGGATCTTCTTAATCCAATTTCTGCTAGCCTTTAGCATCTATGCCATGATTTAGCACTTAATTACACTGTCTCACAACAAAAGCTCTGCTTTTTGTGGGGTTAATCTTCTCAAAAAGACTTAAAGTTGTGTGAAGACCAGGCCTCTGCTCCTACTGCTTAGGTGCTGCCCAGACCCCTTCACCCCCGCAGATGCTACACTGAGTAGGCCTCAGCAACCCCTACCACCCATTGATTAAGACCCAACTCCCCACTTCTGAGCTGACATTTACAATCACTCCCAAGGACAAGGGTAATGAAATTTCAATTAAAACGCCCAACTGTTTAACTGCCCATTTGTCTACCTGCTTATCTTTACAGAGTAGTTTTCCTTCCCATGCAAAGATCTTCACTCTAGGACCCTGAGATGGGTTTTTCCAACTTCCTAGCCTTGTGTTCACAAACTGCAGAGGAGGGCTTGGGTTCTAGAATTTAGAACATTTTTTACTTGATTACAACCAGAATGATCCAATCTTCACTGCTGAGTGGTATTAATTTAACCATCCTGGTTAAATTAAATACCAAATCAAGGTGTCACTCTCCTGTAAGCAGACACTCCAAAGGCACCTCTCCTGCTCGCTTCATAGCATAGATTCAAGCTGGCCACCCCAGATGCCAGTTCAGAAGACAGCTCAAATTTGGCCACAAGGAAGACAGTCTTCGTGTAAGGACTTCTTGATCAGAAAATAAACCAGGGACTGGGTAAACGGAAGGTGGGTGAACATGGAAATGGGATTATGAAGAGTCCAATTAAGGCTATTTGGGCAAAATTCATTCATTCATCCAGTAAAAATTTTTGAGCTTCCATTGAGAAAGCACACATATTCACAGAGTCAAAGACCAGCCAGGGTACTTCCGGTAGATGTTCACCATGATTATTAAACCTTGGGAAGACAATAGCACCTGTCTACAAGAAGGTTCAAGTCCACTGAAAAAATTAAGGAATTTAGTAGAGGTCAAACCCGGCCTAAGTGGTGACTCTAGATTCTAAAGAAGCTGATGGTCCAGAGCCAAAGACATTCCCCTACGCTGCACTGCCGCTAGAAAATTCTGGATTTAAACCCAAAGCAATCCCTGTGCCCTTGGGGAGGCAGTTCCAGAAGTCTTGAGAGGAGATGCCACACTCCAGTGCATGGAGAGGAGGGGAAGGGGAGACAGTGAGGATGGACAAGTCTTTCGATGAGGAAAAGAGAGGCCCAGCTCCAGTGGAAATGGGAACACTATGCAAGGAGGGTGTCCTCTGTTTTTTTGTTGTTGCTGTTTTTGTTTTGTTTTTTAAAGATAGGAGAAACCTGAACATATTTAAATTGGGATGAAAAAGCATATGTAGTGAGAAAGAAATGCAAAGTTTTGGAGAGAAAGGATGGTTGATAAAGTATTACAGCAAGATCCCCAGAAAGGTGAAAGGAGAAAATATTAGAACTAAATGTGGACCAGAGGCAGACACATTAAAAAGAATTTAAGAATAAAACAATGATGAAAACACACCAATGAACAAGGTAGTGCTGCTGGAGGAGGGGAGAACATAGTCAGGGGAAAAACTACACAGGAGCAGAGATCAAGCCCAAACGGAGAACATTAAGTGGACTGCTGCGGGTGGGGGGGGGGGGGGACATTTTTAGATTCACAAAAAGCAAGGTGCTCATGGAAGTACCAGAAACAGGCTTCCTGGAAAAGACAGAAGGCCAAGAGGGGCAGAAGCGATCGAAGGGAAATGGACTAGGACAGTCAGAGCCTGCAGGAAGGCGGCAAAGAGAGGCTATCCCAGAGCCAAGCTGAGCTGAGGCAAAGCCCAGAATAGGAAGGAGAACACACAAATCGACCAGAGACTTGGAGAAAGCAAGAAAAGGCTGGGTGGGGAGGCCACATGGGCAGTGAGGCTTCTGGGGAGTCTCAGGGAAGCCCTTACAACCAACCAGAGACAACGGTTCGATACCCACATCCCCAGCCCTGCTTTGAGGCGTGAGTGGGGGTTGAGAGGAAACCCTGAGCAGGAGTGGTGCCCCAGTGTGGCCAGCACTCTGAAGCCAGGCGACACCCGATTCTAGAGGACCCAACCCGGACAGGCTCCCCTGCCTCCGCTCTCCATCACAGCTCCTGTCCGCAGTGGGGCGCAGCCTCAGGGAAGGTGGGACCCCACACCCAGCCGCTGCCTTTGCATCACCAGCAGCAGGTGGTTCTGGGCTCCGCGCATTAGTCAGGCCCATCAGCGACTATGCTGGAAACATCTCTCAAGTACACCTGACCCGGCATCTGGGCTGACTCGGCAAATCATGTGCAAATTATGTTGACAGATTCCAGGCAGAGAGGCCTACAGAAAAAACTTATTCAGCCTTTCTAAACTGTTAAAGCAGTAGTCAGGCCTATGAAAATCAACCAGTTCTCTTCTCATTGTTTTCCGTGATTCTGCCTCTTGCTCATGGCAGCACAGAGTTAAAAGGTCAAAACTAGCCAACATGGCCACCTACTAACAGTAAAGACCTACGAAGTGCCAGGTACTGTGTTCCATCTATCGAATGAACGAGAGCAACAACCCTTTGAGGTAGCGGTTAACCCCTTGTACAGCTGGTAAAACCGAGGCACTGACTCAATTCGCATAATCGGTAACCAGGATTCAAGCCCGAATCGGCCAGACTCTATCAAGACTTCCACTGCCTGGG
>CM052883.1:85919440-85952357 GCA_028534135.1 Potos flavus | reverse complement strand
TAAATAAAATCTTAAAAAAAAAAAAAAGACTTGCACTGCCCCCATTTGGGGCACAAAGCATTGGGAAGCAGACATGTCTTTGTCCGCCCTTCCTCAGAAAGCTTGCCCAGCAAAGCCGCTGGTTGCTGGAGGCCCCTGTGCGGGCGGGGGGGGGGGCGGTTTTTATCAGAGTTGGGGGACCTTTACACTCAACAGAGTTGCTGGGCATGCCTAGCAAGGCACGCTCACAAATGCCTCTCTGGAAACCTTGAACCTGGGATCATGACCTGCTTCCCGCCCAGGCCTGCTGTGAGGCTTGGAAGGACAGGGGGCCCGGCGAAGCAGGAAGCCTGGAAGACAGGGGCTTCCGAGTTTCCTGGGCTCTTCTTACCAATGCACTCTGCAACTCTCAGCATAAAAATGTATGCCCTCTGCCAGGGCTACTCACAGTCAAAGGACAGCAGCGGTGGGCTCCAAGCACCTCCTCCTTCCCCAACAACTCCGAAAACCACGCAGGAAGAAAAAGGACTATCCCTTCCTCAGGCTTAAGAAAGTTTATTCTATAGTTCCCGCCCTCCGCCCTACATCCTTGTGTTTCATTGGCCAAAATGGCGTCACTGCCCAATCCTGAAATGACCACTTGTGTGGGGAACTGAAATACCATGGCTGTCCTAAACCAATGAGCTTTGAATACCTATGGGAACCAATTAAATCAGAGTTTCTGGGAGTGGGGCCCAAGGATCAGCGTGGCTTCAAGAACTCCTCAGGTGTTCTTACTATGCAACCAATATGGGAAACCATTGTTTGGTGTAATCAAGTTTCACCATCTGCTGCTGGGCCAGAGACTGGAGGCAATTCTGGGTTCTAAGGGCGGAAAAGAGGTGGATGGAGATGGGTACCGGTCATCGATGATGACCATCACAGCCAGTCCCATCAGTGGGACTCAGAAGATATGGTACATAGGACAGGAAAGCATTCATGGAAAGAAAAAAGGATTGGAGGGGAAGCCAACAGAAGGAAAAACCATAGCTATGACCAGGGAGTGTCTACCTGGGAGGGCAGCATTGTGGGGTGGGCGGCACCAGCATTTATCCCGAGCTCCTTCAGGATCTCACACTTCGCACAGCATCCCACTCCTCCCTGGCTCATCCTCAGCAGAGTACTGAGTTTTTTCTCCGCACAAAAGCTGATGGGCCATGGAGGAGGGAGGCGCCAGCTCCTCTATCCAGAAGCCATGGGACAGCAGCCCTAGGTGAACACTCATAGAAGGATGAAAGGCCACTGAAAAGAAACACTCCAGGTTGAGATTTTCCTGTGGCCGAATCTTGGCTCTGGTCTCCTAGGAGACTCATCCAACCACCTGTGCTCATAAAGAATCTAAATGGGACAAATGCCTCTGTTGGTTTATACAGAGAGTCCTTAGAAAGAGTGAGATTTGAGAGATGCTCTATGGGTATCCTTCTGCCTCTCTTAGTCTGTCTTATTGACAAATATCAGTGGTATCAACCTCTGCTAAACAGTGGAATCACCTGGGAAGCCTTAAAAAAATCCCATGGCCCCTGCCAATCCCCACACTATTCAATCAGAATCTCTAGGGGGCAGTCATAAGCATCAGTAGTTGTCAAAGCTCCCCAGGTAATTCCAATATGTAGCCAAAGTTGAAAACCCCTATCCTCCATTCAACATCCAAGTAAACCAATGAGTATCTTCACTTAAAAAAAAAAAAAAAATGTTTTGCTATTGTGAACATTGCTGCTATGAACATGGAGGTGCATGTACCCCTTCTTTTCACTATATCTGTATCTTTGGGGTAAATACCCAGTAGAGCAATTGCTGGATTGTAGGGTAGCTCTATTCCTAATATCTTGAGGAACCCCCACACTGTTTTCCAGAGTGGCTGCACCAACTTGGATTCCCACCAACAGTGCAAGAGGGTTCCCCTTTCTCCACATCCTCGCCAACATTTGTTGTTTCCTGTTTTGTTAATTTTTGCCATACTAACTGGTATAAGGTGGTATCTCATTGTGTTTTTGATTTATATTTCCCTGATGGCTAGTGACGTTGAACATTTTTCATGTGTCTTTTAGCCATTTGTAAGTCTTTTTTAGAGAAGTGTCTGTTCATGTCTTCTGCCCATTTTTTGACTGAGTGATTAGGTTTTTAAGTGTCTAGTTTGAGAAGTTCTTTATAGATTTTGGATACCAACCCTTTATCTGTAATGTCATTCGCAAATATCTTCTCCCATTCCGGGGGCTGCCTCTTAGTTTTGTTGACTGTTTCCTTTGCTGTGCAGAAGCTTTTTATCTTGATGAAGTCCCAAAAGTTCATTTTTGCTTTTGTTTCACTTGCCTTTGGAGACATGTCTTGAAAGAAGTTACTGTGGCTGATGTTGAAGAGGTTACCGCCTATGTTCTCCTCTAGGATTTTGATGGATTCTTGTCTCACATTGAGGTCTTTCATCCATTTTGAGTTTATCTTTGTGTATGGTATAAGGGAATGGTCCAGTTTCATTCTTCTGTATGTAGCTGTCCAATTTTCCCAGCACCCCTTATTGAAGAGACTTTACATTAGCCAAATTGTAGAAGGAGCTGAGATGCCCTTCAACAGATGAATGGATAAAGAAGGTGTGGTACATATACACAATGGAATATTATTCAGCCATCAGAAATGATGAATACCAACTATTTGCATCGACGCGGATGGAACTGGAGGGGATTATCTTAAGTAAAGTAAGTCAAACAGAGAAAGACAATTATTATATGGTTTCAGTCATATGTGGAACATAAACAATAGCGCAGAGGACCATAGGGGAAGGGAAGGAAATCCAAAGGGGGAGAAATCAGAGAGGGAGATGAACCATGAGAGACTATAGACCCCAAGAAACAATTTGGGCGTTTCAGAGGGGTGGAGGTGGAGGGAGGGAGTAACAGGGTGATAGGTATTGAAGAGGGCACGTGCCGTGATAAGCACTGGGTGTTATATTTAACTACTGAGTCACTGAACACTGCATCAAGGACTAATTATGTACCATACAGTGGCTAACTGAATATAATAAAAAAAATTTTTTAAAAAGTTTTATATGAGAATCCTCATCCATGACTCAATGTAGTTGTTGGGAGAGTATAGCCCCAGAGTGCTAAACGTCTAAGATTAGATGGATAGTGGTACCACCTGACCCTTTTTTGGACAACACAGGATGCCATTTTTCAAGATGGTGTGGATATCTACACCTCAACACAAAACACAAAGAAGAGATGAGGTGGAAAGGGGCAGTCTGTAGCCTGTCTACCCAAGACAGGGCGCTGACTCAGGTTTAACATCTGTTAATGGGCAACTATAAGGAGAATTACTTTGAACACAGGATGAAAGGAGAAGGGGGGAAAATGCCATTAGCAATGACCCAGAAATTTACAATAATTGAGTCCATTAGTAGTATCCGTTTATTATTTGTAATGCCACTCTGCGTGTTTCCGGGGAGGGACGGCTACCTGTCAAGGCAATGGAGGTCACTCTGGCAGCCTGGGAACTCAGAGATGTTCAGTCAGTGGGACAGGCAGCTGAGCCCCTGGTGTCAATGAACTTAATCCATAAACTAACTCTGCTACTCTCCCTCCAGCACAGATAATAACCAATTTTTCTGGAGGGAACTCCCACCTCAGTCACTTGAGGTCAGCCAGGAGGATAAATATGTTCCTGACAGGTTGGGTTTCTCATCTTCTCATGACAATGGATTCTTTTTATTCAGGTAAATGGGCTCTGTTAGGAACTGTGGGAGGATGAGCTGTAGTCGTAGTTCTTGCCAGAGAATTTTTACAAATCCTGATGTGGATGGCTGCATCCCACAGCAGTTACAATAGTAAGAGATGCTATTGTACACCCTGCATCCCCAGGCAGTGACGTATTTGTTGAAACCCCTTAGGTGATTCCAATGTTCGAGAACCAGTAAGCTATAGAGATAGGATCCTCCAACCCCCAGGTGAGCCATTAGGACTCTTCAGGAGCTTTTAAAACTACCAATGCCAGTGTCCCATTCCCAGTGATAGTTGTCTAATTGGCCTGGGGTAAGACCTGCATGTTGGGATTTTTCAAAGTCCCCCAAGTAGGATATTAATATACAACCAGTGTTAAAAAGCACTGAGCTGGAGGGTGACAGCTGATCACAGCCAGAAGGTGATCACCCTCATCATGACCTTGGCAGGGATCAGAATCTGCCAGGGAAATCAGGAAGAAGGTCCAGACCCTGTCCATCCTTGGGAAGCCTGGGCCCCTGCCTGCTTTATTTCTCATGCTTTTTTTTTTTTCTCATACCCGTTCTCACAAGGCGGAGGAGGTATTGTCCAGCAGGATCTCTTTTGTGAGGCATGTGCCCCTGAGCATTTTCACACCCCTGCACTGCTGTAAGCTGGATGCTAATTTGAAGTGCTCAAGAGAAGCATCAGTTTGAAAGGGTCCCGTGGCCGATAGATCTTCTGTACAATGAAGAATCCATTTGTAAATATCATCATCCCCCTCCACATTCGGTCTGTTTTCAAACTGTGTTCTCAACTAGTGAAATTTCGTCGCATTTGTGTCTGCATTCCTATTTAAAAGGAGCTCTGTCCTTACCTCACCTCTGGAATCAGAACGAACATCGCTCTCAATGGCAATGTCAACAGCAGGACCTATTCGGTAACAGTGGTGTCCGAGGAGAGGACCACCTTCTCTCTGCCAGAAGACACAGCTCTGCCAGGCCCCTCTGGATAATGCTGTTGTTTTAAGGGGCAGTGTTTTCACCTAGGTTCAGTTCACACTTGTGTAACGATGGGAAACATCCTAAGAGCCTGTGCTCTGGATTTAAGTCATTGCTATAACAACTCAGTGAGCTTTCAACTCATTCTCTTTTGCTACATGAGCTTGTTAGGAGATTAATGGGAAGAGATGGATGGATAAATTCGCTGGACACATACTGAGTGCTTACTGTGTAGACAGGAGATAGTCCCTACCATCGAGTGGCTATGGTAATGGTAGAAATAGAAAAAAGTGCTCTAGCAGAAGGCTAGCTGCTAGAAAGCTCGGAGAAGGAACATTTAAACTAATCTGAGGGGGTCCCAGAAGGCTTTTTTCTAAATGACAATACCTAAATAGGATATTAAAGCATGAAGAGAGCTGGCCAGGCATTCCAGACGGAGGACTGAGTTTGTGCACCTGCACAGAGCCTTGAGAAAGCCTGGGGAGGTAGATCACAATGGCCAGGGTGAGGTGCCTTTGATGGACCCACACAAGGTAGGTCTGGGGAATTAGGGAGGACGAATCATGAAAGGTCTCCTGTAAGGAGCCAAAAAATAACTGTATTGTATAACACGCTAAAGAATTTTTCCAAAGGCAACAGAAAGTCATTGAAGGATTTTTGAACAGGGAACCAAACATAATCCAATTTGAGTTTTAAGAAAAACACTTCGGCGGCAGTGTGGTGGATGGATTTGAGGGAGAAGAGACAGAAAGCCAAGGCTCTTAATCTTGGCTACACACTGGAATCATCTCGGCCCCACCTCTGAAAATTCTCACATAACTGGTTTAGGGTGTGACTCGGGCATGAGGATTGTTAAAAGTTCTCCAAGTGATTCTGCGTGGCTGGGGTCGGAAGCCATGGGTACTTGCAGAAAAGTCACGTAGAGGCCGAGTCAGTGATCCGGGTAATGGAGTAAAGGTGGAATGCGCAGAGACAGCAGTTGAAGGGGGGGCAAAGAACAAGACCATTGCTGCTGGCAGGTGAGGCAAGGGGAGGAGTCAAGCATAACTCCCAACTTTGGGGTTTGTGACAAAGGGAAAGTAGGTAGGGCTATGATTCACCTAGAGTGGGACTAAGAAAGAAAACCAGGTTTAGGAGAGAAGAGGAGGAATCAGGTTTCTTTAAAAAATGCAAGGCACATTCACATATATGACCAACAGACAGAGAGGTCAGGACTCGGGGGCTAGATTCCTGTAAACAGCAGAGACAGAGTGTCAGGTGTGAGTGATGTGCCTAAGGACGAGTGTTTGGGGTTGGAAGAGAATAAAGCTAACACCAGAAATCTGGGAAAGTTTAACTGGCGAAGACTGGACACAGAAAAAGGAACTAGGAAGTGAGTCTGAGAAGGGCTAAAAAGAGATCAGGATCTTGCATTTAAAACAAGAAATTTGTTGTTGTTACAACAAACAAACAAAAACAGTAAATTTAACCAATGAGGAGGTGAAAGGTTTGTATATTGGAAACTACAAGACATTAATGAAAGAACTGAAGAAGACACAAATAGGGGCGCCTGGGTGGCTCAGCTGGTTATGGGACTGTGTTTGGCTCAGGTCATGATCTCGGGGTCCTGGGATCAAGCCCTGCATTTAGCTCCCTGCTCAACAGGGAGACTGCTTCTCCCTCTTCCTCTGCTGCTCCCTCTGTTTGTGCTCTCCCTCTCTGTCTCTGTGTCAAATAAATAAAATCTTTAAAAAAAAAAGAAGACAAGTAAATGGAAAGATATTCCATGTTAATAGACGAGAAGAATTAATATTGTTAAAATGTCCATACTGCCTAAAGCAGTCTACGGATTCAGTGCACTCACTATGAAAATTCCAGGGGCATTTTTCACAGAAATAGAATAATCCTAAGATGTGTATGGAACCATAAAAGACCCCAAATAGCCAAAGCAATCTTAAAAAGAAGTTGGAGACATTATGCCCCCTGATTTCAAACTATACAACAAAGCTATCACAATCAAAACAGGATGGTACTGACATAAAAATGGTCATATAGATCAATGGAACACAGCCCAGAAACAGATCCATGCATATATGATCAATTAATTTATGAACAAAGGTCGTAATAATATACAAGGGATAGTCCCTTCAATAAATTATATTGGGAAAACTAGACAGCTACATGCAAAAGAATGAAACTGGACCACTTTTTTACACTATAAAACCTTACACAAAAAAACACAAAATGGATTACAGACTTGAACATGAGACCTGAAACCATAAGACTCCTAGAAAAAAACATATATGGTAAGCATATTGACATAGGTCCTAACAATGATTTTTTGAATCTGACATCAAAAACAACAAAAGCAAAAATCAACAAGTGGGACTACATCAAATGAAAAAGCTTCTACGGCAAAGGAAACCATAAACCAAATGAAAAGGCAACCTACTGAATGGGAGAAAATATTTGCAAACATATATCTGATAAGGGGATAATATCCAAAATATATAAAGAACATATAAAATTCAATAGCAAAAACAAACAAACTCACAATCCAATTTAAAAAGGGGCAGAGGACATGAACAGACATTTTTCCAAAGAAAATATAGACATGGGCCAGTAGGTAATGAAAAGGTGCTCAACATCACTGATCATCAGGGAAATGCAAATCAAAACCACACCTGTCAGAATGGTTATTAGTAAAAAGACAAAAAATAACAAATGTTGGCGAGGATATAGGCGAAAAGGAGCCCTCGTGCACTGTTAGTGGAAATGTACATTGGTAAGTCACTATGACGAACGGTGTGGAGGTTCCTCAGAAAAATGAAAAACAGAAGTACCTCATGATCCAACAATTCCACCTGTGGGTATTTATTGGAAGAAAACAAAAACACTAATTTGAAAAGATATACACACATTATTATTTCTACTGCAGCATTATTGACAATAGCCGAGACATGGAAACAACCGAAGTGTCCACTGATGGATGAATGAAGAAATGTGGTATGTATACAATGGAATACTATTCTTCCGTAGGAAAGAATGGAATCTTGCCATTTGCATCAACACGGATGAACTTCGAGGACGTTACGCTCAGTGAATTAAGTCAGAGAAAGACAAATACCATATTATCTCTCTTATGTGTGGAATCTAAGAAAAAAACCAAGCTCATGGATACAGAGGACAGATTCAGATTGGTGGTTGCCAGAGGCAGGAAGTGTGAGGTGAGAGAGATGGGTGAGAACTGCTTTTTTCATTTAAATAATTTTTTTTTAAAAAGCAAACAAAAACCCAAGAGGCGGATCTAGAGAGGCATGGGAGACAAGGCACCAGTGATCGACACTGAAAAGGTAAAGGACAAATAGGGCGACGGTTGAAATTTCTTGACTGGGCCATTGGAAGGGCACAGTAAACTTCAGACAAGTCATGTCAGTGGAGAGGGGAAGGCAGAAATCAGATGATAGTAGTTTGCTGAGAACAGATGAGGAGAAACAAGTGTAGACTTGCTCTGAAGAAATGAGGCTGTGGGAGGAGGGTGAGAGGTCAGACCGTAGCTAGAGGGGGATCAGGATCAAGGCCATTTTCTCAGTGGGGGCAGGTGCAAGAAATGAGAACCCTGAGCACATTTATAGCAGAAGAAAGAGCTGGGAGGGGAGTGGTGGGGCACACATGAAAAAAGAGAGTGATGGGTGAATGGAGGCCCACAGGAAGCCAAAGGGAAGATGAGAAACCTTCCAGAGTGTAGCGGAGAATTTGGCCTTAGGCAGAGGGAAGGACAGGAAAAAAGGGGAGGAAAAAAAACACGAAAGACCCAAGTGGGCTCTGGGTAGGGAGAATGGCATACCTTAAGAAAACTGCATCTGATTATCTTTTTTCTCTTTGAATTCAAAGGCAGACTATTCAATGAGGCCATGATCATAGGTGGTGGGCAGGAGATTAGAGGAAAATTGTAAAAATCTAGTATCACTGCTCTTGGGAGTGAGAATGGGCATTGGCTGAGGGTCGTACTAGAGCCCATGGAAGGCTGGGTATGGCATAGATACTATCACCAGTATGAAGGCGGGGATAGCTGAAACATGCCAGGGGGAGCAGTCAGCCCAAGGTGACAGGCCCTTGCCCTCACCATTCACCCCTTCCTCCATCCAGCCCCATTTTCTTTCCCATATGCCAGGCTCCACTACCACCCTACCCTATGTGTGGGCTCAAGCCTGAGCATCAGCCAGGGACTTATTAGAATTGTACTATCTCAGGTATCACCCCAGACCTCCTGTAACAAGATCCCCAGGAATGTACATTACACTTGGGAACCACTGCTCTAGACTTTTCCATCTATAGCTCTTGTTGCCTTCCAAGTATGCCATGTGAAATGTGTGTGCCGCTGTTCACTCTGCTTGGAACACTGGTCTCTTATTCATTCTAGCCAATTCTACTCCTCCTGTAAGACTATCTATGTCAATCTTGCTTTCTCTCTGACTCTTCCCAAGATCCTGCTGGGAAGAATTATTTGCTACCTCAAATGTGTTTCCACAGACTTCATCTAAGTGACGCCATGTTGCTTTCATTTATCCTGAGCACCCAACAGGTGGCCTAGTATAAAGCCAGTGCTCTGTAAGGTGCCCATGTGCTCTCTGAATGAAACCCAGACCCCTGATTCCCACTCCCGTGTCCTAACCCATACACTGTGACCATTTCGTGTACATAGTCATGCCTATTAAAAAAATAATAATAAGCAGATAAGACTATAAATTAAGCCCCAAACTCCTCACTGTGCCTTTGCCTGATATTACCCAAAAACTTGGGAAAGAATTGCGTTTGTCATTTTCTATAGAAATTCAAAAAGCCATATCTCACTCTTTCAGATTTCTTTGCATGCCACATAAAGCACAGGCCTCAGGTCCCAAATTTCTACATTGTGATAAAGAAATGCAGTATTTCAAAACATCAGAAGTTTACCATTACTTAATTTTCCAAGTGTGAAAACTCCCTCTATTTGTTTCTGAGTAGGAAACCCGTTTTCTAACAAGAAAGATCAACTAAGTAACAAACATGTATTGCCTTTCAATTGACCTTGTAAGGTCCTTGGTATGAAAATCAGGCCCTTTGCCCTTTTTTCTATCCTTTCTGGGGCTGGCACAGAGTTGGTGCTTAATTAATGCATTTCTGATCAAGTGGAGGGTAACTATTTCCCTACTTTACCATTTATAGTTACATTGGACCAAGAAGCATATATTAATGGTGGGGCAATCTGCTAAGCACCCTACTAAGTCTGTTTTTCCTCCTTTCTGATCTGCCCTGATCTTTCAGGGATGTGCTTTCCAGACCTGGGATTTGTGGCTTATCACTCCTGCCTTAATACCTGCCATACCGTTAAAATAACCTGGAAACCCAGAAGCCTCGGAAAGTAGAAAGCAGAGACATCCATCCCACAGAATCTCAAACCTATCATCTTATTAATCAGGTTAGGCCCTGAAGAAATAGCTTCTTTCCTCCCCACCTAAACATTTCCAGAGATGCTCATACTCAAGATGTTTCCCTCTCGCCACCTCCCAATCCCGCCCCCGGCTCATTAGACCTGCCAGTCACTGTGTGGAGGAGGACCTTTATCCTTGTGTCGCTAACGTTGCCTTAGAAATTACAAAACAGACAAACAAAACAAAACAAAACAAAAAACCTTAGAAATTCACAGCAAAAACAAGCATGTACCATCAAAAAATGAGAATCTGTCAGGAGAGTCAGTCCTGGCTGATTCTGAAACTGGCTGTATCTGGAACACATGTGTGGGATTCCTTCAAATAATGACAGGGGTGGGGGGCTTAACATGAGTCTGCTCCCCACAAACTTCATTCCAGTACTTTCCACACATTATTTCATTCCATCTTCACAAAAGACCTGCAAAGTGGTTATTATCGGTCTCATTCTAGACACCAGGTAACTGAGGCTCAGAGAGGCTAAGAAAATTACCCAGAGTAGGAGAGCTCCTAAGGCTATTAAGGATGAGCTCCCACAGGGGTCATGTTCTGCATTACTTTGAGAGCTATGCTTTTTTTTTATTGCACTAAATTGTCGTGAGTACTATTTTTGAAGACTATGTGTTTTACATGACAAAAAAAAAGCTTTATGGGATACTGTGTAAGGACTTCCTCCCCAAAAACCTTGTTCTGCTTATTTCTCATGGTAATTGAAATTCCCAAATTACTCACTCTTTGGTATTAAGACGCCCAGAGCTCTCTGTTAGGATGACAATGTTTTCTGTAATGAGGAGAATTCCAAACTAGAACTCATTAAATGTTTATAAGCGTTTATTTTACCCAAGGCCCCATGGTAGATGCTGTGGGGAACACACACACACGCACACAACCCCTGTACCCTCAAGACACTTACAAATAGCCACTTCAGACCTAAAGAACAGTTCAGGGTGCTCCCCTACAAGGTGAACTGCCACAGGAAATTTCTACACAATTTCTATAGGCCTTCAGACATTATACCTTCATGGGCATCCGGGCCGCTCAAAATATGAATTCACTAAAGTAGCTCCTGTCACCCACCCTGAGGAAATGAACCTTGAGAGAGGGGAGTTTTCAAAGGGAGGGAAAGCCAGAGAGGGTTTTAATGAGGAGTCTCTCGGCGGCTGAGACTGACTAGAACAGAAAGCCTGGAGCAGTCATTAGAATGGGCTGTACCAGGTGGGGGAGGCACATGCTGCGGAGAACGTGAGGAGTCCCATTTGGCATTTGTCTACGCCACGTGGAGTCATCGGCACAGTTATATCCTGTCGCTTGAGCTGCCTCAGAAAGTCTCACTCTGGATAGGAAGAAAATAGTCTCCTGCTTAACAGCCTCAGTGGGCAGAGGACGCGCTATTAGAATCACCTGACCATGCCCAGGCCCCACCTGGGCTGCAGTTTTGGGGGATCACACATGATAAGGAAAGAACTTGCTCAGAGCTGGGGATGCGTTGCAGCTGGTGTGTATCAGCGAGGGAGGGTCAGCTGTGAAACACTGGGGACTCCGGTGATCACTGGCCATGGTGGGAACATTTACACTGTGGAAATCGGCAACAGTTAAATCAAGGCTCTTTCTTTTTTTTTTTTTCTTTTCTTTTCTTTCTTTCTTTCTTCCTATTTATTTATTTATTTATTTATTTCTGAGAATTTGCTTGCATACCATTGCTTAGAGCTGTCCATAACCTGTCCTTTCCCTGATTTGTACATTAAGTCCATATCATTCAGCACACCTCAAGTGTAAGATAAAATGCATCAGGAATTTAACCGTTTGGTATTTAGTTCTAAGAGACCAAGGAGGTGTCTGCTTTGAAGCAGGTATTCTTAAAGAGCCACCAGCACCTGTATACAAATTAGACCATTGGTTCTCCAAGTGTGGCCCTAGATCAGGAGAAGCCCATGAGAATAGAACGGAGACCCCACTAGCCAGCACCAACTCGCCAGCCATGGGAGTGAGCCCTCTTGGAAGTGGGTCGTCCAGCCCCAGCCAAGCCTTCAGATGCCACAGCCCCAGCTGGCGTAGGACTGCAATCTCCTGAAGCCCCCACTGAATTCTTAACCCTTAGAAACTGTGAGAACGAAGGCACGAAGTTTTGGGTAATTTACACACAGCAATAGATAACCAGCAGCAGATACCGTGCACCGTATTGAAAGTGCTTGAAGGCAGCTACACGTGAGGGGTTTGAATGGTACAAAGTTTCATGAAACAAGGTCTTTTCCAAAAAGAAGCCTACTTCTTATGTGGGAGAGAAGATACATATGCATTAAACGTAAAACTTTTTGAAGTGTTATTTATCACAAGTCTAGGGAATCACAAGTCTAGGGGACCAAAAACAATCCTGCAAATTCTTTGCAAAATAAATTATGCCACCAAGTCAAGTTTTCCAGCCCCCTGGCAACCCCTGAATAGCACTTTAATCTGCCCCCTTTCTAAATAAACTATATCCTTCCTGAGCTCTTTAAGCAGAAGGGATAGGAAGTCACTGCTGTCGATGAGGTAAGGTGTTTGTTGTGAAAACCAGTCATACAGGGCACACAGATGTCATCTCGGCTGTCAGGGCAAATGGCTGGGGACCCAGAGCTGCATGACAGTGGCTGTCTTCAGCACACCTAGGAGGTTAGTGGACAAGACCGAATGCTGGTTTCTGGAGCCTTCATCAACTCCCTCACTCATTCTTCACACAAACTCGTGATCGACCCGTTTTCCTGGTGAGAAAGCTGCAGCCTGGAGCAGAGAAGCGAGGTCACCCAGCTAATAAGTGGCGGAACTGTGAACAGTCTGACTCAGAGCCCAAGCCCCTGGTGATCTAGCATGCGGCCTTCAACGAGCTCTCACTGGCTTCAGAAAAGTCTTTGGTGTAGGCTTGCATAATGTAATACTTCAAGGTAATACATGTTCATGGCACAAAATCCAAAAGGTATGAAAGTCAGCGTCCCCACCAGCCACCAGTTCTCTCCTGGAGACCACCACTGCTACTGGTTTCTCACGTGTCCACCTAGAGATGATCTCTCTGGCTTGATCACTGGACTTTCTTTTCTTTCCTTTTTTTTTTTTTTTAAGATTTTATTTATTTATTTGAGAGAGAGACAGACAGAGAGAGCATGCATGAGCAGGGTAGAGGGGCAGAGGGAGAGGGACAAGCCGACTTAAGCAGACTCTCTGCCAAGCAGGGAGCCAGATGTGGGGCTCGATCCCACGATCCCAGATCATGACCTGAGCCAAAGTCAGATGCTTAACTGACTGAGCCACCCAGGTGCCCCTCTCCCCCTTTTATGGATCATGAGCCTTTCTCCCAAGGGCCGAGTACAGCACCACCGTGTGAATGAGGGAAGCAGAGCAGAAGCAGCTTCATCTCCAGACGTTTCCTCACGCTCCAGAATGTTACGTTCTTTTCTGTGGCAGGGAGGGGTTCCACAGTACCTGAGTCCTCTGTGCCCAGTGTACCTCCAGCCACAGGATCCCAGGCTCCTGACATTATCCACTGTTTACTCTCCTCTATGCCCAGTATTGTTTTCTTCCACGCAGAGTAAAGGACTCAGCCTCCCTGGGGGTTTCAGAGTGTGTTTATGGCAACACCTGCCAGGTCCTCTTTACTGGAAAGTGATACAGGAAGAAAAGCCAGGTGGCCTGGGTTCAGGTTCTAGGTCTGTGAACTTGAGCTGAATCAGTCCAGCCCTCTAGACCTCACACTGGACCTACCCTAGAGGGATAACAGAGGCAGAGAGGACACTGTCCCCACACCCCTGTGTGCCCTGTGCTCCTCAGAGACACACCCACTATGCAGCACCATGAGGGTCGTCTCACTTGTTCATCTCAAGGGTGATGAAGCATCCTGAGGACACGGACTGTGTTTCTCCCCACTTCTCTCTCTTTTGTAGAACACTCGACATGGGGTAAATACTCCTTAAAGACTTTTTGAAAATCTTTCTACATACATTCAAGCATTCTTCCTAAGGGCATGACTCCTTTGTATTTTTTTACACTTTTTTTAATAGTTCAAGTTTTTATTTAAATTCTAGTTAGTTAACACAGTGTAGTATTGGTTTCAGGAGTAGAACTGAGTGATTTGTCACTTACATACAACACCCAGTGCTCATCACAAGTGCCCTCCTTAATCCCCATCCCCCATCTAGTCCAACCCCCACCCTCCTCCCTCCACTGACCCTCAGTTTGTTCTCTGTCATTAAGCGTCTCTTATGGCTTGTTTCTCTCTCTCCTTTTTGTCTTTTCCTCCTTCCCATATATTCAGCTGTTTTGTTTCTTAAATTACACGCATGAGTGAGATCGTATGGTATTTGTCTTTCTCTGACTGACTTATTTCACTGAGCATAATACATTCTAGCTCCATCTGCGTCATTGCAAATGCGAGATTTCATTCTTTTTAATGGCTGAATAATATTCCATTGTGTATATATACCACATCTTCTTTATCCATTTAACACCTGATGACATTCGGACCCTCTCCATAGTTCGGCTATTGTTGATAATGCTGCTATAAACACTGGGGTGCATGCACCCCTTCAAATCAGTACTTTTGTATCCTTTGGGTAAACACCTAGAAGTGAAATCGCTGGGTTATAGGGTAGCTTTATTTTTAACTTTTGAGGAACTTCCAAACTGTTTTCCAGAGTTGCTGCACCAGTATGCATTCCCACAACAGTGCAAGAGGGTTCCCCTTTCTCCGCATCCTCGCCAACACCTGTTACTTCTTGTGTTATTAATTTTAGCCATTCTGACAGGTATAAGGTGGTATCTCATCGTGGTTTTGACTTGTATTCCCCTGATGATGACTGACGTTGAGCATCTTCTCATGTGTCTGTTAGCCATCCAGATGTCTTCTTCGGAAAAGTGAATGACTCCCTTGTGTTAAATTATAACTTACCTTCTCTGCTCCTTACAGCACTTAATGTCTTCTAAGGTATTACCAACTTTACTTATTTATTATGCTTATTGTCTGGTTCCTTCTAAGGGTTAATTTTATGTGTTAACTTGGTTGGCCATAGTACTCAGATGTTTGGTCAAAGACCAGTCTCCACATTGCTGTGAAGGTATTTTTAAAATGAGATTGACATTTAAATTGGTAAACCCTGAGTAAAGCAGATGCCCCTCTGTAATGTGGGTGGGCCTTGTGCAATAAGTTGAAGACTTTAAGAGCAAACAGTCTGAAGTCCTTCAGTCTGAGAGGGAATTCTGCCTCTGGATGGCCTTTGGCCTGACGTTACACTAACTCAGACCTGTCAGGTCACCAGCCTGCCAGCCTACCCTGCAGATATCAGACTTGTCAAATCCCACAATCATGTGGGCCAATTCCTTAAAATAAAGTGGGGGGGGAGGGCGCATGCACGTACGCACGTGTCCATGTGTATACACTCTGGTTCTGTGTCTCTGGAGAACCCTAGCTAATGCAGTCCCCAAGACCTGCACTCCACATGTAAACTCCACAAGGGCTGAACTTTTCTTTTTCTTTTAAAACTTTATTTCATTGTGGGAGGAACACTTACCATGAGATCACCCTCCTAATGCTAACTATACAGCAGGTCTCTAGAATTTACTTATCTTGCTTCACTGAAACTTTATGTCCATTGATTAGAACCTCCCCATCTCCCCTTACCCCCAGCCCCTAGCAACCACCATTCTACTCTTAGATTCGATGAATCTGACCATTTTAGATGCCTCATATAATTAGAATCAAGTGTATTCATCACTCTGTGACAGCCTTCTTTTCATTTAGCATAACATCCTCATGGTTCATCCAAGATACACAGATATTACAGAATGTCTCTCTTTTTAAGGGCTGAACAGTATTCCACTGTATATATACCACAATTTCTTTATCCACTCATCTGCCCAGAATTTGTTTTCCTATTTGTTCACTGATTTATCTCTTATAGGTGCCTACAAGAAAGCCCGGCACACAACTGCACTCAAATATCTGTTGAATGAGTTCTAAAAACTGTCACGTGTCATTGATACGCTATTGTTATTTGACCTAATGGAACTCTAGCCACATTAAAAAATTAGGTCTCTTATATTATGAGATTTAAAGACCGGTCTAGTATCTACTCTTAATCAACTTGTCATAAAATTTCTCCTTCAACCTAGGTTTAAAAGTTGAACTACAGTGCAGGCAAAAAGTATTCCCAAGACTTACTGTTTGCTGAAGCACTATAAATGTCTGGCAATGGAATTGCTTTGTTATCCTCAGATAAGCCTTTGTTACTGAAATAATCTTCCACTAAGGCATAAGGAGATTATAGAATCAGACACTTAAAAAAAATTCAACTGTCCATCTTTGCATCAAGCTTGTACTCTGAAAGTATCATATATACATATGAGGGACTTTGACAGTTTTAAGGTGATATGGGATACCCATAGCTATTTCCTCTTCTTCCTTAGCATTAGAAAGCCTTGGGTGTGTGTCCAGCCCCAGGGAATGGATCATGATTGGTTTAAGCCAATTAAGGCCATCCTGTTCCCCATTTTCCCAACTTCTTTGCTTCATGACCCAATTCTGGCCACGAGATCCCAGCAGAAGACTTCTTGGGCATTTATGGGAACGTGTTTTCTCTCCTAGTAATAAGGTAGCTGCACTTGACTCCACCCCTTCCTCTTTCTTTCTGCATCAAACCTAGACATGATGGCTGGACCTGCAGCAGTCATCTTGTGACCATGAGGGAAAAGCCAAGAAAATCAGGCATCAGTCCTGACATCATTAAGCTGCTGAACGAAAGCCAAAGCCTCCTACATCTAGACTTCTTGACATGTCAGAAAAATGAACCCATATTCATTCAAGCAATTGTGGTCAAGTTATCTGTTTCAGGAAGGCAAAAGCATTCCTAAATAACACTGATGACAATATATTACAACCACCAAACTTATTGCAACAGAAAATGCAGTCGGTGCTCTTCCTCCACTTAAGCCAGAGAAACTGCCATAGTAGAAACCACTACAAAGCCACCTTTGTAAAATTAACCTTGACGATATCTAGGATGTGTTGGCAAAATTCGCCAAAATAATCCAGCTTAATCAGCATTATAAAAATGTTCTGGATGGAAGTACAAGTTGGTATTATGGAACGATCACCGATATATGCATCAAGAACCATAAATTCAAGCTCTAGCTACTAGTAACATTGTTATCCCAGGCAAGTCACTGTTCTTCTATGGGTCTCATTTCTCATCTCTACAGCCAAGGAGTTAAACCGGGTAACTCTGGGGTCCCTTTCAGGTTTGACATTCTATGTAAATTCTATGTAAAGTACAAACTGAAATAAAAACGCACAAAATTCCTCTGTGGCCTCCAGATTTGCTTTCCAGCCCCTAGAGTTGATATTCTAATACCCTGTGTAAGTTTTAAAGGACAGACCCACTTGCATTTGCCCATAAATATGACCTATCTTTTCAAAGTATATTGGGACAAGGACAAGCTGTAGTGGCAGCTTCATCCCATGCAAACTACAGATGCAATGCAGAGTCCAAACATGTTTTCTGGAAGGAAGGTATCTCCCAGAGTAATTGCTGTTGCTCAGTATCCAAAGACTTGGGACTGCCATCTTCCAGAATTGCCAAGCCACGATGGACTGATTCAACATTTCCCTATTGCCACCCTGTCCGTGTAAGCTAGTTATCCATTTTCTCCTTTTCAAATTATTACAATTGTTTTGTGCTTTTGTCCTTGATCTTTCACTAAAGGAAGATTAAACTACAATAGAATGCTCTCAGTACTTTGCTATGTTATGCTGCTTGCATATTCATTATTGTCCAGGCTACAGTGTCTTGTTATTCTATGATTTAACTTGTTTTGTGCTGTGTGGTGAATTCTGAACTAGACAACTGGGCTGAATAATTTGGTGGGCTTTCAGGAGGATATCCTCCTGTCTTGCTTTTCTCTCCCTCACCAGAGCCACACACCTGCACAAAGCCTGTCAAAGCCACTGTACACAGATGCAGGCGTCAGGCCAGGCATATTGAGGTGCCGGGCAATCAGATATCCAAGAGCACCCCGTGACCTCAGTTGCCTATGGTCAAGTGGAAGACACAGATACTATTATAAGGATATTTATAAGGGTAGCACAGAAGTATGGATATGGCAGAGCTGAAAAAGGGCTCCTTAACTGAATTGGGGAGAGAGGGGGAGAAAGGAGGTCAGGGCGGCCCTCCTCCCCCTACTGGAAGGCCATTATTTGGAGAGCTTGAATAGTGTAGGCTGGCATGTTCCAGTGTGACAGAGGGATGGCTGCTAATGTTTCCGCTCCACTCTCCAGCCCCGCCCACCACCTCTTGTCTCTGTGTTCTTTCCGTTTTCCCATCTGCTCTCGCTTCCTCCGCTTGTGTGGGGAAAGCTAGCGCTCTGGAGACACCACCACCCAACCAGCTGCCCTGCTCCCACCAGCCCATCTGACCTTACGTTTGGGACCCACCTTGGCTCTCCTCCCAGGTCCTCTTTGAGGGGGCCTGGTGTTTGTGTTAAAAATTGGATTGTTTCCAGTGAAACACCCTGTGGATGTTTCTAGGGAACAATCCTGTGGTTTCTGGAGGTGCAGGATCCAAACAAAGGAGGCTTTGCACTGCACGGGCACATTCCAAATGAGCAGAGTGGAGGACGAGTGTTTGCGACCTCCCAGCAGGTCTGTCAGGGACTGTAGTCGGGAAAGGACAAGTCCAAGACAGTGGCCAGAAGGTGTGGGGCCGGCGGGAGCCCACCCAGGAACGTACACCCTGTTCTCAACACTGGCAGCCCCCACAGCTCTGGGAGGACAAGGAAAGCAGGGGGCCACACAGAAGAACCTTCCTGATGGTCCCTGATGGTTAAAAGGCTGGAGAATAAACCCCGGAGAGGAGAGAGAAAAAGGAAAAGAGAAGAGAAGCCAAGTGCCACGTGTGTAATGTCAGTCTTTCAGGGTATGAAGGGTTATTGTAAAGAGGCTCTTCTTCTCTTGGTTGTTGACAGGATAAGACAGAGGGTTCCTCGGAGCACCTGGTATCTCAGGGGGTTACTGGGCAGGTAACACATTCCCCTTTCTGGAAGACTCTCCAAGGAATGTCTATTGTCCTTCACTGCTGGGATGGTTTACAGTGGTCCATCTCGGATGAAGGCTGGCTAAACGGATACCCAGGTTCCTTCAAGACTTTCGATACTCTGTTTCTACTAAGAAAGCAGTTATGTAATCCCCAGGTTCCATCATAAAACCAAGGCTATGCTAAATAAATGTTATTGTAAAAATCCAACCATTCTCCTGATAATAATGTCTACCTCCCCTCCCTTTTAAACTCAGAAACCAGAATCCTAATTTATTAAAAACCGATTAGATATAAATCAGGCAGGATAACTCCCTTTGGTCGTTTTATATTAGACACTCTCGCTTAGGAAGTAAACCGACCAGCTCCCTTCATTTTTTAAGCTACAAAAAGCATTTCTTATTACAAACATTTTGAAACATACTGAAAAATAGAATAGCACAACAAACCTCCATTATACTCATCACTTTGACTTAAAACAAATATGTTGAGGGGCACCTGATTGGCTCATTCGGAGGAGCATGCATCTTTTGATCTTGGGTTCGAGAGTGAGTTCGAGCCCTACATTGGGTGTAGAGATTACTTAAATAAATAAATATAAAAAAAATAAAAATAAAACAAAGATGTCAAACAAAATTAGCAGTAAGTCCAAATGTCCCCAAGTGTCTAGTTCACAATCGGCTTGCTCAAATCAGGACAAGGACCCACGCTATACTTGGTTCCATTTAGTTGTTACGTCTCTGAAGTCTTATGCCTTTGCTACAGCGACATCTGTAGAATTATTTTCATTCTAAATTTGTCAGCTTGCTTCTCTGTGGTGTCATTTAATTTGTTCCTCTGTTTCCCATCTCTCTATCAAATGGAATTCAGCTTTGCAGCTTGATTAAATCCAGGTTCAACTTTATTTGGCCGAGAATACTTCCTAGATGGGGCCGACCGGTACGCATTTCAAGAGGCAGCTGACTTGCAGTTCTCCTCTCAGGGATGCTAGCGGGAATGAGTGGGCTCAGAAGGTGACAGCTGGACTCCTCCCCACGTGAAGTTCCCCATCAACTTTAACTAATGGTTTCACCCACTGATGATAACTGCCTGTATCAGTGATCTCACCAGAAACTACAACATGGGGATTTCCCTAATTCTATCATTCCTTCCACATTTATTGCCGCCGTGCCTCTTTACTCCTGTATTTTAGATTCAAAGCAGAAGAAATAATATAAAAATATGCGCGTACAGGGACGCCGGGGTGGCACAGTCAGGCAAGCATCCTACTCTTGGTTTCGGCTCTGGGTTTGATCTCAGGGTCGTGAGACTGAGCCCCATGTCAGGCTCTGCGCTTAGAGCGGAGTCTGTTGAAGACTCTCTCTCCCTCTCTCTCTGCCCCTCCCCCTGGCGTGTGCTCTCTCTCAAATAAATAAATAAATCTTAAAAAAAAAAAAATATGTGCACATAGAAGTGATTCCTGATTCAGCAACGAAGGAACATCTCTGAGCTGAGTCTTCATTTGGGAAGACACTGGTAGGTGGATGTGGAGACAAAGAGTCTGAGATTGGGAAACAGGGTGCGGGCTCTTGTCTGCACGCTCTGGGTGATCCGAATTCTGGCTCTAAGCAAGCCCAGAGAAATATCGGGCCTTCTGGGAGGAAAAAATAGAACCAAGAATGGAGAAAAGAGGGAAAGAAAGAAGAATATGCAGGATGGGAAAGGTATTTTAGTGAAGCCTGGAGACACCAGGGCCTCACCTGGGAGGATGGTAATAGAATTCGAATCCACATGTTTCTGATAGAACCACTGGGGGACAGACCCAGGTGAGACTCTGGTGAATGGAAGACTGACTGATGTCAGTGACTCTACTCCCTGGAGGCAGTGACTGGCCACTGTCGGCATGGAACCCCAGCACAACCCCTAACTGCCATCTGAGTCCATGGGGAAGGGCCAGGCGCCCCAAGTGCCTGGAAAGCAAACCCCCAATGGCCTCTGCTGTACCCATCCCTCCCTCCCCGACTGTTTCTGAACACTGCCTTCTTTATTTCTCCTTGCAGGGAAAAACAACCATCCCCATTTGTCCTCCAGTCCCCCATACCAGCCCCCCTAGAAGGAAAATTAATACCATGTATGCTTACACAATCATCACCCTCTTAGCAGCTGTGCTTAGAGGACAGGAGGACTATGAAGAT
Organism: Potos flavus; assembly: GCA_028534135.1. Lineage (NCBI taxonomy): Eukaryota > Metazoa > Chordata > Mammalia > Carnivora > Procyonidae > Potos > Potos flavus. Next base: position 85,930,975 of record CM052883.1, on the reverse strand, counting down.
AAGTTGCTCCAGCTGCCACTATGCGGTCATTAGAATGTCCGGCTTCCAAAATGCAATTCTTACCATGCCACCACTCTTGAGTCAGGAAGAAAGAAAAAGCAGGAGAGGAGCAACCTCTAAAGGAAGAAAGAAAGCTATGCAGGGTCCTCCCTGTTCAACTTGGGTGTTTAAAAGTCAAGGGCGAAAGATGGAGAGAGACACGCAAGTCAGGATGAATTTTTAAAATACGTCAAGGTCTTGTAAGAATCTTATGCAGATAAAAGCCCAAAAGTTATTAAGCTTATGAGAAGTAAAGACAATGAGAGAAGATTTTTATTTTTTTTTAATAGCTTTTTTTTTTTTAAGATTTTTTATTTATTTATTCGTCAGAGAGAGAGAGTACAAGCAGTCAGAGTGGCAGGCAGATGCAGAGGGAGAAGCAGGCTCCCCGCCGAGCAAGGAGCCCGATGTGGGACTCGATCCCAGGAGCCTGGGATCATGACCTGAGCTGAAGGCAGCCGCTTAACCAACTGAGCCACCCAGGCGTCCCGATTTTTAAATATTTGGGGGAAATAGAACAAAGGAGCAGACTGACTGCTGAAAAGCAAAATTAATAGGTAACACAAAACAAAGTGTTAGAATTCCAACCAGGCTATTATGTTCTCTGACACTGAGAAGACTCTGCAAATTGGAGAGGGTAGAGCTAGCGTCCTAGAAAACAACCCAAGTCCTCATCAAGCCAGGAGATAGTAAGAAACTATCAAGGTACAACAGTATGATAGGTGTCAGGTTAGCAAAATTACATTTGGGGTGTGAAGGAATATTCAAGAAAAACTTCAGAGAATCTGCTAGTAATTCCCATGGACTCCTGGAGAAGGCAGGAGGGAGTAGTTGAGCAAATGCTCCGGTTCCAGAAAGAAGGAAAAGCTGATTCCAGAATGTGTAGGCAGTTCAACCGGACCTAAGTTCTCCTTAAAAATGCTACACGGAAAAAACAAAAAACAAAAAACAAAAAACAAAAAAAAAATGCTACATGGATTATTAAACAGGTTGTTTGTGAAAATCACAAATAGACACGCTCATCTCCTGGCATCCACGTAAGTTAACTAAAAAGAAGTCATGTTCTGGGCCATTTGTTACATGAGATTCTTATGGCAAGTACATTAGAATGTCATTCTGAAGCCCTTAATTAAGGAAATCTTCCACAGTCAAAGTGAGATGATGTGGGGATTTGGTCTTGCTGCCTTTCAGTCACGTTAAGTAGTAAAATAGACACTTAAGAGGAAACCTACTTTGGAAGTAGGTATGGAGGAGCCCAGCTTGGTAAACATACAGCCTTAATCAACAGAGCAACCCCACGGAATGCCCATAACCACAGACAGGCTCCAGGTATGACATGCTCTGGGCACCAAATATGAATAAGACCTTTCCGGGGCGCCTGGGTGGCTCAGTCATTAAGCGTCTGCCTTCGGCTCAGGTCATGATCCCACGGTCCTGGGATCGAGTCCCACATCGGGCTCCCTGCTCAGTGGGAAGCCTACTTCTCCCTCTCCCTCTCCCTCTGCTTGTGTTCCCTCTCTCACTCTTTGTCTCTGTCAAATAAATAAATAAAATCTTTTAAAAAAATAAAAAAAAAAGACCTTTCCCAGAAGCAAAGTTTCACTGTCTCATAGTCCCACAGGTAGACCCTGAAGTCCTCTGAGTGTCTAGTTCTGGGTGAGGTCATCAAGGCTCCACTGAAAGAGAGAGCCCTCATCCCTGCCTGTAAGAGTGTCTAGCCTCGCTTAGACTATGAAGGTACATTTAACATGACTATTTAGGGGAAAAGAAGAGGAGGTATATGTACGACAGTGACTCACAAGGAGACCTGCCCTAGTCTGGAGGGTTAGAGAAGGCTTCCTCAAGAAATATGTATTGGGGGTGCCTGGCTGGCTCAGTTGGTTAAGTGGCTGACTCTTGATTTCGGCCCAGGTCATGATTTCAGGGTCCTGGGATCGAGCCCCCTCCCCTCTCATCCAGCTCCCCACTCAGGAGGGAGCCTGCTTGAGGATTTCTCTTCTTCTCCAGCTGCCCCTCCCCCTGTGCATGCACACATTCTCTCTCTCTCTCTCTCAAATAAATAAATCTTAAAAAAAAAAAAAAAAAGTGTGTCATTAAGAAATGAAAATGTATAGGCAGGTGGGGACTTGGATAAAATTCTCATCCAAGCACGGGATTTAGACCACAAAATGATAGGAGCTGTAGTGACAACAATAATGAAAAGAGGAAAAAGTCACTGCCATGTCTTGCAGACTTCCTGTATGTTCTGCTAAACACTGTACACCTCTATTTGATCCTCACAACTAATCTATAGAGGAGATCTCACTTTCCTTATTTTGCAATGGAGGAAACTGAGACTCAGCAAGGTTGAGTAATATATGCAAGGTCATAGAGCTGGTAAATTGAGCTGACATATGGCAAGATAGTGTAAGATATGAGAAAAATTACATTTGCTGGCTTAGCAGAGTTAAATTCCTTTCACTTGGCTGTTTTCTAAATGATGCACTTACAAATACATATTTATTCACTAAGTCTATCCATTAAACGTCTAATACAGGGCACCACTCTGAGCTCGGAGAAGATGGTCTAACTCTGAAGGCAGATGGACCTTTAGCTAAATTTATAGCCAATTAGTGCTGGGAGCCAATAGCATTTCCTCCTATGGAAAGTTGGGTTAGTTTTCCATCAAAATATTATTTAATGGCAAGACCCCACGTGGAATGTTCCAGAAGACATTCAGCAATTGTGTACTGCATGTTATTTAAACTAAAAACAATGCTGTGAAAAATTGCACTTCAGCACAAGCTCCGGAGAACACACCAAATGGAATTGGCCGGCTGAAAAGGAGACATGATGATTGAAATATTTTCCAGACTATTACATCCTTGAAGGGTTTAAACAGTGAGGAGGAAAACAGGGAAGGGGAGGAGGATGATTTAGGGTGTTTCATTTTAGAACAACAGGATTAAATTAACCTTGGGGAGGGGGGATGGATAATGGCAAAGGATGGTGGGGGAAAATATTATGCAAGATGTGAGAAGCTTCCCAAAGGAAAAGTGTGCTGGGCTGCAGAATTTTCCAGCCCAACAAAGGAGCCATCTATCATTAAAGTCATTTACAAGCAAACTTGACAAATTGCTCAGAAAATATATTATGGGCCACGTATCCTAGTCTTTGGAATGGACAAACTAATAGGTCTTTTCTATCCCTAAATCGGGGGAAACCGACTGTTCTTTGAGATTTGTTCTACTGCATTTCATTACTCTCATTTCCGCAACTTTAAAATGGATATCAACAAATAAGTTACCCATCTTGGTGTGTGGGTGTGATATCAATTATAGTGCTAATAAAATTTCAACCCGGGGAAGGAGATGGATGGCATGACAATTTTGAAATGTCTATTAGCTGAACTATCATATTAATAAAGCTGACTTCTTAATCCTAGTTTACTTATAATTTTCAGTCAGGCTGCAGAAACTCTAAATTATACAAAGCAGCCAAAAGATTAAAAGAAAATTTCCAGAATTAAAACCCAGCAGACCTAAACATTCATTGACCTCCCAGCATATTGAGAAAAATCAAAGGTTTGCTTGTCAGGGGTGGGGTGGGAGGGTGGGTGTGACAGGCCCAGCTTTGCCAGTGCTGGAGACATTCTCCAAGAGGCTTTGGTGAGGCCCACTGCTTTGCTATTTCAGAGACAAGGAGTTGGGAGCTCGGATCCACACGACCAGAATTAACGTTTGCGCATTGCTGCCCCCTGCTGGAACTATGGAACCCATCCCGTCCAGGGCGCCAAGAAAAGCCCTTTGCAAATTCCAACTCCTTTTCAATTCCCTTCCCTTCCATCCCCCACCTGAAAGAGCACCACCCTCCCCAAAGGACTCTGTTAGGAGACAATTCCATCCGAGCTAATGGGTAAACATCCCTTATAATGTAATTAGTGGGATTCCTCAGACTGTAACCTTGGTGACCCTCCATCAGCATGGCTTGCCAGAGGCAGAAAAATGAAACACACCACCTTGCTGCTCCAAGGACTGCTTCACGAAACTATTCCACTGCGTTAACATTAATTCAAGCACGAATGGTTTTTCTTCTCTGAAGATCCAGCAACAGCCAAAATGTCAGCCGGTCCCTCCCTCCCACCCCTTCCTTTGGTATTTGTAAATGATGTCTCTCCCTTCCCAATGAGGCTGCTGCATCTCAAATGCCTCTAAAGAGGGAGGCTCTGCCCCGCTCTAGAACCCCCTGACCTGTCAACAAATCCCCACTGTGCCAATGTCCACTGAGGCCTGGTGAGACTGGACCGGATCTTCATTTTTATAGCCGGGCCTCTGGAAGGTAGGTGCTCCAGAAAGAGTGAATGGAAAGAGGAAGAGTAATTTTGGTTGGGATGATCCTGGCTTCTCCATGCTGAGTGGTAGGAATACCAGGCTGGAGAAACAATCCACAGCTCTAACACAGTTCACAACTCAGCAGCCCGTCCTCTGCGTCTTGTCCACACCCAACTGCACTGCACCGAGTCTTAGCAAATCCTCTGCCAGCGGTCCCTCCCGACATATTTGCCGCTCTGCTTTCTCTGCCCACCCCCTGATGTGCCCAGTAATCAACCCCATCACAGCATGCTAACCCGGCTCCTGGCCTGCAGGGAACGGCCGAGGGGGGCTCTTACTATAAACCAGCGGTTCTCAAAATTGCACTGGGACTTGTCACAAATGCAATTTCCTGGGCCCCAGCCCAGGCCCACTGAATTAGAAACTCGGGGGTGGGGCCCAGCAATCTGGGTTGCGCGAGCCGTCTAGAGATTCCGATGCACACTCCAGTTTCAGAACCATTGCTATAAACATCTAACATTTTTCTTCACGCGCCAACTCCCAACCAGAAACGACTCTTGGCTGTGTTTCATTAATGCAGATTGAGGAAAAAAATGTAAGGAGTCTGAAAAGCTATTCTTCATGCTGATTCGATTACTGATGCTGATGGTCTATTCGCACCCAGGGGAGGCCTGGATGCATGTGAAACCTCCTGGGACACCTGCCCCAATCCTCCAGCTGCTGTCCAGGAAAACCCCCTCCCTCTCTCCCGGGTGAGCCCTCTGCACTGGGTGACCATAGTTATCACAGCTTCTCACTGTCCCTTGTTACACTGAGGGGGTCCTGGGCCAGCTCATCTGCGTGCCCTGAGAGCTTGCTAGAAACCAGGATTCTGGCCCCGCCCCAGACCCGCTGATCTGACCCTGCGTTTAGCAAGGTCTCCACCCGACTCAGAGACACGCTGAAGATGGAGACCGGGCATAGCTGGGTGCCATCTGCACACTCACAGACACACGCACGTGCACACGCACCATGCATGTGAGGCAGTTTTAGGGCAGTCTGGGCTTTATTCAACGCTGGGTCTCTGGTATCTACGGTAGGACCAGACAGATCCAGTTTCAGCATGAAGATAGATCTGGTGAATGAATGGTAACAGTGAGTGAGGGACTTCTTTTTGAATGATGGCCTTATGAAGAAGCCTGGGATAACTCGGTCCAAGAATAAACTCCAATCATGTGTTTTCAAGCCCCATGGTGCGCAGCGGAATCCGAGGGAGTTTATGGATGGGGACACTTCAATCGCATCACATGGCCGGTCACAAATGACCTGCTCTGCCAAGGCTGTAAAGAGCTGCCTCGCTTGCATTGTCTGGGTGATTTCCCAAACTCTCTGGGAGAGGACGTGAAGAACTGTCAGCATACTGACTGACATGGAATCATCTAGAAGGATCCAAAGTTAGAAGGTCAGGGGATGTTGGTCACAGAGGTGAGGCCCTATCAAGTCACAGATGAGAGGTGGAATGATGACCACCTCAGCCCCCGAGCCAGACTTCTTGGGCTGGTGGATCAGGGGCTAGAGCCCAGACTTCAGACTCGGCTATGTTTTAAATACCGTCACTGTCTCAAAGCCCAGCACAAATTCCTCTTCCCCAATGTCTACCCACCCCCACAGCATCCCTGGATTAATATTTAGTTGGCTGCTAAGACCTAACCTAAGACCAAGTAACAGGGGCTTAAAACAGAAGGTTTCTATTAGTGTGATGAAACAGTCCAAGAAGTCATGTGAGCCGGGGGTCCAAGTGGCTCTGTTCCACCCTGCTGGGGGTCCAGCCATGGGAAGGTAGAACGGTGTGGAAGAAGGCAAGCAATTTCCTTTTGAGGATGGGGCCCTTCGCTGCACATCACTTCTGCCCACATCCTCCTGGCTAGGACTCAGTCACTGGCCTCATCAAGCAAGGGAGGCTGGGAAACGCAGACTCTACCTGAGTGGCCTATGACCAACTCAAACAAAGGGGATCCTCTTAATAAGAGAAGGAGGAAGAACAGATGTTGAGGAACACTGTCTACCCACAGCCCATATTTCTCTATTAGATGGCGCCAACTGGGAGCTTGGTGTTTGATGCTTTAATGGAGAGAGAAGGCTAGACAGGAGACAGGGAGAGCGGGACAGGGTTGAAGAGGGGACATCAGATGCCCCTGCATATATAGTTCATTACTCCTTGTATTAACAAATACCAAACTTTGTTTTTTCTGTGCCTAAAAGCCTAATACACACATAACCCTCAGAACATGCAGATTTATGCATCTTCTCCACACCTGGGGTTCAGTTTTCCTATCTGGGTGGCAAGACAGCTGACCTGGGAGAATGTAGGCTCCTCCAGCTATGAAGTTCCCTCTGCTTCTCCCCCATGGGCCCTGTCCAAGCGAAGTTAAGCATCAATGACCTCTCTGACCAGAGAGTTCCAATTCCAGCCTCCTTCTCCTTGGACTGAAGATCTAGCATTCCCATCACCTTTTGCCGGAGGGGCCATCTCTCAGTCTAGCTGCAGGGTCTCAGAAGTATAACTTGCATGAGGAATAAATGCATCAGCTTATTCCTTCAGGATGTCAGAGGAAGGACTGGACCCCACAGGAGCATTCAGTGCTCAACAACAGGGAGACAAGCTGATCCAATGAATCAAGGTCATTTCAAAAGCATCTCAGAACAATAAATAGTACAGAGTCTAGTGACAGCTGTTAGCCAAGGACATTTGCCAGGCAGCCGTCCTGTCCCTCGCCCAATACACATACCCTGCTAAAAATGCAGCCAGGTCTGTCCACTCTCACACAAGACCACGTCACCTCAGACCATTCATGCAGAACTCCAGAAGTGGCACAGATGCTTCTGAAATCCCATGCCTATCCCTGGCTTTCACATTCCCCCTCCCATCCCACCCTCATTTCTTCCTCCCCCTTCCAGGTCTATTATGAGAACCCTATTTGATCTTGCAGTCTTCATAGAAGGTTCATAATATTCTAACTGGAGAGGCTTAGAAACCGGCTATTCCAATCTTCTCCTCTTGCAGGAAGGCAAACTGAGGCTCAAAGAGGTTAAAGAATTTGCCAAAGTCCCATGATTTTGGATTAGGACCTGTAAGGGTTCAGGACAAGTTGCCCCAAAATGTGCCACTTTGGCATGCAGATTATTTCAAGCTGAAAACAATCAAGGCCCAAAGACTCAGGAAGAACCTCTGAACTTCTCTCTAACTGCCTAGGAAAATTTAGATAGAGGGCCAGCTCCAGGAAGAGAGCTATCACTATAGATAACTACGTTATAATATAAACTGGGGATAGTAGAGAGGGAGGAATTTATCAAAGTCTGTTTATTAAAATTCTTCTCTGTGTCCCACTGTTTCTATATGGTCCAGAAAGTATTTGTTTACCAAACATTTACTCTTTTTCATTTTCTTGTGAATTGGCTTTCTTCCCTTTGAAGTCCCAGACCCCTACCTCCTTCTTCTTAATTCAGGATGACATATATATCTCATTTTGCCTAACTATCTTTGGTATCTCATGTTTATGTGGATTCCCGTATTTACACAATTAAATTTAATTTTCTCCTGTTAAGCTGTCTCATGTCAATTTAATTCTTAGAACAGTTAGAAGAATCTTGAATTATAGAGAAAAATTTTTCCTCCCCAACAGACCCAAGGTTGCCCATGCACATCTGACACAGTGGACTTTTCTTTTCTACCATGCTCCTTCTGTCATTTCTTTGTGCCTCCATTTATTCTTCTATTAAATGGTAATAGTAGCAGTGACAGTGAACTTTTATTATTTTCTTTGTTTCAGACACTAGTCTTAGCACTTTGCACATATTACCTCACTGAATTTTCCAATCTTCCCTATAAGAAAGATATTCCTATTATCTCCATTTTGCTGTTGAGAGCACCAAAGCCCAGACTGGAAAAATAAACTTGTTCAACTGCCTCTGCCTCCTTCACAAATGGTGTGATAACTGATGAGCTAAAAAATCTAAGCCCTCTGCCTACCCTCCATACCAAATCACCCAGCCTGCCCCTGTCCACTTTCCTTCTGGGATTTCCGGCACTCCTGCTCTTTTCCTGCCACCTGAGTTTTCTGCCCACAGGACTGGCCTACCACATCATTTTCCTTAGCCTTTCAGTGATGAGAATGTTGTCGATGATGAAGGAGAGAGTTAGTGGTGTGGATAATAGAAAACTACGGAATATTGAAAATATGCTTCTCTTCAGGATATGACTGTAATGTTCCAGACGGTCCATTATTCCAAACTGAGCAGCAGGGTAGCCAGGGCAGAACTGTCACCCTAGAGATGCCACCAAGCAGATAATCCACAGGGAGGTCTGGGAGTTGCCTGCCAGTGTGGGAGCATCATCAGTCAGCCTGGTTTTAAAGCAATTCTTTTCCTTTCAAAGGAGACTCATCTGGAGGAAAGAATCCTGTCCCAACTCAATTTCGATTTCACACCACACTCTGGAGTGAAAGAATACGGGAGCCCCAGTCACCGGTCAGCCAGGAAACTGGCAGCTCTCAGCTGGCATTTCACAGCAGTGGCAGCGAGATTGCCTTTAATAGCACACTTGCCGTGATGGGCAGCAGCGGAGATAAAATTATAACCCACCCCCCGCACACAAGCCCAGGTGGCCAGATGAGGATTGTTTTAACACGCTAAAATAAAAGTGCTCCTTGGTGGGTTTCTCTCCTGCCTGTCAGTCTAGCCAAATTTCTGAAACATGTTGCTCTAGCCTCCAGCCCACAAACACCTGCAATCCTGAGGCCCACATGGCACACGGTAGGGGGAGGGGGCTCCCCTGAAGAAGTCAGGTGATGATACGGTGCCGAGAAGAGGGGACGCTGAGGAACTGGCAGGACTGGCCGGCACCAGACCCTGCAGTACCTCCTTGGTGCCCCTGTGAGATGGGGCCAGCTGGGTCTCCTTCCTGACCGCTTCCCTCTGCCAGGAGTGTCTCCTCCTTTCCTTATTTCTCCAGGGCTTTGGGGCTCATGCTGCCTTCCAGTTCTCACAACTGACTCTCTGGGGAGCCCTCGCTATCAGGTTTAGCAGGGCTTAATACTAAATTGTAACTTTTATATTTTGTAGTGTTAACTTTTCTATTCTGATTTCTATATTCTGCATGTATTAGAGGTGTCTTCAGCACCTTGTGGATGGGGGAATGAGAAGTGGGGGAGGGTGGCAGGAGGTAGGTGACAAGGAGGCACGTGGAATTTCTTGACCTCCCTAACACCAACAACCTTCTTTTCTGACTATATATATGTAGGAAAGAACAGTATCGGTTTGGCTTCTTTGCATCACAAGTTGCCTCCATCGTAATTCTTTGGACTCGAATCATAGATTGCTCCACAGGGGCATCTGATCTGCCCGGAAGCCCCCTTTGCTGACTGTATTTTCCAAAAACAGTAGTGTATTACCCATCCCATGTTCTCTGGCCATGCAATCTTGCTGTGCCCATCGGAAGGTGGGGCCTATTTTCCTCCCCCCTTGAGCCTGGCCAGGCCCTGTGAGCACTTTGACAAACAGAATATGATGGAATTACATGCTCCAGCTACCCCAGCTAAGTTCATGTGGTTCAGAGAGAAACCAAGTGCCAAGTGCCCCCCAAATTCTTTGACTTTATTCTGTGGGTACCTTGTGAAGGGACCATTTTGAATGGAAGCATGACCCAGTGAAAGTTGTCCACTGGGACAAAGATTCTGAGAGCATCCTATAGCACCGGATTTGAGCAGAGAGTGTAGGCGGGGACACCAGCCACAACACCTAGCTACAAACTTCATCCAGCGGAAATGAAAAACAACAAAGTGCAGGGTGTAGCTTGCCTTAAGCCCTGGCATATGGAAGTCAGAGACAGTTGGATGGGAGGAGAGGCCCCCACTCTGCAGCGCACTGCCCTACGCCAGACTAGAAGGTGCCTACTGGTGTTCTGAGCTTCCCCATGAGGAATCTAACAGAGACAGCCAGGCAGGTAATCCATGATTAACACATCCGGGTAAAGCCTCATTCCAGGTGGGATGGATGGGTGAAGAAAGTGCAGTTTGAGATGGATTATTATTAGGAATACCAGCACATTCTCAGTGTCCCTCTTCACAGGTGCTCTGGGAGGCCTGTCAGAGCCCGAATACCACCCCAGCAGCTGCCGCCATTACAAAGATGGCAGTGTTTCCTACAGTGGTGCCTCTCACACTTGGGCACGCATCAGAATCACGGGGAGGACTATTTAAAACACAGATCACTGGGCTCTACCTCCCCAGTTTCTGACACAGCAGGTCTGGGGTGGGGCCCAACAATCTGCATTTTGAGAAGTCCCCAGGTGATACTGATACTTCCTGCTGGGGACCATCGTTCGAGAATCACTGCCCTAAGAACTCTACGCATGCTCTGAACTCCTCCCATGGAATGGATCTCCAACATGAACTTCATATGAGCTTCACAGAGCCCCTGGAAAGCAGGCCCCAGTTCGTAGAAGAGAAAATTGCAAATCAGAAATGCTACATAAATTGCCTGAGGTCATACATGTAGTGGGCAGCAGGGATCCTCTTTTTTCCTACAGTACTTGTTCCCAGAAGCCAGCCTTCAATGAGGGCTGCTAGAATTTTCACAGGCCCAAGTTGAATTGCATGAAACAAAGGAAGTGCGAGTTCTTCATTACATCAATCGTCTGAATTCAGTTTAATGAATTGTTCCTTTTTCTCTAAGAGAAGCCCACTCATATTTTAGGGAGTTAAAATGCTTTTATCAAATGATGGTGGCAAGAGATCTTTTTCTTTTCCCCTTTCTAATGTTACTTGGCAAAATAAATAGGTAAAGACCTAATTTCAGTCCCTTCTCTTTTTAAGAAAAAAATTCTGGTCTGTGAAATTCCTAGCAACAGCCTTCTGCCTCGCTGCCTCCCAGCACCTAAAGAGCACCTGTATTTTACAGAGTGGCTTGGCGTCACTTGTCACATGAGTAGATGGCGGCAGAGCCACACACACTCTAGGCCAGTCCTCTCCCCATTAGCCCCATCACAGGTTCTTTAGAGGGCCCTATCCCATACGGAGGTGACCCTCCTTTTCCCAGGGCTGCTGGTAGCCATATACAGGCCTACGACCTCTAAAGGCAGTCTTTCAGGCACTAAGGAAGGCCCCTATCAGTTCAGCTTCCTGGATCAGCACTAATTTCTATTCTCAGA
>CM052883.1:85883921-85918940 GCA_028534135.1 Potos flavus | reverse complement strand
CACCAGGCTCGCCCAACCCCCCACTCCCCTCCCCTCCAAAACCCTCAGTGTTGCTCTGAGTTCACAGTCTCTCATGGTTCTTCGCCCCTCCGATCCCCTTTGAACTTAATCTTCCCCTCCTTGTTCCTGCTCGAAAGGGGAAGCCATCCTATAAGCTTGAGAACAAAGCCCTCTGTGCTCAGAAGAGTAGAGGAGGACAGACACTGATTACGCTAGAATCCCTGCACCTGCCCTGAACGGCCCATTTCCAGGCTTCATGTCACATGAGAGAAATGTAACCCCCAGTCTTACTGAAGCCACTGGTCTTTCAGTTTTCTTGTACTCATAACATACCGCAGTTATTAACGGATTCAAGTCCCTGCCTCTGGCCTGGTCCCCCCCCTCATTCCCCATTGGAGACTGACAGAGACACATATGTGCAGTGGAAGGTGAGCTCCAAGAAGCTGACCCTCCCCTCAGTCCTTATAGTAAGCCGCACCCTCCCGCTCCCTGTGAAAATGTCCCATGGCCATCAAGATGGGAGAGGATACTCCCGACCACTCAGGCCTCTCCATACCACACCCCCTCCTCTTCAGGCCCAAACACTACCTTCTCGGTGGGGTTCTGAGACCTCATCACACTGACACAAAGCAATCCATTTTCACTGCCATGCATTGTATGTGGACAGGCCTCCGTGTAAAGCCGGCCTTGGACGGCTCAGCCTTGAAGGGGAATGACCGACCCTTCCCCTGGACCGGACTAAGACATAACACCTCATTTGCCAACAGAGAGGAAAGGCTCAGAAACCCGTGCCTCATGGAACTGGCCCAACCCATCGGCAGACACCCACAGAGCACCTGCATCAGGTGCTGAACCTGGCACAAGGGACTCCAAACACGAGCAAGGCAAGGTCGTATTCAGATGGCGGACAACGCACAAACAGCCCTTAGGATCTATGCGTGTATAACTTGCTAAGACTATTACAGCCTTGAATGTGGCACAGGCGTGTAACCTCCTTGGAGTGGAGTGGGGGAGGCTCAGACGTGGCTTTCCAGAAGAGGTGGGGCCTAGAGGCTTATAAAGGCGGTGAAGGACGAAGAAGCCTGAGGAGGGCGATGGGAGACGCATCCGGTTATAGCGACGTGGAGCTGCAGAGATGTAGGGCGCAACTTAACTGTTACAGGGAAGCAAGCAGGGAGGGAGAGAGAGGAAGAGAAGTTAGCAGGAGCCAGATCACAGGGCAGCCTATGCGCCCCTGTCAAGAAATTCATAGTCTCTCACCCAAGAGCAACAGGGAGCCACTGGAGTATGCTTAGCAGTGAGGGATGGGCTCTCATTTTCAATTTAAGTATTTATCTATTTATTTGAGAGAGTGAGAGCGTGCACGGGAGCATGGCAGGGAGGATCAGAGGCAGAGGGAGAGAGAAACTCAAGCAGACTCCACACTGAGCGTGGAGCCCAATGTGGGGCTCAGTCTCACGACTCTGAGATCATAACTTGAGCTGAAACCAAGAGCTGGACGCTTAGCCGACTGAGCCACCCAGGCGCCCCACATTCGCACTTTAGACAGATCTCTCTGGAGGCCACGTGCAGGGTGAATCGGAGGAGGACATGGCTGGAAACAGGGAGACCAGTCAGGAATGCGGCATCGACGCAGGCAAAAGGAAGGAGGGTAGGAAGAGCCGTGGCGAGACTGTGCCAGGTGCAGATCTGTCAGGGAGGCATCAGAGGGCCTCCTGCGCTGGTGAGCAGCAGCCTCGCCAGAGACGGAAACCATCCACTGCAGCAGTGGTCCAGGTGGCTTCTCTCCCTCCCCCGCCTCCCCCCGCAGCCCATTTCATCAGAGCGCGAGGGTCTCCAAGTGATGGAAATGCCAGAGCTCCGGGCTCACGTCGCACATCTCCGGGTTTGCAGTCATCAAGTTCAGTGACAAATGGCGTCCTTGCATTACGCCTCAGAATGCCTATTAAACTTTTATAATATTAAACAATTAAAATACTCTCCTAGATTTAAGTCGGTGCTTTTCTTCAGGAACACGGCCAGGGAAATAAAATACTCAGCACTCCTTAGTCCCCAAACATATATCTGCCAATATGCTTCATGCTCTGTTTGATAGCAAAGCAAAAGCACTAGAGTCAGCCTTCGAAAATGTAATGTGCATTTTTCATGGCAACAAATAATAACAATATTTTCTTAAACCTTCTTTTTTATGAGACCACAATTGGTGAAGCCAAGCTCTGATAATGAGGAAACAGGATGTTTATGAGGATCTATTCTGCCTTTATTAGGGTAGAAGGTAGATGGTGACAGGAGCTGTAAGCCAATTCATAGAGACTGTAAATTTGCCAATGACTTACGAGACTCACAGTAAAAATGAAAATATAGTATTTTCTCCGGCTTGTATGTTTTGTGTGTGCTTTATTGCCATTGAGCACCCAAAGCACGCCCATCTACCCCCACCCAGAAAACCCTAATGACCTTGTTACAACTGAAGAAATGTAGTCACACCAGCCCTGTCCAGTGCGGCAGCCACACGTGGCTCTCTCACTGGAACCGAGGCCAGGCTGAACTGAGAAATACTGCAAATGTGAAGTACACGTCAACTACTGAAGACCTGGTACAAAAAAAATAATGTGGACTAGCTCGTGACTATTTTTATATTTTTCTACATTAAAATAATATTTTGGGTCTGCTGGATTACATAAAATATATCAAAATTAATTTCACCTGTTCTTCTAAACTTTTTTAAATGTGCTACCAGGAAACTTTAAGTTACACATGTGGCCTGAATTCTATTTACATTGGACAACAGTCTAGACCACAGAATTCACTCAAAAGGCAGCCGTGAAGGAGGAGTTGGCAAGAGCAGCCCATCCCTGTGGACCTCTAACAACTCATTAGATGCTGGTCCGCGAGGGGACGGAGCTGTCATGAAGTCTAGGGACAGAGCAGGTGACACAGCCCCAGTCCCTCACCCCCAGACCTCAAGCCAACATTATCTCCCAGCGCACTGAGGTATATCAAGTTGAAGGAAATAAAATTCAATAACAATTTTTATAGTGAGCTGATTTTGCTATTGCTCATTAGTAGCTGAGAGCTAAATTAATTTGAGCTTGATTGTCCCCTAATTGGAGAGGGACATAAATTCAGCTGAATGTGCTATTATGGATGACACCTTGATCCCACACAATCGCTTGCTTCTGCATTCACAATCTTCTGCACAAGAGAGGAAACCAGCTTTCAATAATTACAATAAAAGTTATGATTATTGACCAAGAACACTGTAATAGATGGAAATGTGCTAGGTCGTAACGTATTTTTTCAATGAAGACATTGATCAAGTCTTCACGGAGTTAATATGTTAAAGCCTGATTATAATGACTCAAGAAATTACCAATTGTCACTAAAGAATATAAGCCACTTATTATGCCAATACATTTATATTGCAATAATTTACCACTCCTCCCAAAAATGTAGCAAAAAAAAAAAAAAAAGGGGGCTCCTAGGGACATTATCAGTGGTTTCTGCACACCCACACAGGTATCTGACTTTCTTTATCTAAAACTGCACCCGTAAAAGATGTTGAACAGGTAGTTCTTCAAAAAAAAAGATCGAGACGTGAAGGGAAGAGAGACAGGTATTGAAACGAGACGTGAAGGGAAGAGAGACAGGTATTGATTTGGCATCTCTGCAGAAAATGTGGCAAGTGGTATCCACACCTGAATTTAACCAATTGTTCCAACAGTGAAAAACATTTACTTGAAAAATTGAATGTCTCTCAAGGTTAAAAACTGCCCATGAGTTTGAAGAGCAATAATACAGTTCACCCCAACTGAGAAATGAAAGAATGTATCGGTAACTACGTATCTCCCTCAAGCCAGGCCAGGTGCTCTTTCCTCCCTCATAAGTGAAAGAAAACAATTCAGATGAGGTAGATTTAGCTAGAATAGGAAGGATCACATTCTACTAGGAAATCAATCTTGTCATGATCAAGGGATGCAGTCACCCGCTATGCTCAGCACCAGATAAAGACAATTCAACTAGAATGGGCTCCCGACTTGAGGAACTTAAAGACATTTTTTGAAGGAGTAATACACTTTCCAAGTGCGAACATTATAAAAGGCACAAAATGTATGTGTGATGAAAAGTTTCCTTTCTTGTCTCCTCTCTTCCCCCCACCAGTCTCCCTACACTCCATAAAGGAATTATTTTTATTAGGCCTTATGTAGCCTTCTAGAGTTTCTTTTGCTTATATGACACATGTAAACATATAGGTCTTATTTTTCTGTCCCACCTATCATTTCTTTTTTTCATAAAAGTAGTTAAGTACACGCATGTACGCACGCCCGCACACACACGCACACACACACACTGGAGTGACTTTGCTTTTTACACTAAGCATCTGGAAATTTCTCTGTATCAGTAGAGAGCATCCACATTTTTTTAAACTACTGCATTATATTGGATTATACAGTTAATTAACCAGGCCCCCAAGATGGGCACTTGGGTTCCTTTACATCTTTTGCAATTATAAAAAGTTAGAGCCTTCCAAACTAGCACGGACACCATCCATATGAAATCATTTGCCTGGGGCACCTGGGTGGCTCAGTGGGTTAAAGCCTCTGCCTTCTGCTCAGGTCATGATCTCAGGGTCCTGGATAGGGCCCATATCGAGCTCTCTGCTCAGCAGGGAGCCTGCTTTCCCCTCTCTCTCTCTGCCTGCCTCTCTGCCTACTTGTGATCTCTCTGTCAAATAAATAAATAAAATCTTTAAAAAAAAAAACAAATCATTTGCCTTTCCTCCCTCCCTCCCTTCACTTCTGGTCATTTACTCATTCGCTCTGTGTGTCTCACTCACTCACTGTGTGTCCACCTGTGCCAGGTGCTGCACTGAGATGCCCCAGTAGAGGGTAAAGGTTATGTCACGTTGGCCCGTCGCTGCTCAGTGACGATAGGAGGATAGACTTACATGTGGAGACAGAGCAAATCACCCACAGCCCACACTGGATTTTTTTCTAGGAAGCACTTGTAGATACTGACAGAAGAACACCCAGCTTGGAGGTTATCAGAGTAGCGATCAGCTAAAAAATCTGGACAACTTTTGACCTACTTATCTGTGGACAAGCCTCTAGAATTGACCTTCTGTGTCCTGTGCTTGTGGTGGGAGAATATTCAGGATAGGAACTATCAGTCATCTGTACTGACCCACACCCCCCAAAACACTGTCTTACCATCTCTACGTGGTTTCCTGCCCCCTACTGGACACCCGAGGCCTCCTCCTGAGGCTGACCAGCAGCCTGAGGTACTACTTTATATTCTCGACCATTCCAGGTATCCTCCTGATACCAAAGTCTGAGCAGAGCCCATTACTCAGTGCTCAGAAATGAGCCGTCTGCTAAGAAGCTGAGTTAGCCAGAAAACGTGCCACTGTCCTTGGAGACGTCACCTCGACTCACATGTCTCTAAGGAGGCCTGAGAAGAATAGCCAACGGCAACAACACTGAGAATTTCACTCCCCTCGAAAGCGTGGTGAGCAAGAGTGGGCACAGGAGTGAGCCTCTGGGGGCCGGCCTGGCCCCAGGAAGGAGAAACAAAGGTACACATGAGTCAGGTGCCCAGGGAGGACCAGCTCGATATTCGACATTTACCGAGCGTACACTATGTGCTAGGCATTGTTTTAGCTGCTGGGGATATAGCAGTGACCGTCCTAACCCTTGGGAGGTTACATCCTAGTTGGAGAGATGGTCACTCAATAAATAAATAAGAGTTCTGCTAAGTGCCAGCTGGTCAAGCAGCTCCCATCCGTTTATGCACTGCCCACTGCCAGTGGCTGTCTCTGTGGCCAAGTGACAGAGAATGAGGGACAGCAGGCTGGAAGGGGCCTTGGGATGTGTTGGAGACCTCCACAGAATCCTACCTCCCACTGGTGGCTTGCCAAAGTCACATGCCAGGTCATTAGCAGAGTCCCCAGACGTGCTAGCTGCCACCAAGAAGCGAGTGAATGATCTTGGAGGGAGAAAACTACCACCACAATTGTAGCTACTATTGTTGACCTTGAACAACACGAGTTTGAACTGGAGGGGTCCACTTACATGTGGATTTTTTTCCTATAAGTACAGCACAGTCTTGTGAATGTATTTTCTCTTCCTTAAAATTTTCTTAATGTTGTTTTTTCTCTAGTTTACTCTATTGTAAGAATACAGTACATGATACATGTACACACAAAATACATGTCAGTCAACCGTTTATGTTATCAGTAAGACTTCTGGTCAGCAGTAGGCTATCGGTAGTCAAGTTTTTGTAATAAAGATTATTAACTGGTAAGTCTAAGTTTCCTAGACACCCAGAGGGGTAATAAAGAAGGAACACAAGCATATATCATATACACATATATAGATGTGGTATAGAATACAGATGTGTTATAGTATATGTAGATATTAGAGACAGCAAACAACTAAGTGCAATACACAAGTATACAACTGTGCTCTTTGTAATTACTCTGGGCCAGGTCCTTTATAATCAGTATCTTCACATTAACTCTGGTAGGTAACAACTATCATTAACCCCAGAATACTGATGAGATCACAAAGGCTCAGAGAGGTAGGTTACTTGCCTAAGGTCACACAGCTGATAAAGAGGAGAACAGACATTCCAACCTGAATCCTAAGCTGGAGTCCCCAACCTCTGCTCTCCTTGAGGTAGTTGCACAAAGCTTGTCAAAACCACCACCAACAACCAGGATATATCCATATGAAGAGTAGTAGAGCTATTAAGAGGTCATGAGAGAATGCCGAGAAGGAGGGGGGCCAGGCCCTACTCTCATCCTTTGGGTGCCCTTGTCTCTGCATGAGTATCTCTTCCAGAATCCCTTCCATCTTCCCCACTGCTGGGCTGGGGGAGCATGCTACGCCAGTCCCAGTTAACCTAGGCCTGTTCTCCCAGCAAATAGTAGAGCACTTATACTAGTATCTATATGCTTCGGATTTACTTACAGCTCAGCAGCTCCTGCCAAGTTTGTATGTGCAGGACCGCAGAAGCAAGAATGAAGAACTATAATTACTCCGAACTCACATACTTAGCCCTAGAAGAGCCAAGGTACAGCCTAATTCCCTCAGGAGAAGACAGAGCCCAGGCTAACACAGGACAAGCTTCTTATACCTGGCAAGGACAGGGTACTGGATTTGGGGCTGAGGGCTGAGGGTTGAAGGTGAGGAGAAATGACAAGCATACACCGTGAGTCCGTGTGCCTTATGACAAGCCCGCGGCACGGTGGTTCAAAGTATGGAGTCTAGAGCCAGACAGCCTCGCTTTGAGTCATCACTTTGCCTAGACTGCTAGATCTCAGTTTCCTTATCTGTAAAATGGGTATGACAGGAGGAATGGTACCTGCCTCAGAGTCACTGAGAGAATTAAATAGCTAATACTAAGAAACGCTTGGTTGATGATCCCTCGCACAGAGTAAGCACTAAAGAAGTGTGTGCTGTTATTTGCCAAGACAGCAAATGGCCCCCAACCCTAACATGGCCACTCGAGGGAAGATTCATCACCGCCACGCCCTACCTCTAACACTGCTCTGGGTGCTCAATCCACAAGCTTGTCAGAAGAGTTCCAGAGCCCTCCTTCAGCGTTTCGTGCTCTGACTCATGAACCCTGCCTATAGCAATATATAATCATAACCAACTGCCTTCAGAACCTTCAAAGCCATTTTGTCAACTTTGTTTAGAATATGCTACAGAACCGATTTTAAGCCTAAAATATCTCATTCAGATCAACAGTGTTAAAGAATGCATTACAAATTTTACTTTTAATCATATTTAATAATATTCCTAATATGCAGTCAAATTTATACATATTTGCATTTACCGAGTGATGCGCAAAGTTTAATTTACTCTGGATTAATTATGTAAGAAAAACGTGATTTGTTCATAATAAATTCCAAAGTGTTGTAATATATCAGGGTTGATTTGGGGACTGAACATATATTAAAATTCATTGCCACATTTGAACAAACCCCACTTCACGATGTGACGCAGGGAATTCTTGCAATGTGCACTTCACAAGTAAACTCATTAATTTTTATAATTCTTGTGTTTTCCTTTTAGATAATGAGATAAAGGAGGCTTATTTTTTTTAGAGTTTCTTTTTCAGCACATCTACGAATAACATGTTTTGGGTAAAGATACTCTTTATTCTGAACAAATGAAAAGCCGAATTGGATATAACCATCGCTCTACTTTCTCTTCTTGACAATGGTTTTGGGGGTTAGAGAGCTACCCGGATGAACCAGCTATGCGTGACGTTCCAATGAATGCCACGTGCAGTCAGATAGGGACCATCTTGAGGCACATTTGAAGAATTATTATGTTTATGCTCCTCATTCATTTTACGTATTTCATCATCAATGCGCCATATCTGTTTTACCAGATCGATTGCAGTAGTAAACAGAATAAAACCAAGAACAAAAAGAATTTAATTCTGTAGAGCAGCCTAAGTCACCATGGTGGCTAATTGCAAGGAGTGAAAATTCCAGTCAGCTGTCAAGGTTGCCTGATCATGTGTACTAGGACTGCGTGTACAAACATCATGACCAACTGACTTGACCTTGACGTGACCATTCATTTGATCCACATCACAGATGCCATGAAGGCTCTTAGTCACAGTGGGGGACACACAGATTTTTTAAAACACTAAGGTTATTGGCTGGGAAATACTTCTCTCCTAACCATCCTGGGTGACCCTCCTTGCACCCATAGCCAACAACCTCCTGAGAGCCTCTCTCCTCTGCGCTGTGTGTGACGTTTTCCATCCAGATGCTCAAGGACCTGGGCAGGCGTCTTCAGACAGGTGAGCCAAACTGAGGCTGGGATAAACTGTCAGAGCCCATGGGGACAGAATCAGAGAGGGAACCAATGGTGACAAACTAATGGTGGCATGTCACCTGCTACATCACCTACGCCTCACCGGCATATCCTCACCTTCCATCTCATTAAGACCTCCTATCATCTAGTCTGGGAGGTGGGGGATCCCTATGCCTGTATACAAACGAAAAACCTGAAGGTCAGAGCAGTGAAGAGATTCACTCAAGGCCACAACTCTCTAAAACTTTGTTTTCAAAGAATTATGAGGAATGCAAATATAGTTACAATATAACGTAAGTAAAATTCTTCAAATAGGATTAGAAGCATGTCTCCATTTCTGCATGTAATTGATTCCCAAGTTCAGACAATGAATAATCGGATAAGAGGAGACATGTGTGAGTGTGTGTGTGTATGTGAGCACACAAGGATGAACACATACAGAAAGGTGTGTGCAGGTATAAATGCATGTGCACACATACATGGGTGTGGGTGTGAGCGTGTATGTGTGCGTGCATGAGTATGTGAGCAAGCATGGCTGTGCATGTTCACACACGTGTGGTTGTGTGAGCCTGTGTGTACATGTGTGTGAGTGTGCAGTATTTGGGGTTAGGTCGCCATTCGTTTTAAATGGGAAAATAACAGGGACGCCTGGGTGGCTCAGTTGGTTGAGCGGCTGCCTTCGGCTCAGGTCATGATCCCAGGGTCCTGGGATCGAGTCCCACATCGGGCTCCTTGCTCGGCAGGGAGCCTGCTTCTCCCTCTGCCTCTGTCTGCCTCTCCGCCTACTTGTGATCTCTCTCTCGCTCTCTCTCTGACACATAAATAAATAAAATCTAAAAAAAAAAAAAAAAAGGGAAAATAACAAAATTTGTCAAGTGGTTCTCTCTGAATTATAGAATAGGCAGCATTTAGGGATTTTTTTTTCTGCTCTGCACACCTCTCTACTTTCTCTGAACATATGTGAACATATATTGTTGAACATACATGAACATATATCAACAGTGGCTCATATAGGTTTTGGACTTTTTTTTTTTGCATATCCAGGCAACACATATTAAGCTGCTCCTTCCCCACTCCCCATCACAGCACGGGTGAGAGTCTGCCTGCCTCCGGGCTGTCAGGCAGAAGCCTAGAGGTGAGAGGGGATAAATCACACTGGGGAGAAGACAGAGTGATTAGGGAAGATTCTGGAAACCGTTCCCTCTGGTTTCCCATCTTCTGATACTCCCCAGCAGTTTCTGATTCCTACCTCTTTCCTGCACTGCCCAGTCACTCTGGATTTCTAGGAAGCCCTCCCTCCCTATCTGCCTTCCCTCTCCTGGGAAGCTGAGAGGCCTGTGGATTTAATGGCTAATCCAACCACCCAGAGCCCTGCACCCTAGGAGCTGGGTCCCATGGTCCAAGGCATCTGGACTGGTGGACAGGGGAACATAAAGTGTGAACGGGCATTTCTCTGCCTCAGGCTGTCTGGGACACCGTTATCCTTTGCCAACATTTCTGTCTGCAAAATGGTAGACCAGGGACATCTCCTGGGCTCCCATCTGCTGACAGTGGATATAGCCCAGCACTGCCCCCTGTGGCATATAAATACGGTTTTCTTACACCTAACAAAGTAGTGCATTTGGTCTCTGGGAAAAGATTTTGCAGCTTGTTCCATTTAAATATATGGAAATGTGTGTTGTCCAAATAGATGGTTTCCCTGTCTTTGTAGGGGAAATCTACATCTTCTCATTAGAAAACTTGATAGGACCCAGAGGTACCTGGGTGGCTTAGTCGGTTTGGTGTCTGCCTTCGGCTTGGGTCATGATCGCAGGGTCCTGGGACTGAGTCCGTATTGGGCTGGCTCGCTGCTCCTCGGGGAGCCTGCTTCCCCTCTCCCTCTGCCGCTCCCCCTGCTTGTGCTCTCTCTCTGTCAAATAAATAAGTAAAATCTTTTAAAAGGAAGGAAGGAAGGAAGGAAGGAAGGAAGGAAGGAAGGAAGGAAGGAAGGAAGGAAGGAAGGAAGGAAGGAAGGAAGGAAGGAAGGAAGGAAGGAAAGAAGGAAAAAAACTTGATAGGACCCAGGGGCACCTGGGTCGTGCAGTCAGTCAAGCATCCAACTCTTGGTTTCGGCTCGGGTTGTGATCTCAGGGTCATGATCTTAGGGTCATGAGATGGAGCCCCAAGGTGGGCTCCCGCTCAGGATGGAGTCTGCTTAAGATTCTCTCTCTTCTTCTCCCTCTGCCCCTGCCTCTGTTTGTGCTCTCACTCTCTCGCTCTCAAATAAATAAATCTTAAAAAAAGAAAAGAAAAGAAAAGAAAAGAAAAGAAAAGAAAAGAAAAGAAAGAAAGAAAAAGAAAACTTGATAGAACCCTGAGCTCTGCCTCTAATTCTCAGAAGGCAGCCTTTCTACTTACCCACCTGGCCAGGGCTCAGGCGAGACCTTAGAAACAGAAGTCTATGTTCATCCAAGAGGCACCGCGCAGAGGCTTGAGGCAGGGCCCAGGGAGGAAAAGGAGCTGAGACCTTTCTATAGTGTGGGAGGTGCCTCTGCATGCAGACTGTATGTATAACAAAGAATTTGGCTGCTCTTTGTCTCTGGCCCCTGGGAGAGAGTGTCTAAACACTCGGAATTCCCCTAAGTAACCGGACTGTCCTTGTTATTCAAGGTGGGTCCCTGGGACCACACCCGAGTTTATACTAATGGTGGCTCTGGGAGGGCCACTTGCTAGTTTCCGGAGCGGGGCTGGCTGTGCCAAAGACCAACCACGTGGTTGGAGGGTTGGGGCTCAGAGCCGAGGGATATGACCTAACCCCTTAACTCTCACGGGGAAGAAGTAAGGGGGTGGGGCAGAGATTGAATTCAATCATGTGTCCTATGATTCAACCGACTCTGCATAAGGAAATCCCAATAAGAACTCTGAACCCCAAGCTCAGTGGAGACTCCCAGTTACTGTGCCAAGAGGGTGACACATTCTGAGTATATGGAAGGTTTGTGTTTGCCGCCCTCCCAGACCTCACCCTCTGTGCAACTCTCTTGTCTGGTTCTGATTTGTATCAGAAAACTATAAGCATAGTATAGGGCTTTCCTGAGTTCTAGGGGTTATTCTCGTGAATTATCAAACTTGAGGGAACACCAGAATTTGTAGCTAATTAGTCAGAGATATGAGTGACCCGGGAGCCTGCAAGGTGTGTCTGCAGGGAGAGCACACTTGCTGGGACTGTGTCTTTAACCTGTGAAATTTGACCTCACTCCTGATAGACAGTGTCAGGATTATACTGCAAACTGCTGGGGTTCAAACCTTGACCCTGGCCCTTTCTAGCTGTGCCATTTACTGGGGCAAGTTTTTATCTTTTCCAATGCTCAGTGACTACATCTAAATCACTTAAGAGAGAAAACACATGCAAAATGCTCAGAGCAGCCCTGATAATCCATAAGCACTCATAAATGTGACCCATCCTTACCGAGACCTACATGCTGCCAAGCTGTACCACCAGGTCTTCTGCCCGTATCTTTCCTTATCTTTAGACTCCCAGATGCAAAAGACCTCATGCTAAAGTCTCTCTCTCTCTCTCTCTCTCTCATTCTCTCTCTTTTTTTGCCATTTTAATTAAACATTTTTATTCTTTTTGTTTTGAGATAATTGCAGATTCACATACAAATTTTAAGAAAAAAATACAGAAGTGCTGTGTATCTTTTACCTAATTCACCCATTGGTAACATCTTGCAAAACTCTAATACAGTATTCCAACCTGGATATTGATATTGAGACATAGTCAAGACACAGAAAAATTCCATCAGGACAAGGATCAGTCTTGTTGACCTTTTAGAGGCCATCCACTACCCTCTCACCACTGCCTCCTGAACCCCTGGCAACCACTAATCTCTCCCTTTCTATAATTCTGTCATTTCAAAAATGTGATATAAATAGAATCATACAGGATGCAACTTCCTGGGATTGGATTTTCTCACTGGAGATGCATTCCTTCAGATTATTATGTATATCACTAGTGTCTTCTCTTTTTAAGTGTACAAGTCAATGGTTTTCAGTATATTCACATCGTTGTGCCACCACCACCACAATAAATTTTACCAGTTCCGTCACCCCAAGAACAAACCTTGTACCCTCTCTAGCCATCACCCTCTGTGATATAATAGGAAATATATTTGGTCTTTGTCCCTGGATCCTAGCAAAAAGCTCCCTACACCCTTGGAATTTTCTGAGTGATAGGAATGTTTTTCACCTTAAGAAGCCCTTTTCATCACATCTGAGTTTATATTAATGAGTTGTTTTCTGGAATGCCCCTAAGTACCCTAAGGGTGGGGGCTAGTTGCCAGGGAGCCAACCATGATTAATGGGTTGGAACTCTCAAGGTCCCACCCAATATAGAATATTCTGGGCTGCCCCACTCCTTTTTATATCTGGCTGAGCACTCCATACAATTATTCTCGTTATTAATATCTCCTATCTACATATAAATAAAATCACGTCCTTTTTACATACCTACTGACTAGCATGTAATAGAGAAACAGCTGGACAGAATCTCAGCAAATTTGGAGAGCTATGTTGAAGTGATGGCACCACGAATCCAGGCTAAGCAGTAAACAAAAAGTTCACCTGTGGGAACCTGTGAAGTACTTCAATTGTTGTTTTCTTTTATACCAAGAAAACATTACTTTAAATAGCTCAAAAAATGAGTTCAACAATTAAGTATGTATTTCTTATTGCGCTAGAATTTTATGGGTGTGACAGGGAGTCACCCATCACTTCTAAGTGATGGCTTTAATTCTAGTTTGTGTGGAAACACAGGGAAAATATGCCACACAAAATTGCCATTACAACATCTAAAATCGAAAAGGATGAGAGTCCTAAAGTCATCTGAGGAGAAAGGAAACTTGTGTAAGGGCCTGTCAGGAGAGGCAGGCTCTTCTAAGAGTGAATAAGGGACACATGCAGGAAGAACATGCTGAAGCCGGTAGAGATAGATGGTCTCTCCTGAGGACTGCAAGCCCAAGGAGCATTCAGTATCCAAAAAAATAGGCCATCACCTGAGTTTCTGGAACCAGGGCCCAACCTAGAATCAACTGAGGCCAGTTGGAAGTGGCTTGCTCTTTCTTTCATAGTTAATGGAAACTAAAGTTCCGCTGAGGGACGTTTTGTTGCCAATCAAGAGACACATGAATTGCATATTTAGATGTTGTGCAAAAGGACACGAATGATGGTTTTAGACTCTTTGTAGCTAAAGACTCGTGCACTAAGTTAATGTTAAAAACTGGACACAATCGTCACCAGTAATTGAAGACTGAGCCTCAGTGATGCGGCTCTAACAATGATGGCAGGTTGGGGTCTATTTTAGGGGCGCAGGATACAGATCCCTTTCCAGCTAACAGCAATGCAACTGAACAGGGCGCGGGTTAGAGAAACCTTTACTAACATATTCCCCCGGAATCTGCTGAGCACTTCAAACCACTCATTTTGTTTCAGACGTTTGCAGAGATGATCTGTTTCTCAAGAACCATTAGGGCATACGCTCCAAATGCGGGGGCTAAGGTATGTTTGAGCTGTTTCTTACGTGGACAGCTCCAGGGTGAGGAGCAACAGGAATTTATTCGTGGCCACTCCAGACATGGCATACTAAGTAGAGTGTTGGAAAGAGCTTTGTTCCAAAGTAGGAAATAATTATGACTCTTAATTAGTTATGACAATTACCCAAAAGTCCTCAAGGAGTCCAACATTCATCTTTTTACTGTTTGCACAGTCATGTGTGGGCCAGAAAGGTAAGCTCACAGATCCCGCAAAGGATCCCCTGCTCCCTAGTGGGGCTAGTTTATGAAGAGCTATGTTGGAAAGCGGCGGGAGTCACGTGAGTACATAGAATTCTCCACTAGTTACCAGCACCTTTTCCTCTGGCCTCCCCCGCCTAACCAGAACCCACTCTTCTTCTCACACTCAGCCTACAAAGACCGGACAACCGAGGTGAGTGAAGAGGGAGGGAAAGACCTCAGAGAACGGAGAGGAGCAAGACCCATGAGGACCCCCAAGAAAATGCAGAAACATTTCCACTTGCTCCTAGATGTCCCTTTTAGGAGCCCCACGCTGGTTATTTGGAATTCATATGCAAATGAGATGTCAACGCTGTGAGGAGGGCACATTAAGAAATGTAATCTATACACAGTCTCTGCCTCCAGCCTCATGTACATCGGGATGCCTGCCTCTGGACCCCCTCAGCAGCCATCACTGGCTCAGAAGACCAGCTCCGAAAGGGACACATGAATAAGGATGCCATCAAATAATCGTTCCTGTCGGAATAGCAAATTTCCACCATGGCTGCACAGACATGAAAGCAAGACTCAGAAACCAAATGGATATTTTTTAAAAATCAGTGAAAGCCGGCTCTTTCCCTCCTGCCTTTGACATCACCTTGTGCTACTGCACACCCTAAGAGCCCTGGTATTCCTCGCAGAGCTCCTTAATCCTGTTCGTCAAGGCTGCTTGCTAATGGCTCCTGGCAGCGGGCGTGCGGCCATATTGCCGCGATTCCAGGAGGCCAGCCGTCCAACGCAGCACAAGCAGCCCAGCCACACTGGGCAAAGTGGAGCTGACAAGAACTCACATCGAATTTGCATATATTTGCACAGCATGTCAGAAGTACTTCTAATCTGGAACAGACGCGGAGCCAGGGACAAGAGGAGAGAAAGCAACAAGGGTTTGGTGGAGGGCCTGATCAAGCTTGGGGAAGGCCTGAAATCTCCGCCCTAGATGACATCTACATTTCTGTTTTAACGGTCTTGTTGGCGATCACTGTTATAATTATCACCAGATTGTTTTTCAGGCTTCTGCCTTTGGGTTCAGGTAACGGGTGTTTCTGGACCGCGTGCTTCTGGCAGCAGCAAAGAGAGTTGCGATGAACACATTTTCCTGCTGGAGGCTAACATGTATCTTCATCGGCCTGGGTAAATGAGTAATTATAGTGTCCATATAGGAAATTTACGATGCTGGATTCTGATATTAACCTGTCCAGCAGGAGAGATTGGTAAACATGCTGAGCCAGGCCTTACCCTTGTTTTCTGAAATGAAGGGGGCATAAACCAAAATGTTTCGGTGAGGGAAAAAGGCAAGGCAAACAGGATTAGGCCTCCACACACCATCTGCACTTTCATAGAGCACTAATGGGGAATAATTATATCACTCCTGTGGCCCAGTAGCTGCAAGTGTCTGGCAGCAAGACTGGTTTCCCGGGCCTTCCCAGCGGCTGCTGTCTGGCAGGGGCGAAAATTGCAAGTCCGATGCCGAAATGGCTCATTAAAAGAACCTTGAAAAAAGAGGGTTGCTTTTTGAATCTTAAAGATGGTAATGAGTCACTCAGCCGGCTGTGCAGAGAAAGCCTTCCCTTGTCCCCTAAATTAATTTTCGGTGACTAGAGACCCAAGAGGAGCAGAGTCTTTAAAGGTAAAAGGGACAAAGGGAGGGAGGGGGAGGGAAGGGGCGAAGTGGGGAGGAGAGGGATGGTGGAAGGGGGAGGAGAGAGAGAAAATACGTTCTCTAGCTAGATGCTGGTAAAACTTCTCCAAGCCCGCTTCTCTGGAGGAACACTCACCAGCTGCTCCTGGCAGGAAATTTAAAACTGTCAAGAAGTTCCATTTATTGCTGACTGATGAGTCGGCAAGGAAGGTGCGCTCTCTGAGCCTGAAGTAGAATTTCAAGCCAGCCTGCCCTCTCTACTGACACCGAGGTCAGCAAACAAGGCAGATCAGAATGGGCAGGAATGGGCATGCTTATCCAAAAACCTTGGCCAGGAAAGGCAGGTCAAGCAGCCAAGCAAGGGAGAACAGGTCCTGTCCTACCCTGACCTTGGCAGAGACCCCACATAGGGCTTCCAAACGGAGGTCCACAGGTTGACCCCTACAGGTCACAGTCCTATTTCCTGCCTCCTTCCCAATATGAGTTGATCCAGATGTCCAGCCACCTGGCACAGTGACTAATGCCATTCTCAATTCTTTCTCAATGAACATAAGGTTCATGTGCATTGTTTAGATCCCATTTCTTCTTCAAGGCTGAAGACTTCTCCCAAGTCTTCCATGAAGCCTTCTAGAACATGCCGATCCATGAAGATGTCATCTCCTTTCTGATACCCCCGTATCTCCTCACCAGAACCATTCATGGTGATGTAATCTTATATGGCCTTGTTATATTATTACTCTCTTCCTAGCGTCTCTGTTTTGTCTCCAACAAGGCCGAAATCCCTTGGAAACCCAATAGAGCTGCGGATCGCATTCCCTCCCATTACCTGTGATCTCAGCCTCTTCCCCATCTCACTTCAGTCTCAAAAATGAATTCCTCACAACTTCTTCTGGTTACCGCCCTTTCTTTCCCATCATTGATGTATAAACTCACTTTGTTTCAAAAAGTATTTGAAGAAACTTGGAAAAATGCATTCAGGGTAAGAAAATAAATATTAGGAAATAAGGGAACCAGGGAAATGAAAAATAAAGTGAGGAAAAATAAAGACGAAGCTAGGGATGTGTTGAATGAATTCACACCACAACATGGGCCTGAATGTTCTATCATCTGCTAAAATGGGATGCAAATTTGACTCGGTTCCTCAAAGAGAGGAGTGTAATGAGAGGGAAACACAAAACAAGGCACAGCATGCGCCTGATGAAAACAGTCCCACTGCTCAGGGAAAATCATGCCTGGAATAAAGGCCTGAGGGACATTCCTGCCCCGGATCCCACAATGGGAGCCCTGGGTGAGAGTGAATAATAGGAATGAATGCCAACATAATGTCAGGCATTACTTAGTGAGGGGGAAACAGACGGCAACAGACAGGAAAGATGTCTGCTTTTGTGGACCTTGGATTTTACTAGAAAAAAAGAGACAATAAACACGTTCCTGCCATATTGGTTCAACAGAGACTGGGAGAGGGGTGGGTCTACCTCAGAGAGATGCGGAGGAATCAGCCAGGTAATGATTTGCACTGCTTCTTTAACGTCCTCTGGTTTGGCCAGAAAATCCAAACCCTGATTCAGGGAAAGTGACTGTGTGAGGGCCTGTATCTTGCCCCACCTCTTTAGGACCAAGATTCTTGAAAGAGTTGCCTACCCAAGCTCTCTCCACCCCTCCCCTCCCAGCTGGTCCTCAGGCCCTTGGAGCCTGCCTGCTCCGTCCAGAGAAACCAGACTGGAGGGGGCCGATGACGCCATGTCACCCCGGCACTGTGTTAGTTACTGGTGATCACGCCCAACTTGGAATTCCTTCCTTGGGCTTCTGGGACACCTGTTTGTTCCTGGTTCTCCTCCTACCTCTTCAGCCGCTGTCTTAGCCTCTGTTTTATAGCCTTGTCTTTTTAATTTGCTTCTGAAATATCAACCTGCCCCTAAATGTAGTCTTCTCAGTCTGCATCCCCTCTGGTGAATTCAACGTATCCAGGGGCTCTGCAAATGCCTCCCACATCTGTTCTAGCTAGAGCCTCTACTGTTCTGCTAAAACTCAGACCTATCAGGTCAAGGCACCTCCCACCCAACACAATCAAATGTTGTCCTTCCAAACTGGTTCCTTTCCCAAATGCCCTACACTCATGTGGCTCCCATCTACTTACCTGCCTAAATCAGAAACCTGACGTGTCCTTAACTCCTTCTCACTCTTCCCCATATACGATCCTACTGATTCTACTACCTCCATAGAGCTCCTACTTATTACTTTCTCTCCATGCCACTAATGAAAATGACCTGAGCACCTAGTATTGTCAGGCACGATTTTTAAGCGGTCCACACTTTAGACATAATGAGTCACGTAAGTCACACACACACAACGGAGGGAACAGGATTAGCCTCCATTTTCCACAGGGGAGGGGACTGAGGCAGAGAGAAGTCCTCTGACTCCCGCCCCTTCTCAACACTGCTGCCCCACAGTGTGATCTTTCTGGAACCTCAAATCTGAGCCTACCACCCCCTGATTAAAGCCCTCCCCTGGCTTCCTCTGGCTTGCAAAACACATTACAAGCTCTTGGTGGCTTTGTGTCACTAGCCCGCCCCTCCTCCCCCACCACCCACATCCACACCCACACACCCAGTGTGTGTGCCAGAATTGTGCTAAAATCTTTGGGCAATACAAATTGGGGCTCCTATTGTCAAGAACATGGTGAAAAGGCAGGCAAACAAAATGTACAAATGCGAAGTTAAATGTAAGAATTAAGCCCAAGATTACAATTTCAAAGAGGTCACAAGGCAGTGGTGAGGAGGACAGACTCTCCATCCAGACATTTAATACACGCAAAATTGTCTCTTCAAAAAAGAGATTTTTTCCATCTCAGGCCGGGCACTTGTGAATGATCTGTTCAATTCTGGGTTAGTTTGAAAGATACTTTAATATTCCCATATTGTTCCAGTTCAATACTTTTAGAAAATGAATAGGCTTGGTTCTGGTTCAGACTGGCTTACTAGGTGTTGCTGTTTTGAAAAATCCTTGGTTGAATGCTCAGCTCAGTGGGAAAAAAAAAGAGATTAATTTGGGGCTCAGCTTGGTTCAAGGTTCGCAAATTATAGCAGTTCCTTTTGCCGTGGTTCACACTTGAGCTGGCACCCAGTTACGGATTCAGCTTGAGGGCCTGGTTTTCCTCGTTGTTCCCCACCCCCACCCCAGGCCCCCAGCTTTCACAAGCACCTTTCCACTCTTTCCACACTGGGGCGATGTTGGGAGCTCCCCAGCTCAGCAGCCCCTGCCTGGAGTTGCCGCCCCACCTCCTTTAACCCCCCAGCCCTCCAAACCCCACTCCCCCATGCCCCCATGTCCCTCGGCCAGGGCAGTTTCCGCACTGAGGAGGGGCTGCGTGGGCTTCTGCCCAGTGCGAGGCAACCCTGCCCACCACCTTGGGACCAGCTTTCCCTCACCTCTTGCAGGGCCCTGCTCCCATCACCTTGCTTCTGGGGCCTTTCCTGCACATCCTGAAAAGAGCCCCCTTCACTCCCCAGACCCTCCTCTCTCCCCTACTCTATTCCTCTCTGCAGCCTTTACCAGCCTCCAGCCACTACTGGCTTGTGCTCTGGCTCCCCCACTAGGCTGTCAGCAGGGCGAGGTCAGGATCTTTGTCTATTTTTTTCACTATGATCGCCTAGTCGAGGCACTGTCTAGACTAGTGCCTGGAATGTTGTAGCAATCCACTAAATATATGATAAATATTGATTAAGTCCCCTTAGTCTAAATCCAGAGTTTGTGATGGGAGATTTCTGAGGAGAAGCAGGATTTGGTCTGAACACTGCACTTCTTTACATGATGAAGAATATCTCCTAAGTAGGTTTTTCTTTGGGATATCCTCTTTCCCTCCTTCCGCTCCATCTTCTGGCTTTCTCCAATGCCAAGGTGAAGTAAAGTCTATGTGCATTAAGAGGCTTCAAGCTGCACCTCCCAACCTTCCATCTCTCTCTCTCTCTCTCTCTCTCTCTCTCTCTCTCTCCTTTTTTAGAGAGCGCAGGAATTCTTTGGGCTTTTCTCAGTAGAAGGGGAGGCCTTTGCTCCCCCCCACCCCACCCCCCCACCCCTTGAGCTGGGCTTCAGCAGAACTGTGTGGCTTGCTGACTAGGCGGGAGGGAAAGCAAGAGAGAGAGCCCCGGCAAACAGGCAGCTACAAGCCGGGTGCCCAGAGGGCTCCCTGCTGAGACACACCGCTCCCCTCACACTCTCACGGGGGGTCTTACCAGAGCTAATCGGCTCCCAGCTCCTGGGTCTGTGTCCAAAGAAACTGGGGTCTGAGCCTCTTCTACCCTCTGAAGTAGCTTTTCAGCTTCCAGGTACAGATTAGGTTTACAATGTATTAAAAATGGACAAAATACATAGGACTCTGAACACAGGAAAATTTCTTGTGTTGTAGTGCACATATATCAGAAGGGGATAGGAAAAGAATTAGAACAAAGATTTGATCCACTCAGTAATAACACTCTTATTTAATGACTATTGATCAAATAAAGGTGTCATACTCCCTCCTTCTTGTCCACAAGCCCCTCGCCCCCGCCCAGCTACCCTCTCACACACAGGACTGTTTCCTCACCCAGGACATGCAAGTGACTGCAATTAGCCAAAGTCAAGTCTGCAGAGCTCTCTAAAATGTTCACCAGAAGTTCCCCTGGTATAATTAAGACTATAATGACACAATCAAGAAAGTCCAGAAGAGAGGAGTAATTTGCCTACTTACCATTCGGTTTCCCTGCTGGCCAATATAGACAGCAAATAGAACTTAGAAATGATTTTTAGATTTTTAGAAAGTTATGTACATTTTTTCCCCTAGCTACTTTAATAACATTTGTCTCTGCTATTACATTGGCACTGGGGTATATCTAGGCATGGATGTTTTAATTTGATCTTCTCATGATTCAATGGGTTTCCCAAATCTGTTTAATTTCATCGGTTTTGGAAAAATCTTAGCCACTATCTTTTTCAATATTGTCTCTTTCCAGTATTCTCTTTTCTCCTTGGGCAATTCCCACTCTATCCTTCATGATTGTTAATTCTCATGTTCCCATCTCCTTGCCTTTCTGGACTGCATTAATGAATAATTTCTTTAAATTTATTCCAGATGACTAATCTTCTTTTCAGCTACATCTAATCAGTTATTAAATCTGTTAAATAGAATTCTTAAAATAAATTTTAACTCTTATAATTTTCACCTTGAAATTTTTATTTGGTTCTTTGTCAAATCTGCATGATTATTTAAAATCTCAGTTTCCTTTCTCATTTTCTAAGTCACTTGGTTTATCCCCTTAAGCTTATTATCTTACAATTTGTGTCTCTAGTGCCAATGTCTGAAACCACTATGGATATGCTTCAGCTATCTTGCATTTCCAGCCTCTCACTCTTAGTGCTTTGATTCCATATGTGGTTTTGTCATTTTCTTCTCAAAGTATAAGCTCATTTATCCCCCCAGAACGTTGTCTGCGAGAATTCCTTGAAGCCTGGGTTATAGGCAAGTTCCTTCAGAGAAGATCTGTTTCTGGGGTACCTGGGTGGCTCAGTTGATTAAGCGTCTGCTTTCCACTCAGGTCATGATCTTGGGGTCCTGGGATCGAGTCCCTGCTCAGCAATCCAGCTCCCTGCTCAGCAAGGAGTCTGCTTCTCCTTCTGCCTTCCCCCCTACCCCTGCTCATGCTGTCTATCTCATCCCTCTCTGTCTGAATTAAATAAATAAAATCTTCAAAAAAAAAAAAAAAAAAAAAGATTTGTTTCCTTCTGCCAGCTGCCTGAGGTGCAACCAATGCAGATTTTGACTTAAAACTCAATTTTCCACCTGAGGTTTTTCAAACCACCCATACAGTGTGAATTCGGGCTTACAAGCCTATGTGAGGACATTCAGGTATACCAACACTTGTGGGAGAATATATCCCTTCTGTTCAGAATCAGGAGTTGAGACAAGGTTTCATACTGTCCCCTGGGGCTTTTTCATCCTTACTCTGAGGTTATAGGTGTTTGGGGTCCTGACTTCATGTACATTAGAATAGTCAGTCTCTAATTGGACTTCCCACTTTGGATAGACCAAGTGGACTTCCCATTTGGGGCTTTTTCGGGGGTCTCCCATGCCTCTACAAACCAGTGGTCAAGTTCATCTAATCTGGCAAATGCCCGCAAGGGACCATAGTACCTCTCTAATACCTGCTTCTCTTTAGTCTGTGGCCTCTATGTGTCTTTGCCTCTTGCCAGCTCACCAGTGCCTTTTGAAATATTTTTCAATGGTTTAGCCAGCAGCTTTTACTTCTTTTAAGCAGGGAGTTTGTTATCAAGGTTTCTAGTCAGCTAAGCAGCTGGATAAGGAAGACACAGAATTCTCCTTACCATGCAGCCCTGGGGATATGTTAATATCCTGCAATTGGCCATAGGCATATTCCCTGAATATTGGCCTCTGGAGCTGACCGCAAGCCTGTAGCTAGTGCAATACACCAGTGATCATGAGTGAAGGTGAAACTGCACTAAAAGTACACTTTTAGCTTTACAGAGTTGCCGAAGGGACTGAAGATGGGTCATTAACCCGAACGGGATCCAGGGCCTGCATTATATAGTCAATTCCTTGGGGTTAAGTGTATGAGGCTGAGTGGAGATGTTCTCTTCAAGGTCAAGAGAAACTCCCACATCTGATCCCCCAACTAACAAGAGGGCAGCTAATATACCATTGGGATTCCCAGGACAGCATATTTCCAGCCATCTCCAATGTGAAAATTTTATAGTAACCTCTATCCAAAGTACCCAGGAAGGTTGTTATTCCCGCTCCAAGATGCAGCTCTCCGAACACCAAAAGGCCTTCCTGGGCTTGTGCCATAAGCTTTGGAAGAGAATGCAGGGCTAGAATTCTCAGTGGTGAATTTGGATATAGTTTAGAGCCTTTGTGATCTCCACTGAGGGGCGGGGTGGGACTGAGGAGCAATCGGGTCCTGGAGTCAAATAATGTCGGCAGTGGCTGAGGGTTAGATATCTTTTTGAGAGACGAGTACTACCCGGTACTATGTTCTGGTGTAACACCGAAAAACTGGCATTAGCCATATAACCATGAGACCAGAACTGTGAATCACAGCCTGAGCAACAGAGATAGACTTCTTCTAAAAAAAAAAAAAAACGTGGAAGGACTACAGCAGCTCTCCAGCATTATTATGTGGCCATGAAACCAACATAAAGGGCTGCCAGACTCCTGACATTGGTACCATGCACCCACCAGTGACATGGATGAAGCAAAAGGGATGGGACACAGGTGAGGGCTACAACCCATGGGAATCTACTAAAGGATGAAAGCTGGCCTTGTACCTTGGATCTTCCAATTGTCCCACACGCATCCTGCTCTAAAGGTCCAGTCCTGGTCAATAAGAACAGTTGACACATCCTATATATTACTCATAAGTACTACTACATACTACTGCTCTGACCACATTTAATCTTTATAAGCAACACTATATGCTTGTATTATTATTTATTTTATAAAGAAATGGAGTCACGAAAACTTAAGAAACTTATTCAAGGTTATACAGCTCATATATGACAAAGTTCCTATTCAAACTCAGGCAATCTGGTTCCTGCATCTTTGTTTTCAATGGCGACAATACACCACCATACACAATGTAAGGGTCTTCTTGCAGAACTAAATGCTGTACATAAGATAACTCTGTAGATTAGTTGTAATAGTCACTAAGCACTTACACTCTTTTTAGAGGACATGTGGGTGAGTTTCAATTCTGTTAAAACCAGATAAAGCACAGCAGGAGAAATTGGCATTGCTATAACTTGACTCCATCTGATTTGCAAATCACTATTAATAGGGAATCTAGGGTAATGACATCCGAAGCCTTGAAAATACTGGTTCACTGGCACCCAAAAGGTGTTAACGGCTGGGTATCAAAATATTGGTGCTTCCAAAGAAATCAATATATGGTGTAGTTGTCTCCAAAGATTGCCGCAATCCCTCATCCTCAGGGCCTCTCCCGTCCTGACCTGGTCTTTTACCTGCTTTGACTAACGTAATGTGATGAAAGTGATGCTATGCCAGTGTCAGGCATAAGCCTGAAGAAGGACTGGCAATTTCTACTTCCGTGCTCTTGGAAGCTGGCCATCCTCTAAGAAACCCAGCGATCCTGAGACCACCATGCTATGTGAAAGGCCAAGCCGGCCGCATGAATGAGACATATGGAGGAGCCCTGAGGCACCAGACACATGAGTGAAAACTTCTTGGGCCTTCACCTTAGCCCAGCTGCTAGCTGACTGCAGCTAAGTGGCACCATGATGGGCAGAGACATTGCCAGCCAAGCCCTGCCCAGGCTGTAGAATCATGAGAAATAACAAATCATGGTTGTTTAAAGGCATTAAGTTTTGAGGGGATTTATTACACAGCAATAGATAGCCAAGATACATAGATTAATGTGATAATATATAATACGGTTTGTCAAATCTGCTGTAAGGATGTTGTACATAAATAATAGGAGAAAGTTGACAGCTCAAATAAAAGTAGGAGAATAAAAATTGAGATGCTCTTGGTTAAGATCTAGACAGGTAACTTAGCAAACTGATCATTACATAAAAAGCATAGAAATACATGAACACCATGCATAAAAGATCCTGCCCCATTCTTGAACTAAGCCCTGCGATCACTGGAGCCAGCTGCCTGCCCCCAATCACCACCTTTTAACTGTGTGTCCCCAGGCCTGGGCCCTGGTCTATCTCTCACCCAAGAAAAACCAGTGACTTCTTAAGAAAGGACTGATCCATAATTCTGGATCTTGGAGAGGGAAAGGCATGCCAGAGACATCTTGTTAAGTTTGGGGACACCAATCAAAGATATTTCGGGGGTAAAGACCTATAAATATCGGGACAAACTATATAAATATCAGTGAACAATCCATGAATCCATAAGGCTAGGAGGGAGAAGAGGACATAGGTCAAATACTAAAGTCTGAACCTAATCAGTTCATTGTGAGGATGCAAATAGAAGCATATGAACAGGAAAAGGGTCTTAGTACTGATCCCCACTTGGGACAGTGGCCAAGATCAATGTAGATCCATCAAATAAGGAAAATCAACAATACTGAGAGAAGGATCCACAAGTCATTGTTCAGTCTATAGAGATGTTCAGCTTCCCTTTGCTGTGTCAGTTTGAGGGTTTTAAATGAGACAGTCTCCCTTGGCCCAGATTCTGTAATTACAGACTTAATGTGGAGAGGTACTTCCTGACAAGGTCATGAGGAGGGCTGGGGAGGGCAGCTGTGTCTGGGACATTGCTGTGAGTGTCATATTCTTATCTAGGCTTGAGCAGCAGCGTGAAGGCCATTGGCTAGGAATTGCATCCAAAGATAACCTGACTTTCATTTTAGAGTTTTCCTTCAACTCTGTCCCATTTCAGGGTCCCATTTCAACCATTTTCTGTACATCATAACTCAGTGGCTCCTTTTTAACACAATATTTAACTTGATAATGACTATAAATGGAGGATAATTTTCCATGGGAGATAGTCCATCAAAATGCAATGAAATAAGTCAAAGTTATATTACTCTGCACATAAATACATTTCTATTGCCTAACTGATGCTCTGCTTCAAAATCTTCAACCTGTTGTTAAGTATGAGTCTAACAAACACTTGCTTATGATTGTCAAGGGCATATCTGATCTTTTTTTAATTTTATTTTTTATTTTTTTGACAGAGAGAGAGAGAACACAAGCAGGGGGAGTGGGGAGGAAGAAGCAGGCTTCCCGCTGAGCAGGAGGCCCAATGCAGGGCTCGATCTCAGGACCCTGGGATCATGACCTGAGCCAAAGGCAGACATTTAACCGACTGAGCCACCCAAGGGCCCCTGTTTTGTTTTTTTTTTTAATTTAAATGACATCTGTTTTGTCTGCACTACAATTATTTTCTAATATTCTGATTCTTAAAGGAACAGAGAATCCTATTTTGTCCTCTCACAGCTGAAAAACTCAACTTTTTAATTAAGACAGCCAAACAATGACCTCAGCACTTTCTCTCCCCATCGTCTTGCCTCTTTGTGACACTACTGAAGAATTAACAAGAGAGCTGTTCTCTGTGAGCAATCCATAAGGAAATTCAGGTGGCCCTTAAAGTGAACTGGATTTCCTTAGTTTGCCCAGAGAGAACCGTAGGCAGCAACTTCTTAGCACAGGGGATTTGGACAGTGACTCCCTGTATCAACCTCTCTCCTTATCCATCTTTAATGTCTGATGCCAAAAAGGCAGAAATCCAGAAGATAAGGCAGATCAAAGAACCAAGAGAGGAAGCACGGCCAAACAGAAAGAAACTGGGTGTTGGAAATGGACACAATGGGTTCAGATTCCAGTTCTGCAGCTTACTAGTTGCATATGCTTATTCAACATCTCTATACCTCCATTCTCTCTTCAGTAACATAACATTTACTTGTATAGTGGCTTTAAAAAGTAAATACTTTATTGCTGGTGTTCAGCCCTCCTTAAACAGAGCCGCCATTATTACGATAATGATGACCGACATCATCGTTATCACCAAGTAGCTGCAGCATTACAACTGTGCCACTCTCCAGTTACCTCCAACATGTTCTAAACTATCTTCCTCCACCGTCCACGCTCTAACACCTCCTACTCTACAATATCTATGCTTATTTTCCTACAAGTTAAAGATCAAAATGACTTTGAACTAAGTCAACAGAAGTACATATTTAGAATACATATATATTTAGCAGGCTGATTAGTACTGGCCAAAGTTACAGGCTTCTTATAACATTTCTAAAGGGCAATTTCTTGATATGAATCAAATGGCTTTAAAAGCATATGCCATTAAAAAAAAAAAAAACATATGCCATTTACCATAGACATTCTATTTTTAAGAGGTTTATGCTGAGGACATTTTAACAGACATGCACAAAAATTAAATTATACCAGTTTCCAACATTTTTCTTAATGATTAGGGTAGCCATATTCTTGGCTGCCCAAACTGGGACACTTCTGAGATAAAAAGGAAATGCTATTAATCAATAAGCCATGGTATAACAAGTGTAAAACAACAGGGCAACATACAGGCAATCTAAATGTCCGACAAGGAGAGTTTGTAAAAATTATTTAACTATATTTTAACTATAACCTTGGAAATCAATCAGAAGTCTGGGAGAATGAAGTTACACATCTACGAACCAAAAAAATGACCTGCAGAAGCTTCTCATAACAAGTAGAACAAAGCACACCTAGAATCTAGCTTCCTATATATATTTTATTTTACCTCATATTATTTTTAATTTTTTTCTTTTCATTTTTTATTTGTATTTTCTATTTTTTATACTTATTTCTTTTTTCTATTTTTCTTTCTTTTTCTTCCCCTCCAAAATGACAAAATAGAGGAATTCATCCCAAAAGAATGTTTTGTTCCCAAAAGAACAGGAAGAAATGACAGCCAGAGATTTCATCAATACAGATGTAAGTAAAATGTCTGAACTAGAATTTAAAACAACAATGATAAGGACACTAGCTGAGCTTGAAAAAAGCATAGAATACACTTAAGAATCCCTTACTAAAGAGATAAAAGAACTAAAATCTTGTCAGGCTGAAATTAAAAATGCTCTAACCAAGATGCCATAAAGTGGAGGCCATAAAAATGAGAATGAATGAAGCAGAAGAGCGAATCAGTGATAGAGAAGATAAAATTATGGAAAATACTGAAGTTGAAAAGAAGGGGGAAAGACAACTATTAGATCATGAAGCTAGACTTACAGAATTCAGTAATTCTGTAAACAAAATAATATCTACATTATAGAAATCCCTAGAAGAAGAGTGGGAAAAGAAGGCAGAAGGTTTATTTGAACAAATTATAGCCCCAAACTTCCCTAATCTGGGGAAGGAAAGAAGGATTCATGTCCAAGAGGTACAGAGAATTCCCCTCAAAATCTATAAAAAATAGGTCAATACCTTGACATATTATAGTCAACCTTGCAAATTACAAAGATAAATAGAAAATTCTGAAAGCAGCTCAGGACAAGAGGTCCTTAACCTTCAAGGGTAGACACATAAGGCTGGCAGCAGACCTGTCCACAGGACCTGGAAGGACTGCAGGCCAGAAAGGACTGACATAATATATTCGCCATGCTAAATGGGAAAAATACACAGCCAAGAATACTTTATCCAGCAACGCTGTCATTCAGAATAGAAAGAGAGATAAAAGAGTTTCCAAGACAAACAGAAACTAAAGGAATTCATGAACACTGAACTAGTCCTGCAAGAAATATTAAAGGAGACCCTTTGAGTGGAAAGAGAGCCCAAAAGTAACAAAGACCAGAAAGGAACAGAGACAATCTATAAGAACAGTGGCTTTACGGATAATATAATGGCACTAAATTCATCTTTCAATAATTACTCTGAATGTAAATGGACTAAATGCTCCAGTCAAAAGATACAGGGTATCAGAATGGATAAAAAAAAAAAGACCCACTGATATGGTGCATACAAGAGATTAATTTGAGATCCAAAGACACCTCCAGATTAAAAGTAAGGGCGTGGAGAACAATTTATCATGCTAATGCACATTAGAAGAAAGCTGGAGTAGCAATCCTTCTATCAGACAAACTAGATTTTAAACCAAAGATTGTAATAAGAGAGATGAAAAAGGACACTATATCATAATAAAGGGGTCTATCCAACAAGAAGATCTAACAGTTGTAAATACTTATGCCACTAACTTGGGAGCAGCCAAATATATAAATTAGTAATTAACTTAAAGAAACTCACTGATAATAATAGTAATAGTAGGGGATTTTAATACCTCATTCACAGCAACAGACAGATCATCTAAGCAGAAGATCAACAAGGGCTTTGAATGACATACTGGATCAGGTGGATTTCAGAGATTCAGAGCATTTCATTCTAAAGCATCAGAATACACATTCTTTGTAAGTACACATACCGGGTCAAAAATCAGGATTCGACTGGTACAAAAAGATTGAGATCATACCGTTTTCAGACCACAGTGTTATGAAACTTGAAGTCAACCAGAAGAAAAATTTAGAAAGACCACAAATACATGGAGGTTAAAGAACATCCACTAAAGAATGAATGAGTGAACCAGGAAATTAAAGAATTAAAAATTGCATGGAAGCAAGTGACAATGGAAACACAACAGTTTAAAAACCTTTGGGATGCAGCAAAGGCAGTCCTAAGAGGGAAGTATATAGCAATACAGGCCTTCCTCAAGAAGTAAGAAAACTGCAAATACACAACCTAACCTTACACTTAAAGTAGCTAGAAAAAGAACAGCAAATAAAGCCTAAATCTAGTAGATGAAGAGAAATAATAAAGATTAAAGCAGAAATCAATGATATAGAAATCAAAACAAACAAACAAACAAAACAGTAGAACAGAGTAATGAAACTAGGAGCTGTTTCTTTGAAAGAATTAATAAGGTCGATAGACTCACAGACCTATCAAGAA
The DNA here is from genome assembly GCA_028534135.1 of Potos flavus. Classification (NCBI taxonomy): domain Eukaryota; kingdom Metazoa; phylum Chordata; class Mammalia; order Carnivora; family Procyonidae; genus Potos; species Potos flavus. Next base: position 85,889,205 of record CM052883.1, on the reverse strand, counting down.
AAAGAAAGGACGCAAGTGAATAAAATCATGAATGAAAGAGGAGAAATCACAATCAACACCGAAGAAATACAAAAAATTATAAGAGAATATTATGAGCAATCATATGCCAACAAATTAGGCAATCAGGAAGAAACGGATGCATTCCTAGAAATCTATAAACTACTAAAACTGAAACAAGGAGAACTAGAAACCTGAACAGACCCGTACCCAGCAAAGAAATTGAATCAGTAATCAAAAATCTCCCAGCAAACCAGACTCCAGGGCCAGATGCTTCCCAGCAGAATTCTACCAAACATTTAAGAAGAATTAATACCTATTCTTCTGAAATTGTTCCAAAAAAATAAAAAAGGAAGGAAAACTTCCAAACCCATTCTATGAGGCCAGCATTACCTTGATCCCCAAACCAGACAAAGACCTCACCAAAAAGGAGAATTAGGGACCAATACCCCTGATGAACATGGATGCCATAATTCACAACAAGATACTAGATAATAGGATACTACAGTATATTAAAAGGATTATTCACCACGACCAAGTAGGATTTATTCCTGAGCTGCAGGGGTGGTTCAACATCTGCAAATCAATCAACACGATACACCACATTAATAAAATAGAGGATAAGAACTATATGATCCTCTCAATAGATGCAGAAATTGCATTTGACAAAATACAGCATCCTTTCTTGATAAAAACCCTCCTCAACGTAGGGATAGAGGGAACATACCTCAACATCATAAGTCATTTATGAAAGATCCACAGCAAATACCATCCTCAAAAAACTGAGAATTTTTCAAGAACATAAGGATGTCCACTCTCACCACTATTGTTCAACATAGTACTAGAAGTTCTAGCCTCAGCAATCAGACAACAAAAAGAAATAAAAGGCATCTGAATCAGCAAAGAAGTCAAGTTTTCACTCTTCATAGACAACATGATAGTCTTTGTAGAAAACCCAAAAGACACCACCAAAAAATTGCTAGAACTGATACAGGAATTTAGCAAAGTTGCAGGATATAAGATCAACACACAGAAGTTTTTCGCATTTCTATGCACTAACAATGAAGCAGCAAAAAGAGAAATCAAGGAATCAATCCCATTCACAATTGCACCAAAAACCATAAGAAACCTATGAATCAACCTAAACAAAGAGGCAAAAGATATGGACTCTGAAAAGTATAGAACACTTATGAAAGAAACTGAGGAAGACACAAAGAAATGGAAAAACATTCTATGCTCATGGATTGGAAGAATAAATGTTGTTAAAATGTCTATACTACCCAAAGCAATCTACACATTTAATGCAACCCCTATCAAAATACCACCAGCATTATACACAGAGCTGAAACAAACAATTCTAAAATTTGTATGGAACCAGCAAAAACCCTGAACAGCCAAAGTAATGTTGAAAAAGAAAAACCAAAACTGGAGGCACCACAATTTCAGAATTCAAGCTGTATTACAAAACTATAATCATCAAGACAGTATGGTACCGGCAAAAAAAAACCCAGATACATAGATCAGTGGAAGAGAACAGAGAACCCAGAAATAGCCCCTCAACTCAATGGTCAACTAATCTTCGCCAAAGCAGGAAAGAATATCCAATGGAAAAAAGACAGTCTCTTCAACAAATGGTGTTGGGACAATTGGACAGCCACATGCAGAAGAATGAAACTGGACCATTTCCTTATACCACACACAAAAATAGACTCAAAATGGATGAAAGACCTAAATGTGAGACAGGAATCCATTAAAATTCTAGAGGAGAACACAGGCAGCAACCTCTTTGACCTCGGCTGCAGCAAATTCTTACTAGACACATTTCCAAGAGGCAAGGGAAACAAAAGCAAAAATGAACTACTGGGACTTCATCAGGATAAAAAGCTTTTGCACAGCAAAGGAAACAGTCGACAAAACCAAAGGCAACCAACAGAATGGGAGAAGATATTTTGCAAGTGACATATCAGATAAAGGGCTAGTATCCAAGATCTAAAAAGAGCTTATTAAACTCAACACCCAAAAAATAAAAAATCCACTCAAGAAATGGGCAGGGGTGCCTGGGTGGCTCGGTGGGTTAAGCCTCCGCCTTCAGCTCAGGTCATGATCTCAGGGTACTGAGATCAAGCCCCACGTTGGGCTCTCTGCTCGGCAGGGAGCCTGCCTCCCCCTCTCCCTCTGCCTACCTCTCTGCCCGCTTGTGCTCTCACTCCTCTGTCAAATAAATAAATAAAATCTTAAAAAAAAAAAAAATGGGCAGAAGACATGAACAGACATTTCTCCAAATAGGACATCCAGATCACTAACATACACATGAAAAGATGCTCGACATCACTCCGAATCAGGGAAATACGAATCAAAACCACAATGATACCACCTCGCATCTGTCAGAATGGCTAAAATTAACAACACAGGAAACAAGAGGTGTTGGTGAGGATATGTAGAAAAGGGAACCCTCACACTCTTGGTGGGAATGCAAACTGGGGCAGCTGCTTTAGAAAACAGTATAGAGGTTCCTCAAAAAATTAAAAATAGAGCTACCCTATGACCCAAGAACTGCACTACTAGGTATTTACCCAAAGGATACAAAAATACTGATCTGAAGGGGCACATGCACCCCAATGTTTATAGCAGCAATGTCCACAATAGCTAAAATATGGAAGGAGCCCACATGTCCATCAACAGATGAATGTATAAAGAAGAACTGTTATATATATAATGGAATACTACTCAGCCATCAAAAAGAATGAAATCTTGCCATTTGCAATGATGTGGATGCAACTAGAGGGTATTACACTAAGCAAAATAAGTCAGTCAGATAAAGACAAATTCCATATGATTTCACTCATGTGGAATTTAAGAAACAAAACCGATGAACACAGGGGAAAGAAAAATAAAATAAGATAAAAACAGAGAGGGAAGCAAACCACAAGAGACTCTTAACTCTAGGAAACAAACTGAGGGTTGCTGGAGGGGTTAGGGGTGGGGCGGATGGGGTAACTGGGTGATGGACATTAAGGAGGGCACATAATGTCATGAGCACTGGGTGTTATATGCAACTGATGAATCACTAAATTCTTCCCCTGAAACTAGTAATACACTATATGTTAACTAAATTGAATTTAAGTAAGAAATTTTTTAAAAACTATGTAAACTTTATAAAAGTTACATAGTTTTATATATTAATATAAAACTATTATATTATAAATATAATATATATTTATTATATATTTATAAATATATATTTATTATATATTAATATATAAATATAATATAAATATAAATTTAAAACTAATGTATAAAATTTTATGTTTAATATAAAATATTAAAAAAGAAGACTCAGTCATATGGAAAGATGTGTCCGATATATTAACAGAAATAATCAGATTGCAAACTAATATGCACAATATGGTCACACTCAAAATACACATACGCTCACATGCACAGACACGCCTCCACAATACTGTGACAGATGACACAATGTTAACAGGAGTCATTGCTGGGCGGTGGCAATTTAGGCCATTTGTATTCACCTACATTTTCTAAAAATTCTGTAACAGACATTTGCAATTTCCAAAATAAAGTTATTTACAAATCCTTACAGTCAGATATGGTTATTAAAACCCTTGTCTCAGCATATAATCTGTTTCCCAAAGTCTAAGGTGAATTTTCTAAGAATTCTAACATTCCAGGGCTGAAATATTTATGTTAAGGCATTAAACAAAGCTCAGCCTCACTTCGGCATTTGTAATCGCGTCCACAATGTGTGTCCACAAATATCAGGAATAAAAATTCTTACTGACGCAGGCGACACAATGAAGCCCATCAAAGTGCATTCCATTGTAATCCTAGTTTCTGGTCCCTGAAAACATCCCAAGTGTTTCCCTTCACCTCCTGGTCTCACAAGCATTAAGAAGATAATTTGCAGGACTCTAAAGGTGATTATCTCTGTAGAACAATCCACATGGGCCGAACCAGGCTTTCTCAGGGCTCTCCTTTTCCACTCTCAACATAGTTCCTGTGGCTGTGAACACACGGATTTGGAATTACACATCTGCTCCCACCACCATTCTGGGAATCTGGAGGTGGTGAGCTCCTAACACACAACATGAAACGTTTGTAAACTTCTGGTCGCTGGGAAATGCTTTAAGTAAAAAAAGATAATAGTAAGTTCACACCTCTGAGGCGGCTTCTTGCTTAGATGAATGAGACGCCACAGAAAAAAAGGTAAGGAAGGGTATTGTGTCCATCTGACCAGCCTAGAAATAAAGTTTCGAATGAAAGAGATGGGGAAAAATTTTTTTCAGGAAAAAAAAAAAGAGCCTTTTTCAGTAAAGGAGCCTCGCAGTTCTCTAATTTTTACAACTCCTACAGAACATTCGACCTCATGTTGAGGGATTGGGTGAAAGAATTCATCGGAGATCCAGATTCTGCAATACGCAACCCGCCCTTAACCTGAAGAGTGGGGAATAAACCATCAAGCAAGGCCAACTATGAAGCTGAAGGTCAAACACATGAAGAAATGAGAGAATATGTAAAATGAAAAAGAGCTTCCAACAGCTCTTAAAATGCGGGATAATCAGACCAGGTCCTGCCTAGCCAACCGCGGGTTGCAGTCAGAATTCATCCCTAAGCAAATTCCTTATCTCCCCACCTAAGTCACTACTTCTGAGAGACTCCATCACGTTCTCATTAGCACGAGTTGGGAACCTCCAAGGCGCCTCTGACTCCTGCGCCCTCATTCCAGCCACCAGTAGGAGCCAACTCTAGCCAACTGTACTTAGATAACTCCACTCCCCTCCCCTATCCCTGCCCTAGTTACTTCTCACTAAGGTAACTAGTGAAAGGCAATGACTGACTTCCCATTTCCTCTCCCTTCCAACCCCAGTCTGACTCACTCCACCCTGCTCTATCTGTATTCTCTTTTTACTGGGGTAAAAATGACATAATATAAAATTTACCACCTTCACCATTCCTAAGTGTGCAGTTTGGCAGTGTTACGTATGCTCACATTATTGTGAAACATATCTCCACGATGGTTTCATCTTGCAAGTCTGAAACCCTGTACCCGTTAAACAATGACACCCTTTTCTCCTTTCCTACAACCCCTGGCTACCCCCATTCTGTTTCTATGAATGTGATTACTTTATTTTTTTTAAAGATTTTATTTATTTATTTGACAGAGAGAGAGAGATCACAAGTAGGCAGAGAGGCAGGCAGAGAGAGAGGGGGAAGCAGGCTCCCCGCTGAGCAGAGAGCCCGATGCGGGGCTCGATCCCAAGACCCTGAG
>CM052883.1:85840140-85883421 GCA_028534135.1 Potos flavus | reverse complement strand
TTTTAATTTCCTGAGGAAGCTTCATAGTGTTTCCTTAGTGCTTGCACTATTTTATAACATTCCCACTAACAGCGTACAGGAGTTCCAAATTTCTCACCAACATCCTCGCCAATGCTTGTTATTTTCTGGTTTTTCTGACAATAGCCATCCTAATGGGTGTAAGGGGGTATCTACTATGGTTTAAGTTGCATTTCTTGGACCATGAATGATATCAAGAATTACTTCTATATTTTTGTTCCCTCTCTCTGGTTAAACCCCTTTCCTTTGTAAAGGCAGCCTAATGAATAAGGTACAAATCCATTCAAGGCCTTGCATAATTACACCACATCTATTTTATTTCATAATATCTCATTTCACAAATCTTCCACATCAGCCCCATGAAATGCCTCATCATAGTCCAAATAGGTCCCATGTTTTCTTTCCCTCCTGTAAATGTTTATAGCTCAGATCGCATCTCCCCTAAGAGGAGTCCCGTGTTTGCTCCATGAGAATACTACATTCTTTCAGCGCTCAGTGCTTGGTCTTACCCTACGTGTCACGTTTACCTCTTCCACACCGATTTATTCCTGGGTCTCCTCTCACTTACTGAACAGAAAGTTCATTAAGGCCCTGAACAGGGACCTGTTCAATCATCTGTCTCCCAAGTGCCTGGAACACTGTGGGCTCTTAATAAATAGTTACTGAATAAAGGACTCAACATTCTAATGTGCAATCAGCTGGTTAAACCCATCAAAACATCTATAATTTCGGATCAACAGTGGTGTTCTCTTTTTGCATGTTGGGACACGGGCATCCTAATTCTCCTGAACACGTTATTTAGCTTCCAACTTAAAACAAAACAAAACAAAACAAAAAAACAATTTTTGAATGCCAAGTAGAGCCCACATCTAGTAATTGGATAGCTGGCTATTTCATTTACCCTCCTAGTGGCTGACATTTCAATACTCCTAAATATTAACCACGTGCAGCTGGTCATCTGGCTTCTGAAATATTTGATGGAGCATATTTCAAATACCATTCTGGAAAAATATTCAGTTACCTCATTTTCATTTTACTCACTAAATAGGAGCTTCTCTCTCAAGTTCAATTAAACTCACTCGAAATCAGAGTTCACAAGAATGTGTTTCATTTAGATTTACTGGAAGATGTCAGGCACTAGTTAATTGGCCTTAAAGCAGCATAGCCATGAGGTCCCACCCAACTGAGCTTGCCATCTTTGCCATATAGCTGTTCTTGTTAGATAGCATGATTGGACAGCTCATCTATATTTGGGGCCAACCAGTGGTAATACAAAACTCTGACAAATAAATTAGATGTAGATTTTAAATTACTTGTGTGCACCCTACAGAGATCTTCAGCCCGGGTCTAGCAATGGTCCATGTTCTGCGGCCTGAAAAATTCTCATTTGAATGAATGGAGAATTTTGCCAGATAATTCTACAAACATTTACTAAGAACTGTGCCAGGCAGTGTTCCAGACACTTCATTTCTTCATCAAGCCTCTACGAAATTCCTTCTCTTTGCCAGGCATTTGGCCAGGCACGGAAGCTTCCAAGTCATGTAAGAGATGATTCCTTCCCTCAAGGAATCCAGGAAATGTTTCAGACTTGTGCTTGGAAGCTGTGGAAGCACAGTGTTTGTATTCCATAGTTTATAGTTTTTAAGAGTCATTGTAAAGCTGAGTCCAAATTAATCCAGGTTTTCTAGAACAGTCTGATTTCAAATAGTTGGTTCTATACCCATTTAACAAATGCGACCACAGTGTCTCATTATTAATACAGTTAGTGCAAAAGGGATAGAATAAACTGGCCCCCATTCTTTGCAGGCTATGGTCATAATGTTAAATTTGTAAACATGTTGGGATTAACTCTTTATTTGGTAAAAACCATAGTACCAAATACCTTCCTAAGGAGTGAATACTTCAAATTGGTATTTATTAAGTATTTATTAAAGAACAAAGGTAAAAGGAGAAAGGCAATACACATTTATTAATTACCTACACTGTATTATACTTGGTATTTTCTTTTACGTCAGGGGTTTATAAAGGGCCAGAGGGTAAATATTTAGGGATTATGGGCCATATGATTTCTGTCTCAACTACTCAGTTCTGCCATCGTACTATAAAAACAGCCAAAGATGAATAACAAGCTGGTATGGCTATATTCCAATAGAAACTTATTACAAAAAGATATGGAGAGCCAGATCTGGCCCTTGAGCCCTGTATGCCAACCGCCTCTTATACCGTCCCCATCTCTGTCCCTTGCTTCTGCTAAATGCTCTGCCTGGGAAGCCCTCATCTAGGTACCTTCTACCCGTGCTCCCATTCCCAAGCCCTGTTCAAGTCTTCCCCTCTCCCTCTTCTGATTCCAGTTTAAGAAATCTTTGGATGGTAACTGGCTTTTTTACAGTACTTGTACTTTTCCAGATTTTCTTCTTTCCTACAACAATCTTTCAAAAGAAGCAATGCGGGTATTCTCATTCCTACTAAATGAGAAACCAGAGCAGCATGGCTTGAAAATGAGAGGCAGAAAAACAGGAGGAGAAGGGACCACGGAGGCTGTGGTCCTTCCCACCAAGCCCAGAATCAGATGTGGGGCACTGAATCTCGCTTGCCCTGTCACTGCCCAAAGGGCAGGCAACAACAACCGGGAAGAATAGGATAGTGAGTGTCCCAGTGGAAAGGAATCGGCAGGTTCAACCTCCCTTCCTGCCCACAGATGACTGTTTCAGTGCAGCCTGTCCTACACAATGGGAAAAATCGCTACTTCATATTTGTTTATTTTTGCTTGTGATATTGTGGCCAAAGCAGCATCTGCTTTCCCTCCATCCCTACCTCACTTCCCTTCCCTCTACATTCTCAGTGCCCTAAGGATTATATTCCTCAATAAAACATGAAGGTATAAACCTGGTCTCAGGTTTCTTTCTTCCAGGGACATTGAGCTAGAAAACTTGGGAACGGAAGACCCTCAGTCTAAGACTTTGGAGCTGGAATGTCCACTGCTGGGAGACAACTCTCCATGAGCCTCTGTTACAGAAAACATGGCCCTACTGGGCCAAACATCAAGGATTTTGTCTTCTGCTGGCATCCGTGAAAATGTCAGACTAAGTTGCTGGCTTGCAACTGAATCCAATCGTATTCTTCACAGTTCCCCACACCCACCTGTCTGAAAAAAGAAGGACCCCATTGCTGGTGACAACAGGATGCTAGTAATCCCTGGCATACAGTGACATCATAATTAGTAAAGCTTTCACTTGCAGCTGATTGAGATGAGGTGCAGGTAAAGTGTCACCCCAAAAGGTCAAATGGCTGTATCACTTGATGGATGGGGATAATGATAACTGAAAAGATGGTAGTGTGAAGTAGTTATTTCGAAGGCCCTTGTGGCTTTGCAAAAAGAAAATTAAATAATTCAATTTGGTATCTGATTGCCAACTTAGGGCGTGTTTTAAAAGTGTTAAGATTCTACGTCATTTTAAAAGAGACTGCAAGTGCAGGGCAGAATGTGCTGAAACACAGGCCTGGGATATGAATTCTACACGTGGCAGATTTGCAAAGGAGAGATTAAACGTGCAGTCTCAACGTATCTCTTATGTTGACATCAGGGACCCCGTGGGTGAGAATGGGACAGTGAAACCTGGGATGGGGACATCTTTGTGTATGAGCCTGAGAATCTTGGACACTCAGGGCCAGTAAAAGAAGCCTCTAGCTACTGCCAGAGGAAAAAAGCTCCCTCACTCCTCCTCCTCCTCCTCCTAACCTGCCTAGAGATCATCTACCATTTCACTGCCATGCCATGACTCATGGAAAAATGGCATTTATTCTTCTCTAGATCTGCCCCCTACTACCACTCATGAGCTCTAGGTCATAACCAATGCCAGGACTTACCAGAGTGTAAGAAAGGATTCCCTACCCTAGGAAGTAAAAGACTATACATACACCAAAAGAACTTTGCATATTTACAGAAGTGAATCTTGAGCGTGACAGACCACAGACAGGACAGAGTATAAGGACAGATAAGGGATGGTGATTAACATGAGGACATGCGTCTCAGACTGGAGATTCAATGAGCTGACAAGGACACGGGGAGCCAATCCTAACACCATGCTGGGACGACTCCTAGAAACACTGGCATCCTGGTGGCCTACAGAAGGTGGGGTGAAGACACTGGACCTTCCTTGGCATAGTTCTGAAGAAGGGTCAGAAGGCTCAGAGAACGTTAGAATGGATTTGCTACATAAAACCTGAGACTCCACGATGTGATTGAATTCTCTGGGAGAGCTCAAAAAAAACTTCCTTCAATCAGGCAGTAGGCAATGTACCAATGAAAGGGCCCAAAAGCTGCTGAGATGTTTTACGGTGGTGCCGCCTAGAAGCAGGAGTTGCCATGAATATGCTGCCATGGAACCAAGATCTTTGATATAAAGACAATTTTGGGATCCCAGAATGGCAAGGTCAGAAAGCAGAACTTAAAAAGGAGAGGCAAGTTCGATGTAATTACCATAATGTGCAACAATTCTGGAGTAGCATTTAGTTGCCTTGACCAACAGCGGTCTATGGTGATAGGTAACAGATCATGGTGTTCCAAGGGGCAAGCTGGACAGCTTGACTGGGATATTGTTTGATGTAATCAAAAATAAACACACGCACACACACACACACACACACACACACACGCACAGGCACACACACAGATGCAAGAGCTAGTGAACAGCAGAAGGCTGACATCAACTACAATGGAGACTTAGAAACAGTCCTCTTGTCTATTTTCCAGATTTAAGCCAGTCCACAGACCCAAAGCTCCATACCCAAAGTGTATATTAGCCAAGCCCTAGGATCCCTTTGCTATATAGTCTATCACTTCCTAGAACAGGGCCTGTTTAGCCTTGCTCACATTGTAGTAAGTCCTGGCAATGGTTGTTGGTCTAGCAGACATAAGGGGTAATGGAAGCAGAAGGAAAAGGAGGCTAGCTCTCCTTGAGGAAGAACTCGATAATACCAGCCTAAGCGTATGCAGAAAATATACCTTTCCTTCCTCCCTGAAGGGGACTTGGGACCATGTGCCTAGGTAACTTAGCCTTTGCGAAAAGGGAACACCCAGAAACTTCAAGAACTGTTAACAATAGGTCTGAGCCGACACTAATACTAAAGGACCCAAACATGCCACCATGCTCTTTCGGTTTGAGTGAGGACTTACTGAAGCCATGTTTTATGCTTATAAGTACAGTTTTAGCCTGAGTCACAGTGGGCCTGATGAGTCTAATGATGCACACTGTGGTTATTTCCCCCATTACTGAATGTGTAACTGAGTTAGATATACTCGGTAGCTAGCAGAACCCTCACATTTGCTCGCTGACTTGTGGAATAGGAGCTGTTGTGGTAATAAGGGCCAAATGTATGCCCCAGAACCACCTCCTTTTCCACCAAGACAATAAATTGGAAGCCATATTACATCCCTGAAAGAACCAAAGAGATTAATGCCACAACAAACGACTTGAAAGAGGCAAGGACAGGAGTCCACATCGTATCTCCTAATCTACCGGACTGGCCTCTGCAGGATCCAGGTGTGTCGTGTTAGATGACCACAGGCTACAGTAAAATTAACCAAGCAGTAGCCCCAATACCAACTGGTGGGTTAGATGTAATAGCATCGCTAAAACTGGTCAATATGGACTCTGGTACTTCGTCCGTTGCTACTGAGTTGATGAATGCCTTTTTCCTTTCAATACCCAGTAGAGACAAAATCATAAGTAATTTGGACTTACAGTACATCTTCACCATAATAGCTTTAGGGCTTGTTAATCCTTTTGTCATAATCTAGTCTTCAGGGAACTTGACATTGTATAGAACAACACATTGGTCCATTATTTTGATGATTATCATACTAATTGCACTGGGGAGCAGGAAATGGCAATACTTTAGATACTTTTGTAAGAGGATACTGCAATACATGTTGGAAATGAGATATAAACCCCACGAATACTTGGGGACTGCCAAATCAGTGACATTTCTAGAGCTTTCAGTGGCTTAGGGCATTCCTGGAGATGGCTCTACAGTAAAGGAAAAAGTGGTACCCCTCGTACAACTACTACTACAAAAGCAGCACAATACTTGTTGGAATTCTTTGCATTTTAATGCAGCACTTAGCACACACTAAAAAGTCAGGTTTATTTATCTGGTGACTTAGAAGGCTGCCAGAGGGAGAGAAGCCCCCACGGCAGGTACAGACTGTGGTACAAGTCGCCCTGCCACCTGCACCATATGTTAAAGCAAACTGGAGGGTGCAGAAGGGATCATGGTACACCAGGATGCTGGGCCGTCCAATTCAAGATCAGCAGTGCAGACCCGGAGAGTTCTTAAGCAAGACCATGTCCTCTGCAGCGAAGAACTACTTTTGGTTTTTTGTTATTGTTGTTGTTGATTTGTTTTAAAGATTTCATTTATTTACTTGAGAGAGAGACAGAGAATGAGCAGGGGAGCAGAGGGAGACAGAGAGGCAGACTCCCCAGTGAGCGGGGAGCCTGATGCGAGGCTTGATCCCAGGACCCTGGGATAATGACCTGAGCCGAAGGCAGAAGCCTAACTGACCGAGCCACCCAAGCGTCCCAAAGAACTACTTTGTTTTTAAAATAGCTCCTTGTGTGTTACTGGGTCCTAGCTGAACCTAACATTGACCTTGGAACATCCAGTAGCTATTTGACCTGAGCTGTCCATCATGAGCTAAGCATTATTATATCCAGTGTTATAAGGCCAAGATGAAATAATAATAGTAAGGCTTGGCTCATGCATTGCCAAGAAATAAATACCTTTCCCTTCCTCTTCCACCCTGATGGACTAGTCCCGGGGTTCTGTATGGCCTGTTCTGAGACGTCTCATGTGACCAAGGAAGTAGCTGTATCTTCTTGTGATGGTGTGGCCAGTTTGGTAACAGACGCCCTTATTTCTATTTTGCCTCCTTCCCTTCCTTAACTTCCTTTCTCCCCCATACTCTGACTGTCCTGGGATCGCAGCCTTCAAGAAAGCATTAGCATGTATGGAAAACAGCTTAGGTGAGAGAGCTACGTGGGTCCTTATCCGTCAGGAGGCAGTGGGTAGGAACTGGATTGCAAGCCAGGGTTAGTGCCCTAAGCATCACGCATGGATTGAGTCCTACACAAGTTTGTGAGCTTGGACACAGACTCAAGACAAATCATAGGCAAGCAGGTCCATCTTGACAGCCCAAGAATCTAGAGGAAAGAAATCTTGCTGCCCCGGTAAGAGGTACGCAAAGGAAGTCAGGTGTGGGGGAGCAAGGAGGTCATGGGTCAGCTCTCCTTTAAGACCCAGGCCAAATGCTGACACGTCCTCGAGGAAGCCATGCCTTGCCCTCTCTGGCTCCTTCTCTTGGGCCAGAAGAGATGTCAGCTCTCTATGATTCCTTCACGTAGCTAGATCCCTACATTTGCCTCATACTGGATTGTCTATTTTCATATCTGCCTCATATCACTCCACTGCTCAACCACCACAATAGTTCCCAATTGTACCCAGAGTAGAAGCCAAAGTCCTTACAGAGGCCAAGAAAAAATATTGTAATCTGTCCCTAAGTCCACCTCTGACCTCTCCTCCTTGCCCACCCTACTCCAGTCACATTTTCTGTTCTTCCAACCCCCACGCACATTTCTGCTTTAGGATTCTGTGCCCATACCTCCTGTGGTACCCTCTGCCTGGAGCAGTCCTCCACTGGACATCTAACTCCCTCATCTCCTCAAGACGTTGTTTCCATATCACCTTCTAAGGGAGCTACCCTAACTACACAACTTAACATGAACACCTACCTACCTTCGTCCCCTCCCTCCATGTCATTAATTTCCACTGCAAACAAGATGGCAGCCCCACGCCTCTCCTCTGTAGAAAGGCTCACTGACTCTGAGGATGTTTTGGGCACAAAGGAATTAACACCCAATCCCTTGGCCTCAGGAACAAATGCATCCTAAGACTAGAGGCAGCCATATCTTAGTGTTCTAAGCAGCCACAGCATCTCATGTGGTCACAGCATGCCTTCAGCACATACTCCACCCCACCCCAATCACTTCTCAGTACTTAAAGACCTTGGAGTCTCTGAATTTGACAGACTTTTGTCATCCGCTCTGACAGGGACAACTTTGCCATAACAGTGTTCGCCTGTTGGTCGTTCCTCACACACAAGAACTTTGGGAGCTGAAGCCAACTCTGGAGAGGAAGATCAGAAAGGGAAATTTGGGTCAACTGACTCTCCCGCAGTCAGCATGTAAGTGAGGCTCACCTCTAGTGGTATCCACAAAAGGCTCCCATTAACAGTGAAGGGCCCTCTGGATGTTTCAAAGGCAGAACCCACACCTGGATTCAGCACCGCCCCCCCTCGCTGGAAGGGAGAGCAGCTGAGCTCCCTGTCTGTGGTGCAGAAATCATTCCCCTTGGTTCTGCAATTCTCCCTCCTCCACCTCTCCTGCCTAACCAGAGAGTCATTTACATATATACACTCCTGTCTTATTAAAGCCAAAGGAAGCTGAGGCCTCAGTCTCTCCGCCTGTTTCCAAAATGTGTTATTTGTGATTCAATTTCACATGGCCTGCAGAGGCAATAAAGGGCAAAGGGAATTACCCTGTAATGTATTCCAAAAGCACTCCATGCACACCCACACTCCCAAGGATAACAATTTGCCAATATAACCTTTAATTAAATGAACAGAAATCATGCAGACCCCATGGTGTAGGAACTCACTGAATAGAAGGAAATTATGTATGAGTTGCCCCCAGCCACTCATTTTAGCTTGAATAGAATCTGTCAGTAGGGGCTGTAAAGTGCAAGAAGATAAAAATGGGAGACTAGTCTTTCCCTGGCATCTGCAGGGGCTGTCTGCCTGATGAACGGAGTGGGCCTCTGGCCAGATGCACTAGGGCGAGGGAGTGGCACCTTCTAGAGGAGGTGCACTGGGAGAATTGAGCAGCTTCCAGGAAGCTGACAGCCACAGTCCCAGAGATGCTCCTCCAAGGCCTCTGGATCAATTAAGCAACTTCCCAGCAAGACAGACTCTTGCCCTCATCGTCAAATCTCAAGGGCAGCATTCTCTTTGTGGGCAAAAGCATCAGATTTCTGAAATCCTGAAATGACTGCCTAAGTGACAGTGTCACTTTCTCTGGGGGGTGGGGTGGGGAGACAAGCACGAGGTCCACCAGTCTTCTCGCTCTCGCCTGTCCTGTCCCTTCCGGGCCCATCGCCGCTGCCCTGCTTTGAGCCTTCATGACTACCTGTGCAGGTGACTGCCAGAGAGATCCCCCAACCTGTGCTCCCCTCTGTGGGTCACCTCCCACCCTTAAGTCACAAGCCTTCCACTCCACATACATGCCAGAACAACTGGCCTAAAGTCCGTGTCCCTTTTCTGCTCAAAATTCTACCAGCATCTTCCTTGCCTTGAGGATAGGGCCTAAACTCTCAGCCTCATGTTCTAAACACCATTTATCACTCTAACCTAACTGCCTCGAACCCCTTTCATATCCCTGGCACCGGCCGAAACTGGACTAAACCCTACTCCTGTCCGCTCTGTGTCCCCCTGTTCACAACACTCCTGCCCTCACCCTGCATTTCCCGACTTGTAAATTTCACAAGCTCCATAGGGACTAGCCCCAATCCCGCCACCTCTAAGAAGCCTTCCCCTTCTGGGGTCAATTTCATCCTTCTTCGTTATAGCTTCCCTCACATTCTACCCTGCAATACAGTGATTTTCTTCTCGTAGTCGGGAAGGTACACTCTTTGGAGGTCAAACTCTATTCACTGTTTCATCTGAGTTATATGCACATACAGAAACCACAAGTACTTGATGAATGTGTGTTTGGCAGAATTTAATTTTGAAGAGTGTTGATTTTGTGGAGCTTGCACAAGGGTTGGCTTTATTTTAGCTGAGAAAAGAATCCCGCATCAAGCATGAGGCAGTGTTAAGGGGCAGGACTTCTAAGATGAGTATACCAGGAGCTTTGAGAAGTGGAAAGCAGACAACATACTTGAGAGAGGGTGAGAAAGGGGTGGAATTTAACAACTCGATTTTATTAGCTCAGGGCTACTCGGTCAATCATCTAAATTCTCCCGGGAAGTTCTCTGAGGCTTAAGAGAAATGGAAGTAGAGTCACTCTAAAAGGGTATGAAGAGGTAATCGATGTAGACACCGCCTGATCCTTGGGTCCCAGTTTCATGCAAGTCTCCCGTAATAGTCTGGACCACTATGTTCCCTGCTTTTACTGACTTTAGGACCAAACAACTTAGTGCTTAATTCTACATTGCCTTTGTTACCCATCAAAGTTTCCCAGGCAGCACCGCTCTCTCACCAACCTGACTACAGAGAGATTACATCTGAAGCTTCTGAACGCTCCCCACTGGCCAATGGGCGGCTAGGCGTGAGTTGTGCTCAAAACCCACCTATGGACTCTTTCAACCCTCATGGGCTTCCCATAGAGACTGAGATGCCATAGTGGCTCCACTTGGCTCCCAAAGAGGTTGGAAGAAATTTCTCTTGATGACTGCTATTGCCTAACATTTGTCCAACTCCTACAACTCCCACCAGGGCTTCAATGCCAATTAGTAAACATACATAAGCGTTGTTTTTTGACAGGTACTTTTCAAAACATCAAAAATGACAAAACATGCAGATCTTGGGCAGCCGTGCCACGCAGGACAAGTGAGTTTACAGTCCAGCGTGGGAGGAACAATTCCTACATACCCGATGAAGCAAGTCAGGGTGTGCTTATCTCCAGCAGGTTGTTGAGAAAGCAAGGGCCGTCTGAGTGCGAATACCATTCTCTACTCTCTGGGAGTTTCCCATGAAAAAACAGCCCTGAAATCCTCCTCCAGTCTTTCTCCATCTAAAGTCTGACAGACTTGAAGAGAATACCAGAGGAGACTCAGCAACGAATGCACACAGTAGGAATTGTCACGCAGCTCACTCTGCCTCTGAGTTTGAGTTTCTTGGAAAGGGCCAGACCTATCAGGTTGGGGATTATGCTGCCCTCTTTGTACTTACCCTACAGGAGAGGAGCAGCCCAGAAGCCTGGCACCCCAGAGGTTTTCTTAGCAGACTCCACAGAACTCGGTTGACCCTGGCCCCGTGAACAGTCCTCAGAGCGGCAACGCTTGCCGGAGCCCTCCCTGACCTTTCCTGCAAAAAGCATTTCATTACCAGCTGGAAGAGAAACAAAAACTAAATCACAAGGAAAATAAAGTTGGAAAAAAGGGCAGTCCTATAAAAGAAATAGGCTTTTTTTTGCCCTCTTTTTAAATATCTTCATAGTGACCTTGCTAAGAGAAAATGATTCTGGATGAAAAAATTCAATTCAAATGATAATTACTGAAAAAGTGAGAAAATATTTGAAGTACTCTCCCTGTGTCAGTGACAAATAGCTCTTTACTCACTCAGTTAAGTAATGGACCCTTCCGAGCCCCGATTGATGTTAATGTACTATGACTGCCCAGACAGACCCAAGGTGAAGAATATATTTAACATGCGTGACCCAGGAAAGGCTCAGCCCAGGAGACAACATGCGAGCCAGGGCAAGGAGATGGGTTTTAAACTTCAAATTTCAAATCCTCTTCTTCTCATTATAAAGTAAATACTTATTCATTACAGAAAAGTTGGCCAATATTATACATATAAACACAGAGAAAACTTTTACTTAGATTTCCATCACCTGGAAGGAATTCAAATTTAAGAAGCATTTATCTTATGCTAGGCACCAATTTAGATGCATTTTATACACACTACTTCATTCTTCTTGCACTACTGCTCTGAGTTTATGACATTAAGGATCAGAGAGATCAATCAATCTACTAGAGGTCACACAGCTATTACCTGGCAGGGTAAAAGAATGAACCCATTTCGGTTTCAATCTATGTCCTACAGTCCTCCTTTTATACAACCTTCTCATTCTTAACCTTAAGTAGTAAGTCTTCAGAAGCTGTGACTACTCTAGTGTGTTGGATAGACCCCCCTCTTTGCACCTGCTGAGGGAGCCCCAATATGCCTCTTCCTTGGCTACCATGTTCTTTGCCACCAGAGACTCCCCAGGAAGCAGCAATGGCTGCAACAAAGGACCGGTGATAGCCCACAGTGCAACTGTTCTCACAGCCCACTTCCCTGGCAAAACCGCTGGTGCGACAGGCTAGACACGGGGTATGGGGATGCAGGACAAAGAGTTCCACGGCTGACCTTCGCTCTGTCGTAGTTCCACATCCCAGCCACCACTGGGTTCCTGCCGTCTGGTTTAAAAGCTGGGGACAAAGAGACAGGCGGATTACTGGAGACAGGTCCAGTAATCTGTTCTTACAGATTTGTTCCAGGTGACTGTCTAGCTCTGGGCAGAGCGAGCGGGCTTCTTTTGTGTTTGTTTTTGTTTCAATCAATTTCTTCTCAATTAGTGGAAGATGCCATACAGAGGGAACCAATCACCTCCGCATATTCCAAATTACCCCCTACTTATTGCCAATTAAATAAATTACACTCACAAATCCAAACATAACCTGCAAAGGAGCCAATCAAGTTATCATTTGAAAACGCTGGCTATAGGCAGGCCTGCTGGGGCCTCTTGGATCCCAGGAAAGGTGACATCACTTCCTGTCCGGGCACAGAAGCCCTCAACGTGACTCTCTGGCACTGTCCCATGAAACCCGGGTTCTATCTTCTAAGAAGAGAAAATGTATAAGAGCATAACTAATGTGCCAGGATCCCCAGGACCACCCTTGTGTTGAGAGATTTGCTAGGAGGACCCTATATAGTTGTACATAGTTGTACTTGTGGCTGTGATTCATTACCGTGATGTAGGAAGGCCACCACCCAATCCTAAGGGTAAAATACACAGACGGAGTCTGGGGGAATCCATAGGCAGGCTCCTTTCTGCTTTCTCCCTCCCAAGAGGGGTCACACAACTCCACTCTTCCTCCAGCAACAAAATGCAACAGCACGTGTGCCGTGCTTCTGCCCAGGGAAGCTAACTCCAAACTCAGTACCAAGATTTTTACCGGGCTAGGCATAGGTATCCTCTGCCTAATATATCAAAATTCCCAACTCCCACAAGGAAAGCAGGTGTTTAGCATAAACCATCTAGTTTGTATAAATAGTCTAGACACAGCAAACCATCCTCATCAGTTAGAGAACATTTGGAATCCTTCTGAAATCCAAGTCCCCAGATGCCAGGCAAGGAACAATCTGCAAGCAGGCTTTCCTGAGGATATCAGCAGCGGACCCGCTCTGCAAAACTTATCCTGCACAACTAAACACCAAAAGCCTTGTCTATACATATACTGTCTCAACCAAGAAGAGGAAAATTAATCCAATGGATGGTTTGGCACTGGGCATGTCATCACTCCTCATAGATATACCCACATAGCCCTTGTCTTTCAGCTCTTACGTCAGCTTTGATAACAAGAACTGTGTGATTTTTTTTTTTTATTGAACATCTCACCAGCTAGAAATTCGGCAGGCCTTAGGAGTTCTTTTGACCAATAAAATGACACTGTATGGATTCCAGAACCTACGACTCAATAGGCCTTGCAATTTCTGCCTTCACCCTCTTAGAATGTTGCCCTGAGACTACCATATAGAAAACTGGCTGGGCCTCCTGCGGGAGGGGTCCGGAGGGAGGGGAACAAAGGGGCCCCAGACAGCAGCCAGCACCCGTCCTAGACACGTGAGCCTATTCATTCCAGCCCTACTGATCCTGCTATTGATTGAAGAAGCCTCAGCAAAACCAGCAGAGGAATTAACGAGCAACCCACAGGTTCATGAGAAAGAAGAAATCACTGTCGTTTCAAGCTAAGTAAATTTTGGAGTGGTTTTGGTATGTAGTGATAGATAAGTGATAGGCAATGGGGGGAGGCTTGTTTTTCATCAGCCTTTCTCTGCACTCTTGTAAAGCTTTTTTTATAGTAGAGTTGAATTTGCCCAAATAGGTCCTTTCTCTTCTCTTCTTACCTCTCTGGCCCTCTCTTCCTCTGTCCCTTTTCCTGATTCTAGACCAAAATTGATGCACAAGCTGGATTAACGAGACAAAACCCTCCTGGGGGTCCCTGGGTGGCTCAGTCAGTTAAATGTCTGCCTTCTGCTCAGGTCATGATCTCAGGGTCCTGGGATCAAGCGTCGAGTCTGGCTCCCTGCTAGGCAGGGAGTCTGCTTCTCCCACTCCCTCTGCCTCTCCCCCTGCTCATGCTCTCTCTTTCTATGTCCTTTGCTCTCTTTCTCTCTCAAATAAGTAAATAAAATATTTTTAAAAAGAGACAAAACCCTCCTGGACAGTGTGACAGGAGGTGGGGGGAGGATGTCAGGGAGAACAAAGGAAACTGAAATACAATTTGAAAGATATTAGTAAATCTTGTCACTGTCACCAAACAAGAGAAGAAGCAGAGGGTCTATGGCCTCTCTGGGGTCCTTGGACCACTCTCATAATAAAAAAGAAAGCCCCCAACAAAAGAGAAGCCCTCCTTCTCCCAGCTGCCTTGTGCAAGGGAATAGAATGAATGAGATGAATGAGATGGTCTTTTATCTCTCTTTCTTCCTTCAGAGCACATATTGCCAGCCATAATTATCTATGTTTATTTTCTTGCCTATTTTCTGCCCGCAGCCACCCTCATACTGGGTTATAAGCCTCTGCTCCTGGAGGACTTGTCTGTCTGGCTCTTCCGTAAACCCCATCACCTAGAACACTGGGAACACAGCAGAGCTCTTCAACACGTGTGGACTGAATGGATGAACAACTGGATGAATTTCCAAACGACTAACCAGACAGAGAACATTTTTTCGAAAGGAGTCTACGCTAACTTTGGCCTTGGAAAAAGAAAGGAGAGAGAAAAGCTGGAAAAAGCAGGATAATATTTTTATTATAAACAACACAACAAAACTTATCAACTGAACCCTAGTGAAGATAACAATAATAGTATGTACGCACCATACATCGGGCGCTGGTCTAAAAGGTTTACGTATATTAACTTTTACTCCTCACAACAACCCTGTGAGGTAAGTAGTGTCATGACATCCATCTCCTTTCACAAAGGAGGAAACTGAGGCCCAGAGAGGGGAAGTGATTCGCCTAAGGCCACCGAGCTTGCACATGGCCAAGCCTAGACATGAGCCCAGGCTGTCTGTCTCGGAGTCTATACTATTCACACCACATCGTATAGCCTCTTAAAGATAAGTCGCAAAACCCAGAGGATATATAAAAAAAAGTATATATGCAGGAAGAGTTGGAGAAAATGGCAGGACCAGCAGAGAAGAAAAGCAGTTTTTGACCCTGGAGTGGAAGATCTAAAATTAAGGCTCCACATTGGGTGCCTTCTCTCACCAAACCATCCTCTCTATTGATCAGACCACATACAGCTCCTGCTCATCGCTGACTAGTAGGTTTCAGTTCTGTGCCAGCCCACAAAATTATCCAAACAAGCAAATCGCGTCCTCCCCCAAAGAACCAGGGACACCAGGGACACCACACTTTCTGATACTACAAAGTCTGCCTCCCCCAGCCCTGGTTGTTCCCTCTGTTCCTGAGTGCAACCCCTGTGGGTCCCTGAGTGGCAGGCAGTGTCGTCCTCATCAAGCTGCGAGGACACGTGACTGAGAACGGCTGACCTCATCCGCCTAGCGTCAGGTAGTGTGTGTTTGGCCATCCCCCAAATCCTACGCGGGGCATCCCTCCCCCACACGGGGCTCAACGGGAGGTGATTCCAACAGTTATGTGGGAAGGAGGGTGAGTTCCATTCCATAGATCTACAACAGTCTTAGTGCTTAGTCTTAGCCCCAGCCAGCCTAAATGTGGTTTGTGCCATCAGGCAGCCCATTAATGGAGGAAGGGGTCCGACAAAAAGTCTAGAGCTCCCACTAACTCGTATGAGGCTCCCAGCACGGTGGCTCCAAACGTCCCAATCCCTTGGCACACCAAGGTGACAGCCACCAGCCTGATGGCTGCCAGTAGAGCCCGGGTACCAGGCACTTAACAGACATTTATTGAATTAACACAATAAAATGCTTTAATACTGTGGTTAGTAACTGCTTTGTGATTAAGCTCTTTGCAAATATCCTATGGCCATTAAAGTGGTTATGGGGGAAATTACTTATAACAAAAAGCTATGTGAAAACAGCAAGAAATGAAATTGTACGTACGATATAGTTTCCACTAGATTTTTTAAAAAGCTAAATGCGTGACGAAAATGACCAGAAGGCCATAGACCAAAATAATTATAGCAGTTGTGTTAGCAGGCTGAGATTATTTTAAATGTTTCTTGTTCTTGCTATTTCCCAAAATTTCCCAAATGTGGTATGTCGCTTTCAAAATAGAAGATGTAGTCAATAATATTTTAAACCAAGTTCCTCTTAGGCTGGAATTGTTATAACAACTTTTTACGTTGCATTACCTCTAGCGTGATGTAAGGTTTTAGCAAGTACTTAGGAAACACCTACTCATGGTAACACAGAGAAAGAGAGAGAGAAAACACTGGGATATACTGGGAAAGACTGGGAGGTAGGAGCCCAGGGTTAAGGGCTGTCAACTGAGTGGTCAGAAGCTACTTCTATAACTACAGGCAAGACACCTCATTAATCAGCACCTCGTTTTCTTCATCTATAGAATGAGAATAATATCCAAGAGGGTCCTCCATGATTATTCTAGGACAAGAGTCATCAAAGGAGCCAGATGGTTTCAGAATTTTCTTGGCAGGGTCAGCACCCACTCTGTTCCTCATACATCCCAACTCCCCATCCCAAAACTCAGTACGGGCCAAACATCTTAGATGCTCCATCTCTCCCACAAGTCTGTTTCTCTGCCAGATACGCACAGGCTGTGCCAATGAGTTCCAGAATGCCCCTGGCAGCATGTTCTTGGCTTTGCTGACCCACACGCCCAAAGCCTTAACCCAGAACAAGCCCCGCCAGAGCTGTGTGTGTTCCATAGCTATGTATCTCTTTCCCATCTGGAGTTACAGTAGAAGTTGCCTTACTGACTTTCAGTGCAATTTAAAAGATTAGTATTTCAGCAGCAGTAAAGTTAAACTTAAGGGGAAAAAAGACAAAGAGAAACTGTTGGCAGAGTTTTTAAATCTGTTTTGTTTTAGGTATGTGTTCCCAGAAATTGGAAATTAACCTTTTCCTCCTTTCTTTTTTTTTTCTTTTTGGAAAAACAATGGTTTATTCCATTGAGTCTCCAACTGGCTGAGGTCAAAGAGGCTATTCTGGTTTGAATTACCATTTTAGCTTCTCTAGTCCTTTATCATATTTGAAAATCACAGTTTGAGCACAGGTTCATTGATCGGTGTCAAATGCACATTTTCCATTCCGCTCTACTGGCTCCTTTTTTCCTAAAATAGTGTCTTCTCCCTCCACTCAACCCAGCCTAGACACCAAGACTGACTTTGGCACGCACTGACCTTCAGATGCGTCAGATTCATTCATCAGAGTAACTGTCCATCTGTGGTTTGTGATTATATGAAGGGCAAGAGCAGCAAAGCAGGCTGGGAGGAATACACAGGAAAAACGTTACCTTGAATAAGTCACATTCTTCTCTGTGCCTGCTTCCCACAGCTAAAGCATAGGCATTAGACTGAATCAGCTATCTTTAGGAGTCTGGGAGTGGGAGTGGAGGTAGGGACACATATCCCTAGGAGGTTTTATCAGGATCACATGGAGAATTTTTGTTCATTTTTCAAACTATCTACCCTCCAAACCCAGGTTTTGAAGTGCCTCTACTTAAGGCAGGTTGAGAGCCCCTATGAGAATCCTTGGCCTAGTGAGCACAGAGCACTTGTGCCCCAGACTATGCCCCCAAATGCCCTATTATGTAGTTAAAGAAGCATACCATGTACGTAAGTAAAAAAAGTATGTGCTTTCACCAAGTAAAAAGATGGTGCAATGTAAGGCAGTATTTGCTACACCCAGTATGGACTATAAGAATAATGGGAAATCAGAAGGAGATGGTCAGGGTAAAGCTTTCTGGGGACAAAGAATCTGAGCTCACTTGGAAATCAGATGAGGGCCAGAATCGGAGAAAAAAACAGCTGCTTCTTGGGAGAACCAGAAGTGTGGAAAATCAGACTTTATGATAGAAACAAAAGAGATTGCTCAGAAGGGGCTGAGGTCCTCCACTTTGATTGTAGTAAGGCACAACATTCACTTTTCCCTTCCAATAGGAACCCCGAAATAAGACACAAACACAAATTCCACCCTTGATGAACCCAGAAGACAAAGAACTGTGAGCACACACAAAGAAGGGAGACCAGAAGCAGAGAGGGGAGGCACCTGGGCTGCCATTTCAGAAGAAGAATAGTGCGCTGTAAGGTGAGGAGCACGCCGAGAAGTAAAGAATCAAAATCCCTTGTTTTGAACATTACAATGGAAATAGGTTGCAAAATTCTGTCAGCTTGAGCCTCTCCGGACCCAGTTTTGTTCTAGGAGGCAGATGAGAATGGGCTGAATAAGGAGTCACACAGATGTGTCATGTGTGCAGAAAGCAGTCTTTCCACATGACAGGAGAAGACAGAGATTCGACAGGGTGAAGGGCTCTGCAATTGTTGGCTGGACAGAGGTGACAGAGGTGACAGCAAAAGAATTTAAAGGAAACACTGGAGTGAAGGAAAATCCCTTCTTGAATACTGATCTCTTCCTTATATGAACCTCCTATGAATTATAAATAGTTGGTCTGGAACAACAAAAATAAATCACCTAAGGCAAAACTAAGTCATCAAAAAGAAACCAGGATAGGCTCTATTTAAATTATTGCATTAGAAATAAAGAAAAGAACAGGAAAAATAATGGCAAAGGGTATTTGCCAGAAAAATATTGTCATGACACAGAAACAAAAAACAGGACTAAATATTTTACCATGAATTTTTAAAAAGTTAGTGAAGTAATAAAAAACACATTCACAAAATAGAGCAGAGACAAAGAGCCCATGGAAAATGTGGTAAGACACAGAATTTGAAGTATAAACTAGCTAAAATCAGGAAAGTGAAATTAAAAAAAAAATAACAGAAATAAAGGCAAAATTGAAGGCAGCACAAGGAAAACAAGACACCCCTAAGAACAGAAAGGAATAGAAAGGAAAGACAAAAAAAAAAAAAAGAAAGAAAAGAAAAAAAAGAAAGGAAAGGACAATAATAGAAAAATGAGTGAAAAACTGAAGTAAAGATACATGAAGAACTTAAAGCAGTTATAGAGAAAATGATAGAAAAGGAAGATTGGCAGAACACAGAAAATACTTAAAACAAGAGTCAATAAATCTTCCCAGAAATAGAAGACTTGGATATATTGAAGGTCATAGAATATCCAGAGAAAAAAATGACAAAATGATCTAGTACATTTATAAGACTTCAAAGAAAGAATCTTTGGGCAGCAGGCACCCCTCACTGATGATGGTGGTAAAAAGAGATTGGCCTCAGACTCTAATACTGCATCATTTATTCTCAGAAGACAGCAGGCTGATAGCTTTGTAGTTTATTCTCAAGGAAAAAAAAAGGTGACAAGAGTTTTATACCCAGAAAAACTATCATTTGTTACATCCATATCAATCGATAACAAACGAACATTCTGGAACATGCAAGAACATAAAGCATTTTGTACCCATGAGCCCATCCTGAAGAAACTAAGAGAACTTTCCAACTATCCAAGAGATGAATGGAAAATAATAGCAAAGGCCCAGGGAGAAACACTGAATCTATTTAAATGTAGGAATAGGACTAAAACGAGTTGGGATTTATGATTAAATAATGGGTTATAAATGTCATAAACCCTGACAGCACAGATCTGATCTCACTAACAGAAGAGGAAGGAGGAAGAACCTACAGTATTCATTATCTCCTAGAGCTGGGAAGTAAAGATGTAAAAAGTCAATAAACATACTTATTTAACAGCAGAAAGGTAAATTCTCAGAGAAACAGTATAACCATAAAATACAGTGAAGGATGAGAGGAAAAGGTGAGAGCAAGAATGGACTAGAAGGTCAATCTGACAGCTTTCCTCTCCATTTGCTCCCAAGCCTGTGTCATATACTAACCTCTCATCTTGCTGCCCGCTGTCCCAGACACTCAAACACTTACCTACCCACTCACTCATTCAATAGTCATCAAGTACCTAGTATGTGCCAGTGCTGAGAGTCAGGCAATGAGCAAAATGGACAAGATTCCTGCCCTCGTGGAGCTTACAGACATTTAATAGGGAGAGAGACACATTATAAACAAATAGCTATGCAATATAACACCAAGTCGTGGTGAGCACTATGAAGTAAAATAAAGCAGAGTGGGGACAGAGAATAAGGAGGGGCTAATGGTAAGAAGCTATCAGAAGTCAGAGAAAAAGGACAGGTGAGCTTTCCATGAAGACGAACTATCAAGGCCAAACATCTAGGGCCAGGTAAGGACCCAGCAAATGCTTGAGCCAATCAGGACCAGAAATTAGGTAGCTCTGTTTTCCTCCCCACAATTAGGCAGTGTTTTACTCACCTCCCTACATGTGAGTCTTCCACCCCCCCACACACACACATACATGCACGTGCACGTGCACACACACACACACACACACACACACACTCAAGCACGCCTCCACAGTGGAAATCTGCTCTCAGTTTGCCTCCTCTCCTTCCCACAGCTTCCCGGTCCCCTCGTCTCTGTCTTCATCATCTCTGCTCAAGCTCTCGGGGGCAGCTCACAGACTCACCAGCCCTCTTCCCTGGGCCTCTCTACCCGTGCATACAGGGAAAGCTACAATCTGCGCTGAAAAATCAGAGACTACCAAGCACATGTGGCAAACAGAGTCAGCTTGCTAAGGAAAACTTAGGCACCTTTCACCAAATTGGTTCCAGAGTATTTTATAAGCAAAGTAAAAACTAAACCCTGCAGTCTGCTGGAGCTGTTTGAGCCTGGGAACTGGACATACCAATTAAAAGGAAATGGCTGGCTGTTACTGATCGCATGTGAGCTCAGCCGGCTGGCAGAGGAGAGGGAAGAAGTTCAACGGCAATACAGAAAGCTCTCGTCTCCTCTCCGGTGGCACTCACTTTGGTGTCTATACCCTAGGCACCTACGAGCACCTAGCAGCCTGGCTGGAGCTGCAGAGGGTATAAGTGAAAGCTGGGAGGAAGGAATCAACAATTATGGAGAGGCTGCCAAGTGCGCGGCTCTGTGCCAGGTATTTAATGTATGCTTTCCCACTGAACTTTTACAAATCCCAGGCATAGGTAATAACAATAATGCAGGTAAGAAAATGGAAGTTTGGAAGATTAATGTCAAAAAATGTACAAACCTTGCAGCCAACCTCCTATAATAAAATACCTATTACAAAATGGGTGCCAGCACCAAAAAGAATAAAATATTTAGGAATAAATTTAACCATGGAGGTGAAAGACCTGCACTCTGAAAACTATAAATCGCTGATGAAAGAAATTGAAGGTGACACAAGCAAATGGAAAGATATTCCAGGCTCATGGATCAGAAGAACCAATATTGTTAAAAGGTCCATACCACCCAAAGCAACCGACAGACTTAATAAAATTCCTATCAAAATACCAACAGTATTTTTCAGAGCTAGAATAAATAACACTAAAATTTTTATGGAACCACAAAAGACGCTGAATAGCCAAAACAATCTTGGGAAGAACAAAGCTGAAGGTATCATGATCCCAAATTTCAAGATTTATTACTAAGTTGTAGTAACCAAAACAGAATAGTACCAGCAAAAAACAGACACATTCATCAATGGAATAGAATAGAGCCCAGAAATAAACCCACGCTTATATGGTCAACTAATTCATGACAAAGGAGGCAAGAACATAGTGGGGAAAAGATAGTCTCTTCAACAAATGGTGCTGAAAAAAAATGGACAGCTACATGCAAAAAATGAAACTGGACCACTTTCTTATACCATATATAAAAATAAACTCAAAATGGATTAAAGATCTGTATGTAAGACTTGGAGCCATAAAACTCCTAGAAGAAAACACGTGTGATAATTTCTTTGACATTGGCCATAGAAACATTTTTCTAGATATGTCTTTTCAGGCAAAGGAAATAAAAGCAAAAACAAACTATTAGGGCTACATCAAAATAAAAAGCTTTTATACAGTGAAAAAAACAATCAACAAAGTAAGGCAACATACTAAATGGGAGGAGATATTTGCAAATGGTATATCCAATAAGGGGATAATACCCAAAATATATAAAGAACGTATACAACTCAACACCAAAAAAAAAAAAAGAAAGAAAAGAAATAACCCAATTTAAAAAAATGAGCAGAGCACATGAACTGATATTTTTCCAAAGACAACAAATGGCCAATAGACCTATGAAGAGATGCTCAGCATCATTAATGATCAGGAAAAGGCATACTAAAACCACAGTGAGATACCACCTTACATATGTCAGAATGTCTAGAATCAAAAACACAAGAAATAACAAGTGTTGGAGAGGATGTGGGGGGAAAAAAGGAATCTTTGTGCACTACTGGTGGGAATGCTAACTGGTACAGCCACTACGGAAAACAGTATAGAGGTTCCTCAAAAAATTAAAAACTGAAATACCATACAATCCAGTAATTACACTACTGGGTATTTGCCCAAAGAATACGAAAACATAGTTTCAAAAAGATATATGCAGCATTAGTTACAATAACCAAGATATGGAAGCAATCTAAGTGCCTATCAATAGAAGAGATAAAGAAAATGTGGTATACATATAAAACAGAGTATTACTCAACCATAAAAAAGAATGAAATCTTGCCATTTGCAACAACATGGATGGACCTAGAGGTTATATAATGCTAAGGGAAATAAGTCTCTCAGAGAAAGACAAATACCGTATGATTTCAGTCATGTGGAATTTAAGAAAACGAACAAAGAAAAGAAGGGACAAATAACAATGACAAAAAACCCAGCCTCTTAAATACATAAAACTGGTGGTGGCCAGAAGGAGGTGGGGGCTGAGGGGGGATGAAACAGACGAAAAGGGTTAAGACTACACTTACCATGATGAGCAGTGAGCAATGTATAGAACTGTCGAATCATTATACTGTACACCTCAAACTAATATAACACCACTTGCTAATTATGCTCCCAGTTTTAAAAACTAATTTTCTCAGTAAAAAAAAACCAAAGTGGGTACCAGCAGAAAGATGGAGGTCCACCCCACTTACTTTGGAATTCTGTGAAGCACAATCAGGTGGAGAGGACGGCAGAAAACAGACCGGAGGCGGCCGTCTACTTTGCGCAAACTCTGGGCTGATCGGCGGTGGACATCTCTGAAGGCAGAGTTACAACACAGGGAGTAAAGAGCGCCATCCAGACTCCCATCAGCTCTGATTCCGGCACAACCTTACAAACCTCAGCCCCAGCGGCTGTCACACCGGGCCTTCCTTAACCATGCTGGGGCCTGGGTCATGACCAAAGGATGTTGACATTGACAAAGGGCAATGGGAGTCCCGATGGCTTCATGCCACAAGCCATGAGCAGCAAGGAGATAGACCAAATTCTGCCACAGATCCTCCCTGCCTGGACCTTCTTTCTTTGTCACCTAGCTGAGTCAGCCCAGCTACTTCTGCCCTAAAGATTATGAAGGGTGTCTAAAAATTTATAGCAGGGGCTGCTGAGCAGTTTAGGGAAAGAAGACAAGCAGGGAAAACTGGGGCAGGGGGAGGTGGGACCACACTGGGCCTTTAGGAAGGGAGAGAAAATAATTCCAAAGTTCCTCTGTATTTTAGGCAGAAGGCAGACAGAAAAGGATAATAAATGCCAATCATCAAGTCTTGGTAAAAAACACTTAAAAAAAAAAAAAGATCAGC
The DNA here is from genome assembly GCA_028534135.1 of Potos flavus. Classification (NCBI taxonomy): domain Eukaryota; kingdom Metazoa; phylum Chordata; class Mammalia; order Carnivora; family Procyonidae; genus Potos; species Potos flavus. The sequence continues at coordinate 85,859,621 of CM052883.1, read as the reverse complement.
GGTTTATTAAAAATACACTTGCTCTCCATGCAACGGAAGAACAAAGATGATGAGGACTGAAATAGAATGTTTTTGAAAAGTAAAAATAACAAAAAAGGGCTGGTGAGAAGCCCTCCAACCCCAGATAACCGCATGGAAGCTCAAACAGCTCCATTAAGGAAGGGAGCAGAGGGGCACGGTTTCGTTGGGGAGGAAGGACCTCTGCAGAAACCCCGTGTGTAGCGATGACCACTCTGGCTACAGTCACTGCCCACCTGCTATTACTCAGAAATTCAATCACTTATTTTAACTATCTACTGCTCCACTTGGGCTGCAAGTAGAGGATTTAATAACCATCTGCAGTGGGATTCGAAAAGCCGCCATTTGCAAACAGCCTGTGGGGGTTTGCAGGGAGCTGTCTGGGAGAGGTAACATTGTTTCTATTTTTGTTTTTGTTTTTCCTGAAATTCACATCAGCCCATAGAACAAGGGGCTGACCTCCCATTTCACCATGAGGCGTCCAAAGAGGTCTCTGGGGCTGCGCTATCTGGGCAAAAAGGATGAAGAATCAATTTCAGATTCCTTGGGTGAGATTTTGCCACATGATTAAAGAATGGAATGATTCCCTCACAGTAGAGAGGTGCGCTGGTGGCAGTAGGCATGAAATGGAAGAGGCACTGCAGTTTTCTGAGTTCATGAAATATGAAATTAAAGTATCCTGAGGTTATTAGACGTTTTCGTCCAGTGAGTCTCTGCATTAGCAGACATCCCCTAGAAGGATAAATCTCATGAGAAAGATGGGACACGGGAGCAAGGGAAGACAGAGACTCATGCGTCACTGAATTGCAGCAGGGCTGCTACTAGCTATGAGTCAGGACAGGAGTCCAGATGCCACATGCATGGGACAAGCCCCTGGGAGTCAGCACCCAGAAATCTATCCACAAATCTCATCTCATCCACGGAGCACATTTCTGTGGCCAGAAGGCCTCCACTGCCGCCATGTGTGCCTCAGTAAAACCCCAGATCACAAACAAAACTGGAGAGAGCCTTTCCTGCCTTTTTGTCTCCCTGCCATCAATCACCTCCCACTTGGCTGAGACCCAAAGCCGTCCACCCTGAACACCGCTTACGGTCTACATGGGCCGGACTATGCGATTCCATTGTCATCATTACGACTGCCATTCCAGGGGACTCTTGCTCAGAGACACAATGATTGTTCATTACAGGAACTTACAGAAGGACCCATCAACTTTTCCACAGAAAGCATACATCAACAGACAGTTTATATCCTAAAATTCTTCGGATCCCTTGCTTCTAGAATCCCTGCCTCGCTGTTTCCACCAATTCTGAACGGTTACATCGGGGTCCCTACCCATCCCAGGTTAGTCTTCCCATTGAAAGATCTAGATCTGCTTCGAGCCAAACTTCCAGCTCTCAGCAAATTCCAGCCAGGCCTTCCCATTATAAAATGCCCCCCAAGCTGTGGGGGCGTTCTCCCTTACCGCACAAATACGACACTCAGCTTTGTCTTATCAACTGATTACATTGTGTCAGTGATACTTGGAAAGCTGGCCCTCCACAAAAGGAATCAAAGGATTAATAGCTTTATCAAAAAGCTAAGCCACACTCTTTTTACTCTTACCTTTTAGAGATTTTTCTCGCAAATTCTTCCCACTGATCCTGATTGTGCAAAAATACAGTGCAGCACCTGCCCTGTGCTCGGCTATGCTCTGAAAGAAGTCTCCTAGCCTCAGGCGGCTTGCAGTCCAGCTGGGACACACAGACAGTCAATTATTTGAAAACTAACCTTCTGAGAAATTTGCGAGCCTGGACTGTGGTAGGAAAGCTGCTGAGATCTCTATCAGCAAGAGGGTGGGGAGCGGGCTTCCGCAAATGACAGACAAGAACGAAGCATTGAGAAATTAAAACCACATGTTGTCAGCAACCGAGCCCTACTGAAAATGTTAGCCAGCCCCTCTATGTTCCACCAATAGATTTGGTTTCTACTCCCGAAAATGCTCTTAATACCTTGGTATTGTACAAACTTACCTTCATCTTCTAACAGCTACAAGGCCCTAGCAGGACAGAGTCTGTCTTTAAATTATCACTGTCTGAGCACGATGTATGGGCACGATCTACTCTGCCCAGGACGCAGGAGGTGCTAGCAAACATTTCACAAATGACTGGAGGGATAGGCAGGGGGAGGAATGAGGGTTGGAGACCAGCTGAGGGGTTGCTGCAATAGGCCGGCTACTCGGATCCTGCTGCTGAAAAATTTACAATCTGGGCTGCAAAATTCAGCACCTCCCACCTCTCTTACTGCCTCCTACTCTACCTCCAGCCTCCCTTCTTCCATTTCTGAGCCCTCCCACTCCATTCGTGTCCCCACCCCACCTTCATTCCTGTTACCCCCACTCCTGCTTCCCCTTAAACCTAGCCTGAGCAACACACCTCCTCCAGGAAGTCTTCCAGGACCCAGGCAACAAAATCCTTTTTCTGGGGGGAATTCTGGCATCACTGAGCTGTAAGTTCTATGAAGCAGAGATTTTTGCCTACCTTGTTCTCTCCTGTATCCTAGCACCTAGCCCCATACCTGGGGCACAAGAGAAACTCAATAGACATGCTGAATTCATGAGTACTTCCGTGGCACCTTGCCAAGACTCTGGTTTAGCACTTTTCATCAAGACTCTGTTCGTTCTGAATTGTAGTATCTGGTTTGTATGTCTGTCTGTCCCATTAAACTCGAAGAAAATAGAAGGTAGGGGCCATTTCTTAATGAGCATGTGCCTCTGAGGCCCAGCATATTTCTGGCACAAAGAGGATGCTCAGCAGTGGATGAGAATAAAAGTTGAATACAGCATGTCAGCCCTGCGCTGTGCACTGGATACAAATTCCCAATAAATGTATGTACTGCTCTGGTCTAGAGGTCTCCCGCACCAATTAAGACAATCTTGAAAATGTGATTTAGGGGCGCCTGGGTAGCTCAGTCTGTTAAGTGTCTGCCTTTGGCTCAGGTCATGATCCCAGGGTCCTGAGATCAAGCCCCGCATCTGGCTCCCTGCTCAGCAGGGAGCCTACTTCTCCCTCTCTCTGCCTGCTACTCCCCCTGCTTGTGCTCACTCGCTCTCTCTCTGCCAAATAAATAAAATCTTTTTTAAAAATGTGATTTAAAAATCTGTTATAATCCACTGACAATTTCCTATTATTTCAAGATACCCACATGTTTCTCTGAGTCATATTTCTGCACATCATTCCTTTCCTTAAAACAGCCCCTCTTAAAAAAAAAAAAGTCCTTGGCTTACCTTCCCTCCCCTACACTTTACTACACATGCATGAATGTTCATGGGAGAGGCTATACCACACAATTTTGAGGCTCCTCTTGACCACTGACCATCACTTCTCATCAGTACAGGGGGCCTGTCCTTGACTTGTACCTGGTACAAATACCAGCAGTGGCTACTTTTTAACCCAGAAGTTTCTAGAAGGCAGATCATCATAGCACAGACCTCATTTCCCCATAAGGTGAGTGTTGCATTAGAGAGTTACATTTCAAGATTGTTCTCTGAGAATGAATTAGTAAAAAATAAATCACAGATATGACCAACAATATGTCACAGAAGCAAAGACAACAATAAATCTCTGTATTCAGTTTAAAAGCCTCATAAAACAATGAAAGAAAAGCCTTAGAAAACAGGCTTAAATGGCCTATACACGTCACTTATGTGGGGGCTTCATACACCAAAGTTAAGTCTATTATATCATAAAATTTGACCTAAAATAAATATGCTAACTCTGATATGTACATTCATTAACCTTCTGGTTACCAAATCATTTTCCTCACCATGTTGAAATCGGGAGGGGTTTTAAGGAGTGATTGAGATGCCACAGCGCTAATAAAAATTCAAAGTTCTTTAAGGGATATGAACTAGTCCCTTCTTTTGCTCTTAAATTTCCCATCTAACAAAAAGTCATTTAACATCATCCTGCTGTATTATGCAGATTCTAAAAATGGAAATTGTGGGGACCGTGGGAACCAGGAAAAATACATGAGAACACATAAAAAAGTAAAATATAAATCATATATACAGTTTGGCTAGAATAATGCAAACGTGTATGTGTGTGTCTGTGTATGTTAATATGTCACAATGAAAACAATGTGTCAGGACAATGAATCATGCATGATTTTGAAATGACAGTTTTATCATTTACAAAAATTGTAATGGCGGGGCGCCTGAGTGGCTCAGTGGGTTAAAGCCTCTGCCTTCGGCTCAGGTCATGATCTCAGGGTCCTGGGATCGAGCCCCGCATCGGGCTCTCTGCTCAGCGGGGAGCCTGCTTCTCTTCTCCCTCTCTCTCTGCCTGCCTCTCTGCCTACTTGTGATCGCTCTCTTTGTCAGGTGGATAAATAAAATCTTTTTAAAAAAAAATTGTAATGGTACCACCCAGTTTTTGAAAAAGGACCAACCAGGAGGTGGGACTGTTGGAGTCATTAAGTGGACCTGAGAGCGTAACCCAACAGCTGAGCGCAAGTCATCTGGTTCTCGTAAGTGCGACACGTCATCCAAAGGTTTTCTTCTTCTTTAATAAGGCCTGACTCAACATTTGTTCACTGGACCCTTCCTGATGTTCTCAGTTGATTATAATCCGGAAGGTCCCCTGGTAATCCAAACTAAATTACAACGAAGGCAAAAGAACCTGGGGATGGCGAAGCCATTCTCGCCTCCTTCACGGCATTCCCGGCTGATAGCTCTGGGCTTTTCATCAATGCACGACTTCAAAACAATTACCAGGCCTAACAAGTTTTCTAAAGCAGCTGCAAACGGCCCTCTCTCTATTCCACAAGTAGGCATAATCCAGACTCTGGCAAACGAGTGGCACTGGCAGCCTCACCGATCACAGCATTTGACGAGCATCTCCTAACCCTGTCCACTAGAAGGAACAGAGTTCAGCTATCTGCCGTGAGATGAGACAATAATCGAATAGCTTGAGTCATTCTGACTTGGCGTCAGTACGAGAGTACAAATGGAAGCCCACATAAATATTTAAGTTACAAGCTACGCTGCCAAATTATTCAATAAAACGTGGTCTCTCTTCCTTCTTTGGCCAATACACCTTCATAAAGACAATATTTTAAATTCAAATTTAAATTTTAAGGTGGTTTTTTATAGGACTGGAAGTTGTAAAATGTCAAAGATGAACAAATCTGCTGATCATCACCCATGTCTGTGCATTAATACTCCAGCAATGCTGAATGAGTGATACAAAAGAGTAAATAAGTCATAAATTACTATACATTTATTTCATACAATTTATCTTCCTTCATTTCAACAAAAATGCTAATTATGTTGAAAATTATGAGTTTTACTCAAACAACAGGTGCTGGCAAGGATGTAGAGAAAGGGGAACCCTCTTGCACTGTTGGTGGGAGTGCAAGCTGGTGCAGCCACTCTAGAAAACAGTATGGACATTCCTCAAGAAGTTAAAAATAGAATTACCCTATGAGGCAGCGATTGCATTGCTAGGTATTTACACAAAGAATACAAAAACACTAATCAAAGGGATACAGGCATCTTTATGTTTACAGCAGCATGATCTACAATAGCCAAGATACGAAAGCAGACCAAGTGTCCATCAATAGATGAATGGATAAAGAAGAGGTGGTGTATAGACATACAATGGAATATTACTCAGCCATAAAAAAGAATGAAATATTGCCATTTGCAACAAGATGGATGGAGCTAGAGAGTATAATGCTAAGCGAGACAGGCCAGTCAGAGAAAGACATATACCATATGACTTCGCTCACGTGGAATTTAAGAAACAGAACAAAGGAGCAAAGAAGAAAAAACAGAGAGATGCAAACAAAGAAACAGACTCTTAACTACAGAAAACAAACTGCTGGTTACTAGACGGGAAGAGGTAGGGGGATGGGTGAAATAGGTGATGGGATTAAGGAGGGAACATGCTCTAATGAGCACCAGGTGATGTATGGAAATGTTAATCACTATATTGTACACTTGAAACTAATGTAACACGGTATGTTAAGTATATTGGAATTAAAATAAGAACTTTTTTAAAAAATCAAGTGTTTGGATACTATGTGTATTTTGATCAAACAACAGTGATCTAAATGATTTTTTAAAGTGTGTTCAGTATACTCAATTTGAATATTTTTCTTTTTTTTAAAGATTTTATTTATTTGACAGAGATCACAAGGAGGCAGAGAGGCAGGCAGAGAGAGAGGGGGAAGCAGGCTCCCTGCTGAGCAGAGACCCCCCCCACCCCCCCGCCGCATGGCTTGATCGCAGGACCCTGAGATCATGACCTGAGCCGAATGCAGAGGCTTTAACCCACTGAGCCACCCAGGCGCCCCTCAATTCGAATATTTTTTCATCAAAAATTAAAATTATAGTAAATATAAAAAAATTCTAATTTTCTACTAAAATTAAAAGGCAAAATGTTAGTTATATTGAACGTAAACTAACATTTTAAATCAAGGTTATTTAAATAAAGTTGGTTTTAACTTATTGTTTAATCTAACTGAAATCAAATTAAATAGTTTAAAAATAAGACTATAATAGGAAGTAAAAAGACATCCTTATTACCAGAGACAGGGACTTTAAAGCCAAGAAATCTGTAAAAACAAATCTTGCTACTTTTTTACTAATCTACTACCTCAGCCCAAATTCTGCTTAGAAGTCCACGCTAATTAAAGCTCCTAAGCACCTGTTTTCCTTCTCTTGTAAACTACCAAAATTTATTGTCTCTTTGTCTAAAATATATACAAATTGCCTACCTTGGTCATTTCTTTATTTCTAATTTTACTATTAGGTCTCTGTGTGCATGTAATAAAAGTCTGTTTTTTTCCTCTTGTTTACGTGTCACATGTGAATTTAATTCTTAATCCAGCTGGAAAATCTTGAAGGTAGAGGAGGATTTCTCCCTCCCTTACAGTTCTTATCAAATGCAACTGTCGGGGATCCAGGAGTGCCTTTGGCACCACAAATCGGAACAAAAAGAGAAGAAAAAAAAAGAAAAAGAAAAGAAAAAAAGAAATGCGTGGACAGCACTACCAGAAAAAGAGAAGCAAGAAAATGGATGGTCAGCACAAGTAGAAAACTAGTATTCATTATGCAAGAATCCACTGCAACTCCTCTGAGAGGAGAAATTTGAGGAGACAGTTGTTTTTTTCTCTTATTTAAACACTTCTGCCGCCCAAATCTCCCCTGCACTGCAAAGTAGCGTCTGACTCCCGCAGTGGTCTAACCCAAAACCTTCCGGGCAGGCAATCAGACCTGTTCACTGGTTTCAAGGACACAGAGCAAGAGCTGTGGGGAAGCATTTCTCTGGGACTGAGCCTTCCTTGATAATCACAGTCAAGAGAGCACGTGTTTATTTTTTATTTATTTTTTATTTTTTAAAGATGTTATTTATTTATTTATTTGTAAGAGAGAGAGAAAGAGAGAGAGCAGGAGCACAAGCAGGGGGAGTGACAGGCAGAGGCAGAAGCAGACTCCCCACTGAGCAAGGAGCCCTCTGCAGATCCCAAGAGAGCAACTGCTTAAAATGACGGGTCACAGGGGCGCCTGGGTGGCTCAGTCAGTTAAGCGTCTGCCTTGGGCTCAGGTTGTGATTGTGGGGTCCTGGGATGGAGCCCCACGTCGGGCTCTGTGCTCAGTGGGGAGTCTGCTTCTTCCTCTCCCTCTCCCTTCCTTCTTATTCTTGCTTGCTCTCTCTCTCTCAAATAAATAAAATCTTTAAATAAATAAATAAAGTGACGGATCATGAACCAGATTCTGAGTGGCAAAGCGTCTGTGTTTACTGAGTGTGAGTGTGAGTGTGTGTGTGTGTGTGATATGTAGGCCCTTCTAAAGCACACGCCGAGGGCTGGAGCCCCTCAGACCCACATCTAAGGACCAAACTGCAGACTCTCCATGCCCCTGGGGCATGGAGTGAGTCTGAGACGACTCCTGGGAATCAGCAGTGGTCTCGATGGGCTTCTGTCACCAAGGGCCTCCAAGCGTGTGAGCCATCACCACACCGGGCGCATTTTTAATGTTTCACAACTGGTATTTTTCTCTTTGTTTTTTGTACGCAACTATTTTGCCTGCCTTCCAAATGAACAATCATAGGATCTGTTCCTACACAAAAGGAAAAGTGTCTGGACTTATCAAAAGAGGGCAATTTGGGTTCCAATGCGGGGCCTTTCTGACTTTCAAAAGCGATTGCGACCATGCAAGCCTTTTGCCTTTCCACGGACTTTAGAACCTGGTCTCCAATTAAGAGAGAACTCCACCAAGGCAGAGAAACACCCCGGTAGTGGGTGTGATGGGATCTGAAGCAAAATCCCAAGAAGCAGGTACAAATTCATTCATGAGCTTGAGTCGGAGCACAGGGCAGATGACCCTTTCTGCCTGTAGAGTCTCTTTCCAGAGCCAGACCTTGAAGAATCTGAGTTTCACATCATTAAGACACAGAAAATTCTCTTTCAGGGGTTTATTGACACCCCTCTATAAGTCCTAGTCACATATAAATTCAAATTAAACAAGTTGATTTCCTTCCAACACCTAGCACAGTGGATAAACTGAAGAAATGGAAGCTTGGGGTTGATGAAGAAGAGGAAGAAAATGAAGTAAGTAATTCAGGTGTATAGTGACGCCCACGTATCAGAGCCCACCTGGTGCCCCTACACAGACCCTTCCGCATAAAGCACCAACCCCAGCATTTCATCGCATCGCTTTCTGAGGTACTGATCTTCTCCCCGGCTTGAAGGACACTGCAAGTCTTATTCTTCCTGTATTCTCAGTTCCTTCCAAGGGACATTCAATAAATATCTGCTATCTGAAAAAAAATGCATTCGTGCTTGAAAACAAGTGGCTACTGGAAAGTGAGTCCAGTTTCTAAACCAAGAGTTTATAAACTAATTTGTAGAATGCCACGTATCTGTCAGCAGGGAACTGTCTGCCCTGACCACCATACCACACGGGGTCTTGCTTCCTACTCACTTATACATACTTCTCATTTCCTATACTAGAAGCTTCTAGGGAGCACGGGATGGTGTGGGGGTGGAGAGGCGGGATTCCCCTCACTTTGAGGCCTTGAGCAGAGGCTAGCGGGAAACAGGAACATCATACTCCTTTTTGGAAAGGATCAAGAAATGAAGAACAGTAATAGTCACTCAAGGCAGGATCCTTACAAGCTGAAGGTGAGCCTGCCTGGGCTTTTAACCGAAATAGTAATGCCCGTTTGCTAAGGCCTTGACTCACATGGACAAAAGACAGAGGACAGAGTGTCCTTCAGGAGGACAAAGGAGGGCAGGCCAGAGGGAACGTTAGTCCTGAGAGTTCTCATGCTCTCAGGGCACGGGTGTCTCTCTGCTCCATTCTGGTCCCAGCTACAATGGGGACACTTTTCCTCTCTCTCTCCCTCTATTTTTAATGACACACCTACGACTATTTTTTTTAATCCCAATGACTGACAAAGTTTCAAACCTGAATATGCTCTAAAGTACTTAAGCTGTGTTCACCATTAATCCCTTCCTCCTCCCCATTGACCCTGACATCCGTAGTCATTAAGCTTCGTTAACTGGTTGATCTCTTTCTTGTGCCCATCAAGTCATTAATCCAAGCACCGGGTTGGCATTTACTCGCCTACTTCCGGAACTCACATTAATGTCAAGGGCATCTCCAGCTGCTATTCCCCTTCCATCTATCAATCTATCACTCACCTCACCACGCCCCTCCCCTGAGAAGCTGCGAAGGCCTCTAGGTTCACACCCCCAGGGAGGACTGGAGCCCAGCAACCCACGCTCCCCACTCAGCAACTCCTTGGCGCAGTCTAGCCAAGAAGCACAGCTCAGCCTATTGGGGGGCAGATGGAAGGGACTTTGCAGAACTGTCTTTAAAAAAAAGAAAAAAAAAGATTTATTTCTTCGAGAGAGAGCAAGCAGGGGGGAGGGGCAGAGGGAGAGGGAGAGAAGCAGACTCCCCCTGAGCACAGAGCCAGAAGAGTGCTTGGGGGCGGGGGGTTCTCCATGAGGGAGGGAGATCACCATCCCGAAATCCTGACCCGAGTCGAAATCAAGAGTCAGACGTTTAAACGACTGAGCCACCCAGGTGCCCCGCTTTACAGAACTTTCTGTCACAGTAGTACCCACTGTAATTAGCCACTACCTGAAAATGGTTGCTGGCTGTTCACCCAACATTTCTTCCAGGGATGGCAGCAGCAAGAGAAAAGGACTCTGTCCTTTGGAGAAGGCTGGGGTTTGGAGTTACCATCAGCACCCTGGGACTCGGAGCTGCTTCCCTACAAGAAGGGCTGAGCCTCGGGGACTCGCCTGCTGGGGTTCTGTAGTCCCAAGGTGCTGGGGTAGGAAGGGCATAAGCAGGTGTCATGTCTGTGAGTAAGGGACAGGCAGGGCTGGGCAGGGAGAGATAGGTAGGGGGCTATGGGATCAGGCTCCCAAAATACAAAAGGTGGGAGATGAAAGGAAACCAGAGATGAGGGAACAAACCAGACCATCCTGTCCTTGGTGTCAGAGGTGACATCTTTAACAGCTGTTTGTGACCAACCGAGAATTACCAGACCCTAAATAGGAAGTAAGACATTGAAGGTGTTATCCCTAGTTCTTACTCAAGGGTGCTATCCACAGAGATATTAAACAGATTTAAGTTCCCTGCTTAGCTATCTATAAAAGACCATCCCTTAGAGCCCTCGTTGGCAACCCTATCAGGACCCCTCTCACTCCTGAGAGCTTTTTTTCTGTAACCTTGCTTAATAAACTTCTACTGCTTTACTCACCCTCCCCTGTCTGTGAGTTTCTTTGACTTCATGAGACAAGAACCTCGCTCTCCGGCGTCATTTGGGTGCGGCCCACAAACCCTATCCGAGTATCCCGAACTCGCAGTTCCTTTCTAGACAAATGTGTGAAACAGCCGGATGCCTCTGGGTGCCTGCGGCAAGCTGGGGGCAGCTCGTGCTGGCCGGGGGTACTCGCATTCTTTAACAAACCAGCAGAAAAGCACTGGGTGAAACAAACGGGCTCGAGGACTCAGAAAATGGATGAATACCGTGTGCTCTAGGATTTAAAAAAAAATAAAAAAATCACCTCTCTTCAGAACCATCTAAGCCTGCATCGGAACGAAATCACTTCAGGACCGAGCTCCCAAACAATCGTCGGAAGCAAAGTAAAGTGTTTCTCCCCAAACTATCCCTTTTCTGGAAGGCATTCGATCGGGAGGTTTCTTTAACTCTCTGTGCTAAGTGGTTGCATTTCTCTATACGGAAAAGACAAGGACAATCTCAAACCCATCCAAAGGCGTCTAATCTTCCTGTGACAAAGGTCCCGCCTTTGTCCACAACAGCTGTGGCTGAGCCGCTGGCCCCAGACGACTCTGTATTTTCAACAGAGCTTTTAAAGTAATCTGTCCTCCTTCACAGCCATTTGCTAAGAGCCTCTTGGCATATTGTCTCAGCGTGTCTGAAAGGCTATTTCTACCCATAATACCTTTATTTTTGGGCCATACATTAGCTTGTCATCAAGGTACCATTGCTAAAACACAAACGCACGCACCCACCAAGTAGCCACTCACCTTTGGTTTTCTTCTGATTTTTAAGATAAACCAGGGGCCCGACGACATTCTGATTTTCCAGGTTGAGCTGCTTGTTTAAGATCAAATTTCACATCTCCCGCTTATTACAAACGGCCAGGTGGAGCATGAAGAGAAACCATGTTTGCACTTTGGCCTCCCGGGTCATTTATATTGGAAAGCTGCAAAGCTGAGTCACGGGGGACTATTCGTATGAATGTTATTATAAATGGCATCACGGCAGTAACCCAGCATTTTGGCATTTGGCACGAATCACTGATGTGCCACACGTCAAAAGAACTAAATATATATACGCTCAGCGTTAAGTATTCACGTGCCTTGAGAGGAAAGCAAGGGAATTCCTGACAGCCATGCAGCCAGAAAATGAGCAATTACCTGCCCATTCCCCCCTTCTCTCCAGGGCCCTCAGGATGTGGCAGAAGGAGTAAAGGGTGATTCAGAACTAAGAAAGGCCTTCAACAGAAAACAATGATCATGTACTTTGGGGCCTGAGGCACAAGTTGGCCAACTTTTTCTTTAAAGGGCCAGGGAGTAAATATTTTAGGCCTTCATGGGGCCACACAGTCACATATTCTTTTCTTTTTTTTTTTCCTATAATTCTTTAAGGATGTAAAAAAAAAAAAAATCAGACCTACATTATAGGTATCACGAACTATAAGAAATAGGCCTCGTCCATGTGTTTGCTGGCTCCTGGCCTAAGCAAATGAAGTGGTTGTGCACCAATGCCCTCAGGCCCGCAGGGTAGGTAAAACTAAGGAAAGCAGCTCAGGATCTTCTTATTTGAGTCGGAGTTATGACCTGATTATACATAAGCATGAATCTGACACAACTAGTCAAGAGTTTGCGTATATCTGTTCACCCCTTGAGGGCAACCATGATCCTTCTGGCCAGGAACTGAAAATGTCCCTTCAGATTCAGCTCAAATGCTGCTTCCTCCGAGAAGTCTTCCCTGACTGTCTTAGCTCATCCCTTCCCCTCACCCCTGCCGCTCCTGGCACACCAGGTTCTCCATGTGTGGCAATATTGCTTATGACAAGGGCTGTTCACCTCCTCCTAACACTTTATGCTCCACCAAACACTTCCGCCGTCATTCTCTCACTCGAGCTTCAATTGTAGCCAGAGAGAGAGGCTCTGAGAGGGCGAGCATGCTGTCCAAGGTCTTACTACTAGGAGGCAAGTAGGACTCGAATCCGAAGCTGACTCCTTTTCAGCTCTCATCTGCCTCTTGTTCTCTCTTCACCTGCCTGGCTGCCTTCCTGAGGGCTTGCAATTTCCTTGAAGTCAGGAACCAGGCCTTAGATGCTTCTCTGGAACCCTCCCAGACAGAGCCCGGTAACCACAGGCCCAGGACATAATGGCTGCTCCATAAAGGCCTCGGTTTCCCTCAGAGGTGAAGCCCAGGCACGCAGGCTGAGGAGACACTAGAGACCCTTACAGTGCGGGGCCGGAGAGGACCATTAGGTGGCCACCACTCGCGCTCACCCGCAGCCCCGAGGACACTCCTTCAGACACAAACCAGTCACCCCAGGAGGCGACACCGTGGGGGCAGACCCAGGGCCACACCTCACACTTTCTGGCCTCCCCTGAGCCCCTGTGTCCTCCACCACACACACCCCACCACTCTCTTCCCAAGCGCGTTCCCATGAGCATCCACAAGACATACGGTACAGTGCAAAGCTTTTCGAACTGTAGGTCATCTTACTCGTGATCACGAAATCAATTTAGTGGCTCAGGCTGGTGTTTTCATTCATGAAATGAATAGAAAACACCAAAGTGCGTTTCACATTCTCAGGTAACAGTGGGTACATACTGCTTGGTGACACTTCTGTTTGCTGTGTGTGCAAGTATACATGTGTGCGTTTGTGTACTGTGTAGAATAGAAAAGGCCAAGCCACGGGGCACCTAGGTGGTTCAGTTGGTTAGGCATCTGCCTTCGGCTCAGGTCCTGATCCCAGGGTCCTGGGATCGAGCCCCGTGTCGGGCTCCCTGCTCAGTGGAGAGCCTGCTGCTCCCCTCGCTTGTGCGCTTGCGCTCTCTCTCTCTCTCTTTCTCTCTCAAATAAATAAATAAAACCATTAAATAAAAAAAAAAAGCCAAGCCACTCTTAACAAAGTAGTAACACCGCAGGATCTGGATCTGGCCAGCCCAGGGTCAATCCCACCTCTGTTACTTAATTGCATGTGTGACCTTAGGCAGGTTCAGTAAACTCCCCGCGTTTCAATTTGCTTATCTGTAGAGTAAATAACTATACCCACCTTGTAGGGTCTTCGTGAGAATTCAGTGAATGGATATGCAAAAGGATCTTAGAACACCAGGCACAAAGCAAGTACTCAAAAGACCACAAAGTTAGCTAACAGGATTAGCACTCACAATCCTTCCACTTTACACTGCTGCTGAGATGAGGGGTATTGTTACCCCATTAGTCTGAGAGAAACAGAGGCTGGGAGAGATGGGCAAAGCAGATAGCCAAACCAGAACTGAGTTTCCACCTCTTCACTACCCACAAGGCAGCATTATCCTCTATCCCCAGAATTTCTTCCAGCCCAGGGGGCTCTTTACTAAGTTGAATATAATTGCAAATATTACCTGCCAACATTCTACCGCTCTGTGATGAGGATTGACGAGACGCTGTCTGCAAAGTGCTCAGAGCGCCGTGCAGACAAGTGCAATATAAATCCAGAATGTCATTTTAACGTTCTCATTATTATTATTAAAATGGGCAAAATGGAGGGAACACGATTTCAGCGCCGCGAGTTTTAATGGGTGTCAGGAACGCGGATTCTGGGAACAGTCGGTTACCGCAGCGCCTGCATCTCAGATCAAGTAGCACGACATAAGTAATGTCTCAGCCATCAGCTTTGTTTATTTCACATTAAAAGTCATCTTTCCCTCCCCAGGGCAGAGTTTTCGTGTGTGTGTTTTTGGAAATAAAGTTCAGCTTGATGACACTCTTCCAAAAATTCCTTTTGATATATTGATTGCCCTGGCCAATAATGCCCTGGCCTTACAGGTGCGTGAAGAAAACATCAGCATGTTCATTTATCAACAGCTCCCGCCCAGAATGGGCAGCCGGGGCCTGCAGCCACTCTTGCTCTTCTGGTAACTTCCCACCAAGGAAAGGTCAAAGGCAAACAATTTCAGAAGGGTAGGGACCCCAGGGAGCTTCTGAGCCGGAACCTGTCCAGCTGGGATGAGCTCACAGCTAGGGCTAACCGAGAATGTTCCAGAGGCTCCTCAAAGCCATCAAGCCTTTCCTGAAAAGTGAAGGGAGGGCATCAGAGGCGGAGAAGAACCACGAGAGACTGTGGACTCCCAGAAACAAACTGAGGGTTTTAGAGGGGAGGGTGGGGAAATGGGTGAGCCCAGTGATGGCTATCAAGGAGGGAACGGATTGCATGGAGCAGTGGGTGTTGTATGCAAACAATGAATCATGGAACATTACATCAAAAACTAATGATGTACTGTATGCTAACATAACACAATAACAATTAATTAATCAAATTATTAAATAATTTTTTAAAAAAAGAATCCCCTTTCCTGGGCTGCCACTTATACTCTGTGAAAAGAAACTGCAAACATATTTACACTGCACCAGGCAATGCTGTATGATAGAGTGAAATGCAAACACCTATGCACTTTTATATATATCTGTCTATGTATATGTATATATATATCTTTACAGCAGAGAGGAGACTTCACAGATTTTCTACTCCATGAAGTGCTGGAGACTAGAATGCAGATCCCCCTTTTGTGTTATTCCTATGGCGGCTTTTCAGACTTTCAAACTCCTCAAGTTCACCCCCCACCCCCAGGCCTCCTCGAAGAGAGAAGCTGAGATGCACGGAGGATGATACACTCGTGGGCTTGCAAGAACTAAACCAAAGTCCTCACCAGTCCCTGACCAGAATTCTTTCTGTGACATGACAAGGTCACTATAGGAAACTAGATTTCATGAAGGACCTACTTCATGCCAGGCTGTACCCTGAAGCCTCCACTGACTTCCCACTGAGGCTCAAATCAGCCCTTGAGGTTGGCATCTTTCCAACTTAGAGATGATGAAATTGAAGTTCTGAGCCACTTTGCCCAAGGTCACACATACTTGGAAGGGATGGAAAGGGGATCAGAACATATGCCTTTTGTCATGGTCCATGGCATTTCTTCGTAGCTCGGGAGTTCAGCTCATGGACCACATTCAATTTATACTTTCCGCACCCATGTGCCTCCTTGTAGTGGACTGAGAAAGGTCCTCCCAGAACACCGGGTCCTCATCCCTAGAATCCATAAATGTTACCTGATAAAGAAAAAGGGTCTTGGCACATGTGATTAACCAAAGGATCTTGATCCAGAGAGATAATCCTGAATGAACAGTGTGGGCCATAATTCCTCAGATGGACCCTGGGAGAGGGAGACACGGACAGAACGACACACATGGAGAAGACGACATGAAGGTGGCACAGGGACAGATCAGAAGATTCTGGGCCTGGAGACTGGAGTAACGTGGCCACAGCCAAGAAGGCCAGTGGCCACCAAACACTGGGGGAGTCAAGGGCGGGGAGTTCTCCCTCTGAGCCCCCAGAGGTTGTGGGTCCCGCTGGCACCTTGATTTCAGCCTAGTACAACAGACTTCAGACTTTCAGCCTCCAAAACTGAGAGAACACACATTTCTGCTGTCCTAAGCCACCAGGTGTGTGGTACTTGGCGACAGGAGTCACAGGGAAGGAACACACCACTCTTGCCATCATCACACCACTCAAGACCGAGTACTTGCGCATGCACAGCCCCATCCACTGACGGTGAAGGCCATGCGGGTCCTGCTCCCACTACCTGTTCTCTGCCCACAGCTCACGTCAGGCTGCCCAGAGAAGGCTCTGCTGGCGACTCCCGCCCTGGAGGAAAGACCAGAAGACGGTGCTTTGGAGAGCAGCCTCCTTCATTCTCACTGTGCTGGGAGAGCAAACAGTGACTGCCCCAAAAATGGCAGCTAGCTGATATAAAAATCGAAGATTGATCAGGGCTCCAACATGAAACTAAAACATTTGCTTCACAAGGGACTTTTTTCTTTCTTAAATAATGTCTTCAATTTCCAGAAGGCAATGCATGTGGCTCATTTACTCCCTAGTTTGCATGGTAAATATACTTGACCTCAAAGGTGGGCTTCTACGCCTAAAACAAGGAGTCCTGCTGAAGGCTAGCATCGTGAGAAGACCTAAGTAGAAAATGCCCGAGAAAGCAAAGGGCACATGTGACCTGGAGGCATGGCTGGAGACCTTTGTGTTCCAGGCTGAGGTCCAGATAGAAACTGATTTGGTGGTGATGTCAAACTACAATCTAACACCTGGTCAGCGACCCAGGTGAATGGGTCAGGTTCCCAGGCAGGAAACCCGTCTCCCGGATTTGGCATTAACCAGCCTCCCAACAGCCGCGTTTTAGAAGGGAGAGACTCTGCTGCTGGTCCCTTGTCCTCGTCCCTCTAACTGGCTTGCAGACTAAGATGACTCGACCCCTGGGAAACACCAGCAAGGGGCAGGAGGAGGTAAGAGAGTTAACCCACAAGAACAGAGTATGGAAAAACTCAACAGTGATGGCGCCAATCACCAAGTTTCCTAAGGCCCTGCAGGGGGTCTGTTGTTTCTGTTTCAGGGCTCGGTCACTGGCTCTCCTGTGAGGACCACACCTCTCATCACATGGAGTCTTGCTGGCACTGTCCTATTTCGCAGCCTCCCCAGGGAGCATAGCACGACCCGGGCCAGCCCGGGAAGAGTCACCCCCGAGAATTTGACTTCGGCTACAGCGAGAACAAAGATGGGACGATGCCTGAAGCTAATCTCACCTTGACTGTGGCACCCGAGCAGGCTGTCCACAAACTTCTTCCCCCGGATCCCAGAACAGCCTGGTTCTTCAGCCTTTCCTCTGGCTCTGTGAGCTACTCCTTATACTTCCAGAAATTATCCTTTACTTCTGAATAAGTTAGCATCAAGTTTGTGGCTTGCAGTCAAAGAACCTTGGGTCAGCTACCAAAAAGGTCTCCAGGCCCAGCCTGCTTTTCCAGGCCCTTCCACCCCAGCTCTCAGCCCCGGCCTGACACGGGCATCACCTACAGAGCTGATAGAATACAGATGCCCAGGGTCCCACCCCCAAAAATTTTGATGTAAATGAGAGGGGCGTGGCTTAACACTCCACACATGATTCTGTGTGGCAGGGTTGACAACCACCACCTCCCATGAGGCTTCACAGCCAAGCCCGTCCATTCACCATCATTAGGACCCATGGCACCAGCACCCCTTCCACTCCCATGCTCTTCACATTGCCTCCCCTGCCTGCAACCTACACCAGGGCCGCATTAGTCTTCCTGCACTCCTTCCTGCCACTCCTCTTCTCTAAAGCCTTCCGTGGCTCCCTACTGCCTCTAATACGTGCTGTGAATCCTTTACACCAGCTCTTGACTTCCTTATTATTCAACTCCATCTAGTTTCCAATCTAGATTCACTATTCACTGCTCCCCTTTAGGCCCCTGACTCCAATCCAATTGTTCTATTACCTATTGTCTAGACATACACAGTCTTTAGTGCAAACAAAGCCCATTCCACTTTAAACTGGAAATGAAGCTATTGGGAGTTTTTTGTGGTTGTTTTTGTTTTTGTTTTTATGTAAGCCCTGGGAGGGCCAGAGAATTGGGTATGCAACCAAGAATCACATCAGACTATGCCACCAAACCGACCATGGAGATTCGACCACAGAGGCACTGCCAACAGTCAGCCTAGGATGCTACACTTCTTTCTTCCATCTTTGCTCTAAAAGTGACTCTGCTCTCTCTCAATGCCACTTTGTCACACACTGGCCCTGCTCCCAAGGAGACTCCATGTGGCTGCATCTTTCCATCACTCTCTTCCAAATGAGCATCTCATGCCCATGCAGATGACTGATGCAGCCCAGGCCCCACGCAGCACTCCAGCTGCAAGGGATGCTGGGAAAGCAAGCTCCTGACCACTACCTTCGGGAAGCTGGACTCAAAGAGAGGGAAATCCTCCAAACACAAGAAGGATATTCAAATGCTGCCAGGTAGACTAAAAAGCAAGACCAATGTACAATAGACTTGGAATTGTGGGTTTTTTTCTTGTCCATTCCTCACTGTCCACAAAAAAGTCCCCCAGCTAAAACACATCCTTTCTTAAGAGACTGTCTTCCTGTTTAAGGAAAGAAAATGGACTTTGGAGTTAGATCCCAGTTCAAAACTCAATGGTGATGACCTAAAGCAATCTTGAAAAGTGGATGTAATTCTACCGTCATGATGGTGCTGTGATACATACACAGGCTGGCCCCTTGGCTGGCTGGTCCCAGTCTCGGTACAGCTTTGGCAGCACGATGCTTGAATCTCCTACCACATGAGGAAGGGGAAGCCTCCCCCCCCCCGCCCCCATCATTTGACTGAAATTGAATATTCACTACTCTGCAAATGGAGCCTGGGGTCCAGATTTTTTTTAAATGTAATGTAGGGCTGCCTGGGTGGCTCAATCGGTTAAGCATCCAACTTGTGATTTCTGCTCAGGTCATGATCTTATGGGTCATGAGATCCAACCTCTTGTAGGCCTCCATGCTCACCCGGGAGTCTGCTTGAGTATCTCTCCCTCTCCTTCTCCCACCGCCCCTCCCCTGATCATGCTTGCACTCGCTCTCTCCCACTCTCTTAAATAAATAAATAAATAAATAAATAAATCTTTTAAATTTTTTTTTTAAAAATGGAGTAAACGAAATGGATAAAAGACCTCAATGTGAGGCAGGAATCTATCAAAATCTTAGAGGAGAACATAGGCAGTACCCTCTTCAACATCAGCCACAGCAACTTCTTTCAGGACATGTCTCTAAAGGCAAAGGAAATAAAAGCGAAACTGAACT
>CM052883.1:85769548-85839640 GCA_028534135.1 Potos flavus | reverse complement strand
GGGGGGATGGGCGAGCCTGGTGGTGGGTATTGAGGAGGGCACGTATTGCATGGAGCACTGGGTGTGGTACATAAACAATGAATCTTGTAACACTGAAAAAATAAAATAAAAGTATTTGGGGAAAAAAAAAAAAAATAAAAAAAAAATAAAAATGGAGTAAAGTGAGGGGCGCCTGGGTGGCTCAGTCAGTTAAGCTTCCAACTCTTGATCTCAGCTCAGATCTTAATCTCAGGGTCATGAGTTCAAGCCCCACATTGGGCTCCATACGGGGCATGGAGCCTACTTAAAAATAAACAAGCAAACGGACAAACAAATAAATAAACAGTAATGTGAAGTTTCTTGAAGACCAAGTGTCCTGGAGCAAATTCCTACCTGGTACAACTACACAGCAAGCTATTCATAGTTCTTACTACAAATGGCAAGTTTAGCCATTCCCAGCTCGTCCTTTTCGGTATCTTTTGAGTCCAAGAATGCCCCCTGAGTAGATAAAAGTATGAGAACATACTTTGAACGTGTGTAGCAATCACAGGGTCCTGCTTACAATACAGATCACAATTTAGTCGGTATGGGGTGCAGCCCAAAACTCGGTATTTTACAATTTCCCAGTTGATTTTGATGCTGCAAATCCATACACCACACTATGAATATCAGGATTGTAGACAACATCTTTGGGGCGAGTGAAGTCCACTTAATTACTCCATGAAAAATTCTGGAGCCCAGAACCAGCTTTTGTCAAAAACAGCCACTACCCCCACCCTTCATCAAGAGTATTTTTAGGTTTCCTTCTATAAAGCTTCATGTCTATACCTTGATGCCTCGACTTGAGAAATACCAAGCTCCTTGAAGGGGGAAATCAGTGTCTTGATCTCTGCAGTCCAAATGATACTTTGCACGTTTTAGGCATTCATAAATACTTGAGGAATAAACCACCAAAATGAAACTCAAAGGCCCACAGGAGGAACAGCAGAAAGTCAGTCCAGGAAGGCTTCCCAGAGGAAGTGGGCCTTCCAAGAGATTTAGTAGTGAGGAAACCCCAACGTCAAGAAGGAAAACAGCTCGCTTCCATGAAGTTTCATTTATCCTCTGGAAAACAACCTTCAATCACCAAGGCCTCCCATTTGCCTCCCCTGTAGAGACAAACTTGAACTTGAAAAACAGTGACAACCCAGCGGCTCTCCTTTAAATAAACAAAATATGCAGCTGTCATTTCAACGCGATATTTAATCCTTCAGAATTGCAGTGTATAAAAAGCAAACCCATAAATTTCCCAGAAAGTTTTGTTTCTGCTGAGTTTATCATGTCCTCCAAAGAATAATAACACATAAAGTCAAAGACCAAATCACTTCAGCTCTGCCCAAACATCCCATGTGTAGTGTTTTATTTCTAAGGTAATTTGGATTTTTTCCCCCTTCACTAGAGAAAGAAGATGGCTCTCCACTACAAGTTCAATGAACCTCATTGCTCCCAACTGGGCCTGACTCCCATTTCTGCATGCCTTTGGGTTCATAGCCAGTTAGACATTTAACAAGTACAATAGCAATCTGACACCGCCACCTTGCCTCCTGATTCCCATCTGTCAGATGCGGTAATGCCACTGCTCTCCGAGTACCCAGCCACCCTTGAGATGCGTAAAGCCACGTGAGGAGACATCCACAAAGCCTCCGGCTACCAGAATGGCTCTTCGAGGAAGTGCAAACAGGAAATTTTGTCAAGTTTTTCAATTGGCAGAAACCCTCAAGTCAGAAAATGGTGAAGTGTGTTAGCCCAAGACATCTCTCTTGTCAGACTGGCTTTCAGCATCAGGTTTGGCTCCCTCCCCCTCTTTTTCCACTTGGAGCTGGTGAGGGAAGTTCCAGGAAGCAGCAAAGCAGCCCAGACATTCATCGCTTCACCAAACACTGATTCAGCACCTACTAAGTGCCAGGCTATAAGGAAAAAGAGCTACCAAAAGGATGATAATTAGAAGATCAATCTACTACCGTCTTCCTCTTTGACCACCGAGGTATCCAAGATTCCAAAAAATCCAGCTGGTGGGACTCAAACCCATACATTCTGAATTCCTCAAATAAGAATCTAAAAATCTAATGAAAATTCTTTTTTTTTAAGATTTTTTTTATTTATTGGAGAGAGAGCATGCAGAGTGAGAGAGAGAGAGACAGCAAGTAAAAGAGGGGGGTGGGGAAGGAGCAGAGGGAGAAGCAGACTCCCCACTGAGCAGGGAGCCTGATGCGGGACTCGATCCCAGAACCCTGGGATCATGACCTGAGCTGAAGGCAGATGCTTAACAGACTGAGTCACCCAGGCACCCGTCTAATAAAACTTCTGTGGTGCCCTGGAGCTTGGTAAACTTCCTATTCATGGAGCACTTCATAGGGGGTCAGTAAATGGGAAGTAAATGGGAAGGAACTGGGCCATGGGTGCAGTTCTTGGAAGGTAAGACTTATCAGAGATAAGGTTCTAGAGATTGGGCCTGGCTTGAATAACTAAGGCAGGACATATGTTTACCCTGGGGCCCCCTTATCAGAGTTCAGAGAATATATTCGTTTTTAACTGTTACATAATAAATTAATGCAAACTTAGTGGCTTAACACAACTATTTATTAGCTCACAGTTCTGTAGATCAGAACTCTAGACACAGCAAGGCTGGGATCTCTGCTCAGGCCCTCAAGTTATTGGCCAGGCTGAGTTCTCTTCTGGAGGTTCTTGGGGGAAATCCGCCTGAGCTCATTTGGGTTCCCATTACCTTACTGGCTCTTGGCTCCTCTAGGCTACCTACATTTCCTACCCGGGATCCCCTCAAACTCTAAAGCCAGTGTGGAGAATTTCTTGCTCATCAAACCCCTCCATCAAACCCCTCTGAATCTCTGACTTTCCCTGTCTCTGACCTCTAGACCCAGATTTAAAGGGTCATGTGACTTGATTAAGCCTACAAGGAAAATCTCCCTATTTTAAGGTCAACGGATTTGGGACCTAATTACTTCTGCAAAATCCTTTCATGGCAACACCTCGACTGACTAAGGGGAGCAGGTGCATGTACGCCAGAACCCTGGAATTTCCAGAGCCATCTGTGAATCCTGCCTACCATAGGGGAGGAGAGGGAAAAGGCAGATAAAGTCACAGTGACTTCTCAAGGATCAAAGTTTATGTGGTTTCCCTTCTTTCCAGGAGCAGCCGCCGGTGTCAGGGGATTTCAATCCCTGGACCTACAAAGTGCACAGCCACCGTGTCCTCAGCCCCTAAGTAGGGAAGTTTGAATAAAAAAACTAGTGTGCAATGTCCTTGGTCTTCGGGAGCTCCAAGAAAAGTCTGGAGACCACAACTACGCCCCCATCTGAGAGATGTCTGAGATGGCTCGTCATTTGTAGGGAGCTCAGTGTGGGAGGCTTCACGGAAGAAGTAGGGACTTGAGGGGCACCTGGGTGGCTCAGTGGGTTAAGCCTCTGCCTTCAGCTCAGGTCATGATCTCAGGGTCCTGAGATCGAGCCCCGCATCGGGCTCTCTGCTCAGCAGGGAGCCTGCGTCCTCCTCTCTCTCTGCCTGCCTCTCTGCCTACTTGTGATCTCTCTCTCTCTCTCTCTGTCAAATAAAATAAAATCTTAAAAAAAAAAAAAAAAGAAGTAGGGACTTGAAATTGTGAAGAACAAGCAGGCCACTGCACCACAGAGACGGTCAGAGCTACCGTGGCCTAGATCGGCAACCTGGAGCTGCCTCCTGACCTGAGCCAAAGCAACGCTGGGCAGCTGGGGCCTCTGTGCTGGGAAAACTCGAGGCTGAGCAGAGGGAGAGTCAGTCTCTGGCCGGGGAGGTCTGCGACACCAGCAAGACTGGAACAAACCAAAAGCCAGAGGTCCGGCTAATGGCAGGAAGAATTAACTGGCAACAGCCGCTCTACCAGGATTGTGGCCCAATGAAGGGTTTTCTCTTTTTTAATCTGGGAGCATGTCTAGGCCTATACGTTGACTCCAATCGCAACGAAAGAAATGCTGTCTCCCCAGGGGCAGCACCACCAATTTAACTGTACTGCTTTACTCCTTAACACCCTCCACTGGCTTCCAAGGAGAAATTTCAAGCCCTTAGCTATGGTCTTCCCTGGAACTGGCTGTGTGGTGGGGGAGCTGGGCCACCAGGCTGAGCTGGAGATCCATTAAAGGAAGACAGTTTAGCGGCCCTTTTTCACCTCTTCCTAAAGCCTGGCTTTCATGACAGTTGTCTAGCTGAAGAGGTCAAGCAATCCAGCTTCTGGACTGAAAACAGACCAACCATATACATTCTTACTATTTAAAGGGTCATGTGAATTGATTAAGCCTACAGGGAAAATCTCCCTATTTTAAGGTCAACGGATTCCTGCGTCTTGTCTCCCTGGGGCGAGAAGCTTCATGGCTCAGACAGGAAGGAGATGGTTACAAGTGCATGCAATTTAAGAAGAGAAAACATGGGTTGAATGTTTTTTTAAGTATTGGTAAATATTTACCACTGCATCCTCTTCCTACGACTCTGAGTCCCCCCGTTAACAAGTGGCAAAGGGGCCTACTAAGAACTCATTGTGAGAGTTGTCTCCCTGCATTAACATCCTGTTAAACAGATCTTAACGAGGACGGTTAAACATCACCCTAATCACTTTCATTTCATGGCTACTTCTGGCAGGTACATATGGTGAAGGCTGGTACCTGGGGGCTGATTAACACAGACTATGCGTTTGCTCAGGAGAGAGGGAATCCTGAGTGGCCCTCCATGGTTGCCTGACTCCCTGGGAGACTGGGAGGAATCAGATTCTTTTCCAAGAGGCATCTTTGGTTCAGACTGACCAAAAGGATTGTGAGGTATGATACGCTTCTCGAGGAGCACATGCCCGAGGCAAAACAGACTATCACTCCCCAATTCTAAGCTGAGGCTCATTCATTTATTTGTTCCGTCCCACAAATAGCCATCGAACATCTGCTATGCGTGGAGACTATCCTGGGACGGAGGTATGGTGGTGAGCAAAATTAGGGAGAGCTCCTGCCCTCAAGGAATTCGAAGAAAAACATCAATCAGATAATCCCACAGTTCAACTTGTAAAAGAAAAATTAAGGGAAAAGAAAGTAAAGAGGAAAGGAAATAAAAGTAAAATTTTGACTGTGAGTAGTCCTGTTTCAAGGGAAGTTTAATGAAGTCTGGGAGGAGGGGCCAGGCTTTGGGTGGGTGGGCAGATCTGAAGATGTTCACTCAGTGAAGGGGCCAGATGTGGGGGCAGGTAGAGCACTGAATAAGACAGAAAAGTATTTCAGCCAGGAGAAATAATACACACCAAGGCCGGGTGGTAGGAGGGAGCCTGACCATGAGTCGGAGGAACTGAAGGGGGCCGGGTAGGGTGGAGCAATTAAGGGGTGTCGTGGACTGAATCATGTCCCCCCAAAATACATATGTTGAAGCCCTAACACCTGCTGGGACAGTATATGGAAGTGGAACCTTCAGGGAGGTAATTAAGTTAAATGAGGTCATAAGGGTGGGGTCCTAATCTAACGGAACTGGTGTCTTTTGTTTTTTTTTAAGATTTTTATTTATTTACTTGACAAAGAGAGACAGCAAGAGAGGGAATATAAGCAGGGGGAGTGGGAGAGGGAGAAGCAGGCTTCCTGCTGTGCAGGGAGCCCTATGCGGGGCTCGATCCCAGGACCCTGGGATCATGACCTGAGCTGAAGGCAGATGCTTAACAACGGAGCCACCCAGCGCCCCAGAACTAGTGACTTTATAAGAGATACCAGAGGTATTTCTGTCTCTGTCTCTCTGTCCGTCCCTCCGTGCACGCACACAGAGGAAAAGCCAAGTGAGGACTCCGGGAGGAGGCGACTACTTGCAAACCAAAGAAGTCTCACCAGAAACCAACTCTACCAGCACCTTGATCTCAGATTTCTAAGCTTCTAGCACTGTGAAAACAGTAACTATCTGCTGCTCAAGCCACTCAGCCTGTGTGTTTTGTCATGACATTCATGCTAAGATAAGGAGAGAACCGCCCTCCATCAAGTTGGAGAAGCAGCTGACCACGAGGGACCTGATGTCAAGGATGTTGATCCTTGACATTAGAGCCGTGGGAAGCCATTCAGAGGTTCAGATCTGATGGGGCTGGGACTGAGGACGTCAGTTAGATCCCAGTGGCTGTGGCATGAAGAAGGACAGCTTGGACAAGGGCAGGAGCCGATGTGGCTATTCCTCCAGTGAGGACACCTCAATTCAAGGTCTCTCACCTGGAGAACACACTTTTTGGAAAGTAGGAAAAGCATTCAAAGTAGGAAAGGAATTCCAGAAGCTCATGCTCTTCAAAGGTGCTTGCAAAGTAAGGTGCTCCCCAGAGAGAGGGCCCAGGTGTGGCTCAACATTTATCTGTTTGCAAGACCTTACAGCAGCAATGATGACCACTCTTCCCTCCGAGGCCAGGAAGGCAAGGAGAGGTGGAGAGTCGGTCAGGTTGTCCCAGGGTTCCAGAACAGCAGCGGAGGTGGACAGAAGAAAAAGGCAGTGAGAGAGGGCAGCATCATCCAAGTGACAGATCAGGGGACCTTGTCTAGTGGGGCGGGATGGGGATGTTTGACTCCTAATTCAATATTCTTCCCCTGTGCTGTCACCACTCACACATGGCTTTTATTCTGAGTGGTTTTAGGATTAATAAGCTGAATACTTTGCTCGACTGAGGCTTCTGCTGCCTTATTACACTTTGGCAGCCCCCATGAGGCATGCAACTAAGACAGATGAACAGGCAAGCTAATGAATGGGGACTGGGATTCCAATATCCCCTTCCACGGGAACTATGCATCTCCCCAACAGAGAAATGAAATTTTTGAGACAGCCTGATTATAAAAATAAAGCAGCATTATTATATTTGTCTGCCAGGCTGATCACAGGACATTTGCAATTTATGACAGAGATCACAAATAGAAAAATACACACGAAACACTATTTATTACAGCCACATCTACACCAATAAATTCTCTTCCAGGGTAGAGGTGGTAACCCGGATGCTTGAGACAAAACTTTTCCTGCAACATCCAAACATTTGAGCCAAAATAATATCTTACATTTAAAAAGTCACTAAGTTCATTTTGGTGATATTTCCCCGTGAGGCTGCACTGGCATAGCGCTTTATGACCAAGAAATAGCCTTTGATAAGAAATTTAATGACATAAAGATCTTGTAAGACCAGTTTTTAAACTAATCAAGAAAAAGCAACTACAGTTGACCCCTGAACAGCGTAGAGGTTAAGGATGCCAACCCTTACACTCTCAGAAATCTGCATTCGACTTTCTTTGTTTTTTAGCTTATTTATTTATTTTTATTATGTTATGTTAGCCACCATACAGTATGTCATTAGTTTCTGATGTAGTGTTCCATGATTCATTGTTTGCGTATAACACTCAGTGCTCCATGTAATCCATGCCCTCCTTAATACCATCACCAGGTTCACCCATCCTCCCATCCCCTTCCCCTCTAAAACCCTCAGTTTGTTTCCCAGAGTCCATAATCTCTTGTGGTTCGTCTCCCCCTCCAATTTCTCCCCCTTCATTTTTCCCTTCCTTCTCCTAATGTCCTCCATGCTACTCCTTATGTTCCACAAATAAGTGAAACCATATGATAACTGACTTTCTCTGCTTGACTTATTTCACTTAACATAATCTCCAGTTCCGTCCACGTTGATGCAAAAGTTGAGTATTCATCCTTTCTGATGGCTGAGTAAATATTCCATTGTGTATATGGACCACATCTTTATCCATTCATCTGCTGAAGTGCATTCAACTTTTGACTCCCCCAAAACTAAACTACTAATAGCCTACTTTTTTCCAGAAGGCTTACCAAGAACAACAAGATGATTAACCCACATTTTATATGTTATATGCATCATATACTCTATTCTTATAATAAAGTAAGCTAGAGAAAAGAAAATACCATTCAGAAAATCATAAGCGAAAATGCACATATGGTACTGTACCGTATTTACTGAAAAAAATCCACACGGCAGTGGACCCACACAGTTCAAACCCCTGTTGTTCAAGGGTCAACTGTATTTAAAATTCATTTGGCACCTTAGAAGCATTTTAAGGTCTCCATTTTCATGTAATCAGTTGATACACACTAGGGGATAGGGACTGAATTTTCAATTCCTTCTATTGTGGGGGTATGATGTGCACACAAGGGGCAGAATGTCATGAAGTCAGAGACAGGGGAGCTAGAGAAACACGAATCACATGGTGAGCCACTGACAAAGGAAGGTCTGGCCAAATTAGACCAGTTAATCCTGAAAGAATGGAAAACTGACAAGAATGACGCCAGGAGAGGCGCTTCAGTGAGGGTGATTTGAATAGCAAAGAATTCGGAAAAGCCCTTGGGAGAAAGCCCTCTTTATGGTCTTGTTGAGAAAATCAAACACAAAGGCGATCACGTAATTTTGTCAGAAAAATTATGCCCTCAAAAAAAAGTCGCACTTGTATCATTCTGGAAAAATTATTATGAGAATTAACATATAATTATAAGCTATCTTTCATAAAATAGAAGACAAATATCTTTTCATGATTCGCCCTTTTGTTTTTCATGATGAAGTCCCAATCAGACCTCTTTCCGCATGAAATTTGGGACTCAGTTCTAAGGAACTAACTTTAACGGTTCTTTTAGGTAATAACTGTCTTCAGATAAAAAGGACCCACAGTCACCACGGCAGCTGCCCCTCTCCGGCCCCCCGTTTCTGACTTGGACACACAGGAGACATGACTTGACCTCTAAAGCTGGAGTCTGAACCTCAGAGGATGCAATTCTCAGCTTCTTCTCTCTGCTTCTCCCTGGCCACCCCACACATATCTAAATACACATCAACCTTCTTTTTAGAGCAGTCCATTAGAGCAGCAACTCTTCATCTTTTTTCCACCCAGACTGACATGATGGATGATGTCCATATTCAAGATATTCTCCTATGAGTGACCCAAGTTGACATTGCAATTCCTGCCCCTACACTCAACTCCCCTTTCCCTGACTCGGGAGAGCAAATCAGAATGCAAAGGGGCGTCATTTTTATAGAGTTCTGAATCTTGTATGAGGTTTCTGTAATTTTGTAATTTCATGATTATCTGTATAACTTTTTTTCTAGGAGGTTAAGTGTAACCTAGTTCCAACCACCTTATGCTCTTGAAAGTTATTAATTGAAACTACATTTCTTTTAAACTTCTCTGTTGTTCCACTTTGAGTGGGGGACATTCGACAGTAAGCCAGGCATGCAACAGATGCACACTTGAGAGTTTGAGGACCCAGATGCGACAAGCGGTGTTAATAACTCCTACTGAGGGTCCGAAAGATAAAACGGGGCGCACCTGGATGGCTGAGTGGGTTAAAGCCTCTGCCTTTGACTCAGGTCATTATCTCAGGGTCCTGGGATCGAAACCCCGCATCAGGCTCTCTGCTCAGTGGGGAGCCTGCTTCCCCCTCTCTCTCTGCCTGCCTCTCTGCCTACTTGTGATCTCTCTCTCTGTCAAATAAATAAATAAAATCTTTAAAAAAAAAAAAAGAAAGAAAGAAAGATAAAACGGAAGGTCTGGGAAAAACCTTTGGAAAGGAAGGTTTCTGTTGCATATCCTTAATATCCAAGGAATCAAGAGCCAAATGCAGGGGTTCCTCTTCTCTGGACCAACAACCTCTGTTTGGCATCAGGCAAGCGTTACCGTGGCCATATTCGCCATAACCTTGCAAAAGGATATAAGCCTGGTACGGGTTTCTCACTAAGCTGATGAGAGGCAAGAGACACTCACGTTTCCCAGAATGTGCACTTTCACATTATTATTGCTTTTCCTGCAAACTGCTTGAGAGCCGGGAGGCGTCCCCGCCTCTCTTTCTCTCCCTGATTTCCCAATTTGTTTTCATGATCCAGCAAGCCCAGCACCTCGACCAGACTAAGGCACAAAAGCAAAAGTTACAGAAAGGAAAATTAATATTTTCTACATAGACTCCCTCATCTTGGGTAGATTTATGAATTTTGCTTCTGTTGTGCAGAAGTTAGCATTTTTAACAATGAGGGGGGAAAATCCTTAATTGTTTTTTTATTGCCTCAAGAGCTCCAAAGACATCTTGTGCTATGTCGTCATTTACATTTCACATTAAATGCAAAATATGTTTGAAAGGAGCAAATATTTGTTTTAATTTGATACATCTGTTAACTGAAATGCTAAAAAGACAGCTAAATCACTATACTAAATTCAGCGATTTGTAAGCAACTTATATATTCTGTTGTTCTGGGTTAAAAATGCCCCAAAGCCCAAGTTTTATGAAACCCACCAAGTAAATTGCATTGTATTAATCTGATGGAGGCAGGCCATGATTTCTTCCTCTTCACTCCATTAATTTATTTCCTAACTTGAGTTAATTAGTAAGGTTCCTATTTTTAAAGCTCTTTGAAATTCATTGGGAGAGGGGGACATTTGCAAGAACTGCTTTGAAAATCCACTGCAGAGGAAATGAGCTAAAATACAAACGGTAAATTCCCCCAAGACATTATCGCACATTGAGCACCTGATTGCCAGTCAACAATCTTTATGCCTGGGAAAGCAGTGGGCGATTAATACATAGTTGTTATAAGAAAGAAGGAGAGAACTAGAAGGAAAGAATGAGAGCAGCAGGGAGAACAAACTCATTCCAGGCAATTGCTAACTGGATGAGATGATCCCCAAGGTCCTATTCATCTCTAGGTAAAAGTCTGTGGCATTCCAATTTGATGCTACAAAATGAAGACTGACTGCAACTTGGAACAATACCCACAGGGAGAAATATAAGAAAAACAAAACCCACTATTCAGAGAAATAATAATAATAATAAACCTACAGAGATTGGTCCAACAGAGAACAAAGATAAATCAATTATTTTTCCTTGGTCAAATGAAACCTTAATTCCTAAATTAGAGTGGGAGAGAATACATTGTACTCAAAAAAAGGGGGCAAGGGGAGAGAGGAGGGATTCATTCACACTAAAGTATAAATTACTGCTAAAAGTTTAAGATATGCCTAAGGGCGTATGGGGGAAGAGAGAACTAGCTTCTCCATGAATGTTCAAGCCAATCTACTATCCACTGCTTCCTGGACTTCTCTGGGCTGCTGCCAGGATGTAGGTGAGAGAGAGTGAGTTGGGTTGGGTGCCCTTCCCAAGTCCCCGGATGTCGACACCTGCTACAGACTCCTTAACACCAGCTTCCACAAAAGCTGGCCCTAGGCGGCAGCAGCAGCACCACCAACCTAATCTAGGTAGAACCTTCCTTGTCAAAGTCCTGTTTTGTTTCATTTCCTCTTCAACATGAGCCTGTGCGAGCCACCGGGAGCCTCTCCTCTCCTGGCCCTGAGAAGCAAGGTCAGAATGTGAGAGCTGTACTTATTTGAACTAGATCTTCTCTTCTCTAAGCCTCAAATTCCTCCTCTCTGAAATGAAAATATAAACCACCCAGCACAGCCCCTGATGCCGAGGAGGCATCCAGAAATTGCAAATTCTCTCCTCTCCTTTCACACAGACACAGAAAAGGTCAAGTCAGCTGTAGGGACACAGCAGAACCCCGGGGCAGGGCTGGGACAAGACAGGGTTCTTTCCCGCCCTCTTCAAGCGCCTTCAAATGTTTCTCTCCTGTCAACCCCCTGGCTCTGAAACCTGTTTCTCAGGCTTCCCACACCAAAACAAACAGCACCATGATTTACTCCTTTTCCTGATGCCACACTGGAAAGGGCCCTGAGGGCCATGGGCTCCTTCCTCCCCAACACACACAAGGACCCGACTCGAAATGTTTGCACCACAACAGAAGTTTGGGAAACAGTTTTCTCAGCACAGAATTGAGTATTTTGGATGATCAATCGAGTCCCAGGAATCTGGGACACCAGATTTTCTGGA
Organism: Potos flavus; assembly: GCA_028534135.1. NCBI lineage: Eukaryota > Metazoa > Chordata > Mammalia > Carnivora > Procyonidae > Potos > Potos flavus. The sequence goes on along the minus strand of CM052883.1, from coordinate 85,827,763 downwards.
TCAGACAAACAGGCCAGCAGTCCCTGCCATGTCTCTCGGTTCTGATAAGGAACAAAACCACCACAGCAGAAACTCAAGCTCTACCCTGAGGAGCGTGTGTCTGAGAGCTCCAGTTTCTTAGGACTTGGGTAGGTCATTGGGGGGGGGGGAATGTAGCTGCAGCCCGGAGAGTGTGTGTTCCTGACAGACAGCCTTGCCTCTCCCAAGGAGGAGAAAAACGGGAACAAAATCAAATTGCCTGAGGAAGGTTCTCCAGGGTAAAGAGGGCTGGAGAAGAACGCTCCCTTTTATCTCCACAGAACTTCTCAGAGGACTTTCACCTCTCCCCGGTTATCTAATTTGACCCTCACGTCTCTGAGTATATTTAACTCCATTCGACTCAAGATATTTTGTGACCTGCCAGACTCACAGAGCTTCTCTTCCGGAACGCACCCAGACGCTGACTCCTGGTCTAGTGCTCTTTTCACTGCAACCCAAGTTCCCAAAGCACACAAAAGAAACACTCAGAAGTTCTGATCCATGCCTCCTCAGTCTCAGCAAAAGGAAGCTTACACCTTTAAGGCACGACCTGTGGTTGCCAGGAACACAGGCAGGAGCACAGGAGGTGGCCGGGTGGGGGAGGGGGAAGCCAGCGCCCAGGTCGCCCTCCACCCAGGACTCACTCAGGAAGATGATGGTCTGCCGCCTGGCTGTTCTGCTCTCCTCGCTCTCCGACTTCTTCAGCTGCGGCTGCTGTCCCTTCCTGGCCCCCGTGGCCTGGCCGCTCCTCATGAGCACCTGCATCATGTTCCAGCACATGAAGGCCACGGAGACCAGGACCAAGAGGTAGATGACGAAGGCGCTGAAGATGCTGGACTGGAAGACCGTCCAGCGGCTGGAAAGGTTGGTACAGATGGACATGTTGGAGGTCTCCGGGCGCTGGTGGTGGCGAGTCTGGGTGCGGTTGCAGGAGGGACCCGGGTGATTGGGCACGTTCACTAGGGGGTACTCAACTCCCATGGCAAAAAGCAAAGGCAACGCCACCAGGGCTGAGGTGACCCAGACAAAGCCAATCAGCAGCTTCACCTGGCAGGGCCCCGACACGGCCTTGTACCGGAAGGGGTGGCAGATGGCCACATAGCGCTCAAAGCTGAGCGTCAGCACGTGGAGCAGGGTGGCGTAGCTGCAGGCCTCGAAGAGGAAAGTGTGAATCTTACAGGACAGGGCATAGCTGGGCGTGGTCAGGGGGTTCCAGATGATGCTGTAGAACTCCATGGGCATGCCAATGAGGAAGACCAAGATGTCCGAGCAAGCCAGGCTCACCATGTGATCCGTCACCTCCTTCTGCAAGTAGCCTTTCTTCTGCAGCACCTGGGTGACCCGGATGGTGATGCTGTTCCCCAGAATGCCCACCACGAAGATGGCCAGGTACACCAAGATGAGGGTGATTTTGATCCAGGTGGCCACCTCGAACTCGGGGACATGGGTGTGATCGATGACATGGGAGCACTCACTGCTGGGGCCCCGGTGCGAAGCCATGAGGATGAAAACCGCGCCACCAAGTCCGAAGACCTCTTCGACTTCCCTTCCTCCTCCTCCCGGCAGAGCCCCGAGTTCTGGGCTGCAACTCACCAAGGAGGGCCCAGAGCGTTCTCACTCGAAATCACCTGGAAAAAGTAACTTAGTATTTCTGGTGCTTTCATGGAAACTTCCTGGAGTAGCCCAACCTAGCAGGGGCCTGGGAGGCGCCTGGGGGTGGAGTTTGGGGAGTGTGTGTTTGAGTGAGGCGGGGAGAGAGTGGAGGAAGGAGGTTCTAATCTCCTGGCGCGGGGAGTGACTCCTGCAGCCCCCACCGGCACCCCACCCCCTAGCGCCGGCCCTTCTCCTCTCTGCCCCTGCCGGGCAGCCCTTCGCCCCCCTCCCCGCTGCCTGCCGCTCGCGGGCCCCTACCCACCCTCCTGAAGCGCCCTCTCGGAGCTGCTAGGGGCCGAGTGGTCCGAGATTAATCATTAACCTCCGCTCGCTGTGCTCGACTGGCCCCCGCGACAGATCCAGCCCAGCTGCGGGGTTTGACTCAGCGCGCAGGCACCCTCCCGAAATCAAATCTTGGCTCGGGAGCACCGGGCAACCGGTGGCCCCACCTCCCCCGCCGCCCACGCCGCCACAGCCGACCCAGCGGTGACCGCCTGCGCCCACGCGCATTCCGGGGTGGCGCGGCCCGGCGGAAGCTGGAGTGAACTCCCGGACTTGCATGCACTCCAGGGCCGAGGCTGGCAAAGACGAACTTGCTCTCCCCTGCCCGGCTGTCCCCTCAAACGCTGTGCCACTGTCAGCTTGGGGGTGGCTGGACCTGGGTGCCAGTCTCCGCGGCCAGCCAGTTGGTCCCGCCGCCCTGGGGGAGCCAGCAAGCGCTCGCCTTCTTGGTGGTCTACCTTCCGACAATCCGGGTGTTCCCAGTGCACCGCTGGGCTGTGCGCTCCCTCACCAAGTCAGCCCCAAGCAAGCTGATAGCAGCCCCATGAAAGCCCTGCCTTTCACCAAAGCCTCTCTTGTATGGACCGCCCTAGCCCGCCTTGTTCGGAAGGAACGGGAGGAGCTCCGCGCTCTCCTCTGGGTTGCGCTCCTTGGCGAACGCTCTTCTCCCCGCAGCGGACAAGGGGAGTCTTCAACTGGGGACAAGTGTATGGATAAGGATGTCACACTCTTCCAGGTTGCCCCAATGGGAGACACGTCCTTTCTCAGGGAGCTGTGACCAGGACATCAAGGGCATCCCAACGGGGACATAGCGTAAAAATGGCATTTAGGATCAGGACATTTTCCCTCTCTTCAGAGAGAGGAAAACCTCTAATGGGCTTATTTCAGCTTCTAATTCCAAAATCACAGATAATGGAGATGGAGCAGGAGAAGGCTGTCCTATGCGCTGTGAAGTAGTTAGCTCCTACAAGCACCCCCATTGCCCTCCAAACAGCGATTGCCAAAAATGCTTCCAGGAACCCCAAATGTCCTTTGGGGAACAAAATCGCCCCAGGTGGAAAATCACCACCTTGAAGGAAGAAAATGGATCCCCTTTATGTGTCCGCCCTAAGGGTCTAGCTGAGGCTCTGTACTAAAAATCATCCTTAAAATATCACAGCAACCATCCTGTGATGTGATTGTTTTAAAGATGAAGAAACTGGGGTGTCCAGAGGATAAGTGCTTCCCCAAGACCATAAAAGAGTCAGCAAGGAACCTGAAAATTATCCCAGATCTATCAAACCCTAAGTCCACGCTCCTAACAGGGAGGGCATTCTGGGATCACCATAGGCGCTAGAGAAATGAGTCCTGAATGATATGCAGAGAGATACAGGGATTGTATTTTCTGAACCCAAACCTGGACGCATGGTCCGAGGACCTCAGGAAATATTTGATTTTGACACTGTTTAGGAAAAAAGGCGGGTGGGGAGGTATGGCCATTGGATCTTTACAATCAACATCATACCTGGTTATAGTTATTTTGTCTATTTGTGTTCCCTATATTAAATTACAAACTCCAAAGCCAAGAACTCTCTCTTCTTCTCTGACACCTCTCCACAGCTCCCTCAATAGTATGTTTTGTCAAACCACCCTTTCACGTGTGCTATTTGACCTACTTGCTGGCTGGGAAATTCGTAACTCATTTCCTTATTAGTGCACGGGGCTTAGCTACATGACCTCCATGGCCTTAAAGTTGTCCCACAAAACACACGAGGTATGTGTGGACTCTTAAGACTTTCCTAACTGCACATCAGAGTTCTCAGTGGACTGCTTTGCAAAAGGTGTTGGTTGTTTGCTACCCCGGAGAGACTGAGAAGTTCTAGAAAGAACCTTCCCACCAGCAGCAGCAGCAGTGTATATACTCATCCTTAGCTCTGCCCACTTCGTTCTCCTCGACAGAAACCAATCTGGGAAGCTCACAAGTATCCAGTGCAGCCACAGATCCTTTGACCCTTCCTTTGATTATTCCCTGAGCCCCTATTGTGTGCCAGGCATTTTCACATAATTCATTTCTTTCGATCCTCATGAGGCTAGAAGGAGGATATCACTATCCTGTTAGCAGATGAAATGATTGAGGATCAGGGGACTTAAGTGACCTGCCAGAAAGGGTCAGAGGCAGGATTCGAACTCAGGTCTGCCTGGCACTAAAGCCCTTTCTGCTCTGAAATGCTCTCTGTGTGTGCAGCACAAGGCTGTGCCAGGCTGGACAGGGGCATGTTAGGGAAAGGAATTTTTTTCTTCTCTCCCCAGCTGCAGCATGCCAATCATCCCGCAACGTATTTGATAATTGCAATTTGTTCTGCTCAGACAAGATTTCCATTATTTGTCCAATTTCTTTCATTAAAATTCTTGCTCCCAAAGTGTGAACAAAGATTACAAATGCATGGCCAAACAGTGAGAATCGAGCTAATTAAAATTTGTTCCTTACAATGCAGATGGAAACATGTATTTTGAATCAAGGTCCAGGAGAATTACATTTTCATTTCACCTTTGCTTTTTCTAAGACCAGTTAGAAACTGATGTGCTCTCACTTATTGATAATAGACTGGTGTAACATGTGGCCTGGGTCTGTGTAATCTAGATGTTTTTTTATTAGCATATTGTAGAGAGAAAAAAAAAGGAATGGAAAGTGAGATGAAAGAATACGTTAAGTACCCTTTGATATCATCTCTCCTCAGACCACTCTAGGGTCTTCAGAAATTTATACTCACATTTCACACATTCTAGGTGACCTTTGAGGTCATGTAGGCTAGTGACTTTCACATGTTTTTCTGGCACTGAATCTCATTTTTAAAATGAAACACTGGCACCCAAAGTAAACACACACACACGCGCGCATGCACGCACGTATGCATACATATATATTGTATTTTTATAAATTTAAATTATTTCAGATGCTCAAATTGTTAACATTTACTCAATCAACAATTTATATTATAAAAGTAACACCTTGTTTACAAAGGTTAATGGTATAATCACGGTGACTATTCTAAGCCACAAAGAAAACTCCAATAATTTTCAAAAACTATAGCATAGATAACTTTATTTATAACGCAATGTAACTAAGAAGTAATAGCAGAACCAGAAAACTGAAAGATAAAACTCCAAAACTCTACCATCTCAAAATTTAAGAAAAAAAAATCTCTGAAACAATTGTTGGTCAGAGAGAAAACCCAAACCAAAATTTCAAAATATGTAAAGAATATTAAACACAAAAATACTGTATATCAGTAAGCCAAACAAAACCCAAAGTCACGAAGAGCTAGAAGATGCTGAGGTTGCAACCACTGAGTGAAGACGCCTCACTGACCCAAGCCTGGAAGGGCCAGCCCTTACAAGTAGGACTAAATCAGCCACAGAGCTTAACAAATATTGACTTCAGCTCTCTAATATGGTAACCACTAACCACACATCACTAATATACTTGAAATACGTCTAGTTCTAACTGAGATGTGTTGTAAGCATAAAATACATACCACATATTGAAGACTTTATATGACAAAAGGAATATAAATTTGTTTTTATATATTGATTTCATGTTGAAGTGATACAATGACTATAGGGGATTAAATAAAATAAATTATTAAAAATAATTTCATATCTTTATTTTTTACTTTTTTCATGAGGCTACTAGGATATTTTAAATTATATTTGGCTTGCATCTGTGGCTGGCATGATATTTCTATGGAACCGTGATACTATAAACAGATAATGAAACAAAAAAGACAGTCCAAGAAAAAAAAAAAACACTTCTAGGAATTTTGTTTATGATAATGGTGGCCTTTAAAATCAATTAGGAAAGATGGATTATTCAATAACTATTATTGGGATAGGTTAGCCATCTTGAAAAAAGAAAGAAAGAAAGTTGGATACCTACCTCAATGCTTCATTATAATAGAAATTCCAGGTGGATCAAAGATTAAAGTCTTTGGATTTTAATCATTAAGAAAATCATTAAATGATAGAATAAAGCACTAGAGAATTTTAAAAACTAAATTGGATTTTAATCTTATGGCACAAATCCGGGAATCTATAAAGAAAAAGGTTGATAAACTTTATTTCGTTAAAAATAAATTTCTGCAAGGCAAGAAACACTGTAGCCAAAGTTTAACGACAAATTTTTCTTTAAAAACTTGGTAAGCTGATTCTAAAATTTTAAATATTAAGAGCCAAGAATGAGCAAGATATTCTTATGAGGTGAGAGGACTTGCTCTACCAGATATCAAGACTTATTATAAAGCTATAGTTTATAAGGCAGTATGGTGGGCACCTGGATGGCTCAGTTGTTTAAGCATCGGCCTTCGGCTCAGGTCATGATCCCAGAGTCCTGGGATGGAGCCCCTCATTGGACCTCCTGCTCAGTGGGGAGTCTGCTTCTCCCTCTGCCCTTCACCCCACTTGTGCTCTCTCTCTCTCTCTCTCTCTCTAATAAATAAGTAAATAAAATCTTTAAAAAATATATAAGGCAGTATGGTTTTGATGTGGGGATAGACAAAAGAATGATACCAAAGACATAGCATAGAAATAAGTCTACCTGTAAATGGACAAGATTTACGACAGATGAAACTAAGGCAGTACAGAAGAGACGGTCTTTTCCATTGATGTAGTAGCTGAGGACTCTTTGAGGACTGAAGGTGAGGGAATGCCCTAATTTGTAACATTTGTCAATATCCACGGTGCCAATACTCCCAGCATGGCTTATTTCAAGCTATCGAAACATTAAAAATCTTCTCACAAAACTCCAGAAATTTTAACAATCAACTCTCATGAATTCCAGGACTCCACTCAATAAATGCTATTTGAGACAATTGAGTATCCATTTGGATAAAATTCATTAAGAAAGAAGACAGACAACCCAATTTAAAAAATGAGCCAAAGAGATAAACAGGCACTTCACAAAGAGGAATCCAGATGGATAATAAACAATGAATAGCTATCCAACCTCTTTAGTAGTCAGGGAAATGCAAACTAAAACCACACTCAAATACAACTGCACACCTACCAGATTGACTAACATTCAAAGATGACCAGTACCATCTGTCCATGAAGCTGTGAAGTAATGGTGACTTGTACATTGCACATGAGAGAGTCAGTTGGTGCAACCACTTAGGAAATAAGTTTGGCAGGGCCTACTAAAGTTACTTATATACATATCTCATGACCCAGGAATTCCACTCCTAGATATATACCCTATAGCTCATGTCACAAAAATGCATATACAAGTGCATGTACACCAACATCGTCCATCATTACCCCAACCTAAAAAACACCTAAATGTTTATCCACAGAAAAATAGATAGCAAAATGCAGCATATTTATATAAAGAGCTATTATATAGCCATGAAAATAGATATGCCATTGCTTCAAAAATAATGTGGTTGAATCTAACAACTATAATGATGCATAAAAGAAGCAAGAAAAGAATAAATATGCCCATTTATGTAACATTTTGACATAGATGAAAGAATAATTTTGAGGGATATTGTATGTTATACGGGGATTCATATAATAAAGCAATTACTTAAGTAAAAATGTCATTTCAATGAAGAGATAGAAGTCACTTCTCATGAGATGGGGAGGTGCATGACCTGGAAAGGACATATGGAATGGCGGTGAGAACTTCTGAGGGCTGAAAATATCTATTTCTTTTTTTTTTTTTTTAAGATTTATTCATTTATTTCAGAGGGGGCACACAAGCAGAAGGGGCAGAGGGAGAAGGAGAGAGAGAATCTCAAGCAGACTCCACGCTGAGCCTGAAGCCCCACTTGAGACCTGATTCCATGACCCTGAGTTCATGACCTGACTGAAACCAAGAGTCAGACACAACCAAATGTGTCACCCAGGTGCCTCAATATCTATGTCTTAACGTGGGTAGGAATTAGATGATAGTAATTGCATCATGTTTTGCTTTATGATTTTATTATGCAGTTTTTTATGTCTTATGTACATTAGATGTGCTATATTTCATAATATTGTAAAATGAACTTTTTTAAAAAGGAAGAATACCCACACGGCCAGTTGGATAAGTTCAGTCAACCTCGCTTTTCATCTAGCAGGGTGACAGTGCTGCAGCCAGAACACTTTCAAGTGAAAACAGCAGTAATGAGTTCCATGATTAAACGCCTAGTGTGAACAGACACTATGCTTATTCAATGCCCCAAATAGTCCTGCCAGTCGAGTGTCATTATTCCTATGTACATGTCTGTACATCACCCATCGAGTGCCTCCTCTCCAGCCTACTCAGACTTGGTCTAGGTCTACAGCCTGAATTTCTTGCATTCCTTGTAGTGTACTGTGTGTAGGAGCAATGACAAGTTGGACCCTGAGAAACCATTATCATGTAACCTGAAGACTTCCTCCTTCCTTCGCCCCTAGAATGCCATCTGGCAAACAGGATCCAGCTTCCTGGACCACGAGATCAAGGCTGAGGGAGGCTCTATGAAACATGTATATCTTTATGGAGGCTTCCAGTTTCACAAATTCAGAGGGTTGAGGTCCTGCCCATAGAACCGATGGAATGCTGGGGCACCTCAATGCATAGATGAGCCCTCACCAAGAGGCTCCAGATTTCTGGGAAGTTATGTTCTCTCTTTTAAAAATGTTTTGTGTTAGGTTCTGTGAGAGTACTGGCATACCGATGCTATCTTTGGCCCTCCATCTTGTTCATGCCCTCCCTAGGGGCTACGTGTTCCCAGCCCCTTGGAGATTAATATACATACATTAGAAATGCCTGCCAAGACCACAATGCAGGGAGCCTTGTTTTGGTCCTCGGTAATTTGTCAAAGATAACATAGTGTCTCCCCTTTCTGATGCACAGATGGCATCACAAAAGCTAACTAAAGGGAAGCTGTCAACTTGGAGCATGCGAGCCCTTTGATCTCACTACAGTGCCCTTCTGTGTGTCCCTTCACTCTATAAAATCTGTGGACTAAGGTCCAGATTTTGTGGAGAATAGTGTCCTAGCTGCCCAGATTGTCGCCCACCCAATCCTCCCTGTCAGTAAGTTACCCTGAATAAAATAAAACTTTGTGTAAATAGTAGAGAGTCAGCTGCTTCGTTTTCTGGTCTCAAAGTGCCTTCTCAGTGTGAGGGATCCTTTTCACTGTCCCTCCCTCACCTTCTAATAGGTTCTCTCTCTTTTCTCATCCGCAAAAGTGATTAAGAGAAGAAAAACTGTCCCACTGGTTTGGGTAAACTAATGAGTTATGGTTTTAGTTTAGCACATACCTTTTTTCTTCCTTTAACTTGGATACTTTGAGCTCAATAGAATGGGCTCCTTATCTGTAAGGGAGTCTCCCTGTTACCTGTTAGGCTCTTCATCCTTTGGAGGGAGGAGAGAGTGGCCGTTCGGTCCAGCGCCTTCCAGGGGGAGACAAGTACCTGTGTAGTCATCCCCGTTTCCCTCTTCCCGTGTTTTTGCATAGTTGCTACAGGCCAGTGCCGACTAGAAGATGCCGACCACCTGGGCTACTCCTAGTTGCATTCCCTGCACACTACATGCTCAGAGCACAGGGAAACAGCACTGCCTCAGTTTTCCATGCTTCTCCCATATCCAAATCATGGGGCACCTGGGTGGCTCAGTCGGTTAAGCGTCTGCCTTCAGCTCAGGTCATGATCCCAGGGTCCTGGGATGGAGGCCCGCATTGGGCTCCCTGCTCAGCGGGAAGCCTGCTTCTCCCTCTGCCTCTCCCTGCTGCTCCCCCTGCTTGTGCACGTGCGCTCTTTCTCTCTCTCTCTCTCTCTGTGTCACATAAATAAATAAAATCTTAAAAAAAAAAAAAAACTCTTATGAAGAAACAAAAACCTCCAGGCCTTGATGTTTTTATTTTAAAATACTCCAAGCAAAGAACAAACTATCTTTTCTTGGGAGGAACTATTTTTTTAGCCCACTTAGGCAGAAAACTCGCAGGTCCCCAGCCCCAGTGATTGTTCAGGGCTATCATGATTTTCAACGTTGATGAAAATTTCAGTGATGTCTTTTGATAAAGTAGTCTATGAGCCAACAGCTCTCTCTATGTAACTGACGCAAATTGGTTCAGGACTGCCATCCTATTCGTCCATGGGCTCTTCTGAGATTGCTATATATAGCATGGTGATTAAAACAACAGATTCGGAAGCAAGAACCCTTGGATTTGCATCTGGGCCCTTCCATAAAGCTTCTTTATGCCCTAGTTTTAAAATGCAAATAACAATAGCATTTATCTCCTGAGTTTGCTGTGAGGATTGAAGGCATTTACATAAAGAGTGTCTGGCATATGAACCCGTATTTGCACCAGCTCTTGTCAAAGGAACAATATGGAGCAGTGGATAAAGGCCTCACTGCCTGGGTTTGCATCTGTTACTCCCTCGTTGCATAACTTTGGGCACTTTCCTTACCTATCTGCCTCAGGTTCTCATCCGCTGACTTGAGGAAAAATAACAGCACCTACCTGAAAGGGCTGATTGCAGGACCGAATGGCATAATGTAGATAAAGCCCTTAGAGCAATGCCAAGTACAAGGAAAATGCCAGGCAAGAGTTAATTATCATTAATGTCATGCCCACAGTCTACTAGTGGTTGCTGTTTACACTGTGGCACCTGGGGCCCAGCAAGGTCCTGAGGCACATTCTAAATACTCCAGGTTTCACTATGGTGTGAGCTAGGATTATCTGGGCAGCAAGTACATCTTCCTGAATTCCACTCAAATGAAATCAACAGATAACCAGTTCAGCAGATCCTTTCTGGAAAGTACGGTGGAGAATATAAGGCAGGAAGATAGTCACTTCTCTAAATGGGGTATATCTGCAATCAACCCAGGAGCATGTAAATTGTTAGTTCTCCTGAGACCGCAATTGCCAGCTTCTGGGTGGTGGCAGTAAGGGCTACAGGTTCATAAATGTGGCATCTGTCCCCACAGGAGAGACGAGACTCCTCGTCTCTGAAAATCGGGACGCCCATATGACACGTGAGGAATCTTCTTAATAGCTAGTGATTTCACCCAGCAGAACTTCCTGTTGTGAAACAGACCACACAACACACAGAATTTACTGGACCACAGGGACCCTGAATTGTCCAGGGTCAACTTCACTAAATATGAGCTTTGTGTGGTCTGCCGCGTGGTGGTAATCCAGTGACAGCAACAGATCAGCATACGTGTGGCATTATAAGACCTTTTCTAAGTGCAAAGTGAAATGGCCACTCAGAAAGGGATTCCAAGTGTGACCCCACTCACGTTGCCCTCCGTGTGCGCTGGTGGAGTTGATCCGCCTACTTCACGGGCTTCAGAATAGGCAGCGCCATTACAGCCACGCCCCCCCCTACGTGTAGGCGCCATTGCAAAGCCTTTCGGTGCATTGAAAAACCAACCAAGCCAACCAACAAATGAAAAACACACCAATTTCCTGAACTGACACCAGCCACAGGTTCCTCAAAAATGCAGACAGCCCTTGTCCTCCAAGTGACTCTACTTAGCGCTGGCCACCCCTGTGCTCCCAGCTGTCAGACCCTCATCGTCTCTGCCATTAACTCTTGCAGCTCATGAGGAAAGTGATGGATGGATTCAAATGTACAGAAAGGAAACAGCTGCGGGAGGCAGGGCCAGCTTAAGGCAGCTGCCTCAAGCATTTTAGCTAAACTAACCTGTCTCCTGGTTGATATCTACCTTCCTCCCTCAGCTTACATTATGGATGAAATGTGCATTTGTGGTCCTGGCCAGCACTGTTATTCTTGGGATGTTGTTTGTTCTGAGTTCCCAACTTGTAAACACAGCCCATTTCAAGTTGAGACCAAAAGGAAAGACTTCATTATTTATAATATCTTCCCCTGTTCTCACAAGAATCTTCTCTACACTGGGGAATGTCTACAGTTTGACAAATATGAGGAAGAACAAACCCTCTCCTGATTCCTTCCAACAACTGCCTTACAGCAATAAACAAAATTCCCACTGTTGCAAAGGGGAAAGTAAAAATGAATGGAGGACAGAGGGCATTAATCCAAAACTCAAGTAGCAGCTCTTCCCCATCGCTGTTTCAGAAAAAACAATCAAAGAGAATTATATCCTCATCTCTCACCCTTCAAGCAGACTGGAGACCCTTCTGAAGGAGAGACCAAGGCTCTGAATGGAAGCGACTAGTGGCTTGGGATTCATGACTATGAAAATTATGTTTGGTCTGGATCCAGCATTCCCTGGCAGATGGAATCAACACTAGGTATCGCATGTTCTGCAGGAACCGACGCTGTAGGGTTGGCTTCTTCTTTGAGCAGGTGGACCATAAGCCCAGAGTCAATCCGTTTGTGCTCTGACAGTTTGGTGCTCCATGTTGTCACCGGTCATGGGCCACCTCCATATCACCAGCTCAAGTGTGCTAGAACATGTGGGTTTGTACCAGCTGGAGATAGGCGAAAAGCATATCCAGTCTGGTCTGATTTGCCATCATGGCTTGCTTATGCAGACAGGGACTCGTGTTTCATGTACTGAGGAGCAATCGAATGCAAAGTCCTAACAAGTAAGGAAGATTTTTTTTTTAAAGATCCATGAGATGCCCTTACTGCTGCCTGTCAATCTTGCAGGCTTGCTGGGGATGATGAACCTACACAGATGCAACCCTAGAGGATAATCAGCAACAAGCAAATGAATCACTCCCGAAAGCGGAAAAGAACAAATTCTTTAGTATGACATTCAAGATCTGTTCTAACCTTCCCTCACCCAACTTTCTAACTTTACAGGTACCATATGTGGCAGCTTTTATTTTCCAAAGGTAGCCACCAGCCACTCCAACATGTGTGTGTGTGTGTGTGTGTGTATGACATATGATATATACAGTATATATATATATGTGTGTGTATATACATACACACATGCACACACCACTATTATTATGATGTGACTTATTATGACACGACTACCACTTTACCCCCTGAGAGGTGGGGTCTAGGCTTCCTTTCCTTGCATCTGAGTAAGGACTTATGATCACCGTGACCAATAAAGTATGGCATAGTGATGCTATGTGACTTCCAAGGCTTGGTCAGCAAGAGGATATAGCTTCCTCCAGGCTCATTCTCTTTAGAATACACATCTTGGGAGCCTTGAGCTACCATGAAGAAATACAGTTGTCCCAAGGCTGTCATGCTGGAAAGACCTCCCAGAGAGACCTCACAGAATTAGAGAGATGTCCAAGGAGCCCGAGCTACTTCACTCGCCAAATGTTTGAGTCATCTCAGCCCAACCACCAGTTGACTGAGTGATCCTCCAAATGGTTACAGCCCCCAACCTTCAAGCTACTCTCGTTGATGCCAAGTGCAGCAGAGATAAGCTGGCCCTGCTGAACCTTATTTGAATTCGTATTCATGATTAAAAAAAAATATGTTGATGTTTTAAGGCATTAAGTTTTGGAGTGGTTTGTTATATAGCCATTGAAACCGGGACACCCCACATCCCAACACTACTCTAGCAAGAATGGGTTGCTAACTGAACCCAAAATCTAGTAAGTACTTAACAGTGAGCTCTGCCTACAGTCCACAGCAGCTGTAACAGATAGAGCTGGGGAAGGGAGTGGAGAAGAATCGTCTATATCGATTTCAGGCTTGGTTAGTCTACGAGGACTTCCCAGAGGCACTAAAAATTATGGTTGTTATTAAAGGCTAAAGGAGAAAGAGCTGGAAAGGAATTAACATTGCAGATGACGCTAGGTGTTCGTGTACTAGTACATATACCCATTTCTCTTTCCAACAATTTTCTAGGTTCTACAGTATCATCCCCCTGCAGAGCACATGAATGGCTGATGTAAGGCTAGACATTAATTAGCTGAATTTTCCTGACTGGTCCAGCTTTCCCTTTCTGTGAGGTCATTACGACAAAGTACTCTAAGTTCTACCTCCAAAAGGACTTAAGTTTTTATCTTACAGATGCTGGGAGGTTTTGTTTGGAGGATCCTGATGGCTACAATTGTCTGTGAAATGGTTTTGGGCAAACAAAGCAAGGAACTCATGGGGAGGGCCCACATGGGCTGTGTGCCCCATTGGGCTGTGTGAAGTTTGTTTGTCTTCATCATTCAGGAGTGACAAACCACTGCTTGATGATGAGGCGATTTTGCGGCCATTGGAAGGGCCAACTGTCAAAGAAGACTGCTTTTGTAAGGAGCTTCAGCTCGGCCTGTAAACTTCTCTCCAGTGCTTCATCTTCCCTCTTATTCTACTTTACTTTCCAAAACTGTTCCCCAGTAGAAAAGTCCCTAATTGGAAATTTTCTTCAAAAACCCATTGATAACTAAGACAGGAAACTCTTGGCATTGTCATGAATATGTCAACAGAGGTTTCCTAGGGTAGGGGAAAAAAAAAACACAAGTTTGGAGCAAGACTACTCTGGATTTGATATGCAGCTCCATCTTATCCCAGGTTCACAGCCACTGTCATCCTCAACTTCAGCATATATAAGATAAGAGTAATACCTACTTCAGAGAAATGATGTAAGAATTCAATAAGGCATATAATACGTAAGAGCAGGCACAAAACCATAACACTTATTAACTAATAGTTCTTTCATTTCCTAAAAAGTGAGAATGACTTCCTAAGAACTGGGTGGGGACTCAGGTCACGCTTAGGGAACCTTGAAACATGCCAGACGTGGTACCTGCCACACCCAACATCCCGTTATAATTGAGGTGTTTAGGAAAGTAGTTGTAGTGATTCTCTATGCATGGATGAGTGGCCATTGAATAAACTGGGTGGTTACCAGACTCATTCCTTAGCCTGACCAAAGATCCATTGGAGGCATAAGAATGAGCCAAATCAATCAGATTAATTCCTTCAGAATCTGAACCGGATCTCTGAAGGAGGAAGTGAGCCAAGACAGGGGAGAAGTAGGAATATCAAGTAACAGAGACCATGTGAGCCATAGAGAAAGATGAATCCACTTTGGAAAACAAGAAACCATGGATGCAGCCACCCTTTTTCTTGCCTATAGTAGCACTACTGTTTTCTAGGACTAAGCCCCTTTCCCCTCGGTTGGCTTAAAAAAGTCTGTTTCTTGGAACTAAGAAATCTTTCACAT
Organism: Potos flavus; assembly: GCA_028534135.1. Taxonomy (NCBI): domain Eukaryota; kingdom Metazoa; phylum Chordata; class Mammalia; order Carnivora; family Procyonidae; genus Potos; species Potos flavus. The sequence goes on along the minus strand of CM052883.1, from coordinate 85,812,744 downwards.
ATATTCTAATTTTTTTTTTTTAGAATTTTTATTTCTTTATTTATTGGAGAGAGAGAGAGAGAGAGAGAATAAGCAAGGAGAGCAGCAGAGGGAGAGGGAGAAGCAGACTCCCTGCTCAGCAAAGAGCCCAACACAGGCCTCTATCCCAGAAAGCGGGGATCAAGACCTGAGCTGAAGGCAGATGCTTAATTGACTGAGCCACCCAGGCGCCCCAAATGTTTTATTTATTTTACTTGAGAGAGAGCACAGAAGGAGAGAGAGCACACAGGGAGAGGGAGAAGCAGACTCCCCGCTGAGCAGGGAGCCCAACACGGGGCTCGATCCCAGGACTCCGAGATCATATATATTGTATAACATATCTTAAAGGAGGGGAATAAAGTTTGCTCTTCTCTTTGAGAGAAATGGGTGTGCATTTTAGACTAGGCCCTCGCTGTCTGCAGAGGTAGGTGAGTAAAAACTGCCTAGACTACCACCCATAGGAAAATACATGTCAATAGAGCAAGAATACGATTCACTCGCTACAGAAGCATTGATTAGTGGATGTTTATCAGGTTTCATTCTGACTCAGCACATGAACCTCCTTCCTAGTCCTTAGATTCCTCCACAGTGTGAATCTTGGTGGTGGCAGGGAACAGCCAGTTATAACAAAAAGATTGCCTTTCTTCCCAGGCCCTGGCACTGGGGGTGTGGGCACATGGCCTCAGCTCAGACAGCTGAGGTCTCATAGAAGGCTTCTGAATCTCCAATGAATGGCAGATACATAGAAAGATACCATTGCAGGAGGTCCAGTGGCAGCCATATATAACAGGAGTGGTAATTGGATTGAATGCCACAGAAGAGGGTACAGTGGGAACTGCGTTCAGAAGCTGTGTGTGTACATTGGGCAGGTGGGTTCAGGATCAGCAGGGTGTATAATTGCACAATTTCCCATTTCTGCTATCATTTCTGAGTATCATTTCTGCTGTCCTCCCTCCCTTGACTTTTCTCCCACGAGCTACCAGCCATCCTTCCCATAAATTCCTTTAATGCTTACGTTATCCATAGTTGGTTTCTATTGTTTGCAACCAAGATCTTTAGACTGATACTTATTGCAAGGAAAATAAACTGCTGGTTGGGTATTACAGAAGGCATGAGGAGAGGTGAAATTTTAGCTGGGTTGTGTGCTCTTAAATTTCAGATGTAGCAGATGAAAATGACGAACTGACTGATTACTAAGGCCTAGCCTGACAAGCAGAAGGGATCAAAGAGAGAAACATTATGGAAAAGTCTACCCCAATCCCGCTGTAGTGGAGGCTGTGACACGTGACCCGGGTCTCCTCCAGAACCAAGGCCCTCATGTCCCCAGCTTCCAAGAATGTTGACTGCAGATAAATGGATCACAGCCATATCCTCTCTGGGATTCACCTCAGCCAGAGGCAAAGACATGGCAGCACATCCTCCCCAGGGACAGTTCGCATCCAGTGATCAGTCCTGGTCTCATGTGGGAAAAGCTCTAAAGGAGTCCCCCAGCTTCAGAGCCCTCTGTGGGATCAGCTGAGTGCTGGATGCCGTGGCATCATAATTCAGCTGCTTCCTCTGCCCAGTTGGGCTTCCTTCTCCCTCCCACAGGTCTTGTTCCTCATACAAATGTCCATCGAAGTGAGTTTTCCGGGAGACCCAAAATAAAACCTCTACCTACCCCATTTCAGAAACCACTTCCCCTCTTCTTTGATAAGCAGAACCATGACTCTTGTCCAGCATCAACAGCAACGATATTCTGAGACCCAGCCTCTCTTTCAGACAGGTTATTTGGGTAGCTTCCTACCTGAGACCGCCTGAGACTAAATCTGTCACCATAGTTCTTCAATGCTAATCTCAGTGACCATAGAATATTCTGGATAACAAAAGGCTAACCCATCAAAGAACTGGACTAATTTTGTTTCCAACCTTTAGAATACAGTTCTAACACCTATTTACACATGTCTATGCTGGGAAATCATATGCGTTTGTATTGTAACTCTTTTGTTTACCTGGGGTAATTGTACTACCATATATATATAACAAAAATAGCCACCGTATGTAAAGTCCTATTACTTGTAGCAAGCACATTAATAGATGCTTTAGACATATTATCTCTAATAGTTTTAATGATTCTGCATGATGTTATTTTTACCAGTGCCGGTAAACCAACTCTAAAAAAAAAAAAAAAGGCCTTGATTTGTACCTTTTGCCAATTTCTATGGTATAAATATTCCCACCATGACTTATTTCAAGCCGCCAACATGATGTCCCAAAACTAACATTGTGATATTGAACGTAGAGTAGGGAAGAGATGCCAACAACTGGCTGGTATGAGCCAGCTCCGAAATACCTTTGTTATGTCCCTTTAGCAGATGATGGGTCAGAGGTTCAAAGAGTCTCCCTAGGGTGCTTTCGCTGGCATAACATAAAACTCTGACTGCATTGCCTTTAAAATTAAGGAAAAATTAACATCTCACATAAAAAGAAATCTGGAAGCATCTCACTTCTAAGAATGGTTAACGTACCTCTTCATATTCATCTCTGAAACCTGGCATCTTTCCATCCTTCTCCGCTGCTGTCTCAGAACGCTGGCTCAGCACCCCTAATGGCCATGAATGGCTGTCTCGGTTCCATTCACCTAGCATAGACATGACCATATCCAATAAGCGAAAGAAACAGAATAGTTTCTACTTACATGTCTTTTTTTTTTTGTTTCTTTTTTTTATGAGAAAAAAAATCAGCACAAATTTCAGCACAGGTTTTAGTACCTGTGTATTTCACCAGGCTCAGAACATATATACTGGGTCACATGCAGAGAAGATAGAATTTGGGGCACCTGGGTGGCTCAGTCGGTTAAGCGTCTGCCTTCGGCTCAAGTCATGATCCTGGGGTCCTGGGATCGAGTCCCGCATCGGGCTCCCTGGTCGGTGAGCGTGCTTCTCCCTCTCCCTCTGCCTGCTGCTCCCCCTGCTGTTCTCTCTCTCTCTCTCTCTCTGTCAAATAAATAAATAAAATCTCTTAGAAAAAAAGAGAGAAGAATTTTCTTTCTTTGCACAAGAAGGAAAAATTTCACCTTTTGCACCCTTAGCTTCACCAATGTCCCCTGAGCTAAATGTTCCTGGGTCACATGAATAGGGAGACAGATGTGAGGGGCGCAAGACCTGCCACTTGTCCTGTTTCTGATCACTGACCAGTCATGTGACTTCTCTCTGATCTGTAGAAGCAAAAGATTAGATCAGCTAAGGTACGAAATTTTAGTATATGTGCTGCCGAAGCGAACACTAAGGTACGAAATTTTACAACTTTATATTTCTGTGATCAAACCCAACCTAGGAGCTTATAAAAAGATAAGCCCAAGTCAAGGAAAACGATATACCGAAGGCAGTGCTCCAAGCCCAGCGCCAGAGTGATATCAAATCTTCCTTTTCTTTCTCTTCCTTCCCGCACTGACCCTCTCTCACTTCTGTGAAACTCCTCAAAAATTTTAAAAATTAAAAAAATTAAATGAGAGTATATTACAACATTGAAATAAACTTTTCTAGAAGCGTTCATAAGCCGTTATTAAGGGGAAAACTGTGCTTTTGGAAGCAATGTGAAAGCTAGTGGAGGAAGCCTCAGGGTCGCCATTGACACTTTCGCTCCCCTGCCTTTGCTTATCTGCCGGTCATAATTGTTAATAAGGAAGCTCCAGAGCATTCATTTGCTTACTTTGCTGCTAATGATGGAAATAAATGGCTCCGATTTAATGTGGCAGGATTGCAGGGCGCCACCGGGCAAGTTTGCCATTCTTGGCACTTGCAGAGTCCCGCAAAGCTCTCTGAGCAATCTGTCTTGCCAGCAAATCCTGCCTTGTCCCATTTTTCAGGGTGGCCTGCCTGCTTATCCATCCTTGACTCCCTGGTGGGCCTCATCCCTGGCAGCTGAAAGAAAGATAACACTGACAACTGGAGGTAAAAAGTCACTTTGGAAGACAAGGCCTTCTGGGACTGAGGCAGTGTGTGAGTGTGGAAAGAACGGGGCATTGTCACCGGTGGCGGCCTTGGGCTTAGGAAACAATTACCTGGCACTCCTACAAAGTATCGTTAATATTCTCAACCTCTGGTAGAAGTTATACTGTGCCTATTTCACGGGTGTGGCAGCTCAAGGACACTCAATGCTTGCGCAAGGGCTCCCTACTGACCCAGAATTTGATCCAGAGCTGCTTTGCACGCTGTAAAACCTCTGAGCTTAATCCTGGAATGGGACCTTGAGAGGAAAGGTAAGTTAGAGAGGGAGTCATCAGCCAAGAATCAGTTGGTGGACCCAAGAATGCATGAGCTATCTCAGGATGAAAATCCAGAGAGAAAATCAAGAGCTCAACGAATAAAGATGGGGATTTACCCATCAGAGGAAGAAGGATCCAGAGAACCTAGAAGAACCAGAAGAGAGGTGAGAAGGGCAAGAGGGGAGTTACTGTCACCCTACTTCTGATTTTTTCAAATGGGATTTAAGAAACGACAGAAGTGACCGGTCCACCATTCATCAAGCAGTTCTGGCTAACTGCTTATTTTGTAAACTCACAAAATGAACTTCCTCCAGGGCATAATCAAATGCTGTGGCTGTCAACAGGGAGGAGCTTGGAAGCAACCTATAGGCCCAAGTTTGATGACTCAGAGCTAATAGGTGAGAACCTTTCCACCTTCGAGAAATATAAGCACCAGCCCCAAGATTTCCGAGGTTCTGGGGAGTCCTAGAGACCAAAACTCAATGCTAATTTTTCATGTATACTTTTTAAATTATGGGGGAAAATTCATGTATCATTTCTGTGACGTGATCTGATTAGGCAAAGCAGAACTTTGTGGTAGAAGTAATTAGTGTTCGGTCATGACTGTACCAGAGAAAAATGGCACTAATGAGGAGTGCATGTTATGACGAAGGTCAAGGGTAACATTCTAATTGCAGGTTGATGCCAAAGGCTGGAAACAGGGCATTTTGAATGACATCGTGAACAAGGATGTGATAGAAGGATAAAACGTGAGTAACAGTCAACGAGAAGTACAACCCAGGCAGCAAGGGGCTTTCATTCTCCTTCTCAGCTTTCTCCCATACATGCTGGGGTTGAATAGTAGCTTACTACTCTTTTGAACCACCCAAACCATTTTTTTAAACAAGAATAAAAAAGAATAGTTCATGTAAAGAGAGTCACTACTTAATAAAGCATAAGAGAACTGGCTATCTTGAGGGCTAAGGGAATGTTCATTTGGTATCACGTATACTTATGGCATACCATTGACTCCCATCAGGCAATAGGTACAAACAAAACAAATGTAAGATTAATATTCTGGATTGCTGTGTGTGTGTGTGTGTGTGTGTGTGTGTGTGTGCACGTGTGTGTGCGTGTGTCTCTGTGTGCTTACAGCACGTTTCTCAAAGCCACACTTACAAGGTTCCTTTGGGGGGAAGTTAGATCCTTTGTACTGAGTTAGCTGCATCGTTGGTTGACGAAGACTAACAGCTCCATACCCTGTAGTGGAATGGATGATGTGTGTTAGGCTCCTCTTGGTCTATGGTTTCTGCCTACCTGCCTCCATAGTTAGGATCCCTGGGCCAGCTGAGCCCCACTGAGGTCTCAGTCTTCTAATTCCATGCTCTAGGATTTGACATCAAGGCACCCTTGTCGTTAGTCTAACTCTCAACCCTTACCTTTGGCTCAGTTCTGAAACCTCATGCCCTAAGTCCTGCCTTGTACCCTTCCACTCTGTCTCCCTGGATCTGGAATTCTGTCTTACTTTTGGAAGCAACGCACTTAACCTCCCCACCTCCCCCCTCCCCGCCCCCGCCAACCTGGAATCCATTATATGGACAAGACTGATGACAGACTTTTCTAGTATTTTATGTCTGCCTGGACTTTTCAATATCGCCTCCGTTGGCATCCTGGGGCAATTGTCTGCCTGCCTGGATGCCTGCCTCCTTCTGCTACTTCCTTCCCACGACTCCCCAATCCTCACTGTAGGAACTGTACTACTGCATTGCCTTTGATGTTTGCCTGCAGGACTGTTTTGCATCCCAGTCGTACACCAGCCTTTGCAGTTGGGCTGTCTTCCTCGCTCCCACCTACCTTCATGTCAAGTTCAGGTTCTGTGTCTGCCCCTTTTTGGCTACTATGGCCCATTGCAGTTAACCAGACCATAACTGGTTCTGATTCAAGATAGTCATACCATGGGGAACTGATACCATGAGATCAGATTTGCTTGCCTCCTTTTATTTTTTATTTGTACTTTCTTTTTTTTTTTTTTTAAAGATTTTATTCATTTATTTAACAGAGAGAGATCACAAGTAGGCAGAGAGGCAGGCAGAGAGAGAGGGGGAAGCAGGCCCCCACTGAGCAGAGAGCCAGATGCGGGGCTTGATTCCAGGACCCTGAGATCATGACCTGAGCCGAAGGCAGAGGCTTTAACCCCCTGAGCCACCCAAGTGCCCCTTATTTGTACTTTCAATATTGAAATGCTTGACATAGAATACAAAATTTCCTGTTACGCAAAGAAAATAATAACAATTATGGTACTTTAGGGCATGTTATATTGATTTTGGCTGATACATTTTACAAGACTTACAAAGGAAAGAAAAGGTACATTTGATGCTGATGATAACACAACAGTGTCCCCAGGAGATACTATTTATTTTTTCAGAACTACTTTCATTTAACTCATTTAATAAATATTTGCCAAATGCCTACTATAACCCTACACTGTATCAGGCAACAGGCTAGCCATGGCATAAACAAAGAACAATAGGAGAGTAAGACGAAGTCTCCCTTATCAAAGAGTTTATACTCAGTCATCATTTAGTACAGTGATGTTCTAACATTTTTTCAGCTAAAAAATTATTTTTCCATATGATAATTTTACATGGCACCTATATTGGTCAGGATAGGCATTGTTATGCTGCAGTAACAAACACCCCTGACCCTTTTGTGGCTTACAACTACACAGGTGTATTTCCCATTCATGTTTCATGCCCAACACGGGTCAGCTGAAGCTTTTCCTCATGTCCTCTTTTTTTTTTTTTTAAGATTTTATTTATTTATTTGACAGAGAGAGAGAGAGAGAGAGATCACAAGTAGGCAGAGAGGCAAACAGAGAGAGAGGGGGAAGCAGGCTCCCCACCGAGCAGAGAGCCTGAGGCGGGGCTCGATCCTAGAACCCTGAGATCAGGACCCAAGCTGAAGGCAAAGGCTTTAACCCACTGAGCCACCCAGGCGCCCCCCTCCTGTCCTCTTTATGTCATGACCAAAGCTGATGGAGCAGCCTCTGTCTGGAACATTGCTTGTCTCACAACAGAGGGAAGAGAGTATAGATAAGAATATAGAGCCCATACCCTGGCTCTTGCAGCTTCTGTCCAGAAATAATGCATGTCATTTTTAATATTATTTCATTGGCCAGAGGAAATCTTGTGTCTAAGCTTGGCATCTTCAAGGCAAGGAAACACAGTCTTCTCTAGGAAGGTGCTGCAAATAATTATGAAGAATAATGCCCACAGCATCACAATGTAGAAAGTAAATAAACAGATTGAAGTAGCATCTCTCTTCCTGAGGAACCTCTGTAAAATCTTAAGCTTCAATGGAACTCAGTTGAGAAACCATCAATCAATGATCAAATCTGAAATGAACAAAAACCCTATGATGGAAGTAGGGAAATTGTAATTATCCCCATCTGAAAGGCAATGCAACTCTCTGAGGCCCAGGATATTTACATAACTTCCCAGAAGACAGACCAGGATGGAGGGCTCGTGCCTCCTACTTCATAGATCTTCCCATGAGACCTTGCTCAAGTGAGTGGCTCTGTACACACGGAGCCCTTTGTCATGATAGCCATGGCATCTCTCAAACCCAAGAAAACTGTCTCCTCATCCATTCACTTTGGGCATAACTGCGCTTTGTCCTAGGTGGCCAGCTTCAGACAAAGGCCACACCATGCAAAGTTTCTGCAGAAATCTTGGCTTGGCTTGACCTTTGGAGTGCTTACAAGACATTTTGAAAAGCAACAGACAGATTGCGCCAGCTCCACCATCAAACAATTCAGAAAATGAGGCGTAAGGAAGGGCCTACAGGGAGAATAATTCAGCCTGAAGATGGTAACAGTAGTTGGGTAATAGAGATGAGTAGCAGTAGTTTTTCTTATCTGAGATTCATTCCTGTTTATCCTTTGGAACAGAAGCCAGGAGTCCTTCAGCAGAGGGTTACTGAGCACCAGCTACATATCAGGAGAGCTAATACAAGTCAAGAACAGAGATGACTAAGACACAGTCCCTTCCTCCAGAGATTTCAGAGGAACGGGAAAGATGACCTTAGCAATGATGATGAATGCCATCACTGTCTAGACAGGTCCCACAGGATGAAGGCTCTGGGGGTGGGAAAGAGAGGAGAGGAGGGAGCACCACTGAACTGAGAAGCCAGCATTTATGGGGTGAGTGAGCCACATGTTTACCGGTACCACCTTTACCTACAGATGATTACCCATGGGTAGGAAAGAGCCTGGACTCGAGTCAAGGATCAGACTGGACTTCTAGCCCTGTCATTAATTTTCCCTACAATCTTAGGCAAATGTCTAAGCCCATTAGCCTCAGTTCCTTGTCTGTAAATAGGAAATAAGAAAAACCTGCTGTAACTACTTCACAAGGTAATAGGGCCAAATGCATTGTAAATGAGAAATTGCTCTGTTAAATGTGAACTTGGCCTATCCTCATTGTCATTCCTGAACACAGCCTCAGCACATATAAGTCATCTGGGTTTGACTGGGACTTCTCAGTCTGAATAGTGACAATCCCGCATCTTAAGAACCTCCTCAGTCCCAAATGAATCTGGACAACTGGTGTTTCCATCCCATATTTTGAAAAGAGGGGTTGTGAGGTCCCTGCTGACCATAACACTATTGTAAAGTTTTCCAAGGTGTATTATTCAGGGCATTTTAGTACTTTCACAAGATGGCACAACCATCACCACACTCTAATTCCAGAACATTTCCATTGCCCCAAAGAGAACTCATTAGCAGTCAGTACCAAATCCACCCTCCCCTCAGCTCCTGCCATCCACAAATCTACTTTTCTATCTCTAGATTTATCTATTCTGGACATTTCATATAAATGCCATCAAACCATATATGGTCTTTGTGCCAGCTTCTTTCATCTAGCCTAATGATATCAGGCTCATCTATGTTGTAGCATGAAACAGTACTTTGTTCATTTTTGTGGATGAATAATACTCCATTGTATGGATAGACCACATTTTGTTTATCCACTCGTCAGCTGATGGACATTTAGGTTGCTTCCATATTTTAGCTACTATGAATAGTGCTCCTACCATAGTGAAATATATCATATATCAAATATCATATCATAATATTTCATGTACAAGGTCTTGGGTGACCATATGTTTCCATTTCTCTTAGGTGGTCATCTAGGAACTAAGCTGCTGAGTCATGTGGTAACTCTGTGTTTAACTTTTTGAGGAACCACCAAACTTTGCCAAATCAGCTGCAACGTGTCACATCCCACCAGCGATGTAGGAGCATTCCAATTTCTCCACATCCTCGCTGACATTTGTTATTTGTCTTTTTTATTGTCGTCATTCTAGTAAGTGGAAAATAGCAACACATTGTGGTTATGTGATATGCATTTCCCTAATGGCTAATGATGCCGAGAATTTTCCATGTTCTTATTTGGCCATAACACTTAAATTTCAAAGTAAATTTTCATGTCACTGTATTGAACCTCCTTACGGAAAACATGGAGCTCTGGCAAGCTACTAACTCTTACGTAGAGGAGAAGGCTTCTGTCTGTGTTGTGCTCAAGACAAGGCTCAAATGCCTGTCCACAGCTATAGAACAGAATCCATAAAATAAAATTCTTTCATGGTAAAGCCCTTTACTATCAATCTCTGATTTACTTTTACATCCTCAACCCCTTTTTTCCCTACATGAAGTCTCCACTCCAACAGAGTGAATCTATTTATTGTCCCCTGGAATACATCACTTTGGATCAGTAGCCAATGAGAGTCTCGTTCATAAACTCAAGAGTGTGAGAAATGTCACATCTTCTCATTTTCTATCAATCAACATGTTCTATCCCTAGATAGAACTGAGGAGAAATTCTGCTTCGGTTGTTCTGAGAATCCTGGAAAAACTGCAAGGCTTCAGGAACCTACACATTGTCAAAACATGGAGGTGAGGAGATGGACTGCGATGATGAAGATGACCACAAAGATAGCCACTGTCCTGGTTCTCATGGCCCCTTCTCTTCTGGTGTTTCTTCTAGGCATTCCAGAGGCACTGCAGTCTGCCTTTGCCTTGCCTAGGCTGCAAGCCCTGTGTCTAGAGGTGCCCTCACTATGAGAACTACTCCCTCCACAAATGCACAGACACAGAGTTCTGTCACAGGACTACACTCATGGAACCTACAAACTCCCTACTTCTCTAAGGAGAACTTCTCTCCTTAGAAGACATCCCTTCCCTGCACTTGGGAAGCCCCACAGGGAAGTTTCACATATGGGTCTGAGCAGTCCCTGGAGCCACTCTTGGGCATTTCCATCTCCTCTCCACCAGCTGCTAGCCTCCAAAGGCTTCCTGGATGCCTCTTTGAAGTAAACTGGCCTGATGCACCATGTAAGCAACTACTATGTGCCTTCTGTTCACATTTCCTCCTGGTGCTGGAGGTCTTCAGACACACTTTGGTCCCTGTCATCCACGATCAGTAACTTTTCCCTGTGAAACAAGCCCATAGCTCAGGACACCCGTGCTCACCACGACTTGTAGTGACTGCAACACTATGATTTTCTGTTTCCTGTTATTTGACATTCCTCTTTCTAGGATTCAGCATAAACGAATCTAAGATTGGGACATCAGAGAACAATCTGATATGCACAGATTATGCTCTACTCAAAATTATTTTTCCCGGTTACCAGATGATCCAGCAGTTCCACTCATAAGTATATACCAAGAGAAATGAAAACATACGTCCACACAAAAATTTGTACATGGATGTTTATAGTAGCTTACTCATAATAACAAAAAAGTAGAAAGAACTCAAATTGATGATCCAATCAACTGATGAATGGATAAGCAAACTGTGCTATACTCATACAATGAAATATTATTCAGCCACAAAAAAGAATGAAAAGCTGATATGTAATAAAACATGGATAAGCCTTGAAAATATTATGATAAATGAAAGATACAGGACACAAAATGTCACATATTGTCTGATTGCATTTATATGAGGTGTCCAGAAAAGGCAGATCCACAAAAACAGAAGGTAGAGGAGCATTTGCTAGGGCTAGAGGAATTGATGGCCAAAGCATACAAGGTTTCTTTTTGGGGGTGACGACAACTTTCTAAATTTCACTCTCGTGATAGTTATACAACTCTGTGAATATACTAGAAACCATTAAATTGTAGCTTTAAATGAGTGAATTGTAGGGGCACCTGAGTGGCTCAGTGAGTTAAGAGTCCAACTCTTGATTTCAGTTCAGGTCATGACCTCAGGGTCCTGGAATCGAGCCCCAAGTTGGGCTCTGTGCTCAGCACAGTCTGCTTGAAATTCTCTCTCTATCCCTCTCTCTCTGTACCCCCGCCCCCCAGAACTCCTGGTCTCTCTCTAAAATAAATAAATATATCTTTTTAAAAAAAATAAATGGGTGAATTGTAAAGTACATGAATTATGTCCCAATAAAACTGTTAGAAAAAAAATCTCCCTCTCCTTCCTTCTTAACCCATTGTCCTTAGACCCAGTTTGAATGCTTGACTTCTCTCTCTCTTAGGATAGGTTCCTTCCCATTAGGTCCCTCCATTCTTTGTGAAAATGAAGCACCACTGGACATTCCAAACATACCCATGAATTTCTCAGTTTTCAATAGGTACGCCACTTAGGCTGCCTCTGGGATCCCAGCTACAAGTGTTGTTACCAAACAGTGTTTGAACTTTTTTTTTTAAAGATTTTATTTATTTATTTGTCAGAGAGAGAGAGAGACCACAAGCAGGCAGAGAGGCAAGCAGAGGCAGAGGGAGAAGCAGGCTCCCCGCCAAGCAAGGAGCCCGATGTGGGACTCAATCCCAGGACCCTGGGATCATGACCCGAGCCGAAGGCAGCTGCTTAACCAACTGAGCCACCCAGGCATCCCCAGTGTACGAACTTTTATCCTAGTTTGAAAAGAAATTAGCATCTCAGAACCTCGAATTCTGCTTCTTCTTTAGCTCTGAATTCACTGATAAGTGAGAATATTTTCTGAGGACAACTTTCCCAAGCATCACCAACTTCAATCCACCTCCTCACCTGTGTCTTACTCTAGACCCAAGCGTAACCACAGATGTCAAACGCAGGTCTTCTCACATGCCCTTGTGTGAAGATACCAAAAGCTGGTTCTATACTGTAGCCACAATTTATTGTAGGTACAATTTATTGTAGGTACAATTTATTTTTCATAATCCTTCATATTTTTGTACTACATTTACAACACTGAGCATGAATCACTTGCTAATGGGGAAAGTTTGATATTATTGGACAGGAAATATGGATGTGCTCCCCAGTAGACTCCATTTTTCCATCATGGTGGAGAAGTTGGAAGACAGAGTAACAGTGTAAAAGATGTCCCTTTGATCACCTCTGTGAAATATGCTGATCTTATAAAGGGAGCTGAAGAAGATGGTAGTTGGAGGGAACATACATACATGCTAAGTACTCAGGCCAGAGAACATGAGAGGAGCCTCATCAGAAGCCAATTTCGTGAATGACTGAAACATTCAGCCAGCACTCTTACAAGGAAATCAGAAGGCAGCAAAATGGAGTGAATCAAAGCCTTTTATAGAATCAATTGAAAGATTTGGTAATTAAAGTTGGCACAATGAGATGGTGCCTAGGTAATTAAAGTTGGCACAACGAGGCTGCTCCCTCTCCAGCCTTCTCAGGCAACATCATGTCCTGCCAACATCACCCTGCCTCTCCCCCCAGGCACACAGGACCTTCAGGGGCACCAGGTCAACACTACCAGAAACGGAGGGAGCTAAATGGGCTCAGGCCACCCACACACTTGAGCTGGAGCAGTCCCAGAGTTTCTTGGAGGGAGAGCTTCCTTCCATTCTCTGAAAGCTTTTGGGGAGAGGGGAGTGGGGAGGATGGCTAGAGCGTGGAATAATGAAATTCCCAAACAGAAAGGAGATTTCGTCTTTATCAGAAGAAATCCAAGCTAGAGGTTTAGAGACCTGTGGATAAACACCACGTGAATTCAGGGGTACTCTACAGGCCCTGAGGAACCCAGAACCCCGGGGAAGAACAGTGATCCACAGGGATCCGTAGCTAGAACCACCTTTGGATCCTGGCCCATATCTTCCTAAAGGTCAATGCTAGGCCACGGGTCAGAACCAGATAGGCCAGCTAAAGGCACGAGATACTGGAAACTAAAAGGTCAGGGCTGTTAGTTATTCCCCCCAATGGTGCCCGGGTCTCCACTGGTGGATCTGGGGAGCCCAGAGCTTCTCCTCAAGCTGCGGGAGGCAATACAGATGGTGGCAAGAAGCAAATAGGGCTGACTTCCAGTGTGGGTTTCTAGTCTGATCCTTAATATATTAATAATACACTACAACAGCCTCTCATGACAGCAGAGTCACTGACCCCATAGCTCTCAGTCCCAGGTTCTGAGGGCTGGGTTAAAGATGTGACGTTCACTTGCCTTCTGCCTGACTCTATGTGACCTGTCCCCTGTGGCATCTCTCCCCATCAGAATTTAATTTCAGCAGGGTGAATTCATCATTTAATGCCCTTCTCGTGCCTTATTGATGAGGGCATCGTGGGAATAGGGCGTAAGGGCATTTGTGACCTTCTCAGAGGGAACGCATCAGATTTGCAGACTTTCTGGGCTTTAGAAACATATTCACAAAAGTCCTGGCAGGGGGTACAGCTCAGTGGTAGAGCATTTGTACCAAAGGACTAGCAATCTGTACTAAGCCAGCAAAGACCAACTGAATAAACCAGACTCAGGAAGAAAGAACTAGCTAGTTGAATAAAAGACAGAAACAGGGCATAGAAGACTTGCAAAAGCAAAGGGATAGCACAGGTCCAGACAAGTGGGAACACTGCTGTGAAATGTTAGTGTGAGAGCACTGGGGTTGGACCTCGACTTTTCCCTGGAGCTCTTTATGCCTTCTGCTGGCGCGGGAACCAGTGGCAGCTCAGCCAGCCCCCCTGTGAGAAGCAAAACAACTGGAGAAGCAAAACAAGCTTCTGGCAGACAATGCCGACAACTGACTGGAAGCTCCGAGCCCAGATTTAGGGAGAGGTGAGATCACAGGCGTCTTTAGGCATGGCCACACCAACCCATGTGGCCACAGGAAGTTTGAAAGGCTGCCCAGGAAATGAGGCCTCTGTGGTAGTCACAAATTCCCTTCTTCTCACATGTAACCACCTTTGCCAAAAATTCTTCCTGGTCCTAATATTTACCTTCCACTTTCCTCAGAAGCCCACTTTCTAGTATTCCATCACAAATAAGATGAACGGCAATGACTAAGACTCTCCTTGCTGGAATTTTAGTTAGGCTCCTTTGGGCCCTCTTCTCAAGTAGGCCTCGAGCTTGGCTTTCATGTCCTTCCTTGGCAAGCCTAGTTTCAGCAAGAATCCTGCTACGTCAACTCCCAACCCTTGGTATCTGATCACCTGAGTTCCCCATCTCCACTCCTGACAACACTTAGTTCTTGGCCTGTCATTAGCAAGAATACCGTCAGGCCAGTTTAACAAGAATCCCCTATGCTTGACGTCTCCACTTAGTGATTTTTCCATCCACAGCTGCCCTTGTTCTGCTCTTTGGCTGTAAATCCCCAGCTACCTTTGGTGTATCCAGAGTTGAGCGCAGTCTCTCTCCCCTCTTACAATAGCATTGACTCCTGTTACCATAGTTCTGCATAAAGTCTTCCTTACCATTTTAACAAGTGTCTGGTAAGTAGTCTTTTCTGAAAGTGCTCTTTTTTCAAGAAAGATAGCAAGCAGCCCCGTAGCTTCTTCCTCTTCAATTTAAATAGTCTAATGACCACCACACTCCACACAGACCTTCTTCCCCACCCTCCTGGCAAGGTCTGTGTCTTCTGCCAGAGGATCTGATGGTCTTGCTGATTAATATCAATGGTACTAAATATCCCGAATGTTTCATTTGGAAGGTAAGTGGAAAAACAAATTATGCATATGTATCTAAAATTACTTTCATTGGAATGCCTTGGAATGGAATTATCAAGTCTTTCTTTAATTAATTTGGTACAGAAGTTTATTGTGAGGAGCTTCTGGGACAATGCCACTGCTCTGATAAGAGAGTCTAACCGCTGCCATTCAAGTGTTTGAATGCCTGAGTTTCACAGTTGGAGGAGCCCCTCCCCGCTGCTGTTACCTGGCAACTCACGAATGGGTTGGATTGCACACAGAAGTCAAAAGGAAGGCCCAGTGGGCTGCCTTGGTGAGCTCCTCAATTGTAAATGAGACTATTATGGAGATAAGTTGAATATGAATGGTGGTGAGCTTTGTGAGCTGACTGAAGGAAATGTCAGGAATGTAAATGGATAAATAAAATGAAAGGGACTCAGAGGGTAAGTTTCACCCTTAAGGGGGAAAAAAAAAAAGCATACTTGGAATCTGAAAATCCATTTTCTTTTTAAAAGTGAAGTTTTTTTCACTTCCCGGGAGGGAAGAGATTAATCACTTTGACAACCCTAATCCCACTTTGGTGAACTCTGCCAGCCCTTCCCAGAGCACTGGACATAGATGTAGCACCCAGCCATGGAAGCGAGGTAGGTGTGTGTGTCGACACCAAAACTTTAGCCTAGGGTCTAGCTCCTTAAAAACAGTTTGCAATTCTGAAGATTTTCCTCAAAATATGATTTCTGTTGTAATGAATTTTTCAAAATTCCTCCTAGGAAGACATTTTAACTTATACTTTGCTTTTGTAGGGGACAGAAAACTTGCCCTCCATCCTCTTAAGTTCATGGGATGAGGGTGTGTGAATTAAACTAATACTGGAGAGAGTAACAGGAGAGAGGGCATATGAATTTATTAATTTTACATGCATAGGGGCATCCCAGAAGGAAGAGCATACCCAAATGAGAGGTAATATAATTAAGTTAATATACTGATGAGATTTAGGACATACTGTTCCAAAATATGGCACCTTGACATATTGAATATTTTAAGTTGAAGGAATTTGAGAAACAGCATGTACAGGAAGACTTACTGACCTCCTGAAGTAGGTCAAAACACCCTCACCTGAGAGGTGCTCCTCTATGTGGAGAAAAGGAACATCCTCATCTCCAAGACACCCAAGAAGAATCTGAATAAACAGGCTTTGCTGTTTCCCCCAGTTTACTACACTTCGCACATACCCTTTTTGTCCTAGCACCAAAAGTTTTTCCGAGACTGTCCGCTCTTCATCAAACCTAGAAATGCTCAGGTTTAACCATTTCTTTGAGTCCTCGTTTCCTTATAAAGTGTCCCATGTCACATAAAACTTATATTAAACAAATCTGTGTGCTTTTTTCTTGTTAATCTGTCTTTCGTTTTAGGGGCTCCAGCTAAGAATTTAGAAGGGTGGAGGAAAAAGGTATTTTCCTCCCTTATAATACCATCTTAATAGGGAATGGGGAGAGGCAGTGGGGGTACTTCTGGGGGGAACAAATGCCTTGGAATGGAGAAAGGGCACAGAAGGCAACACAAATGACTTTTTTAAAGGTAATGGGGCCCTTAGGCGCTTAGGTGGGAGACTTGATAGTTGTGTGACAATGTCTGTCTGAATGTGGTGGCCACTCTCTCTGAGAAGAGGAGTTTGGAGTTGCTTCCTGGGAGGGGATTTATGGCAGTCGCATTTTTTGGGGAGGCTCTGCTTCCACGCAGATAAGGGATTTCAGGAACTCAGATGCCTTTAGCTCAAAACAATTCTTTTGCCAAAGCGGCACATTATGGGGATGGCATATCCTGATCCCCTTCACTCTAAAAAGACTTTTTTCTTATTTACAAAGTTAATATTTTCTTCATTTTATATATTACTTCTGATTTTTTAACATCAAATTACTAAAATATCTTCAAATGAACTTTGACTCTAATCCTCTGAGTTGAATTAGCTGGAAAGGGAGGATTTTCCTATGTTGGATCTGTGAGAAACTGCAGAAAATATCCAGTGCAGAAGTTTCCCAAAGTTTCGTCTGGAATCACTGTCTTCCAGTGAAGGCTGATGTGGACAGCCATTATGCAAACCAGATAAACTCCTACAGGCAAAGGTGGGGTCTGGGGTGGGAGCTTGGAAAAGGACTCCAGAGCCCTAATCTCTGTCCCCCCATTTTCTTTCTCTATCAGATTTTAGTTTGCACCAGAAAATAGGTTGCAAACCATTGATCTAGTTCAGGGTTTAAGTAAGCTCTTCTGTGAAGGGTAGACAGGAAATATTTTAAGTTTTTCAAGCCAAGAGGCAAAGCTGAAGATATGATGTAGACATTTATGTAACCATTTAAAATATAACCATTGGAGGGGCACCTGGATGGCTCAGTCAGTTAAGCGTTTGACTCTTGATCTCAGCTCAGGTCTTGATATCAGGGTTGTAAGTTCAAGTCCCACACTGGGCTCCACACTGGGTGTGGAGCCTACTTAAAAAAATAGTAAAAGAGGGGCACCTGATGGCTCAGTGGTTTAAAGCTGCTGCCTTCGGCTCAGGTCATGATCTCAGGGTCCTGGGATCGAGCCCTGCATCGGGCTCTCTGCTCAGCAGGGAGCCTGCTTCCGTCTCTCTGCCTGCCTCTCAGCCTACTTGTGATCTCTCTCTCTGTCAAATAAATACATAAAATCTTTAAAAAAAATAGTAAAAGAAAATAAAACAATTTACAAATGGAAAAATCATTCTTAACTCAGGTCATCCAAAAATTAGGTGGAACGAAAAGTTGCATGTTGTGTGATTCCACTTACATGAATAAGTAGGGTAGCCAAAATCATTGAGAAAGTAGAATGATGGGTGCCAGGGGCTGGGGGGCTGGAGGTAATGGAAAGTTAGTGTTTAGTGGGGACAAAGTTTCAATTTTTTAAGATGGAAAAGAGTCCTGGAGATGGATGGTGGTGACGGTTGTACCACAATAATGAATGTAGTGAATCCTGTTCAACTGTTCACCTAAAAATGGTTAAGATGGTAAATTTTTGTTCTATGTATTTCACCACAATTTTAAAAGGGTTGGCACTCCAGGAAGAGAAGCCCCCAGGATGTAGTTACACCTGTGGTGACACTTGGCTGCTGTCACCATGGTGCGAGTGTGAGGGGCCCCCTGGGCTGAGACCAGACCCCGAGATGGTAAAGCTGAAGGCGGAAAGACCGGGGTGCAGAAGACGTCATCCAGCAGCCACCTTGAGCAACTTGGAGCCACTCCGCCTTCAGCCTTTGGTTGTTTAAACTCGTTGAG
Source organism: Potos flavus (assembly GCA_028534135.1). Lineage (NCBI taxonomy): Eukaryota > Metazoa > Chordata > Mammalia > Carnivora > Procyonidae > Potos > Potos flavus. Next base: position 85,794,307 of record CM052883.1, on the reverse strand, counting down.
TAAGATTTTTTGTTATTTGTAAGTGAAAGCATCCCAGCTGATACAGCATTCAGGACACGCGCGCTATTCATATTTTATATGAGCTATTCTTCTTCTGCTCCCTCCCCCCAGGGCTTCCCATTTTGGATGCGTACCTGACCTTTGGACAACTGCCTTCCAAATCTGTGTGCTTTCTGACCTCGGCTGAAGGCCTGTCCCTTCACCTGTTGCCTGTCGCATGTAGAACAGGGTGGTAGCTATTGCTTTCTCTCCCGCTTCCGGAAATGCCAACCTCACTTCTTTGCTAGGTAGCTCCATCCACATAGGGGTCTCCGGGACGAAGTCGTGGGCACATGACTAAAGCTAGTCGCTCGACAGCCTCCTAAGGACTTTGACCGGAACTATCAGTGAGGAGGCTCTGTCTCCTGGGGTCTCCAGGAGCGCACATCACACAAGTCAGGAGCTGCCAGCGGACCCCGTCCCACCAGGCTCTGTCAGTGTGGCCGGAGCCACGTGGAGATGGCCACACTCGGCTCTCATACAGCTCCCAGGTGCCCCATCCGAATGCTGTCCCCGTGCCTCAAGGAGATGGCAACTCCATGCCTTTGGGCACAAGTGAACAGAACTAGGATTAATTTTCCCTTGAAGCTGAGAGCTGAGCCGAGAAGTTCCCTAGGGAGTCACCAGCCTCAAGTCAAGAATACTTGTGAGCTCAGGAAGAAATTTCACACTCGACTGCGATTCTTTCATCAACTTCATTATAATCAGCATAGCCTTTTGTCAACCCCGTTGCTTCTGCCCTCAGAGAACTAGGAGAGGATAGAAAAAGAAAAGAAAAGAAATCCCAAATTTGAAATAAAATGGGATATTTCTACTTTTCACTGAGTTTCCTCCCCAATACCATTGCCTCAGTCCTGCTCCTCTGAGGAGAGATGTAGTAGAGGACAAGCCTATGAAGGATAAAGGAGGGAGGGAACAGGTGTGGCTGGGGATGACTTTAGGACAAGATGCCGCTCTGACACCAGGGAGCAGAGAGAGTGGAGAAAGGAAGGGGGGCAGGAGGAAGCATCACCCGGAAGTGCAATTCCAAGAAAGCCTCAGCCAGGCTGGTGCAGAGCCCCAGAGCAAAGACTGGCCATCAGAAGTTTCCTACACCTGGCAGGACCCAACCAGCTCTAGGCCCCCATCATGTCCCATATTGGCTGGGGGCAGAGTGGGAAGGGCATGGCCTCAGCACAAGCCCAAAAGTGCAGTAGCTGATGTCTCTCCGCCCGCTACCCCCCCACAGCAGGTTCTCTTGGAAGGAGGTCTGAATGGCACAACTCCACGGCCACTGCAGCTGCCCCCCAGTACTGCTGCCTCCTCCGAATCCCAGAAGCACCTGCTGCCACTCCATCGCTGATCTTTACCAGTCGTTACCTGCCCTGCTCCCTCATTATCTTCATGTATTAACCATTTGACAAATACCCATCAGCAAGAGATGCAGGCAATCTACAAAGATGAATTCATTCAACTGTTTTCAAGCACCCACCTACCATATGGGGATACAATGATAAATTAGGTCTATGGTTCAAGAGATTCAAAATATAGGCTAGTGGTTCTCAACATTGACTGCACGTTAGAATGAGCTCTGGAGCTTTGAACAAGGGCCAGCCGACTGTGGCCTGCGTGCCAAATCCAGCCTACCACCTGTTTTTCTATGGCCCACAAGCTAAGAATGGTTTCTACATTTTTAAATGTTTTCACAAAAATTGAAAGAAAAATACTTTATACCATGTGAAATTATATGAAATTCAAATTTCAGTGTCTCTAAATAAAGTTTTATTGGAACATGGCCACATCCATTTGTTTATCTATGGCTGCTTACAAGCTATAATGGCAGAGCTGAGTGGTTGCAACAGAAACCATGTGGCCCCCAAACCTAGAATGTGTACTCTCTGACCCTTTACAGAAGAAGATCGCCAAGCCTTGAGCTAAGGCATCACAAATGTCCATAAGATTTTGCTGCTGGAGGCTTACTGGGACATTAGTGAGAGCAGATTCAGAGGCACCCCAAACCCAGGGCAGCAGCCAGACTGCATTATGGGGCTTTTACGTTCCTGACACACCCAGGTATTTGACGAACACTGAATCCTGCTGACCAAAGAAGAGAAGAAATGACAGATCTCATGTTGGCAATCCTCTTTGTTGCCTATACTTGAAGGGAAGTCCAGTCTTTTACCTAATTTAGAGGGAAAAAATACTCTGAACTGCCTCTAGAGTGTTTATACTACTTACAAATACATTCTTCCTTGTTCCTAGATCTGATCTTTCGATACTGCTTCTGCACTAACTTCACTCCCTCTGCCAATTCCTTCAGACATATCTCCCTTTTCCATCTTTGCTCCTCCTCTGGTTCTACCTGCAACATATATTGTGAACAGAACCTTAAGCAATATGCAACGTTGATACAGCTTTAAAATCACAATCACCGGGCACCTGGCTGGCTCATTCGGTAGAGCATGCAATTTTGATCTCAGGGTCATGAGTTCGAGTTCCACATTGTGGTAGAATTTTTTTTTTAATTTTTTTTGATTAAAAATCAAATCAAATCATAATCACTTATCACCTAAACAGAATAAAACGAAGGACCTTGTTCTGTTTAAATGAGATATAGATCCAGTCCTCAAGTATATTGTGTAGTTGGGAAGAGAGGAAAGGTATGTAAATAATGAATGAACATGTCACAGAAGCTTTAAATCTACCACATGGAAACCCAACACTACAAACAGTGGGAGTGTGCAGGCGAATGGGAGGAGGCTCTCCATTCTGTCCCATTGCTGTTTTCTGAGTTCTAAAAAGGGACTTCCAGGTCAAGCCCAGTATTGTCTCCAATGCTAACAGCCTTAAACTTCTCCTTTCACACTATAATTGCCTGCCTTGGTGTCCTTTGTTTTCCCCGGGCAAATGATTTGGAGCTCTCTCCCCTGCCATCTGCATTTTCCCTTTGTGACAGTATGCATAGCCCTCTTGATAGAGAGCTACTTTGTGTTTTTGTTTCAGCGATAATCTTAAAAATTTCCTTTGCCAGTTTATAAGAAATCTTCTCTTTAACAGCAATAATCAGCCTGGAAAGTAAAAAATTTCTATAGAGTCAGAGGTTTATTTTTAAGATAGTATTTCTCAAACCAGGGTGTAAGGATGATTTCTCTTTTCTTGAAACTGTGGTTAAATACAAACAACATAAAGTTTACCACCTTAACCATTTTTAAGTGTATCGTCCAATAGAGTTAAGTATATTCACATTGTTGTGCAACCAATCTCCAGAACTCTTTATCTTGTGAAACTGAAACTGAAACTCTTATTAGATAACTCCCCATTGCCCTCTCCTTCCAGCCCCTGGCAACCAACACTCTACTTCCTCTTTCTGTAAATTCAACTACTCTTGGAACCTCATATAAGTAGATTCATTTGTCTTTTCGTGACTGGTACATTTAACTTAGTTTAATGTCCTCATGGTTCATCCACATTGTAGCATGTGTTAGAATTTTCCTTCCTCTTTAAGGCTGACTAATATTCTATTGCATAGATATACCACAGTTTTTCATTCATTCATTTGTCAATGGATACTTGGGTTGCTTCTGCCTTTTGACTATTGGGTATAATGCTGCTGAGAATATGGAGGTATAAATCTCTTAGAGAGCCTCCTTTCAGTTTTTTTGGGTATCTATCGAGAAGTAGAATTGCTAAATCATATGGTGAATCTATGTTTAACTTTAGGAATCACCACATCATTTTCCGTAGCAGCTATACCATTTTACATTCCCACCAACAGTGAACAATGGTTCCAATTTCTGCACATGAGGATGAATTCTTGGGGAGGCATCTGTTTTTCTGTAATCAGATGTGAGTGTAATATAAAAATGCATATTTTCACATGCAGAGATGGGAAGTTGGAAGCGCTTAAAGAATCCATCAGCACCAATACTAGAATGCTTAGACTCCTCAAAAATTTTAAATCTTAATTGTTGGCAGTAAATATAATGATATATTAAAAAGTCTTGTGGGGGGGCGCCTGGGTGGCTCAGTCTGTTAAGCGTCTGCCTTGTGCTCAGGTCATGATCTCAGGGTCCTGGGATCGAGCCCCACATAGGGGTCCCTGCTGAGCATGGAGTCTGCTTTTTCTCTCCCACTGCCCATCCCCCCCACTTGTGTATATGCTCCTTCTCTCTCTCAAATGAATAAATTAAAAAAATCTTAAAAAAAAAAGTCTTGGGATGGAAAGATGAACCCCGAAAAGGCCAACCCAAGATATCTCTTTTTAAAAAAGTCTAGCTATTCATCACGGTGGTGGGCAGTTATGGGAGGAGATGGAGGCGGTGAAGGAGGCTAGAGGAGGTGAGATACAAATTAAAAGGATCCATCCGTAATCTCTTCTCTAACCATATTTCAGTCCAGGTATGGCTGCCCGTCTTCAGATGTCATCAACACCATGACATCAACAAAATCTACAATGTGTAGGTTAGGACATTTTCTGTGGCCAAGGGGGCCCAGCTTATAAAAAGGGGGAGGTGGGAATCTCCCACCAAAAATAATAATACAAAGTAGAAGGTGGGCAGTGGCACAGAAGAAAAATGAATTAATAAAGGGAAATACTTGTTGAGGGCCTTCTCTGTGCCAGACACCATCTTAGACTTGGAATATGGTTAGTTTTGCTCATCTCACACCTCCAGGAGGACACTTACTGTGTTCATTTTATGATGAGAAAAGAAAACTAAGGCGCAGGGAGCCAAAGTAACTTGCTCAAAAAAGACAGATTGTTAGCAAGCATCCAGGCAGCACTCAGCAGAGCCCAGATGTCTAACACAATCATGCCGCCTCCCATTAGTAGACTTGGTGGCATTCAGGAAAGAGACCTTACTTCCTATTTGGGGGGTCAGGGAAAGTTTCATGTGATGTTGGCAACGAAAGATTTAGAGGCTTTGGATGGTTACAAATTAGGAGAGAAAGACATTTATGATGAAGGAATAAACATAAAAATGGCAAATCATTATCTTGACTCTTCTTTTTGAATATAAATGGGACCCCTCTTTCCAGTGCCTACAATTCTTTGCTCATTGTGGATGCACTGGTGACAGGTGGTGACAGTGGCAGTATGGACAGAGTAGAGCTGAGAGATGGTGGAGATCTCACTGGAGAACAGCTTAGAAGCCTTCCCCTGGCCTTTCCAGTTATCTGAACTGATGCATTTTTACCTTTTGGTTAAAGTAGTCTGAGCTTTGTATGTTCTTACTTGCCAGTGAAAGAACACTGAGGAATGTAAGAAGCACCGAAGAACTGAAAGTAACCAGTTATGATAGGAAAATGCCACTTCCGAGCCTTCAGCACAGAACACAACCTCCTTCCTCTCCTACTGGTCCCACCTTCCCTGGAATTGGTGCCAGACGAGGAAAGGAGCTTTGGGTATGGCAAGGAGAAAGTCTCGGGAATTCCTGGGACATCCCAGCAATGGCTGAGAAGCAAACAAGCATTCTTTCTTTAGGCTTCTAGAAGCCATCCTGCTAGTGGGGCCTATTTGCTAGCCACGTCCCCAAAGCAGACAGGTTCAGGGCAGCCCTATCTTGGCAAGCAAACACAAAGTTGACAATACAGATGTTTAATTTGGTATTCACATTCTTTTTTACATTAATGAAAGGAAAAGGTATGACCTCCGGAAATATTTTTAGAAATACTTAAGAGAACAAAGCACTTGATGGGCTTTGTCGAGAAAAAAAAAATTAAATGGAAAACCCACAGGCTTTTTAATGCTTTGGTTCTCAATGAGCAGTCTCTGGGTCACAGCGTGAACAAGATCTGGGAAGTTGCCAGAGATCCAAATCCTCAGGCCCCAGCAATCTTTGTTATAACCTACCCTGCAGATGATTTGATGTGCATTTGAATGCATCTGAGAACCACGAGAAAAATTTTTTGTGCTTCCTTCCATTCCTTCCATAAACACATCTTTGGTTTGTGTTACTCTATGTTTTAACACAGTCCGATTCTGCATCAAATAGACAAACATATTACATCTCACAGAAGGAAGTGTTAAGGCTAGGGGGAGCAAAGGAGTCCTGCAAATATTCCCCTTTGTAACTCTTCCAGTTAATTCCAGTATCACCTTTGTACGAAACAGGAAATCGCTGCAGGAGCGTCAACAGCCAGGGAGGACATTTCTGAATGTCTATCTTTCTATTCAAGTCTTCAAAGGAAGGACTAACAGTCCTTTACATTTTAGGGGAAACGTCCCCTCCCCCTGATAGCAGGAACATTAAAAAATCTCAAAGTACGTGAGCAAGAAAAAACACATATTCTTCCAGTAAGCTGTGGAAGAAACAGAACTGGAGCGGGAGAGGTGAGGAAAGGCTATGAAAACAGGGAGGGAATTGTACAATTTTGAAGGTGAGGAAATTTCTTTTCTTAACTCCTTCTCTTCCATTCAGCATTATCCCCCAACCCCTCAGCAGAGAGGACTTTGGAAGGGAACAGTAACCTACAGGAGCCTAAAGATTCATAAGCTAAAAACAAAGGTGAGGTCCAATTTAGGGTTTTAGAACCTCTGAGGGAAGGAAACCAAACCAGGATTCCCCAAAGTAAGACGGTAGCTCTGACAGGCAGCACCGGCCTTCAGGCTTTCCTGTCATCTCTCAGAGCCTCACCGGGAGCTGCGGTCCTTGATGTTCTTTCTGGATGGAGCAACACAAAGGCTCTCCCATTCTCATTCTGCTCACTGCCTTCCTAGGAGCAATGCCAAGGTTTGGCTATGGAGACTGAAAAATACATCTTCTCCCTTTTCTACTAATGTGTGGAAAACAGAGGCAAAGGTAGATCGCTCTTCTGGCAGGTTGGTACCCACATATGGACGTGTGACTTGCCACACAAATGAATGAAAAGCTAATAGGAAGAAGGAAAACAATGCATTTCAAAGAACTTTCTGAAGAACAGTCCAAGTTGAAGTATAAAAGGGACACATCTAATTGACCCCCAGAGTCTAGTGAGTTCCCCTCACTCCATGCTACCCATCTGAATACTCCTGGGCTGCCTGTGAACAGAGTTTGCCTCAATCAGCCAAGGTCAGTCAGTGCCAGACATACATTCCTTCAGCTGGGCAGAACAAGGCTGGTCCCATCAAGGGTCTCACCTTCCGATGGAGGTAAGGGGTCGCAAACAGTCCCACTTGTGGGGGAGGAGGAGGGCCCCCGCCATGAGCCCCACCAACGGGGTATTATGGGAAGGGAACATGCACTCCTCCCCCTTCTAAATCAGAGCTGAATGGCACCCTTGCTCGCAGACTGTCACCTCCTCTGCTCAGAGGTCACTAAGCTCTCCACCTCTCGAAGCTTCTCTGAGCTTTTAGCTATGCACATATGGGCAGAAAAGGGCAATTTCTACCTTCAGTCTTGATGCTGGGTTCCCTCCCCACACGAAGGTGGCTGTGACCTTCTCTGTGCCTCTACGCCCTCTTGCCTCCAACTTCCTATCAAAATGGCCATCTCCCACTAGGGAATGGGCAGAGCTCCCTAAAGTATTCTCACATCTTTCATGCCTTGGCAGAAGGGATCAAGTATAAGGTGCTGCCTTCTAAAGAAAGGCTGGGCTGGAGTTCAAGGGTGTGGCCATATCCTGCCCTCACAAAGGCTTTGGTGCTGTTGTGCCCATCCCCACCAGCCCTCCTTGCCCGGTGGTGGGATCCTGGTCCCTCTGGCTTCTTCCAGTTCCCGGCACATCTCAGCACCTGAAATAGACTTCCACAGGGACCCTCTCTGCCCTGTCTTTAAGGATGCAAGACACTCTGACTCAGAGTGTGCGCCAAATTTTTATTAAAAGGAAGACAGATATTAAAAGGAAGGAAGAATGAACCTGCAGATTTTTTTTCATCGTTTGCTGCCACCACACTGTCTAAAAATAAAGGTGATCAAATTTCCAGACCTGCATATGAGCACAACCTGCCTTCTGCCTGAAAACTCTGCCTCCAGAGTGTTATTGAGAAAAGAAGGAGAGAAAAAGGTACCAAAACCTAGGCTGTTTACTCTGCGATTGTCCCTGGAGGAGGGGGCTGTCTCCGGATGGCTCTGGGCAGTCAGTGAAGTTGATGGGGATGGAAGGTGCTGCTGGGGAGGCTCTGCGATTGCCCCAAGCAGATTCTTGCCTGAGTTGGCGACAAGAGCCACTCAGCATCCTATCGCACCGTCATCAATCATGAACTTGGAAAAAGTTTCCGTGCTAGAGTTTATTATCAACTCTTAATGAAAATATATGGGTTTCACAAAATAGTCTGAAAAGTGCACAGTTTCTGAATGTGAGATGGCAGAATTGTTTGATTAGGTGCTAGGGCAAAAGTGATTGCCTGATTATAGCTGGGAGCAGCAAGGAGCCACGCCGCACAGCGCCGTCAGCACACAGGAGATAATGACGCCCTTGCAGCCCCAGCATGGACGGGGGCAGCCTGCTCGACGAGGTACCAGGAGGACTGGCTCACATAAAAAATTATAAAAATAAGTAGGCTTTTATGTGGAATACTTACTTGCCTGGCCTCTGCAAGAAGGGCTCGACCACCCCAGTTTCATTCAATCCTTACAACCAGCCTGAATGGTTGGAAGGAAGCATTATCCTCATTTTATAAATGAGGAAACTGAGGCTCAGGGTCATTAAGTAACTTGACAGGATCTCATTAGGATTCAAACCCAGGTCTGTCTGGCAATAAAAGCTTGGGTTCCTAACAAGGAATGGGTGCTTTTCCTACAAAGGGTCGGAGATGGTTGGGTTTGTGTCTTTACAAGTCTTTACAACCTTTAAAAAGGCTGGGCTTTGTTCTCTGACAGTACCAAACCAGGTCACGGGCTGGATTTGGCTCACAGGCTCTGGTTCGCTGATCCCCGCTCTTAATCATCATACCATGCTTTCATCTAGCCTGTGACCTTGGGCAGGCTCTTCTCCTCCCTGTGTCACACAGGTGCATCTGGGGAATGGGTCAAAAAGCAAGCACAAAATGGGAAACTGGGAAATGGGAGAGTAGCCTTAAGTCCATTTCTCAGCACCCTGGGAATCTTAATATTTACTACAGTTACTACTCCAGTGGTTTCTTTGTGATTTTCCTTTAGGAAAATCCTTCCCAAATCCAAGGCTGTGATCATCCGATAGCAAGCGGCTTCGAATCCTTTTTGAAACCCTTTTTGAATGTAATTAAATAAACTTAAACAAATAGTATAAAACAATGCCTAGCCATTCACTGCAATTAGATGTGAAAAGAGTGACCTCATTTATTAACTTAAATCTACAACTTCTCACCTTTAATGACTTTAATGGGTAAGGGTAATTTTAAACACAGGAAGCACAGGATAAAGAAATACACTAATTTATTGAATGTTTACTATGTGCATCTTAATTAGCTCTCCCTCCAACTGCAGGTGTGGTATAAGCTCCACCAATCTATCCTATTGGTTGAATTTTGAATCTTAAGGATAATTTCTCCTCATTTTAGCATTTATGTTCTCAGCAGATGAACTGGGGTGGAGAGAGGGAGGGAGAGAGAGAGAGAGAGAGAAAGAGAGAGAGGAGTACTTCTCCTTCAGTCATCAAACTCTCTTTCTTCAGTCTGGAGGAGCCAGTTTAAGAAAATAGATGATTGGAGGAACACTAGTTGTCTTAGGTCCATATTTCTGAACAAATCACTAGCAAGAGGGATGGAAGTTCCAGCCCCCTCTTCCAGAATTGAGGTTGTTCGGGGACCAGTGAGGTTTGGTCTGGTAAGAAACAATCCTGATGTCTTCATGTTTCACGTCCCTTATGGTCCCCTGGGGAACTTGCTCAACCTCATGCACACTGTGAGACCCAGACTGAAGGAGCAACCACCATCTGGGGCACTGCTGGTCACTACAGTAGAGGAAAAGAGAGTTCTAGAAGGTCTAGCACTGGCAATTCAATTCTCCAGCCTGGAAGTTACACACATCACCTCCCTGCACAACATATCAGCCAGGACTAAGCACATGGCCGCACTCAGCTACAAGGGAACCATGTGCCCAGAAGGAGAGAGACTTGAAATATTTGCAAACGCACCAGTAACTAGCACAGGAGTCAATCAGAGCTGCTCACAAATGGCGGAAGGGAAATTAGTGTTGAGAAAAGCCCAGCATATAGTGGATTACCAGTTATGAAGAAAGAAATAGAAGCTCGGAGAGAAAAGTCAGTATCCCAGAAGAGAACAAAGAGACAAAAAAAAAAAAAAAAAAGACCAGCCTAGTAGGTCTGATGTTTGAATAACAGGAGTTCCTAGAATGAGAGAACAAAGAAAATGGAGAGGATTGTCCAAAAAATAATTCCAGAAGAGTTCTAAGAACTGAAAATCATGTATTTCTACATTGAAGGGACTTACCCAATGCCCAGCATAAAGACTGAAACGGTACCACAATAAGGTACCAGCACCATACAATTCTGGAACACCAGGGACAAAGAAGATCCTGTAAGCCACACTAGCGGCGAGTAAAGAAATCATGTCACTATAATGCAGAAGTCACTTTCAGAGTCGGTTTTCCCCAGCAAGCTGAAGTGTTTACAGTCAAGTGGTAGCAGCTGACCAGAACACATGCGAAAACACCTCCATGCACGATCTGCAAAGGAAGCCCGTTCTGTATGCCATGCCTGTTCACTCCGTGTTTTTCTCTTGGCTTCGTTCGAGAACAGGCTCATTACAAGGGTCCCCCCATCTCTACGCACTATCCATTATTGCTCTACTTAGCAGCCTCCATCTTTTCTCACTCCCCTGACTATCAGGCCATGCTTGTTTTTGATTTGTTAGGTAGAGTTCTATATTTGCTATAATATATCATTATTTATTGGGCAATTAAACTGTCTTTTAAACTCTGCTGGTAGCTTTATTAGGATCCTTATTGTCTTTTTAGTGCGCTGGTTGCAAAGTAGCTTAGGTTTTTGAGTGTTCTTCCCTTGACTTTATTTTTTTCCATGAGCCCTATTCTTTTTAGGGTATGATTTTGCAGAATATGAGGGTTTTGAGGAAAATTTTATTGTGTTATAACAAATTCTGTGCTTGCTGTCATACATACATGATTTAAATTCTAAGCACTCTTTCAAAAGTTATAAAAATACAGTGTGGTAGACCGAATTCGGAGATGACACCCAAGATTCCTCTATCCTGGCAAAACAAACCCTGCATAATCTCTTCCCCTTGAGTGTGGAAAGGACCTGCAACTATGGTGGATATCGCTCCTATCATAAATGGCAAAGGCAAAGGGATTTTTGCAGATATAATTAAGAACATCAGCCAGTGATTTTGAGGTAATCAAAAGGGAAATTACCCTGGGTGGGCCTGCCCTAATCAGGTGAGCCCCTGGACTAGAATGCAGAGGTCACAGAAGACTTGACCTGCAGTTTCTCCTGCTGGCCTTGAAGAAGCAAGCCACCATGCATTCCATGGCTGCAAGGAAGTACTTTCTGCCCAGGAACCTGGAAGAGAACACTGAGCCTTACATGAGTCCCTGGCCCCAGCTGCTACCTGAATCTCAGCCCCGTGAGACCCTGAGCAGAGGACCCAGCTGAGCCATGGCTGGACTCGTGATCCAGGGAAACCAAGTAATAAATCTATGTGCTTTATATATGTTATATTAGCAGAGGTTTGTTACACAGCAACAGAAAACTAACATACAAGTTATTTTGATTTCTCCTGTTCCTTTATTATGTTAGTTTGGAGTAGAATTCCCTAAAGAAGACCTGGAACCCAGAACCTATAAAAGAGAATTTTGAATAGTTGGATTTCATAATATTTTAAAACTGTTCTACGGTAAAAGTCACCGTGAATAGTGTTACACTTGATCTTAGCCAAAAGGCTGAGAAGTGATCACCGTGGTGTTAAACGCCAACGCCATGCCAGAGGGAAATATTTTGAGTACATGTGACAAGCACAGAGGGCATGGACTTGGCTGTGATGAGAGAGACCTGTGGTCTCTGTCATGATATGATAAGCCTCTCTGTATACAGCCCCGTGGTAGGCATGAGGGCATGAGGAAGGGTGGGTTGGGCATGGACGACACAGGATATACTGGAATCTTTTCTTTCTTTCTTTCTTTCTTTTTTTTTTTTTTTAAAGATTTTATTTATTTATTTGACAGAGGGAGAGATCACAAGTAGGCAGAGAGGCAGGCAGAGAGAGAGGGGGAAGCAGGCTCCCCACTAAGTAGAGAGCCTGATGCGGGGCTCTATCCCAGGACCCTGAGATCATGACCTGAGCTGAAGGCAGAGGCTTTAACCCACTGAGTCATCCAGGCGCCCCTCCTGGAAGCTTTTCTTGCTGTCCTGACTGAGAAGCTGGGTCAGAGATGGGCTCCCAGTATCTCCGATTCTGAGCTGGAACTCCACATGTGTTTTCTCATAGAAATAATGATTCAGTAGCCTATTAAATCTGTAAGCATAGCAGACACTCCAACTGCTAGTAGGCATAAGGGAGATCCTCCCCCGCCCCCAGCAGCCCGTAACCCCTACCAGAGGTGGTGAGAGGTGGCACTTTCTGCTCAAGTGACAGGAACCGATTCCCTGCAATAGAAGACGACATGGGAGCTACGCAGCCATTCGACTTTTCTGGACCACCTAAATTTCAGGAATATTTAAATTCACTGGAATGTACATGATAGGGACCCTCCGTGAGCCAGAGATTGGGCATTGCTTGTATTCAGAGGAAGAGATAAATCTGATAGAGAGTACAATCTAGTATCTAAGCTTGATTGTTTAAAACATGCCTTTTCCAAGACAAGTCCTGGGGACAGTATGCGCTCTCCCCGGTTTTCCTTCCTAGTCACAACAGCGGCCTCAACTGTGAGTTTTCATGCTCACAACAGTCACCCCAGAAATCTGGACAAATTTAATCAGCAAAAAATTAACTTCCGCTTCACGGATGGATAGTATTTATGAAGGCAGGACAGCAGACACAAACATTCTGGAAAGAGTTGTTCTTAACCCTGACGACTGGAACAAATTGAGCGCGATTAAGTGATCTTGGGGAAATACACCTAACCTTCGGAGGGTGAGATTTAGGAGGGAATAGGCACACTCCCGGAGAGTCTCCCACAGGATGCCGGGGGGGAGAAGCAGAATCCTGGCTGCATGGGAACCTGCTGGGTGGCATTTCTGAAATACGGGCCATTAAACACGTTGAACAAAAAGGAAAAAGTAATTACCCAGATAATTGAGGCTTGTTCCAAACCTCTCACATGAAATAACCAGATAATTACAAAAGATTTATCTTGTGTTCTGGGAGTATTTGGGGTGTGTGTTGGAATCGTTTGTATGAATTTTCCCATCGTCCACTTCCGTTTTCTGGTGTGGAACTCTTCCAAGGCTAAGAAGATACCACCGTGGAATTCCAAGAAAATGTGTTGGCAATGGAGCCAATCATGGATGCAGGCCCCAGCATCAGGAGGCACAACACAGGCAACCTGGACAGCCAGCGACTCCTTCATCTAAAGACCATGTGGATCAGATGCAGCTCTTTCTGGCCCTGTCGGTGGCAGCACCGATTTTTAGAGCCCCAATCAAGAAATTAATGGGAATCTGTAGGATGCCTCAAGTCCAACACTTGGCAGCACGCAGGGCAATAATTATGCTCAATTACAGCCTAGCGTGTGGCTTCTGGAACCATAAAAATCTCACATCAAACTAATCTCCAAGGAAAAGAAGAACCTATTTTGGCATTTTTTTGCACTGCTAAATATTAATTCCCACTCTAGTCTCCAGAGGGCTTCTTTTACCATTTCGGATTTGTCACCAGCTGCCATGAAATCCCTGAGCCAGAGAATTCAGCGATGGAATCCATGTCTCCAGCAAACTTCAAGGTCCATCCTGATTCAGGGATGAACAAAGGATTCTGACTGCCCCGTCTTATGGAAATGTATCTCCCCGGAGGCAATAGGATGAGAAAATAAAACAGAAGCAAAGCTCAGAGGTGACCACACAGAAGATGGCTCGCATTCGAGGGTGGGTTCATTTTTAATTTTCAGGTTTCAGCTAAGCCTGCTTGTGTGTTACTTCTTGTGAGCGCACACCTGCCAGCTGTTTTGTAAAAGAATGGAGGAAGCCAAGCCAAACAAAACAAGAGAAGCAGAGGGACAGCAGTGTGGACGGATGCAGAGATCCCGTGCTCCCTACCCAGAGGAGGAACTGCAGGTTGGCCACAGCCTTCTCCCTGCCTGAGACTCTGGGCACAGAGGAGGAATTGCAAAGGCTGAGGACTGAGGTGCATTTTAAGAATTTACTCATGCTCTGTGGTATTAAGAATGTCTCAAAAACATGAGCTTCTTGGTTTCCGTTGCTCAAAATGTACTTATACTGTTAAAAAACATGACAATAGGCCCCAAATGGAGTCATTCATGCTAAGCCCCGCATCACCAAACTGAGACTTAACTTCATTACAGTGTTGGCTCTCCCAGAAATGGAATCTTCAACCAACCAATCAGGAATCGCCTGATCAGCACTAGTTTGGTAATCTGCCCCATAGACCTCTGCCATCCCCAAAAGGAAAGTGACCTTGCAATAATCAGTTTGCTATTTTGCCTAGCGTAATTCCTGTTTCTTGCTCCTTTCTGCCTATAAAAGTCTTTTATTTTATATAAGTCCTCAGAGTTCCTCTCTGTGTGCTAGATTGGATGCTACCCAATTCATGGATCATCAAATAAAGCCAGTAAGATCTCCAAAATTTATTCATTCAGTTGAATTTTGTTTTTTAACAGTACTCATATTTCAAGAGATTCCAATTTGGGGGGATTATCTAGGAAGTACCTGATTACACTGTAATGCTAGAAAGCAGAATTCAGCTAGATGAAGGTGAGACTGATCTAGAGGAGCGGAAGAGGGAGGGTAAGCGCTCTGGCCAAGAAATTTACGTTACGTAAATTACTGATATGCCCAGCAATATACAATGAAATAACTATAAATGTCTACAATATTAAAAGAGCAAAATTATGGTTCTATCCTTATAAAATGGTCATAAACGAACCTAATATATTGATTATCCAAAGGGCCCCAATGTTCTATAAAATGTTACATAGACCATAACTCTATTGTAAATCTGATATAAAATTAATATGCCAGCATTAAGCATTAAACGTTTGATCTGCTTTGTACAAGTAAGAATCAGTCAGAGGATCATTTTAGATGTCCTGAGATGAGGAAAGAAAAAAGTCAGCTTGGAATGACTGAAACACCTTTCTTTTCTTCCATAAACCATCCAGTAGCAAACGGAGACCGAAAATTGGACCAAGACCTAAGCGAGACCTTTGAAAAACACACCCTGCAGTTCCACTGCTCACCACTAGGTGACATAGAACATTCAGGAGGCTCAGAAAACTCAAAGGGGAGTCTAAATGTACAACAACAACAACAAAAAACAAAACAAAACAACAACAACAACAAAAAATAAAAATAAGTGTACAACAAGCCTGATTGGAGTCTGAAAATAATTCTAGGCCAAAAGACCAACAATTCTCATAGTAATTGTTTATAAAGTGATATACGTCCACAATCCGTCGCCTGCTGCGGTTGGTGAGTGGGCCAGAGATTGTCTCTCTGTGAGGGCCTCTAGAAACCCTTTTTTTTTAAATAATTTTTTTATTATGTTATGTTAATCACCACACAGTACATCATTAGTAGGGCCAAGGGGACTGCTGTTGGGGACTGGGGGGCAGGGGGCATGTGTAGCCTGGACTTCTGATGCTGGTGAAGACATGTATCACTGAAGGGAATCTGTGATTTCTGAGGGCTCGGTCATACATCAGGAAAGGCTGGTCATATGGATAATTCCAACCTCACGTGAAATCGAAAGCTGATGCCATTGGTTTGCATTCTTCTCTGTTCACCTCTCTTCCGTGTCCCCTAGAAAGTCATTCCCTCCTTGCTGTCATGCTGCTGCTGGCTTTTCTGACATGCCACGTTCCCAGCTCCACCCCTGCTGAGATCTTTTTCTCACCCTTCCCATCTAAATTTAGTTGCCTTAGGTCCCCTTCTGCTAGGGCTAATTCCCTCCTAAGAAAGGAGGGTCAGCTAAGGTGTTAATTGTTGGTAAGGGCTCATTGGGATGTCCTCTGCAAATCTCATTTGCATTTTAATAGAGGTCTTTTAGGCCTTGGTAGAGAAGTTAATAATGGGGGTTTCCTGAGAGACCAGCGAGGAAGATAAATTAGAGCACCCTGACATTTACTACAGGGTTCTCTTCCTCTTTGGTCCTGTTAATGTCCTGCTCCCAAGCCCTTGCAGAACTCAATAGTCTCCTGTAGCTCCAAGCACCTCCCCCAGAATTGCGTGTTACCCCCCTGCAGGCACATCTAGCATGCAGGACCCATCCCTCTTAAGGGTCCGGGTGAAGCTCCCCTAACCTGACTGCGTGGGCTCCTCCTAAGAGCTACGAAGCTTAGCGCTTCCTCTTGCAATTCCTGCTCCATCCTTGGAGCGATGGGGCACTGAGAACAAGGCTACAAAGAAGGGCAGGGAGGGAAAGGCTGGCAACTTAGATTCCGTGCAAATTCACACTGGGCTGAGAAATGACAGTTTCCTCATGACCCCCTCTCCATCTGCAGTGTGCCTAGGAGCTCTGCGGTCTCCCCGCCGGGGTCAGCCGGGTGTGAGCACAACATGAACATCCAAGTCTCTGGCTGTAAGCAGCCCCTTCCACAGTCAAGAACTTTTTTCTCTCTCGCTCCACACATTCCTGGAAATCCCCCGGGTATGTCTGACCT
Source organism: Potos flavus (assembly GCA_028534135.1). NCBI lineage: Eukaryota > Metazoa > Chordata > Mammalia > Carnivora > Procyonidae > Potos > Potos flavus. Next base: position 85,777,580 of record CM052883.1, on the reverse strand, counting down.
GTGAGCAAGCCTGTGTCCCCAAAGAGGCACCACTCCACAGTTCTGTCCCTCTCCATAGGGAGGCTACAACCACACTGGCCTTGACCTCTAGCCCTGTGGAGAGTGCCGACCTGTCACTAGTCTCAGAAGAGTTCAGCAGGGTCTGTTGGGAAGGAAACCTCACTTTAATGATTGTATCCTTTCTAATTTACTTAGGAAAGATGTACAGCACCCTAAATATTGTGGGATTCTGCCTGATTGGACTATAAGGCCACAGACAGCTTTCTCCCCATAGCAGTTTTCAGGGTGTATGTCAGGCTATCCTTGGAATGTTATTCCCTTACTATTATCAGGCCCTGCTAAAAAATACATATATATGGCTTCCCATGCAGGATTTCTTTTGCCCAGGACTCACCCACTCTCCCTAAATCTTGGATTCCATCTGACATCCCTCCCAGACATCACGGAGGTTGATCTGCAAGCTGGCCTCTACACAACGTTCATGAAAATGATGGCTTCATTCCTGGAAAGGGATGTCAGGAATCTAGAGTGACTTTACCTGGAGGTCTTGGTCTAGTCCAAAGGTTACCATGAAGAACCTCCAAAGCTCAGATGCATATCCTCAAGCAGGCACTGGAGTGGTTATCAATGATGCTTTGTGAAGCTCTTTCTTACAAAGAGGTGAGACAGTCTTAGGGCATGCTCCTATAACAGCAGGGAGAGAGCGTTTCATCCATGGCTGGAGGAGCACACTAGATGCTACAAGGGGGCAAGGGATCAAGGGAGAAAGAGACGGCTGATGGACAGGGTGCCTCAGAGGTCTGGTGTGTGAGTTCATTTATGGCCTTAAGTTAAACCATGCCGTTGTTGATGTGGCTGAATGTCTGAGGTCCCCAGAGGCATTTGTTGAGTGTTGAGGATCATAGGGTTGTGCAACTCAGATGTCCAAAACTATCCAGAGGTAGACTTAAGAGTCTCTGCTTAAATAATGAGGCTGGTGACTCTTACAGAGAATGCTAGACACGGGTGCTTCCAACACATGATTCTGAGTGACCCATGCTGACACGCTTGCTGTAGTCTTCAACCCTAGACCCTGCTGGAACAAAGACTCTCTCCTTGGCCAAACTTTAGTCGGGATCCTCTGGTCCCTCTTTATGACTAGACCTCATCCTTGGGCCCAAGACTAACCCAGTCTTAGCAAAAAAACATGTGAAACCTTCCCCTATTCTTGATATCTGATTGCCCTTAGTATCTGATCAAGTTCCTCATCACCCACTTCTGATGTCTGTCCTTGGCCTATCTTTAGCAAGAATCCTCCTACCCTTGATGTCTCTTCTTGGTGATTTTCCAGCTGTTGACCCTTTCACTCTGGTTGTTGCTTGTAAATCCTGACTCATCCTTATTGTATTCAGAGTTGAGCTCAGTCTCTCTCCCCTATTGCAATAGAGTTGACCCCTACTGCAATAACCTTGAACATTACCATTTCAACCAGTGTCAGAAAAATTTCTCTTTAACAGCTGAGACCCCTGTCCATGCTGTGCTGGTCAAGGCAAGAAGCATTCCTGCTTTGGCCCTGGGGCAGTAAAGACAAGAGCTGCATCAGGCAAGCTATCCAGAGGTGGGTTCTAGGATTCAAAGCCTGAAAAAGATATTACAAACTAGGACCAGGGAAGAAGCTGTCCCCTCTGGTCATCCTCAACCTCCATCCATGCTGCTATCAGTCTGACATCACACAAATCCTCAATATGACATCCCCTAAGTTAGAGGGAGCTGTGTCTGGGGACCCAGTGTGGAGAGGAAAGGAACCAGAGCTGGGTCACGGAGGCCCTGCAGCAGGCAGAGGGAGAGCTACTGATTAACACTCTAGAGTGGGGCTGCCCAATCCATCCCTTAATTTGTGGAGCCTGGCCTCACTTAGGTGACAACCCTGGGGACAGAGTTCTGAGCCACAGCAGAGTACAAAAGACTCATGCAAAGACCGCATCCTATTAACCTCCCAGAACAAAGTTAAGGTGAGGTTGATGGAGACTTTTTGTAGGTGTGGTAAGGAACATACTAGGGGGAAAGAAAAATAAAATTTCACCACACGCTCTTGGAAACTGTTTTCCTTAGGACTTTTGGTTGCAAGTGACAGTAAGCAGACTATCTTAAGTGGGCAAAAGTAACTGGTTAGCTTATGGAACTGAGAAGTACAGGAGCAGTGCCCATTTCAGGCAAAATGAGATCCAAGGGCTCCAATTTGGTTGTCTGGAAATTCTTGCTCCGAGCCTACTTTCCTCTCTGTCAGCTTCATTTTCAAGCAGGTACCCTCTCCTCCTGTGGGAGCAAAGACCATCAGCTGCTCTGGGCTTAGAGTCCACAGTTTAAAAATCCTAGACAAAGAACTAGACCCTTAGTCAATATTTTCAGCCAAAGCCCAGGCACTGACTCTACCTGGGGCAGCTTGTCATGCACCTGCCACTGGGCCCATCGCTGTGCCCAGAAGGACTGCGACAGGCCAAGCCTGAGTGAGACCCTTACCTCTGAAGTCCAGGGGGGTGGAGAGCAAGGGATGAGAACTGCACTTTGAGTAGGAGGTGTTAGATCTCCAAAGGGAAATAGACAAGTTCTCACCCAGGTAAGGACTGCTGGACAGGCAAAACTAGCACCTACTCAGTGACCTGTGAAGCCTCCCCTCCCACGGCACTGCCTCACGGCTCAATGCTGGAGCTCTGAAGCCAGTCTGAGGTTGGTTGGAGTCCTGATGACGTCTTACTATGTGAGCTCAGCCAACGGTTTCATTCCTGTAGGCCTCAGCTTTCTCTGTGCAGTGGGGATTCAACCTAGGCTATGGGGATACTGGACAAGACTACATGTTAACTAAATGTTAGCTAGGGATAGTCCTCCTTCCCAACCTCCCCAATCACTCCAGCTTAGATTCAACTGAATGAGGGTAAAGATCCTGGCTGGTTTTTTTCATGGCCATTTCTCTCTTGTTTGTATACAGTAGGTGCCCAGCCAAAATTTGTGGATTAAGCGAATGATGATAGAATTAATCAATTTCTAGTAAATTTCTACTCTTCAGTATCAGCTCCCAAGCTTTAGCAAACAGAATTAGTCATTTCCTCCTCTTTACCTGTTGGCAGTTTTTATTAACTTCTCTTACAGCCCTATCAGCAATACTGAGCACCAGGCCTGTGTGTGACTCCACTCTGGGTCCCATTGCTGGCCTAGTGCCTGGCCCCTAGCACAGCACATGTTGCTGAGTGAAAGAGATCTCCCTGTCCAATCTCCTGACCTTACAGATGTTGTCACAGAGACCCAGAGAGGCTAAACAGTTTGCCCAAAGCCACACAGCTTACCAGCTGAGCCATGACCTCTAGTCCAATACTCTTCCTTCTACTTCATACCACCTGAACCTTGTCTGTTTGTCCTGTGCTGCCATAAGCAACAGACACTGCTAGGGATAAAGTAGAGTTCTCGGTCCTCCAGAAGGGAAGAGGGATCTTCAGTATGGAAAGCCACCAGTACGGAAAGCAGCATCAAGTCCCAAAGGAAAGTTCAAGGATCATTCATGAGCTCTATCTCACATGTAAGAGCGTTTTCAGTCTCAGATGGTTTCCTTTTGCAACCTCTACTTCTTCCCAATAGCTAGGACGGGGCTCAGCCCTTCCTTCCCAGCTCCCACAACACATGCACACCCAACACCAAACCGCTAATGGAGGAGGTCACCAGGCCTTCTTTGGGCTGGAGAATGAATGCGGAAGCCCATAGCAATGGGTTATTTGCCTCTTCTCCACACTACTCCATCCCATCCTGCATCTAAAGGAAGAGGTCCCAGCAGGTGCCCAGCCAGCCAGCCTCTCCCCTTTCCTAACTACTCCCAAATCCAATTTCCCAAAGCCCAGGTGCCCTGCTTAGTTAATTTCTATTAAAAACAGGATCTACCATTGCCACACTCAAGACATTTATGTTGGTCTTGTTGGAGACCATGAAAAGATATTTCTTTTATTCATTCCATTTGTTCAACACACATTTTAGTGGCTACTATGTGCCATTCACTGAACATACCAAAACAAAGAGATGAAGCCTAAGGAATGGCTAAGGCATCTAAGTAACCCATTAACAACATTTCTTCAAAATCCCTAAAACAGCGAAGCTTTCTCATTCACCGCCACCCTGTCCCCTACAATATTTAATTCAAAGTAAATGTTTTGAAGAGCATATCATTAATAGATTTTTAATTAAGAGGAAATGTTTTTTCAAGGTAAACTTGATCTTTGACTGTTCAAAAGGTGTTTTTTCTTCAAAATTAAGAAAATGAAACTAGGAGGTGGGTTCAGACTAACACTGCTAATAGCTAATATTGCTAGAAAGAAGGTTGAGGTGACGTGTTCACTACTTCCTTAACACCAGGAGAAAATCTGCTTCTAAATTTAAAGTATGCTAACTGTTTTGATGTGAGAAAACATATAAGACCCCATCAAACATCTCCTTTGAACGAGCTCAGAAGAACCTAGTGCAATTTTCTCCAAGACTCAGGTGTACAGCAAATATATCTCAACGAATGAACTTGGCTGTGCATAAACCATTTGCTTCCACTTTCATTTGTAATGAATTCATTCATTTTGCAAAGTCAATGACCCTAACTTGTTAGTGTTAGTTGAGCTTCTGGAATGTTCCCTCATATCTTAATGCTCCTTCCTTACAAGGCATAAAGAAAGTTATCATTTGTAGTATAAAAAAGGATATGTGCTTTCGTATTTATCCAAATACCTAACTTTCAAGTGAGGAGACTGAGGCCCAGAGTGCTTTGCTCAGAAGCACACACCATATTAGCACTAGAGCCAAGACTAAAATAAGCCTCTTAACTCCGAATTGAGAGTTATACTTAAAGGAGCCCATTAAATAACTGTATTCTTTGAAATTTACATAAGAGTTTTCTGATTGTTAAGGATCTATTATGTACCAGGTACTTTACATACATATTTTTTCTTTTAATCCTTACATAAAACCTCCAAGATACAGGTCACTAATAGATGCTGCTAAAGCATTTACATAATACCATATGTAGCACTTATGGTGTACTGAATACTTCCTATATATTGTTTCCAATTTTCACAAAAATCCTGCAACATATCATCCCTGTTTCACAGATAAGAGACTTGGTTCTCTGAGAGATGAAGCAACTTGCTGAATTCACATAGCTAGGAAATGATCGGGCTGGATCCACATCTCAAAGCCTGTGCACTTCCCCCCACAATGCCGCCCGTGTAGACAGCCAGGGATGTTCTTCCAACCTAAATAAACAGTATCAGAGACGCTCCCACTTGGTAGGCCTATTATTTCCCACGAAACATCCCACCCATTGGATAGCTGCTTCCAATGACAGCGCAGCTAGGAAAAGCCAGCTGGGGCCTCCAGGTGGGGCCAAGTTTCAGTACAGTGGTGCCACGGGAAGTGACTTTGCCTTAGGGTCTCTCTGGGTCTTAGCTTGGCAGAGTCAAAAACCTGACCCTGTCATTTCATTTAGGGATGGCTTGTGTCCTTAAAAATAAAGTCACATTAACCATATCACAAAATAATCATCATACAAGAATTATGATGATGATATTGATAACCATCACTTATTGAATATGTGTTATATATGGTGTGCTTGGCATTCAGTCTTTAATTATTACAGAGATAATCTTCTCACCTAGGAGACAAAATCCATTTTCCGTTTAAGACACATCCTCAAGGGGCGCCTGAGTGGCTCAGTCAGTTATGCATCTGCCTTTGGCTCAGGTCATGATCCCAGGGTCCTGGGATCGAGCCCTGGATAGGGCTCCTTGCTCAGCAGGGAGTCTGCTTCTCCTTTTCCCTCTGCCTGTCACTCTACCTGTTTGTGCTCTCTCTCCAACTACTCACTCTCTCTCTCTGTGTCAAATAAATAAATAAAGTCTTTAATATATATACGTGTGTGTGTGTGTGTGTGTGTATGTGGTGTGTGTATTTAAAAAAAGACAGGTCCTCATGTTGAATTACGGTGTTTAAGTGTATCCTAAAGAAAGCAAGCAAAGAATTGTTATGGGGGAGGTAAGGGTCTTACCTCAATCTGCAGTGATTTACTGAATATCCCCTAGTGAAGGATCATTGATAAGAGGTGATTTTTCTTATGAGTTATACATGTTCAACAGTTTAGTCTAAAATCAGAACTGGTGATATGATAATCAGTACTCAAGTCTAGACTAAGGCTGTTTTTCCCCCTTTGGTGCTCCTATTAATAGTGATGTCAAACATTTATGCGATGATGTTTAAGGCAAGAATCTGGTAAGATTTTGAGAAATCTTATCTGTGTCATCATGTAATAACTTATTTACAAATCTTATTATAATATATGTTACTTCTGAGAAGACTTAAGCTATTAGTTGGCCTCTTCTATTGCACCTTGATTTTGACAATTTTTTGTCCTGGTATTTTGGAAGCAAAACAGTATGTTAGGCCAAGGGAATATCTCATCTTACTATGTAGTGGCAGCAACGTCTTCTTATCCATATCAGCCACCAAAACCAACCTCATTCCAAAAAGCAGAGATAGGAACTTATTTGCAAAGTGCCTCAAAAGCCACCCACTCTTTTGCAGCCTTTGGCCTCTTTTGGATGGCCCTGTAAGGCAAGATCATGACAATAGGAATGAACCAGGGCACTTCAAATAGAAGCCATTTGTTCTAAAAGATGGCAAAATAAGGAAGAGTGAAAGTGCCAGTAAAAGTCCATCCTCCTGTGCCCTCTAGAGAAAAAAATATTTCTAAGTACTGGCTCTGGGTCCATGGAAACACTTGATATATGCATGGAGACATTCAATATGCTAACTAAAGAACAGAGAAGGCCCAATGCAATCTGAGTGTCAGGACTAGATTCCATCTCATTCCTCTTACTGGAGCAAATAACCATGGCTCAATTAGCTGAGAAAGAGATGTCAGATTCATAATAAGGGCCTTGCATTGTTGTCAATAGTATACCAAAATAGTAGAAAAGCTAAAACCAAAATGTTGGGCTGAGGTTTGATACAGGGAAAGATGTAGACAGGATGTAAAAGCCAAGTACAAAGAGTCATAAATGGGTCAAATTCAGACATGACACGGCTCCAAATACAGTCTAAACTTCAGTCATTTCTGGGAAGTTTTCTGCAGATTAGTTTCATCTATCACATGCAGCTTCTCATATGTTATCATGACATATTGAGTTGATTAAGTTGATTTTGAGGACCTACATGTCATTTCCTTCCACGGCTGCACCATGTATACACACATACTCAACCAACGTTAGTATCACTTATAAATTATATATGAACTAAATGAGACAAGTTCAATCAGCCAAAAGTTTTTTGGAAAATTGTCCATTCATTTGGGGAAAAAATAAAGTTAGATTCTAATCTCAGACTATAATTAAAATTAGAATTCCAGGAGGATTATAGATTTAAACATTAAAAAAAACTAAAAACATATTAGAGATGATACTTCTAGCTATGGTGGTCTGAAGAGGTTGAAAGATCCTTTCCCCAAAAGACAATTAACTGTAAAGTTTTTATTTGTGAAAACCTATTCAAACGTTCTATAATGACAGCAGGAGTCTGGGGATTCTTCCCTGGGGGGCTCTGATCCCCCATCCCAGTTCATTTGGAAGTCTTAGTTAGGTTTTACTACTAGAGCAGGTCTAGCTCAGAATATCAGCAGCCTTGCTGCCAGGGGCAGATTTAATCTGGAGCAGAGAGCAAGAACTCTCACTGGTAGTGTTGTTAACTAAAATAGCAAAGCTAGAGAATGCCTGGATGGCTCAGCTGGTTAAGCATCAGGCTCTTGATTTCAGCTCAGGTCATGATCTCAGGGTCCTGGGATCAAGCCCCACATTGGGCTCCCCACTTAGCAGGGAGTCTGCTTGAGGATTCTTTCCTTCTCCCAGTCCCCCTTCCCCTGCTCTCTCTCTCTCAAATAAATAAATCTTAAATAAAATAAAATAAAATAGCAAAGCTGTTACAAAAAGAATGGGGAAAACTTGTAGCTCTGTTAGCCTGAGGTTGTGATCTCATTTGG
>CM052883.1:85678833-85769048 GCA_028534135.1 Potos flavus | reverse complement strand
AGCTTGAAATAATAGTTATGTGGATAACAAAATATTGCATAAGTGGATACTTTTCTCTATTCTTTTCTTTTCTAAAGTCGATAATTATAATTATATTGCGGTACTGTTGAATTTATGACATATATAGATACAATATATATGGCAATAATAGCACAGAAGAGGGAGGAAAAATAGAGCTATACTAGAACAAAGTTGCTATATTTTACCAGAATTGCCATTATTAAACTGAAGCAGGTTGTGATAAGTTTAGATACATATTGTAACTTAGACCACCACTTAGGAAATTATTTTTTAAATAGTTAATGAAACAACATACAAACTGAAATGGCATACTAAAAATATTTGTTTAACACAAAAGAAGGTAGCAAAGAAGAACAGAGGAACAAAATAGACATGAGACATGCAGAAAACAAACAGCAAAATGGCAAATGTAAAGCCAACCATATCAATTAAATTAAATGTGAATATATTAAACACTTCAGTCAAAAGGCAAACATCATCAGCCTGGTAAAAAAACAAGTCCCAACTATATACTGTCTTCAATAAAAATGCTTTAGATTTAAGGACACAATAGATTGAAAGTAAAAGAATGGGAGAAACACATATATACCATCCAACAGTTATCATAAATAGCTAGAGTACCTATGTTAATATCCAAAAAAAAAATAGAATTTAAAACAAATATATTGTTATAGATTAAAGAAGAACACTGTGTGATGATAAAAGGATCAAAACATTAGGAACCTATAACAATTATAAATACGTAGGCACGTATAACAGAGTGACAAATACATAAAGCAAATATTGACAGAATTGAAATAGATAATTTAGTAGTTATAGTTGGAGGTTTCAAGTCCTTTCTCTCAGTAATTAAACTAGAAATAAAATTAATGAGGATATAGAAGACTCGAACAACCATAAACTAACTGTAACTAACATATATAGAACACTCCTTCCAACAATTGCAGATTACACAACAGTTTCAAGCTCACATGGAACATTTTCCAGGATATGTTAAATCAGAAAACAAATCTCAATAAACTCAAAAGGACTATACTCATATGAAATATATTCTACAACCATGATATTACTAAATTGAAAATCAAAAACAGAAAGAAATTTGGGAAACCTTCAAAATTTTTGAAAAACATACTTCTAAATAAGCCATGAGTCCAAGAAGAAATCACAATGTTAATTAGGTAACGTTTCAAACTGAGTGAAAACAAAACCAAACATACCAAAATGTATGAATGCAATTAATGCAATGTTCAAAAGAAAACTTATAGTATTAAATGCTTAAATTAGAAGGAAGATCTGTAATCAATAATCTAAGCTTGCACCTCAAGAAGGTAGAAAAAGAAGAGCAAATCATATCCAAAGTAAGTACCTAGAAAGAAACAATTAAGATCAGAGTAGAAATCAATAAAATAAAAGCAATAAAGGAAAAAACCCCAATAAAATCAAAAGTTGATTCTTTGAAAAGATGAATAAAATTGACAAAACTTTTACTAGACTGCCAAAGGGGAGATAAAGTATAAATTACCAAAATCAGGAAATAAAAAGGGATGTAACTCATGATTCGATCCTACAGAAATTGGAAGGAATGTAAGAGAATATTGTGAACAACTTAATGGCAGCAAATTACACGAGTTAGATGAAATGGATAAATTTCTAGAAAGATAAAAAAATTACCAAAACTGACTGAATAAGAAATTAAAAATCTAAAAAAAAAACTAACAAATGAGAAACTGAATTAGTAATTAAAAATCTTCCCACAAAGGAAAGCACAGCCCCAGATGACTTTACCGGTGAGTTTTATCAAATATTTAAGAAAGACATGTAAACAATCTGATACAAACTCTTTCCAAAAATAGGTGTTTTAGTTTGCCCTCATGTAGTACTCCAAACTGAATGACTTAAACAGTAGAAATGTATTGTCTCATAGTTCTGGAGGCTAAAAGTCTGATATCAAGATGGCAGGGTCGGTTCCTTCTGAGGCCTAGGAGGGAGGGGACCGTGCCAGGACTCTCTCCTTGGCTTGTAGATGGCCATTTTCTCCCAACACCTTCACATAGTCTTCCCTCTATCTGGGTCAGTGTCCAATTTTCCCTTTCTTATAAGGATACCAATTATATTAGATTAGGACCCACACTAATGATCTCATTTTAAGTTGATTACCTATGTAAAGACCCTATCTCCAAATAAGGTCACATATGAGTTTGGGGGAGGGGCAGAATTCAATCCATGAGAGTAGGTAAGGAGCAAACACTTCCCAACTCATCCTATGAGGCCCGTATTATCACTCAGATACCGAAGCAGGACAAAGCCATCAGAAGTAGAGAAAACTATAGACCATATCCCTTATGAAAATTGATAAAAAAATTCTTCAAAAAATAGTATTAACAAACTGAATACATAAATACATGTATATTTTTAATTATACGCTATGATCAAATGGGAATTACCTCAGGAAAGTATGATTGGTTTAGTATCTGAAAATAAATTAATATTATATACTAAATAGAATAAGGGGCAAAAATCACATTGCCATTGGGACACCTGGGTGGGTCAGTTGGCTAGGCATCTGCCTTCAGCTCAGGTCCTGATCCCAGAGTCCTGGGATCAAGCCCTGCATTAGGCTCCCTGTTCTACCTCTCCCTCTGTCCCTCACCCCCGATGCTCATGCTCGCTTGCTCTCTCAAATAAATAAATAAAATCTTTTTTTAAAAAAATCCCAAGTTCATTTCAACAGATATAAGAAAAACATCGGACAAAATCTTTTTTTTAAACTTATTTTACCAAATTCAATCCGTTAACATATAGTGTATCATTACTTTCAGATGTAGAGTTCAATTATTCATCCATTGCCCATAACACCCAGTGCTCACTACATTGCATGCCCTCCTTAATGCCCATCACCCAGTTACCCCTTACCCCCATCCCCTCCCCTCCAGCAACCCTGTTTATTTCCTATAGTTAAGAATCTCTTATGGTTTGTCTCCTTCTCTGATTTCATCTTATTTTACTTTTCCCTCCCTTCCCCTATAACCCTGTTTTGTTTCTTAAATTCTACATATCAGCGAAACTATATGATAATTGTCTTTGTATGACTAACTTATTTTGCTCAGCATAATACCCTCCAGTTCCATCCACGTCAATGTAAATGGTAAGATTTCATCCTTTTTGATGGCTGAGTAATATTCCATTATGTATATACAAACAACATCTTCTGTATCCATTCATCTGTCAATGGATATGTGGGCTCTTTCCAAAGTTTGGTTATTGTGGGCATTGCTGCTATAAACATTGGGGTGCAGGTGCCCCTTCCGATCACTATATTTGTATCTTTGGTGTAAACACCTACCAGTGAAATTGTTGGGTTGTAAGGTAGCTCTGTTTTCAACTTTTTGAGGAACCTCCATACTGTTTTCCAGAGTGGCTGCACCAGCTTGCATTCCCACCCACAGTGTAAGAGGGTTCACCGTTTTCCACATCCTCGCCAACATTTGTTGTTTCCTGACTTGTTAATTGTAGCCATTCTGCCTGCTCAAGCTTGCTCTCTCTCTCAAATAAATAAATAAATCCTTAAAAAAAAAAATTTGAACATATACTTAACAAATGATGTAGAAATTCTACTCCTAAGTATCTACTGAAAAGAAATGAAGGCATATGTTTACACAGACTTCTGTGTGTGAATCTTTCAAGTAACATTATTTATTTATTGTGGAACTGGAAGTAATCCAAATGTCCATCCACTGATGAATACATAAACTAAATGTGATATGTCTGTATATCTGTACATATATACAATGAAATTATGTTTAGCACTAAAAAGAAACAATCTACTGGTACAACATGAATAAACCTCAAAATCATTATGTGAAATGAAAGAAGCCAGGCACAAAAGACGACACATTGCCTGGTTCCATTTACATGAACTTGCTAGAAAACGCAAACCTATAAAAATAAAAAGTAGATCAGTGGTTGCCTGTGTCTGAGGGTGAGAGCAAAAAATAACAACAAATGGATACAAGGGAACTTTTTGAGTTGATGGAATGTCTTAAAACTGGATAGTTGCACAACTCTGCACATTTGCAAAAATAATTAAACTGTCCACTTCTCTTGGGTAAATTTTTTGCTTGTAAATTATATCTGAACAAAGCCTTTAATTAATTAAAAAGGGAAAAAGTACTAGAATAGGAATAGAAAAATTAATATGTGTTTATTAAGTCCTGTAGAGGCAAGTGATGTGGGAATGAATGCAGAAAAAATATATTTTTTTGAGATTTTATTTATTTATTTGACAGAGAGAGAGAGATCACAAGTAGGCAGAGAGGCGGGCAGCGGGAGAAGGATGCTCCACTGAGCAGAGAGCCTGATGCGGGGCTTGATCCCAGGTCCCTGAGATCATGACCTGAGCAGACGTTTAACAGACTAAGCCACCCAGGCACCCCAGGAAAAAATATTTCAAAGAAATAATTGACAATTTCATAAAGCTTGGAAGGGGAGGGTGAAAGAGAGGAAGGAATTAAAAGTAGCAGAAGTTTTCACATCAGGGGTGGTTGTCTAAGCTGCTCTAAGGTATAAAATGTTACTATTAAGTTTGGTGGAGTTTGATAGGCAATCGAAAATGCAATCCTGGAGCGCGGAGAGATGTCCATTTGAAGGATGCAGATTTGGAAATCATCCATGCAGTTGAAATCATGGGAGTGAATGAGGTCGTGAGCGAGAATGTTGACAGCAAGCAGGACAGGACTGAACCTTGCAGAAAGCCCACACCTAAAGAGCCTGAGGAGGTAGTTCGAAAAGAGATAGCTACGGAATTTTAAAGGGCAAAAAATCTGTGCCGTCATGAGACTCACTCAGTGATGGCAGACTCACACAGAGACGAAGCACCAGGCGACCTACATGCCAAAGCTGTAGTATTTTCTAGATAATAAAGATAAAAAATGTGATAGCTTTTGCCCTTTTGCCTAACCTCTTAAAATAGATTTATTTAGAAGAAACATTTTTGTCTTGTTTTGGTTTTGTTGTTATTATGTATTATCTTTCTAAGTAGGTAATACATTAATTAATACGATTTTTTTAAATGAAGACAATATAAAAAAGCCAGATAGAGCATCTCTCCACCTCCCAATAGTTAACAACCTGTAATTGTTCTCTGCTTTTCTTAAGGAAGAAATTTTGAAGGAAACATGGGAATTGAGTAAAATTATGAAACAGGGAATGAAAATAAAAAGAGTTGAGGGAAGAAGTTCAGGGGACAGGGAAGGGGAAACAGAGATAGAAGAAGGACATGGAGATGACAAAAAGGTGGTATATGAGACTTAGTTGCCATTCCCTGGGTCCCCATCCCAGGAGGATTCCCTGGCCCACAGCCCTGTGCCGACCCTGCCTCCCCGTGTGGAGCCTGACCTTGTTTGCTGGGACAGTGACATTGACCCTCTTCCTATATCTGTGCCCTCAAGAGTGGGCAGCCCCATTTCTGCCTGTGGTCCCCCTCCCTGTGGGGATGGCAACAAGAAGGCCTGGGCAAGAGCTGCTCAGGTTTTAAAAAGGTGCAAGTTTTAAACATAGTCACCAGAAACTCAGTTACCAAATGTAATGCATACTTCTAACTGGATCTACGTGTTATAAAGAACATTATCGGGACAACTGAAGACACCCGAATTTGGATAGTGACAATGTGTCAGTGTTCATGTCCCAGTTTCAATGGTAGTATGGTGGTTATATAGGAAAATTCCCTGCTCTGTAGGAACTACTAAAATATTTGGCATGATAGAGAATCATGTGGGCACTTACTCTCAAATGGTTTGGTGGGGGGGGGGGAAGTTCTTGCAGTATACTTGCAACTTTTCTATGATTTGAAGTTCTTTCAAAATATTTAAAAGACTCAATGTGATTGGGTAGGTTGGTTTGATGTCATGTGTTGGGATTGTGGGTTAGTTGGTAAACCCAACAGAATGGAAAAGGAGAGGGATGGAGGTACACATTCCCTAGCCCTGGTTCTTGCAGAACTAAGGATTACGTAAGACTAGAAGTAACCCTGTTTGCCTTGCAAAATGTAAACAAAGGCATTACACTCGCACAGGGTAATAATGTGCTTTCCTCATCCCAGCTAACAGCAGGACTCCAGTAATCAGACCAAATAAGCCTAGTCAATGGCGCTGGGAAGGTTGGCTCCCATAAAGAAAGGCAATTTAAGTAATTAGCCAGTCTTTATGGCAGGATCATCTCCCAGCCTCAGCAGGGTGCGAGGGAGCACAGGCTGTGATGCGATAAAAGCTATCCTTCATTTTTATGCTCTCATCTTCCAACTCAAACTTTCAAAGCATGCCCAGAGAGGACACTTTTCCCCAGTGACTCTCAGTGGCCCAGATGGGAAAAGGCCCTTGGCCTAGCCCAACTAGTACATGCTGACAAGCTTTCGTTTCATTTGGGCTTTATTTGTTTTCAGATGAAAATAGCATCATTGTTTTCCCAGATTATAAAAGGAATCTGTGCTCGTTATTAAAATAAATTTTGACAAAAGCAAATAAGGACAGTTCTAAAGTTGAAAGTTAAAATTATCTATAACCTTCCCAAGCAGAGAAAGCTAGGTAGTGTTCATGTGTTCGTTTATTAGCCTTCAGGTTTATATAATCATAAGTAAAAATATGATTATACCAAAGAAGCTGCATTATAACCATTATGATCTTTATTTTCCTCTTACTCAATCAAAGTCATCTTTATATGTTAATAAATATAAATTCATGACATCATACTACAGAGAGACCTTTGCTCAGATAACCCAATAGAAAATTAGGCCAACAACCTTAGCAGCCTTTTGAGGGCAATGCCCAGTAAATATTAAAAGAATGCTCAGTGGGTGCCTGGGTGGCTCAGTCAGTTAAGCGTCCGACTCTTAATTTTGGCTCAGGTCATGATTTCAGGATTGTGAGATCCAGCCTTCAGGCTCTGGGCTCAGCACAGAATCTGCTTGAGATTCTCTCTCTCCCTCTGCCCTTCCCTCTGCTCGTGCTCTCTCTCTCTTTCTAAATAAATACAATTAAAAAAAAAAAGAGAAAAGAATGCTCAACTTAATTACTTATCAGGAAAATTGGTATTAAAATCATGCCTGCCCACCAGAATAGCTAAAACGAGTGAGACAGAAAAGCATGTCTCATGGCAAGGATATGAAGCTAGCAGAACTCTCATAGATGGCACATGGGCTGCAAACTGGTACAACTACTTTGGAAGAATGTTTGGCACTATCTATCAAGACTAATAGTACATATACATAGAGGTCAGTAGTTCTATTCCTAGCTAGACAGCCACCAGAAGTACATATCTGTGTTCACAGAAACGTAGGAATAAGAATGTGCATAGCCTCTTCGTTCATGATCGGCCTATACTGAAAACAACCAAATATCCATGTATAATGTAGAATGGATAAACAAATATGGTATATCTCTAATGGAATACTATATACTAATGGGAACCAATGGATCACACTACACACAACAACGTGGAGGATGCTCACTCCCAAAGACGATGTTGAGAAAAAGAAGCTAAGTACTGCAGATTAGACATGGTCCAACCCCTTTATAGACAAGAGACCTCCAGAGCAGGCTGACTAATTATATATTACCCTTCTCAGGGGATAGGAACACCAAGGGTACCTGGAGACTTTGGGGTATGGCAAAGTTCTCTTTCTTGATTTGGGTGCTGGATATATGCATGTATTCACTGGCTGAAAATTTATCAAGCTGTGCCCTTAGGATATGTGTATTTTTCTGTATTTGTATGTCAGTATGTAAAAATACTACATGCAGTAATAATATTAATAAAATTAAACTGATCAACTCTCCAAAGCCTAGAATCAATTGAACTATATTCAGACATCTCCCCCCACCCCCACAATCAAATTGTAGGAGTTTCCTGATGTTTAAGCCAAAACGACATTCAAGCTGCATACTACATTACTGGCATTTCTATTTTTAGCCCTCTTCAGCTATTTTGACCCATATCCATCTGTCCCCTCTCAGTATGCATTGCTATTTTGAGTAACAAAGACTATCCCAATCCTTGGGCGCTACAATGACCCCGAAGGACTAGAACAGTGGTTCTTATCAGGGATTACATCAGAATCACCTGAAACCCACATGCAACTAGGCAACTAGCTAGGTTGTTTCTGGTTGCATGTCGTAGAGATGCTATGGATCACTGCCTAGATTCTGCCGCAGAGCGGAAGCACCCATTGTCCTAGCTGCAGGAAGTGCTGCCTGGTAAGGACTCAAGAGAGTGTGGCCTCAGGAATTACTGTCTGTAGAATGAAGCTGCCTGCTCAAGGTTAGGCTCCTTCCTGGGGCAGCCTATATTCCAGTGACCAGTCCATACAGGGATCCAAAGCCTGGCTCCTGCATCAGTGGGAGACCACGCTGAAGGCTCATCCCAGTTCTAGGGCGCCTCAGGGTTTGGCTGAAGTCTTTGTTGAAACCGCATCACAGTTCAAATTCTTCCTCTGTCCAGTCTTGCTTCCCTGATCCCCTCCCAAGTATTGTAGAATAGTATCTGAGAATAGTGCCCCATAAGCTTCGGGAAGGCAAAGCTCCATTTCAAAGTTTGTTTCCCCAGGGACCTGATCTGAGACCTTCACTTACGCGAAAGAACTCAAAATATGTGCCGCATCATTGTAAGCCAATGTTGTTCAGGGTAAGTGTTATGGAGAAGGTGAATCCCTAAGTCCACACAGAATTGATAATTTTGGAGAAGCTAACTTCAGTTTTCCAGGTATGGAGCCACCAGGAAAGCCTAAGGTTAAAAGTATAGATGGGCAAAGTAAGTGGGGGAACCATGGCAAAGGTCGAAGACCAGAGAAGAATGGCCTTACTGGGAAACAGAGGTACAAGATTTCATAGACCAGTTCGGGTTGGTGGTAAAAAACAAAAACAAAAACAAAAAAACAAAGCCTTGGCTTGAAATTGCTGGGCTTGAAATTGCAATCATCCGGTGGTGATTTTTTGACAAGTGATTGACAAAGGTGATGCTGCTTTTGGATAAACCTAGCAGCGAGGGACAAGATTGTTGTAAGTGGGACTGGCAACTTGAAGACCAGCACAGAAAATGGGGCCACAATCCCAGGGAAAGGCACGACATGTCCAGGCTGTAAATAGCTCACAGGGTGGACATGAGATGAGAGAGCTGTCTTCTCTAGCACAAGGCCGTCATGAGAAAGAGGAATCGGCCTTGCTCAGTGGGGCAACACCAAGCTATCAAGGAAGCAAATATCAGCGAAATGCAAGGAAGCCCATTAAGCCAGAGAGCTATCCAACAAAGAATTGGACTTCTCTTTGGCAGAGGTGAGCACACACCCCTGGAGACTTTTTAAAAAAGCGGCTGACGGTTTCCTATTGAAGATAAGAGGGAGCCAGCAATGAGTAGAAGGTTAAACTAGAGCTCCTTTAATCCGCTTTTAAGCCTTCTGCAAAATTGAGAAGGAAAGCTTAACTCCGCCAAGAGAAAACTAGCTCCACTTTAGTGGCTTTTGGAGATACGGGGGCGAAGAAATGTTTCTAAGTTTCCTCCGAGTTTTCAAACTCAGACGATGGAACGCAGCTGGTAAAACAGTCTCTAGTGTGAACGTTTAATGGTTGGGCTTTTGAAAGCAATAAAGTAGAAAATCTGATTCTACTTCCAGTTGAAGTAGAAACAATGCATGTGGTGTCTTGCTCCAACCACAAGACAGGAGCAACACAGGAGGGCTGCTTGCCTCACTTCATCCAACGCCCACTCCCAGTTTTCAAAATGGCGCCTCTCACTGTCACCTGGCTCACAGTGGCTCTCTTTTCCTTCACAGCTCTTTGAGGAGGAAAGGGAGTCCCAGCACCAGCAAGCCAAGACTTCAAAATCCCCTACCAGTTTCTCAGCCCTCGCTGCCGCAGTGCGGGGGGTGGAGGGCCTCCCGTGTTTCTGCACTGCCGACGTCAGCTCCTTAGCTTAGCTCGGCTGAGCCTCCCTTTCACCTTCTGGTTACGACTGGACAGACGCATCCTGGATCTTTTACAGAATTCATTATTTTGTTGAGAGTTTTTCTGGTGACTCCGTTTCTTTCCAAAGTTTTATTTTGTCTTGGTTTGAAGATGTATCTTTGTCCAGAGTTTAAAAAAAGGACTCTGGCATTAGATATTTGTAAAATATTTTTTTAAATATTTTTTATTATATTTCTAAAGTCAGCTTTTTTTTTACCTTGCTACTGTAGTTCTCTTTCTTTCTCAAGTTTGATTTTTTTTTTAAGATTTTATTTATTTGACAGAGAGAGAGATCACGAGTAGGCAGAGAGGCAGGCAGAGAGAGAGGAGGAAGCAGGCTCTCTGCTGAGCAGAGAGCCCGATACGGGGCTCGATTCCAGGACCCTGAGATCATGACCTGAGCTGAAGGCAGAGGCTTTAACCCACTGAGCCACCCAGGAGCCCCAAGTTTGATTTTTTTTATACTGATCATTTCTTCTCCCCATCCCACCTCCTTCCACACTTTTCTGAGACTTGAGCTGCTTCATGGTTTCCTTCTTATGGAGTCCGTATTTTTGGCTCATACTCAAAGGAAGATAAAAACAGAAGGTATTTGACTCACCTTCTTCCTCACGCTGTGAGCCTCCATCTTTTGAACATATGACATTTGTTCCCAGAATGCCAGTCCTGTTTGTAAGTATTCATCAGAACTGCGTGTGAGCACAGGTCTCCTGGCATGGCATGCCCCAAAAGGGTTCAAGGCACATGGTGACCACTGTGCGCTTTCAGATTTCCTGCCTCAAGCTCACATATCTGAAACCACTTTTGCTCTTGTTGCCTGGCTAACCACAGGAGTTAGAAAGGGGAAATATATTTTCATTGGAGAATGTTATGTGGAAGAGAAGAACGTTCTTTCAGCAAAAACAAACTACGACCACAACTATTTTTAAAGGGCTGAGAAAAAATTCCAAGGGATGCTTTTGCAACATTTAAAGACAAGAGCAAGCTCTATAAAATTGCCATTACAGCAGCCCTGGGTGGAACATCAGTGGTGAGGTCCTCACCTGTGTCTCCAGGCTAAAGGACAGACATGAATGTGCTAGGGAGGGTTATTCTCTTCAAGGACACCTACAGCCCTTAATTTAGTGTCAAGATCCTTACTGGTAAAGGAATGAAATCATGTACTTGTACAGGTTTCTATTCTTTCAGCGAGAGAGGTTCTAGAACAGGCTCTCCTTTAGACTTCTTGATATATCAACCTTCCCATGTGATGTTGGCTCGTTACCCTGTAAATGAGGTCAGGGCCATTAGTTCAGCATCCTGGGGGCCTATTTTCTGCTCTATTCATGTCCACAGACCACAGCTCTAACCTCAGTCAGCAATAGTGTGACTGTATTTAGGATGTGAGTAGTCACGAGAAAACCATGTTTAAGGAAATATTTGTGTTTGAACTGGGAAAAAACATGTGCAATACCCAGGAGAATGTGACTTTCTTACCCCAGCCCCTACTTTTTTTCTTCAGAAGTTCTTTTAAAATTTTAAGACTATTTTTTCAATTATTTGTTAATACACTTTCATCTTTGGGGGTGCCTGAGTGTCTCAGCAGGTTGAACATCAAACTCTTGATTTTGGCTTGGGTTATGATCTCAGGTTGTGGGATCGAGCTGAGCTTGGAGCCAGTTTGGGATTCTCTCTCTCTTTCTCCCTCCCTTTCCCACCCACCCCCACCGTTTGCATGTACATGTGCACATATGCCCTCTCCCTCTCTAAAAATAAAAATGCATTTCCATCTTTTAAGAACAGTAAGTCAAATGTAGACAGGAGCAACTCCACCTCACTCGCCTTATATGCCGAGGGTCAACCCTCCCTGCAGGAATCTACAATTCTTGATTTCTTGATTTTATATATTTTTTTAAATATTTTATTTATTTATTTGACAGAGAGATAGAGAGCACAAGTAGGCAGAGCAGCAGGCAGAGAGAGAGGGAGAAGCAGACTCCCTGTAGAGCAGGGAGTCCGATGTGGGGCTCGATCCCAGGACCCTGAGATCATGACCTGAGCCGAAGGCAGCCGCTTAACCGGCTGAGCCACCCAGGTGCCCCTACAATTCTTGATTTCTTAGGAATCCTTGCAAAGCTTCTTTACATGTATGTAAGAAATATGCATATAGATACTTATTGTCTCATTCTTTTACACATGAAAAATACTAGGTTCTAATCTTTTTTTTCATTGAATAATGATTTGGGGAGAGACTTCCAAAAGAATACATAGTTTCATTCTTTTTCATGGCCTCGTAGTATTCCATTTGTTCCACAATTTATTTAACAGCCTGTATTGGTAGACATTTCGGTTATTTGAAATGCTTTGCATTGAAAAAAGGAGTTAATGATTAACCAGAAACATCCTTAGCCTGTTTCTGTAAGACACATTCCTAGAAGTGGAATTGGGAGGGATATACATTTGTAATAGCAGTAACCAAATTACCTCCCATAGGGATTGCTTACTTCTTTAACATATAACATGTAATTTTATTTTACTTATTTATTTTTAAAGATTTTATTTATTTGTTTAAGAGAGCGAGAGTATGTGTGCAAGTGGGGAAGAGGGGCAAAGGGAGAGGAAAGAAAGAATCTCAAGCAGACTCCATGCTGAGGGCAGAACCCGAATGGGGCTCTATCTCACCACCCTGAAACCATGACCTGAGTCCAAATCAAGAGTTTGCTGCTTAACCAACTGAGCCACCCAGATGCCCCAACATATAACATGCAATTTTAAAAATGATGTACCTTGACCTCATAACACATTAAAAATTAATTTGAGGAGCAGGTGGCTGGCTCAGTCCACAGAGCATGTAACTCTTGATCTTGGGGTTATGAGTTCAAGCCTCATGCTGGGTGCAGAGATTACAAGCACATGGACATATATCCATAATCAATCAATCAATCTGAGGAACCAAATATACCCCAAATTTCTTTTAAAAAATTAACTAGAAATGGAACAAAGATCTAAATGTAAGATTAAAACTATGAAACCCTTAGAACACATGGGTAAATCCATGAACTCAAATTTGGCAGTGATTTTTTGGTATGATACCAAACATAAGCAACTAATATCCAGAATATATACAGGACGGTTACAATTCAGCAACAAAGATGCAAATAACCCAAATAAAACTTGAGTAAAGAACTTGTAAAGACATTTCTCCAGAAAAGATAAACAAATGGCCAACAAGCAAAAGAAAAGATGCTTAACATCATTAGTCACCAGGGAAATGCAAATCAAAGCCACAGTAACGCAAAATAATGTGAATTACTTAATGACATTTAACTATCCACTTAGAATTGTTACAATGATAAATTTTATGTTATGTATATTTTGCTACAATAAAAAGATATTAAAGCATAGACACCAAGAACAAAAACAAAAACAGAAAGCCTCAATGAGATACAACTTCAACCTGCTAGGTTGGCTAGAACAGAAAAAGAACAAATTAAAAACAGAACAAAGCAAATGTTGGTGAAAATGTTGAGGAACTGGAACACTTGTACATTTATGGTCAAAATATAAAATGGTGTAGCCACTGTAGGAAAGAGTCAGGCAGGTCTCAAAATACTAAACATAGAGCTACCATTTGACTCAACAATTCTCTTAAGAGAAATGAAAATATATGTCCACACCAAAATGTATACACAAATATTCATAGCACCATAGTTTATAAGGGACAACAGATGGAAACAACCCAAATGTCCATCAACTGGTGGATGAATAAACAAAATGTAGCATATCTATACACCACGAAATATTATTTGGCAAAGAAAGGAAAGAAGTACAGATACACACTATAACGTGGATGAACCTTGAAAACATCTTAAGTGAAAGAAGCCAGTCACAACCTACCACATACAATATAGTTCCATTTATATGAAGTATCTTGAATAGGCAAATATAGAGACAGGAAGTTGATTAGTGGTTACCTAGGGTTGGGTGAGTTGGGGGCATGGAGGTAACAGCAAAGGGGTGGATGAAGAATGGGGGTGATGAGAGAGTCTTCAAACTGGCTGAGTTGACTGTTGCTTGACTCTGAATATACAAACTGGGGAAGTGGGTACCCTCGATAGGTGAGTTGTGTGGTATACGAATTCTGTCTCAAGCTGTCCCAAAACAAAGATAATCCTAACGACTAAGGAATGAATGCCCAGTAGGGATGGGGATATCAGTGGTCAGGCTCGTGATTACCCTCGCTTGGGAACCAGTTGACTCCTGACATTTATCCCAGTCCAGCATGTCCAAGACATTCTCTGAAAATGCTCCCACTTGAAGCAACTGGGGATCTGAGAGCACCACCTGCCATTTGATGATTTTAAACCACTGAAAATGTGCCAACCACCACATTCACCGGATTCATCACCAACTAACCCTTGGCTTTTCTGCATATCGAAGTGAACTAGAACATGAAAGAAATTTGGCATTCTTGAGGCGAACTATTCCACAGAGCAGGCTACCCAGTGATTTAAAACAGTAGTTTTAGACATGAGCCAACAAGTCATGGAATTAGTGGGTCAAGGAAGCAGGTGGGCAAGGGGTGCATGGGATGCCATTCGTCACTCATCTGTGGAAAAGCACACTTTATTTATTCTATTGTTTACTCCATTGACCTCATAAAAAGAGCACCTACAAAAATCAATAAGTAAAAGACCAGTCACCCATTGGGAAAAGAACATGACAATACAGTTCCCAGGGGAAAAAAGTGTAAAAATAAGATTTAAATGTAAGAAAGGGCCCATCCTCTCCCAAGAGAAAAATGTAAGTTAAAAGTATCCCCAAATTCCATATTTCCTGTCAGAGTGGCAAATATTAAAAATTTTACATATATGATGAGCTTTCAGAGGTGTTAAGAAATTAGGCCCTGGTGCATCGTTGCTACAGAGGGAAACCGGCACCGTCTCTCTGGGAGACAATCGGACAGCATCTAATGTAGCATACACTGCCCACATCCTGTGACACGGCGGTTGCCCTTCTAGGACTCACGCTCCATTCCATTCGTTCCCCAGTCTTTTCTGCTTTCCTAATCTCTTAGGCTCCGTGCAGCAAGTGAAGTCAATAAATGGGTAATAATTCCCTTAAACTTTGGAATTAATTTCTTTTTGACTATAGGAATTGGCAGTTCAAAAAAAAAAAACCTAGATGCCTTAATAATTAAAGAGAAATCTTAAAAGTTCCTTCTATGAAGGTTCATAGCTATAAATGTAATAAATGAAGCTTCCCCAATACCGCACTGTGGTCGGGTTAATAATCCCATTCAGGGAAGCTGGCAGCGCCAATTATCAGCATGTGTGCTACCATAGCGCCCCCTGCTGACCTAATAAAAAAACAAATTTCTGTGGTAGGTCTCCGTCAACTTTTTTTTCCCCTTTTTTTTCAAAAGCTGTTCTAAATGCACTGCATTTCCTGCCAGCTGGGCAGGTCTTCATAACATTAAACATAGAGTTACCTGATTATTACCTCTTCTCAGCTCAAGCAAAAAGATTGGCTGCTTTCACTGCTGTTTCCTGGCTGCTTGTCCCTTCCTTTCTCCTTTCTTCAGCAATTCTAGTTCTGTTTTCCTCTTTCAGTCTATCTGTTGGCTTCTTCACTGGCCACCTAACTGTGCACCCACACTGCACCTGAGCCCGGCACCCACAAACAACCTGCCATTCCCTCACTGACCGCACTGCTCGCTCCCCACTCATTCCTTCATCCAAGGTTTCTTTAAGATGAGGTCTGTGGACGATCTTCACATTATTCACCGGGCTGCTTGCCTAAAATGTGGATTCCTGGGCCCCCCTAAATCAGACTTCCTGGAATCCTGGAATCTACTTTAAAACAAGTACCCTAGAGAATTAGAATTCTTACGTGTACATGCACACACACGCACACAAACTATAAAAACTGATTGTTTTGCTCTGACCCAGAAACTTGCCATACCCCTTAACCTTTAAAGTCCATCTCAAATGCCACTTCTAGTGTAAAGCCTTTCCTCATTCCTCGATGGGCTAGAAATAACCCTTCCTTTCAACTCTCCATAATGGCAACCATTGTAACCTGATTTTCATTGTTTTTTTTCTTTCTACTTTTCTTATCTCCCCCTAAAAGATCATAAACTCCTTGAGATGAAAGACTATTTTATTCATCAAAGTATTCACTGAAGGTTTGCAAACAGTAGCTATCCACACAAGTATTTGTTGAATCAAATTACCATTCTCAATTAGAAAATGGCTGTTTCATATATTTGTGATGTTTTTAAAGGTAGACTTTAAAAATAAAACACACCATACTTATTGAGGAAGCAAAATGAAGATGCAAGTTGAATTATTTCTAATAGCAAAGGTTCCTGCTGAATGAAATGCAGTTCACAGTTTAGTGAACCTCTGTGTGTGTGTGTATCTTGTAATCATCTGGAAAATAACCAGGTCTTGACCTTCGTCCCTTTCTATCCCTTGCTAAGCCCAACAGGTCTTGAAGCAAAACTCCCAAAGAAAAACAACAGGTCACAAAGTTAAATTTCTCCTGTCGCATTCCATATACTAAGGGCTATTTTTACACTTATGGCCCAAATTAGCTAGTGTATATTCTTATATTAAGGAAAATGTACTTGCCTATGATTAAAATTCAACAAAACAGAATTCCAATTTCAGAACAAATGTACTTACCAAATCCCAGTAACAAAGTGCTGCTGCTGCAAATCCTCATAGCAAACAGGGTCCTTACTCTTGATGACCAACACCTGCCTCCGTCCCCACCCCTCTCCAGCTCCCGCTAACCTAACACCTTCTGAAACATTTTAGCAGTAATTGCAAAGCCTCTGTAGGTTTTTCTGAACCTAATTTTAAAAGGATAGGAGACATTAGTTTTTAACTGCTTATCAATCTCATTCTGGGTGATGTTTTAATATAAGCTGAAGGTAAAAATACTTTGTATTTATTAGGGACACAAGTTGCTTGCCAGAGCACCGCAAATCAGCTGTCTATGTTGGGAAAACATGTCATCCATTCAGCGTCCTCATTATCTCAGGAGGGGAAACATTTCTTCCACCAAAAACTCAAAGTCAGCAAAAACACATAAGGATTCCTGACCTTTTGTCAGCCCTTTGCTGTCGTCAATATAAGCATTTTCCAAACCCTATTCTGTGGCATGGAAGGGTCTCTACATATATGGATAGAGATATAACAAAAAAAGCAAGAGTTTATGGGAGGAGGGGGGTGGGGGGAATCAGTGATCACTTAAGTTTGAAAAAAAAACTGCAAGTTGGACCTCGTCCCCTCTAGGGGGTCAGAGTTCATACAGGATATTAAATAGTTCACATGGTCCTGCAGTGAAGCAGGAACCTAATTTATTCAAACACGGATGTTTCCCTAATTTATTCAAACACAGAATCAGCCTTTCAAAATTTGGGGGGGGACATCTCTTAAGTTAAATCTTGTGGGGCGCTAATATTCAGCAGTACTTAAAGTGAGAAATAGTTTCATGCAGGTAGGCTCAAAGAATCCATCTAAAATAAATCCCAAGAAAAAAATGGTTGGAGTTGAAAATTCAGAATCACACAAGTACATTCAAGACGGAGTGGCTTCTCAACAGTACCCACAAAAGTAGGCTTCACGATTCTGAATTAAGTGCACCCACAAGAAGAGGTGGCAGAGTTCTTGCCTTCTTCTGGTGGCTGAAGTGCTTCCATGCACTCTTAGCTGAACTTCAGGGACTACTTCCGACTGGGTTCAGTGCGGAGGCCAGCCTCTTCTTTTTCTCTCCCTCACATTTATAGAACTTTCATAACTGACGTTTATTAAAGCACCCGATCACATTCTCCACACTGTTCACTGAGTACGATTCATGTCAGGGTCTTTGCCTACGCTCACACAATTTATACTGCCTATGTAAGCCCACCTATTTAATTATTTGGGGGTACACACCAGACGTGTTTTCTGGACCAGGAAGTGATTACTGCTCCTGTATTAAAACGATTTTCGAATGCACCTACCCAAGTCCATGTTATTATTTTTAGGACTTGTCACTTTGATTACATTCTCAGGTCATTCTGGAATAATGCAAGACACTTTTGGGAAGGTGCTATAGTTGGTCATTTGATGAAATCATGGTTACCTGCTATTTTCTGTTTGAAGGTACAGTGTAAAGGTACTTATTAGGACTTTTTCCTTAACCTTTATGAAAGCAGCATCCGTTGTATAATTTGGATTCTCTTAGCTCTTGGGGTGATTTGGGTCTATGTGGTTAGATTTGATTCTAGTTGTTTCTCCTCAATATAAATTTAACAGCAAATATTTGTGGTGTCCAGCAAGATTCACATGGGCAGACTGCACTGCCCAAAAGAAGTGATATTTGCCACTTAATAGGACATCACCAAAGCGGGTAGAAAGGAGACTCCCGATTTTCCCTCCTCCCATCATGCACCAAATACACAGCTACACGATGATCAATTCCCTCTGAAAGAGATCCAGAAACTAATTGAGTGGCCCCCGCACACTTGGTGACTGAGAAAATCCCTACATTGAAATGCGTAGGAAAGGCTGAGACACTCTTGCCATAAACCCCTGGCATGCTCCTTACAATCAGATCTGTTAGAATGGTTATTCTGAAAAAGACTAAACAAAAGCTGGTCTGGTACGTGTGGAAAAGAGAACCCTTTGTACACTGTTGGCTGGAATGTAAACTCACATAGACACTATGGAGAACAGTAAGGAGGTTCTTCAAGAAATTAAAAATAGAACTACCATATGACCCAGCATTCCTGCTTCTGGGTGTATATCGTAAGGAAAAGAAATGTGTCTCAAAGAGGTATCTGTACTCCCATGTCCACTGCAGCTTTATTTATAACAGACAAGATGTGGAAACATCATAAATGTCTGTCAACATATGAATGGACAAAGAAGTTGTGATATATATGTGTATACACACACACACACACACACACATGCACGATGGAATATTATTGACTTTTTACAAAAGGAAATTCTATCATTTGTGACAACATGGGTGAAGCTGCAGGGCATTATGCTGAGTGAAATAAGCCAGACAGAAGACAAATACCGCATGGTATCACTTATATGTGTAATCTTTAAAAGAAAAAAAAAGTCAAACTTATAGAAACAGAGAGTAGAATGGTAATTGCCAAGGGCTGAGGGATCAGGAAAATGGGGAAGGGTACAAGGGTACAAGCTTTCAGTTATAAGATGAATAAGCCTTAATGATCTAATGTATAGCATAGTCACTATAGTTAATACTTCATTATGTAATTGCAATTTGGTGAGAGAATAAATCTTAAGCATTCTCACCAAAAAAAAAAAAAAAAGTATGTGAAGTGTTGGATGTGTTAATAATTCACTTGATGGTGGAAATCCTTTTACCACGTACACGTATATCAAGTCATCATGTTCTACACTTTAAATACACTAACATTTATTTTGTCAATTATACTGGAAAAATAAAAATTAATTTGCTTGTTAACTTTGTTTCTTGAAAATAACTGGTGTATGGCCTTCTTTAGGAAGGAAAATTCAGGCCAATATAGCAAGCTGGATAATCTGGTTCTACACTTACATCTCTGAAGTACCCTTGCAACCCACTCCAGGAGGAAAATGGATTCAAGGTAGGACTCAACATCCTGATCAAAAGATCCAAGATTAATTGTTGGCCAATACTGATTCCATGATACAAGCACACAGGTCTACTATAAAGAACACCAGATCGGGAGTCAGAAAATGTGAAATTTGTCAGCAGCCTGGTTGTCAGGAAACTTAAGGTATATTAGGGTGGTCACATCATTATCTAAACTGTGACACTTGAGTGATAGGAGACACTGTTAGTCACTATACCAGGACAGCAGCTGTAAACTGGGACTGTCCTTAGCAAATTGGGACACATAGTCATCCAAATTCTGCCCCTAGATATTCTCTAGAGACCCTTCCAGTTGTAAAACAATGATCCCTTATTAACAAACTAGTTTTAAATTTTTCTCTCTAAAGGTTAGGGTTGACAGATAATTAAATGACATTTCAAAATGATTAGGTTGATTTAAAACAGAAGTTTTAAATACTAAGAGCAAGGTTTAGAACACCATCTCCCTAAGATTCTATTTTCCAGTCTTTCATGAGTCTTCTGATAAAGAAATTGTTCTTCTTTCCCAACACTTTCATGAATACGCTATCCTGGGTGCTTTAGCTTTTCTCCTTAAGGACCAAAAAATATTTTCATGTTCTATTTTCATATTTGGTTTTTAAAAAACAATCCGATTGCTCACCTCTCCACTTAGCCCAGTCTGAGGGGAGGAGGAAAAGGGAGAGGTGGGAGGTGGAAAGTGGAGGAAGAGGGATGGGAATGAGAAATACAAGTCCAGGGCAGGCATTTCCCTCAATTTCTCTTTGTGGAGTGGACTTGAGATGGACAAAACCCACAGTGGCCCCTGGGTATTTCCTATACTATGTCGTGTTCGCACACACTGTGATGCTACTGCTTAAAGACAGGTGTTTTCCATAAGATCTGGCCTCCAAATGCAAGCTAGCCACTCAGTGCTTGTACCAATCCTCTCCTAACTCTGAGGAGTTGACACCTGAAGGCTCTGTTTTCCAGCTCCTTCGGTTGCTGGCTTCCAGTCAGGTCCTGCCAATGGGAGTGAATGGCAGAAAGAAAAGAAAACCCAGAGTATTATTATTATTATTGTTATTATTACTTTGCTTTCTTTGCCTCCAGCTGCATCACCTACAAGGCTCCTGTTCTTTGCTCTGCTTCAGCTTCCTCCGGGTGACCCTGGCCTTGGGCTTTGCCCCACACTTCCTCCTTTGCCCCATCAGCCTAGGGACAGCAATGGCATCCTGCTCTTGCTGATTTCTGAGTTGCCTCAGTCTTTTGCTCGTCGTCTCAGCTCTTTTAATACCTGAGCCGTCAATTCTAAGTTGTTTAAAATACTCAAGGGTAGTTTTTGTTTTATTGGTGGAACCCTGACTGCTATTAGAGTCAATAAAATAGTAAACTGTTCCAACTGTGGAGGAAGCACTCACTCTGGAAGGGCTTTATGGTGAGATGGAATGTAGATCTCCTACATGGAACCTTCCCCAGGGTAATGTGATTATTTGAAAATTTCACGTTTTATGTTGGATTTAGACCTGATCATGCATAAGATGCAACTTACTCTACTTAATGTGTAGAACTGAACCATGTTTTTCCACAGTAAGATCTACTTTATCAAACACCTGAGATACATTTAGAGATTTAGGTATGAAAGAATGAGTAGAAACGTTCTAATAAAAGGAAGCTTTAGAAATCAAGTATTTGTTTGTACAAGGATAGATCCAAACGTTTTATGTATTTTTACTGAAATAGAAAATACATACTATAAGTAGAGTACACAAAAGATTTTACACAAAAAATGCATTGAAAGAAATCACGCGTATTTTCTATTAGGCTATGCGTAGTCTGTAATCTCTCCCAAATAATACAGTATAAAATAAGCAATGTTGCAAAGGGCCTTCAAAGGCAGGATAATTTGGGCCCCAAATTATATCGGAATTAGTAACATAAGTAGTAATTCAAATTGATTTTATAATGATGTTTAAATTTCAAATACTCCAGGATCTTAACATATTATTAAATAGAGGGATAAAATTATCAAGTTTATAATAACAAATTTCAGGTAAAAATCTGCATTAAATTATCCATGCCGAGAAAAATATATCTAAGAAAGTGTTTCCTTAATTTATCATAAACATTTCATCTTTCTAAAGCTCTCTTTCATTATATCTGGCCTTCTGGGTCTGGTAAATGAAGCTGACTTTTATAGAAAATTACTCCTATACCAACTACTACTTTCCCCTGGTAGTGTCCCCACATAGCTCCTGATTGCTCAATACAGACCTATCACGTAAAACTAAAATGTTGCAACTTGATCAGAATGATGCACTCTTGCCTTACATAAAAATACAAATCACAGTATGCTGACACTCAATAACTTCAGCTTTAATTTACTAGCCTAAGGGGATTAAGAAGATACTATAAAATTTTAGTACAGGAAATATCATGGATGTAAAACAAACCTGCACAAGAATTTACCAGAATGACTATAAAGAAATGAAAACTAAATGAATATACATGCCTAGCCCCACACAAGTATCTGAATATTAATACTAATCTGAATATTAAGATTCACTTTAGTGTATACTAGCTGAACTTTGCCCCACACAATCTTGATGGGTTTTTGCCATTATCACATACTTCATGTTATACTAATAAAAGGAATTAGCCTTTTCTTTTTTAAAAGATTTTTATTTAATTGAGAGAGAGAGCACAAGCTAGGGGCAGGTGGTAGAAGGAGAAGCAGACTCCCTGCTGAGCAGGGAGCCAGACAGGGGACTTGATCCCAGGACCCTGAGTTCATGACCTGAGTGGAAGACAGAGGCTTATCTAGACTGAGCCAACGAGGCGCCCAGCATTTTCAATGTCCTTTCTGCATTCTTCCTAGCCTCTCTAGCTCCATTTTCAAGAACAGGAATTTCAAATGTGGTTGCAATATTCATTGTGTTGGGAAAGCCTTCCCAACCCTTGACCCTGGGGCTCATCCTGGAGACACCCAGCAGTCCATAATTTAAGACCATTCTGGATGGATGCAAATGCTGTATTCAAGTTCTACCTGTCTCCAAACCCCTACCAATTAGTTACACAAGCTTTTTATTATATGGGCTCTTCTCCATATTTACGGTATAGCAGATTAAGATGGTGGAGGAAAGGCAAAAGGATCCTAGTTGTGATTATTTTCTTTAAAAAGATAGAAATAAAAGATTAGAAAATCTAATAGTATTTTAGCCACGTACTATTAAGCATCCCAATTTTTAAGATTATAGATTCACAATAGTGAATACACTAGTGACTATTTTTAAATAAAATACTGAATAATTACACGCTATAAAAATCGTATGCTCACAATTTCAGCTTGGATTTGTTTTGCAGCTTATTTAATGCTGTCTAAAAATCAAGCAGGTAATGAAAACTACATATTTTGAACATGCATTATAGGAGGCAATGTAGTGAGACTCTAATAAGGCCAGTTACTTAGAAAAGTTAGCACATTTATCTGATATACTCAGGCTCCATAAAATGGTCATGGATGCGGGCTGTGCTGGAATTTAACTTCTGCAATGCTGCTTTGTAAATCTGACTGAAAGCTTTTTGGAGTCCAGATGCTAAGCCCTAACAAAGGCAAAACCCAATTATGGTCTACACAGTATCACTGTTATTACTATTCTATTAAGCACCACACACTTACATGGTGTTTAGCATTCTCTCTTGAACTAGAAAACTTCTAGAATCCCAGGATTTGAGAGCTGGGAGAATTCAGAAGGCACTGATAGAACTCCTCACTTTCCGCTTGAGAATAGTGATGGGGCACTAATCAAGGAAGTCAGCATTTATAAAGCACCCAGGCACAAGGGGCTGGGCACTTCTGACTTCATTATTTTATTTTAGATTAAATAATTCCCCCAAATCAGTTTTGTTAAAGGGTAAAAGGGAGAATCCAGCTTCAAAGTCAGTGCTCTTTCCTCAGGATAAGTATTCACAAAGTGTGGCCATGGGCCCAGCACCAGAGGCATTCCTAAGAAACTTGTTAGAAATGCAAATTCCCAGGCCTCCCTCCAGACCTGCTCAGGATGGGGGGGGGGAGGGGCAGCAAGCCCTGCAGGTGAAGCTGACATATGCACAGTGAGAGCCACTGCTCTTCGGCAGTGGCTAAAGTTAATTTGGAGAATATATATTAAAGTATAATCTTATACTAAGCTATTACAAATAGATTATTATACTTTATACCAGAATAATTAAGACAAGGATAGCCTTCAACAAAATTTTGTTTTGATGTTACATGGTTTAACTGATACTGAATTTTTTCCCAAGAAAAAAATGTGAAAGCTCTTGCAGATAAGCAAATACTGGTAATAAGATTCTAAAGAACTAACTGTTTTCACCTTGTATCAAAAGATTCTTAAAACAGAAAACTGTCTGCCTTTCAAGGACCCACTGAAATTAGTAAATACTCTTGCCTGACTGACGTCATTACTTGCTATAATTAAAACTAGGTATAGAAAAACCAAGTAGTGAAATACCGAAGACTTAGTATGTAAGGATCTAAGTTATAGTTGATAAAAGAAGCTCTGAAGAATGCAATCATATATAAAATTAAAAACTAAAAATTTCATGAGGTGCCTTGTTAAAGTTTCAATTTTAAAAAGTTTCACTTTAAAAGTTCCAAGTTGGAAATTTTTCTTTTCCAACTTTGAAGTATCATGAAGGAAAAGTTGTCTTTATCTGAGTATTTCTCCACTGCAAATTCCTAACTCAAAAACAAATTCCCATTCATCTTACCAAAAACTCAAAATATTCTCAATTAGGTATTTTTAGCATTTCAGCAAATATCCCTAACCAGAGAGTACTAATTCCTTTCTGTAAGTAATTTTTCCTTAAATATACATCAATGATTTCATGGTTTGACATTCTAGTAGTTAATGTATATTGCACATGAGAAATTTTATAGGAAAGCATTGTTTTAAATGCAATGATATGGAGCGCCTGGGTGGCACAATCGGTTAAGAGACTGATTTTTGGTTTTGGCTTGGATTGCATTGTGATCTCAGGTCTTCAGATCAAGCCCCACCTCGGGGTCTATGCTCAACATGGAGTCTGCTTGAGACTCTCCTTCTCTCTCTCCCCCTCCCAACCTCCCCCGTCTTGTGCTCTCAAATGAATAGATCTTTAAAAATAAATATATAAATGCAACGACATTAATATGATGCTTAGTTTTTAAAATATATAAACCACAATTTTTCTAGGTAACCAAAAGTCAGAATGAAAATAAGGTGATCTACCAAGAGTTAAAGTTAATAAACATTTCAATCATCATGCAAACTTTATGCCTGATGGCAAAACAGAAAAGCTTCATGTTAATATAACAGTAAATTCCCAAGTCATTATTTGCTTCTAATTTATAATGAACTCCTCCTCTATCCTGCTTATTAATGGCTCTTAAGATTTAAAGGGGAATTTCCCGTGTACATACAGTACATGAACTACAAAACAAAACTATTTAAAAAAGGAAATGGGGGGCAGTCTAAAAATTTGAGTCTATGAAAAAATGTACCTTAATTTACCTAAATGAAATTTTGGTACACAACGGACATATTAGAACAGAAACCTAACTTCGAATTTTGTATACTGGAAATCTTCTGTTAGCCATGTCATCATTTAAAAAAAAAATCACACAATCTTAGCTACATAAATTAAATCTGTAGATATCACAAATACTATTTATGTATATCTGTGAATTCTTCCTAAAATATTATTTGGTAATAAAGAGTATTTCAAAAGGAAAGGAGGGAGAAATGAAGCAGGATCATAACAACTAGAATTGCTTAAATAAAAATAACGTTTCATTTATTTGCCAATGATTCTGGAAAAAATATCTTCTAATTAATTCCTACCTTATCCTTCTTTAAAGATATTTTGTTTCTTCAACCGGCACACTGAGGATTAGTGCTACATACCTTAGTATCCTGACTTATGAAAACCTTTGGCTTCCAGAGAAGTCATACCTTGCAATCCCAAATTGGCTCTGCATGATTGACTGTGATGGGGATATTAACATTCCTCCTAAAACAAGGCTGAATACCTTTGAGAACATTCACATTTAACCTTGTGAGCTCACTTCTACAGAAACAGTAAACTTTATTTATCAGCAACCAGGGAAAAATCAGTTTAATGTAAGGAATTAATTAAGCCAGGCAGATAAAAGCCAATATATCAATTTCTTAAAAACTTAAAATTTATCTAAAGGAGTAAGCATGGATGCACTGCATACACCCAAGGGTTTTTCTGAGCTCCAAAAAGCATTCATCTAAGCACCTGTA
The DNA here is from genome assembly GCA_028534135.1 of Potos flavus. NCBI lineage: Eukaryota > Metazoa > Chordata > Mammalia > Carnivora > Procyonidae > Potos > Potos flavus. The sequence goes on along the minus strand of CM052883.1, from coordinate 85,743,124 downwards.
AGGCTGCTTCGTTTTTTAGTTTTGTTTCAGTAGAGTCTGATGTTCATCAAACATTAAGTCTGACAAAACAGCAAACTTGCTTCAATCAAGGTCATTATTTGAAATATTATTCAATAGTGGGATTTAAATTACATATATAGAAAGAAAAGTAGAAGACTGCAAGAAGGTATCAGAAATCGCTATTTGGTCTTTAGATTCAGAAAATATGACTGTAGGCCGAAACTGCTTGAACAGAGGAAGGATGTGAGCAGTCACCGGAATGTAACCCTCCCTCCCAACATTTCCAAAGGCCGGCAATGTGGTTGCTGTGATCTGAGGGCCTTGACACCTACAGTTCTGGGAAATCACAGAATGGAAGTAATCCACAACTTTATTTCTTGAGAAGATGAACCCTTAACTACAAAGATGCAAAAAGGAAGTCCTCAATTGCTTACTCTTCATGGCTGCAGTATTCAAATAAAAAAAAATTATTATCAGACAAATAAAACCTGGGAGAAAAGATAATAGGTAGGTGAGCAAAGTAGCAATAATTCACACTTGTAGTTAACCGATTTAATGATGCTTTCTTCTACAGAGGTTGTTCTTAAACACACACACACACACACACACACACACACACACACACAAAACAAACAAAAAATCCCAGCAGCCTAGTGGAAGAAGTCCTCTGCACGATCTATCCAGCATGTTAACTAAGGCTGACTGAGTCCTGAGTGACAACACCTGATTTGTATGACATGCGAACACAGAGCATATAAACAACCAAAATCTCTAAGTTCAACCTCATCTACCATTTTTATAGAATAGTTTAAAAGTTGAATTCTACCTTCACTGTTTCAACTATCTTACCCTGTAACTTGCTGAAGGTATTGGTGAGCTGTCAAACAGCAAAAACAGAAAGTAAAAGTATCTAGATAATAAACCGCAACTAAAATTAGTCTTTGAGCTATTGAAATGTTACTTCATTAAGTTCTTTTTAAGAAAAAAATTCATTAGAAGTCCACTTTTTTACATGACTTTTCCGAGTCAAGGTAACAAAATCAGTATTACTTTCAGCTTAACAAGAATTACTGGTGGCACCAAATAGGAGAAGAGCTGTTTTTTTGTGTTTTTTTTTGAGCTGTTTGTTTTTTAAACATAGTATCATAAACAATCTTTTAAATAAATATAAAAGTTCTCAGGACAAGCAAAAAGATGGCTAAACTCCATTTTAGACTCATGGTAACACCAAAGCAACTTTAAGAATGTGAGTAAGATGAACTGAAGCTAAATACTGCAGAGGGAATTTAAAAAGTCGGAACTGTTAAGAAATTTTGAAGAGAAAAAAAAATTTTTTTTGAAGAGAAATGAACTATTCTCACACAACTTGAAAAGGAAATGGGTGATTCATCAAAAGTTAGATGAATCCTGAGACCTGTTCATCCACTGATGTTCTACAGAGAACAGGGGCAGTTGCACAAGAAGTACACCATAAAACCTACATTTAAGAGTTGTAATTAAGAGTACTTTATATTTAAGCTTGGTAGAGGAAAAATTCAAATGAAATTTTTAAAGTAGAATCTTTTTTTGCCTTCTTTGGTATTTTAGCCATTAAACATTTATTTTGAAAACTAGATGCATCCAGTTCTGGAATAACTGGACACATTTATAGATGAAAAAAATCAGAAACCAATTAATAGATCTGTCATACACGAATACATATATATAAACACTTTATTTTAATAATACTCTTTATCACTTCAATTTAAATCATTCCATTATGAAAATGTCTTAATTGAAGACAGAATATTTCTTCAAAACTCTAAATTAAGCAGAGCTTTATCCATTAAATTTACAGCAATATCGCCTTTAGAAATACATAATTCTTCATTTTACAATAATACTTCCCCTTTAAAAATTTGTCATAGTTTGTCACAGATTTAAAATACAAGGCACCTAATGCTAGGAAAGGATAATATGGTTTATGTAGTGTGATCTTTAAAGTCCCACTAAATTTACATGGACACACTTGCATAAAATTAAGCATTTTTTCTGTGTTGTTAATTTGCAATATTCTACGAAACTCAAAATTAAAATCCGTACCTATTATAGGCAGCTCACTTCATCACTTTATCTGTTAAGAAATACTGATCTATATACTTAAATGATTTCTTGAAAACATTTTCATAATATAGTCCAGCATTTAACAAATAATATGTGAAAATAAAGTCTCCAGAACATTAGAATTTTATTCCTTGATTAGTTCAAATTACTTCATCAGCTGAATTCCTTGAGATGTGTAAGGCAGGTTGGTCCTTTAGAGGGACTGTGGATTGGAACTTCCTATAACTGTAATGATATGTACACAACTACATAGCAAAGAACTTCATTATGAAATGAAGAAAACAGATATGAGGAAAATATATTTTAGAGTTCCAAACAACTGAAACTGTTATTTTTCAGACTAGGCACTGAAACATTTTCTACAAAAACTTGCCAGAGATTGTCTCTTCGCTGCATAATGTTCCATTATCAAGCTAAAAATAAAAACAAACACAAAATCATCATTAGTTTATAACTGTCATAGCTTTAATTTTCTATAGTTTATATTGCAAAAAGCAAATTATCTTAACATTGAAATACATATCAAACACAATTTATGTACTTAACAACTGGACACTGGAACTGGAGGTGTGTACTAAGAACTCAGAGAAGTAAGTTCCATACCAATGTCAAAGGCTGACAGCCAACACTGCTTAAAGACTGCATAGTAACAGTTTTATTCATGGCATACAACATCATTACGCCATGGAGACAAAGACTCCTGCCACACCTGTCCTTTACATACTAGTGTAGTCCATCTTCACTATCTCCCCTTTACCCAGCTCTTACTTCCAAAAATACTGAATCCTTGCCTGGGTGGGGGTGGGTATGAGTGTGAACATGGGAATAAGGCATAGCATACTAGGGAGAGTGTGCATAAATTATAGTATTAAAAAGCTTTAAAGAATAACTATATGGATTTTTTTAATTTGAAGATGATAAGTAAACATATTTAGTTCCACTCTATCCCCAAAAGCTCAGTAGGAGGACAATAAAGGGATTTTTTTTTTAAAGGAATTAATTACATGGACAAAGAGAAGAGCAGAGACAAGAAAACAACAGCCAACCATCTCTCTCTAAAAGGAGGGGTGAAGAAACAACAAAAAACAGCAAAATTAGCATGGTTTATAGAAAAAGCAGTTACACATTCGGATGCCCTGTCTTACTTTTCACAGCTCATCAAGTGTCTCTTTTCCATCCCAGTAGAAGATGTAAGGTGTATTCTCTATAAGGGGTAAATAGAGGGTCTCTGGACTGGGGAAATACCAGGCACAATCCAACATGACTCAGTTACCTAAGTAACATTTATATAATCATAACATTGTAAACACTGCTTACAGATCTATCTAGAATTATACAATAACTATACTGGGTATCAGGAGGTGGGAAGGCAGGTAAATTGGGTGGAGGCAGAGAAGGGGGAAATTTGAAAGTAATCTATCCTCATCTACCAAAGCGAGAAAATAGACTGATGATGACTAAAACTGAGAAATCAAGAAATAAAAGTATAAGCAGGATACTTAGGGAGACTGTGTGTGGCGTGGGGGGCGGAGCAGGAAGCAGGGATCAAAACAAGTGACTACGAGTTTAAAGTGATTCCTCCTCAGAGTAGGACAAGAGCGAAAGCAGGACAGGCAGCGCAGGGCGGGTGGCAGCTACTTTGTACAAGAAATCTTGTAAAATTCTAACTCTCTGAACTATTTGCATGTATAACCATCATAACAATAAAAGCTAGAATTAAAAATTGGTCAACTGGGGTGCCTGGGTGGCTCAGTGGGTTAAAGCCTCTGCCTTCGGCTCAGGTCATGATCTCAGGGTCCTGGGATCAAGCCCCGCGTCAGGCTCTCTCAGCAGGTAGCCTGCTTCCCTCTGCCTGCCTCTCTGCCTACTTGTGCTCTCTCTCTCTGTGTCAAATAAATAAATAAAATCTTAAAAAAAAAAAAAAAAATTGGTTGACCAAAGAAACCCAGAACCAAGAGGCTAGGTTAGAGGTGAATTTGCCATGAAGACAATGACACTTAAGCCTCAAAGACCAATTTGAGGTCAGGGAGTTGACAGGAGGTGTTCAATGTTCTAGGTGAGGGGAAGCTCAGTTGCAATCAGGAAACATTTCAATATAAAAGGGACCTGAATCTCTCGAATTTCAGTAATTTTACTGTGATCTCTCACTCTAAATGAATACATAACCACTTTTATACATGCCAAAAATATATGTTGGATGTATTTCAAGCATTCATCAGTGAAAGATAAAATATCATGTACTCGTTTGTCATGTCATAAATATAAAAGATAGTATTTCTTACAATTTTTTAGGAATGGGGAAATGTTCTTGTAACATTAAGTGAAAAAGCATAGTCAAAGAATCAGGATATACACTATGCTAGTTATGGAAAACACACACATGTATAAAGAAAAGACTGGATATACACCAAAATAATACATTTTTTTTACTTTTATACTACGGGAAAAATATTTTTCTAAAGTGCACCATTACATAAAATGATGATTCTTAGCATGAATAAAAGTAATAGTTAAATTTGGGATCGCTTCACTTGCAAACAGTTTAAACTTACCAAGTATTTAATACTTGCAATAATCTTACGAAGAGAGGGATTACTGTAACCCCATTTCACAAATAAGAAAACTGAGGCACAGACAGGTTAATAACCTTGCATAAGATCACAGAAGAGATCTGGAGAAGGAGAAGCTAGAATTGGAACCCAGGCAGTGTGACTCTAGAGCTTGTCCCTTACCCGCTAGACTATGCTGTCCCTTAAAAAGCTAATTATGAAAAACCAATTCTGTATCTGAGCATTACAGGAATAAAGAATGTTATACAAACCTGGACTACAGAAAACAGCTAACTAGCTCCATCCTCCTGAGAAACACCGTGCATAGGAATGAGACTCTCGCACTGTTCACTGTCTTCTGGAACCCTTAAAAAACAACAAAAAAAATTAAGACAATAGTTAAGGAAAGCTTTAGAACTGAAAGGAGCTCTTAAAAATGATCTATTCCACTGTCTGAATCTGTGAGGTCAGAACTAAGATTAGGGCAAGACTTCCCAACAACGTGCCCCAAGTTCTTTTTATAGTACGATGTAAAAATAAAAATCTTTAAAAAAAGAAAGAAATTGAAAAAATTTGAGGCAGTGTTACCATATTTTATTATAAATCTTATTCACACCAGTGAAAGTTTTCTATGTTTAAATTCATTACAGCAAAACAGTAAGCACTTTGGTTTTACCTGTAAATCAAAACATTTTTTTAAAGTAGTTGTGAAGAAACTATCTTACCACCTAGAGGATTTCAACAACTTATTTTACCTGGCATAGTACATATACTAACCATAATCTTTCAATAATTCTTCAAATCAGGCCAGCATATGATTTCCAGTTTATTTAGCAAGGAATATATACATATATTTTAAAGATTTTATTTATTTACTTGACAGAGAGAGAGCTCACGAGTAGGTAGAGAGGCAGGCAGAGAGAGAGGGGGAAGCAGGCTCCCTGCTGAGCAGAGAGCCCGATGTGGGGCTTGATCCCAGGACCCTGAGATCATGACCTGAGCCAAAGGCAGAGGCTTTAACCCACTGAGCCACCCAGGCGCCCCAAGGAATATATTTTTTAAAACTTATAGTGGAATCAAACCTACCTCTGAATTCGATGTTTTCTGCATATAAAGGCAAAAATTCTTCTGATTCCCACCATCACAGGATCCCAATTATTATAATGGCATAAGAGAGTCGCAATAAAAAATGAAAAAAATACAGGGATAGCGCCTGCAAAAAATAACCAAGAAAACTGCACCTAAAAATAAAAGATAGAAAAACAAAAACAACCCACAGTTATCATTAAGACAATTTTCTCCTTTAACGTAAGTTTTCCATTTTGAAAATTTGCAGGAATAAGTTAAAACACCGAGAATACGAAGCACTGACAGTATATTATTAAGTATCTTATCAAATATGAGGATTCAGAACTTCAACGTATGATTCCACTTGCTTAAATTACCAACAAAAGTATGTCGTGCTTGGAAAAGGGTCTAAAGGAAAGTCAGAAGGCACACTTTTCATTTATTAGGTGTAGTACATCTGGGAGCGAAGTTACGAAATGTTAAGCTTTGTCTTCCACGTCACAATGCCCTTTTTTTTTTTTTTTTACTGATTACTGCTGACTCTCAAGTAGATCCTCCCCTTCAGTTTCTAAAGTCACCTTCAAAAACTCACATTTTTAAAAACTATGTTACAATATGCTGTGATATGTTGTGCTATGTTACAGTTCCTTCTTAAAGACAGCACCAAAAACAGATAAAACTCTTAAGTGCAACTTTTGCAACTCTTTTATTAACAATTTGCAACAAATTCTAATCCTGACTCTTAAAACTAGTTTGTTTCTGTAGTAACAAATGAAAAATTTCAAAAGGAAATCATGGCTAAGTAAAATAAAGACGACAAATAGGAATACTTTTACTAAGAAATGTGAGCCAGAAAAGACAAGCAGCAAGAAGAGCTCCAGTGATGAAAAGCCCCTCAGATATCTTCAAGGCTGAGCCTCCAATACATCATTTTATCAGGGTTCTCAAGAAAATTAAAAATAATGAGATGCCATAAAGTGAAGAAATGCCATCTAGATTCAACAAAGACCAAAAACAACTGTCAAAGAAGGCTGCACTGACTGAGACGTACTGCAACCTACTCGTGTGATCTGCTTTCAAATAATAACTCCTATCTTTAAAATAGGAAAGAAAAACTGTGTTTGCCCTCTTTAAGTGTTAAAAAAAAGTGAGCTTTAGGATTACAGGCAAGACTCCCTCTGGTGGGTACTACTCCATTTCTTGGCACCATTAGTCAGAGTAAAGGGGTTTTATGAGAATATTTTTTATAAGGGACTCACAATGCATAACAAAAGAATAATCACTGACAACTTTTAACATGCGTGTCCTGCTTGTACGATATACTCACAGGCTATCTCAGTTGCAGACCCAGGAAAGAGCAATCAGGAAGAGAAACCTAAAAGCCTTCACGCTGTTATCAAATCAAAATATAACATATTCTTGGAATATTTGCCCGAATATATATAATCAAGAAAAGCCATGATGCACTTAAATGACCCAAGACCAGAAAAAGTATGAAAACTAATGAGTTAAAAATGTAGATATAGTTGATAAGAGTGGCTTCATGAATATTCAGCTAAAACCCTATTTTATCACTGAGTAAAAGCAAACTTTGTAAAAGTAGGTAAAACCCTAGTTGACTTTTAAAGACAAAGTTCACTTGTAACAACGCAATTATTTATGTCACCACATAATAAAAAACTTCTAATTTGATTTCCAACAAGCTATGAAGACAATTTTTAAAAATGAAGGCATTTATTAACAAAATATTGTCTACATTATGAAAAATATCTAAAACCTGAATATATGTGAATATAAATCTGAATACAATCAGAGATGCTTCCTATTACACAAAGTATCAATTATATTAAATAGGTTAACAATTTATTTTAAGCATGATAAAAGATACCGATAACTGCTATAATTTCAGAAACTATATATAAATACAGTTGGCTATTAGAATCAAAAAACCCCATGAAAGTAGATTTTCCTGTTTTTTTTTTTTTTTCCTCATGGTTTATTTAAGAGACAGACAGAGAGCATGAGCAGGGGGGAGGAGCAGAAGGAGAGGGAGCTGAGCAGGGTCCCTGACGCCAGGCTGGATCCCAGGACCTGGATCATGACCTGAGCCTAAGGCAGCTAAATCTAAACCGACTGAGCCACCCAGGTGCCCTCTCCTGTTTCTACAGCTCTGGGACACACCCTGCCACTTTTCCCAGAAGGTATCTTCCTACCCTCAATTCCCACCCACCAAAGGCCCACCCCCTGCTCATTTAACTGGTTGTCTAATTCTAGACGTGAAGACAATCAAGAAAGGACTAGTTATGTTTTTCTAATTATTCAATCATTTATTTATTTTCATTTTCGCTTTTCTTCTGTTTTGTCCTCTTAAAATATTTGATTAAACAAATTACATAATCATTTAATAAAATCAGATCCCCTGTGAGAGTTTTAAAAAAAAAAATCCTAAAATTAACCTTCAATTTTTATTTTTCAAATCTGCAAAAGCTGATGTTTTCAAAATATAGTACAGAAAAATTCATTTATACAGCAGTCTACCAAAATCCTCTAATAACACTTCCCCAGTTTCACTAGAGCAAGTTTGGTTGATATTCAAGATCCTGGCTATTATTCAAATCTGTAAAGAATCTAATGATGTGTAACTTTAGTGTTATGTACATTTTATAATATCCACGTTCTTTGAAAATGCATGGTACATAAGATAATTCTCAATTAAGGAGAAGCGCTCTTTTTTTAACCATGACAAATAAATAAGAATTTACTGAGCCATGAAACAAAATAAATATCAGTACAGAATTGTTTTTTAGAATACATGTCACTTGGAGTATTTTGCCTTTATCCTAAGAACTGCACAAAGATCTAAAGAAAAATCACTTTAAAAATCTGATTCTAACTTCTACATATTATAAGCCTTTGGTCTTTCAAGTATTTCCTCTTCAAATTTCATTAAACCAAACCACACACACACATGCACACACACCATTTTGTTACTTAATACTTGGGAGTTCAGGGGACCCTGGGTGGGTCAGTCAGTTAAGCATCTGACTCTTGATTTTGGCTTAGATCATGATCTCAGGGTTGTGTCACTGACCCCTGTGTTGAGACCAAGCCCTGTGTTAGGCTCCAGCTGGGCGTGGAGCCTGCTTAAGATTCTCTCTCTCTGCCCCTCCCTGCTCATACTCGCTCTTTTAAAAGACAAAACAACAACAACAACAACAACAAACCTCAAAAAAAAGTTTGTAAACTTTGAACTGAGTGACAAATGACTAGATTACATCTTTTAGTACTGTATATATATGGTATGCCCCTCTTCTCCCTGTTACGCCTAGAAGCACTAAAGAAACTCCTCGCTTCAAGCTGTGGGGAGGGATTCTCTTTTCTATGATGTTATCATTGCCAATGTTTATCATAAAAATCCCTGCATCCAGACCAGGACATCACAGAAGAGGGACAGAGCACCTGTCCTCCTGAATCCAGACAGAAATGAGCATTTGCTGAGAAACATAATTCCTATGTTGCTCATATCTATAATACTATCGCAGTATTGAGGAATCTTTGAAATTTATCTTAGGAATCAAAACACCACTACTTATATAATAAAATATATCCCATCCCCTATTCTATACCACTGACTTACCAATGAAATGTGGAATAATCAGCTCCAAAACTGGAGAACTACATATAAAGATACTGTCCTTAACTTAAGAAATTAAAAAAAAAAAAAAAAAAAAAGAAAAGTTAAAAATATAAGAGATTATCCATTTCTTTGGTACTTTTTATATCTCTATATAGTAAAGCACCTTAGAGAGGCAGGGCAGGTATCAACTATTATTCATGGCTGTACTGCTTATAATTTAATCACATGCCCTAATTTTCACTATCTCCGTTTTAAAAATTCATCTAATATAGGGGTGGTGCCTGGGTGACTCAGTTGGTTAAGTGTCCGACTTTTGATTTCAGCTCAGGTCATGATGTAAGGGGCATGAGATCGAGTCCCGCATGGGGCTCCACTCTCAGTGGGGAGTCTGCTTGAGATTCTCTCTCTCCCTCTGCCCATGCTCTCTTGTGCACGTTCTCTCAAAAAAAAAATTCATCTAAAATATTTAATAAACAGTTTGCCTTACCTTTTGCATGCACATATCGGCTATTATGGACAGAGGTATTGTAAGGCTTAGTGCAAGTGTGCCTATCAATGATGAGGTAAGAAAGCAGCCCCTAAAAAGGAAAAAAAGAAAATAAACATTTCCATACTAAAAAAGTAAAACAACCAAAGAAAATATAGGCATGAAATATCCTGAGTGAAGACAAAAGCTTAGGGCAGACTGAGATGCAATAAAGCAACTACGATGATTCTTAAAAGTTTACCTTCCAAAATTAAAATCCAAATACATAAGAATAAAACTTTCCAAGTATTTCATGCTATTTTCAAGATTTGTTTACAGATGTTATTCAACATTGGATGTACAGCTTCTATTTCACTAACATTTTTTATAAAACTGTCCAAAGAGCTCTTATATTTTGTGATAATACTTAGCTAACAAAGAAAATAGCTTAATTAAACTGCAGGACAATACTTCACAACACAGATTTTTAAGAAAGTGATAAGCCAACTTATGAGTCTGTCAGCAAAGCAAAAATATCTCACCCTCATGAAAACTAAAATAGTCTTCAGATCTATTTGGTTTGGTTTAGCACTGAAAAGAACTGAAAATTTTTTAAGGATACTTCCTTGTTGCTTTCCTTTTTTGTAGCAATTGTCCTAACCAAAACCTAAGTTCTTCATTTTCTTTTCACCTTGAACTATCAATGTTGGAATCAAATATTGAAATATCACTCTGCGCATAGTTTTATTTAGTTGAAGGACAAAAATGAAAGGAAGCATTATACCAAATAGATAAGCCATTTATACAGCCTAATAATGTGGGTGTATAAAAAGAAAATAGGGGTGGCTGGCTCAGTCGGTAAAGCATGACACTCCTGTTCTCAGGATCATGAGTTTGAGCCCCACATTGCAGGCAGAGGTTACAAAGAAAAGGAAAGAAAAGAAAAAAGAAAAGAAAAGAAAAGAAAAAATTATAAACCAAGATAAAACTATAATGTATATAATTAAGAAACTCATGAAAATTCTAAACTACTAAATTCTAGCTCAGTGTATGATAGAATTCATACTGTTCTGCAATAAAAGAGCCTATCTCTTGATAAAGTGTCACTTAACATATTCGACAGAGACTGTACCATTAGTTTTCATCAATGCAGTAAAGAGAACTCAAGCACTAGTGGTTCTGACTACACATGAGCTACTCTGTGAAAAGACAGTTCAGGAGGTCAAAAATTTTTTTTTAATGTGGCATATGTTCTTAGAGATTTATAACACAAAGTACAATCATGAAGAGTCTGAAACAAAGTATTAAAAATAAAACTGTTTGACTTACACCAGCTTTTCCCAATTTAGCTGATGGTTGAATCCTTTGGTCATCTATTATCATTTTAGGGACACACTTTAGGAAATGCTGAGACAGAGAACTAGGTACTATCATTCAACATCTACACAAATGGTATAGCATATGGGCTTAAGAGTGCACCTCAGTTGTTTTTTTTTAAATAAACAATGAGTGACAAGTACACATCTTTACCAAAAAAAGCTCACAGCCACACTTTGAAATCTGTAGTTTACTACTCAGCACTTGGATTATGTAAGCTGAAGTTTACTGTTCTTTTTACAGTTAAATATACAATAACCCTGATCCCCCCAAAATAGAAGGGAATCATCCTACATGCAGATTATGACTTCTGATTTAAATGTGTATTTCCTTATGACTTAAAAAGATGTAAAATATATAGAGATATGCTTCTTACACTTGTTTTGTTGCCAAGAACACCCAGAATCTAAGGGACATGTTTGTTTCATTACTGACTGATTTGCTGCTACTGAGCTGTTACCATTAGTACTCTTAATCACTTGAGTGTCAAAGTATATCTGAAAAATAAACCTTCTTGAGATCCTGAAAAATCCATCCTAGGTAAGGAAAAACACAGCTTTTATCATAATATAAGACTATGGTATCCAATTTAACTATTCAACAATACATACTCACATACACAGCAGGGAATATAAATTGTATTCCCTCCATGGGGACTGATACTGCAATTCTCTATCAAAATCTAAAATCCATATGACTGACTCAGTCTTTTCCACTTACGCGCATTTAACCCACATTACTTAAGTATACATGCAAAGATATATAGGAGGATATTCAATGCTACTTTATTTACAAAGCAAAGGACTGGAAACTTAAAATGTCTACCAATAAGGAACAGGTAAAACACAATATATTCTACCTGGTATGTCACATAATGGATTGGAACATAATATACTAGAACACCACATAGGCTTTAAAAAAGGAATTGAACCTAAGTGCTGATATGTAAAGATTTACAAAACAATCAGTGAAAAAAAGCAAGTACAAAACAACATCCATAGTATGTTCCCATTTGTGTGTTAAAAATAAGACAAATTGGGGGGTGGATCAGGAGACTTGATACACACTTCTGCATGTATAGAAAATTTTGTAGAAGGTTTAGAAGTTAATAATGATTGCCTCTGGGAAAAAGGAACGGAGATTTAAAAGTGAAAGCGAGAAAAGATTTCCTTTTCATTGTATATCCTTTTGTATACTTTTGTATGTATTATTCTTCATTCTAAAAAAGTTAAATTAAAGAAATTCCGAAACGTTATTAATTATTTAAATGTAAAGTTTTCCAAGGGAACAAACTACAAAAGCTCACATAGAGAGATTACATGTCACAACTCCTAACTGATCATCCCCTAAAGCCTACATTAAATTCTGCTAAACATAATAAAACTCTCTACTGTACATGTTTAATTAAAACTGTAGCTCTCAATAAAGAATGAGCATTTTAATATTTGTAGTGACACAGTCTATGTTTATTATGAGTCTTAATGTAATAATGTAATAATCATCATATTAAACCCTTCTCTAGTCTAATATCCAAAGAAAAATTTAACAACTGCTTTCAAATATATTAATTTACCTTGAAATTATCTAATTTAAACTAAATTTCCTAGAAAACATGAACCTGTATTAAAATACAATGAGTACATAATTATAGTAAAAAATGGTTGAATATCGACAATCCATGATTCAACAGAGTTCAATCAAAAAACTACCAGTAAGTAGTTCTATCTGTTCAGAATCAAGAGTAGAGAGAGGCAAAAGAAATCAGAGAACAAAAAAAAATACCAGAATTGATAGTAAAGAAGCAACAGGATGAGAGAGAGTATACAATATATATTAATATAGAAAATATGTAACTCTCTTTGCTTAAAAACACTTAGCACCTAAAATATACATAATGAAAGACAGAAGAATGAATGAGTAAATGGATTCTGATATCAAAGAGTTTTAGATCAGTAAAGGAATTTAAGGACATAAATTAACTATAAAATAAAGTGTATCTTTAAGTACTACATGAAAGGGAGTAAGTGTGGAAAAATATCAAGAAAACAGAGAAATTTCCTTAATTGAGGAGAGGGAAAAGTACAGGTAGAGTATATTAAGGAAGCCTTCAAGGAAAAGGTTACTTTTGTCTCAGTCTTTTGCAAGGGAAAACTAGTCAGTAGTCTTAATTGGCATATCGTAAAATCCATTTAGGAGTTTAAGTACAATTTGTGGGTTTTTTCAGTTCTATTAGATAGTAACATGACTAAGCTTCAAGCTCTGTATTTGAAAGATTTCTTAAATTCCATAAATGATATTGTCTTCAAACTATTTTAGGGTCATTATCACATATCAACATATTTAATATAACATTTCAAAGCATGTTAATATCTCAAGTTAATCAGGGTTTAGGGTTACATATCTGACTCACTTATATGAAAAGTCCTAAGAATAAATAAAACAAAAAAAGTCTGTGAACAACCGAACATTCCAGTCTCTTAAGTTCCCTAGATTCTCACTCAGAACTCATGTTATTCATATTTAGAATATAAACCTCCATTAGATAATGATACCTTTCATTTACATAGCATTCTACTTTTAAAACACTTCTACAGATTTAGATCATTTATATGCAATCCATTCATTCAAATATGTATTCAACAAATATTTACTGAGCTCCTTCTATGTGTAAAGTATTACTCTATACAATCAGTGCATGGAGGTTAAAAAACAATGTTCCTGCTCTAGTGGAGTTACTTTATTAAAGTGTGAAGTGTGTAGGGGAGGAAGGTGCACAGAAGGAGCCATCAGAAGACAGAAGAAATACAAATGCTTAAACTATCCAAAAGTCCATGAACTGGTATCTAATAAATCATACGGCAATAAATAGTACATACCACAACCACAGGAACTCTGAGAGAACTGTTCCAATAAGGCCATTAATGATAATGCACATTAATACTACTTTATTGGGAAACTCAAAGTCCTCAAATCCAGTATAATGAAGTAAAAAGAAACCTGGCCATAAGAGCAGCAGATTAAACAGACCTACAAAACCTAAATATGTATAAAAGAGACAACAGTTAGTAACTGAGATTCATTTAAATTTTTCAAACTTATAACTCTATAATTAGAAAACATTAGATTTTGCACAAAGGGCTCCAACAGGTTTCCTTAACTGGAACTTGTGTTTCTTTCAGTCAGACATATAGACAGCTCAACGTCAGAAAAAACTGTACTAGCAACTGGTGGTCACTGAGTCTTCAAGATTCCACTATTCACACTGCACAGAGCAACTACTATAGAATAAACCACTTAATTCAAAAAGAAAGGTTGTTAACCTTAGCTACTAATAAGTTAGTGACTTCAAACTTAATAAAATAATTGGTATATCTGTGTGTATGGATATGCAGCCTAAATTAATTATGAGGAAGTAGACAGTCTGCTCTCTGATTTAACATATATTTATCTTTGAAGCACCTATGATATTGCTGAGAATAATGGAGGAAGTTTCCAAACCAGATACATTCTTGGTTCTTGCCAAGGGGGCTCATAAGCTAACTGGTGAGATAACATATATACACAAATAGCTTCTCAACATATGAACTACATGCAGACTGACTACGTGTAAAGGAAGGGTGTAACATTTAGTGGTCAAAAGTGTGTGCTCTGCAGTCTGATTGCCCTGAGTTCCCAATCCAGCTCCACCATTCACAAGTACTTAAACCGTACACAAGATGCAAAACTTCTTTTAAGCCTCAGTGTTCCAATCCATAACTGTAAAGTCACATTTAATTAGGTTACTGGAAAAATTAAATGAAACACTTATACTACAGAACATAGTACCTGGCATAAAAAGTTAGTAAAGGTAAACTGCTATTATTATTAAAGAAATATAAGTTTAATGTTATTACATGTGAATACAAAGACTATAAAGGAAAAATTTACAATTTTATAGTAATTTTTATTGCACGTCCTCTACAGTTGAACATCATAGATCCATTAGGTAACTATAGAGCTTTCTTACAAGAAAGTTAAATTACAGTAAATATATATTTTATATTTAATAAATATAATTTTTAATTTAATTTTTAAATTTTTAAATTTTAATTTTTAATATTTTTAATAAATATATATTTTATATTTGTTCATAAATAATAAACTAGAATTTAGGATGATTAGTTAAATCTTAACAAGACTGGAGCATCCATTCTCTACCTACTGCTAAAGACTTATAGCGACCCACCATCTCTGAAGAACTGTCTTGGGGAGCAAACAAGCTTGCCTTTCCCATGAAGTTCCCACCTTGATCAGCTCACGCCCTCTACAGCCCACAACTAACTCATGAAGGATACACAAGCCCACTCTCATGGCTGAAATCCTAATGGCTCAAGGCCAGAAGGTCTCTGAGGAATACCTAGACATTACCTGCTCCTTCAGCCTCCCCTCCACCTCCTGCCCCCCACACGCCATGAACTGGGCCAAACCTCAATTATACATGAACCCACATGGTTCTTTCTCCTTCTCTATCCTGCTTTTCTTACTTCCTTGTCAGTTTTCCCTGCAGAGCACCCCTCAATAAATCACCCATAAGAAATTCCTGTGACTAGCATAACTAACCAACTAACTAACTAACTAAGTAAATAAATAAAAGTAAATGAGGGGGGAAAAAAATCCCTGTCTCATATCCTGCTTCTAGGATACCCAATTTAAGACATCTAGTGAGAAAAATAAAAAAAAATAAAAAATAAAATGACACATACGAAAGGGACTCATGACCTTAAAAAGCTTACACAACATTAAAAAGTTGTAATTAAAACACCAAAATCTGGCATTAGCAAAAACCAAATCTAGTTTGGGGTCCCTGAAGTAAATCAAGTCCATGGAATCCCATATAAATTAACAAACTGTAGACCTAAAGACAAAGGTCCCAATTGCTTCTACCTATTCTCCAGATCCTCCAGAACCTGGCCTTCATATCCTCCTATTCTTCCCTAAAATGAGCCTCCAGTCTAATCACACAGAGCTACACAGTGTTCCCTGTTATGCTCTGCTCTACCCCATGCCTAAAGAACCCTCCACAACCCAATCCTAACTTCTTTTCTAGTCCTGCCTATTGTAAAGCCCTGGGCAAAATAATACTGTGTTACAACATATATGAAGAAGTCCAATCAAGTTACATGTCTGTGTGTACTGTAATAAGAGCAAATTGAATAATTTTTCCTGAAAGTTGGCAATCTTTAAAAAAAAAAACACACTCAAGAAATAGTAGCATTTCGTTCCATTCCAAGTGGAATTTTCTATGACTCTTAAATAAGACATCACTAAAATTACCTTCATATTTAAGGTATATTAATTGAATTCCATATTTAAACTTGAGTGATCACTTGGTCTGGTAGCTTTCCAAATGTTTCTGTTGATCGTCAAGTGAAGATATTCAAACATTTTTTAGCAGAAAAATCTTTTCTACAAATTAAATTATAATGCAAAAGCCCCACAAAACAGAACTGTTCCAGCTGAAAGCAGCAAAGGACTCTAACAACCAGAACCACACATGCAACTCCACTTCCTCTCACCCTTCCCAGGATCCTCTGCAGATCAGTTTGAAAGCTACTTATCTAGTCCAATTTCCTCATTTTGCAGATAGGTATGAAATAAATGAAATTAGAACAGCCATATTCTTGGTCTCCTGATTCCCTATAAGCTATACTTTGAACTTTCATCACCAGACTTTTTTATCTATTCTCAGGTATCTTTTGGAAGACATCTACAGATATCCAACAGACAGCACAAGTTTTTTACTGAACTGATACCAGGCAAGGAAGAGCTTATATATCGTATTAGGTATTTTATTTACCAAAATTAAGAACTGACGCCAGAAACTACAATTGGGTAATTTGAAAATCTATATCATAAAAGAATCTATATCTTAAAGTGCAAATGGAAAGCCTTTAAATGGCCCATGAGTTTTAATGAACAGTACGCAGACTAGAATAGTATTATACATATCATTTGGGAGCAGTTTCTCCAATCCTAAGCTTCTAACAATTCAAAAATAGCAAAACGTGTAATATAACAGGTATACTCTCACATGCTTATAATAGCATAATTCTATCATATCAATGAAGAAGATATCTGATTCATAGGCTAAAGACATGAATGCAAAAAAGGCATTAGGAGGAATTTCTTTCTTTACCTCACACTGAGGAAACCAACATTCCATTATATGTGCAAAATCATGCAGGGCAAGGTATGAGAAAAACACTGAGACTGAACTTCATAATCTTTAAAATCTGATGGTTTTAAAGAATCATATGGAGAAGGAGAGAAAGGCTTCTTCATTCCCTCCAAAAACAAAACCCTAAGTTAATCATTCAAAGAAAGTAGTCTCACAGGTAAACATATTCTTACCAAAGAACATTGGAATATCCAACTTATCTTCTCTGTCTACTTTTCTCTTAATCATAACAATATAGACAGCATAGAGCATGGCTCCAACGAGAGACCAAATGGAACCTGTAAAAATCAACATAATGAGTTAATGCATTTGTTCATTAACTCATTCAACACACACTTTTAAAATCTGACTATGTGTCAGATGTGATTTCAAAAAGTACACAAATACGAAAAGATAAAAGTAGATCCCACCCCCCTCCCATGTCCTTCAGGAGTATAGGAAGAAGTTTAAAGAGTGAACAAAACACATGCAAAAACACCCAATGATTTAGCCAAACATGCATGTTATAATATTAAGACTCATCTAAGTAACATTTTGTTTTTAAATTTTGAAACGCAACTTCATATTTTCCTCTACATAAACAATTTGGCACCTGACGCTGTCTGGCATAACAATGTTTCTTTCCATCTCTAAGCCATTGCTTATAGTCCTCCCCACTGTGACCTATCATCTTTATTATATATTCCACTACCATCTTCAAAGCCCAGTTAAAGTTCCCCCTTCTACCGCAAAGCATCCTTGTCCTCCTCCACTGAATTTCCATCCTACTTGTCATCTACTTTAGACCATTTAATACTTACATGGATAAATACAGTATTATTTATTCTCTAGTGGTTTCACTTTGTAAACTAATGATTAAAATCAAGAACTCCTTGAAAACTGCAAACACATTACTTATACATTTTAATGTTCTAAAATATCTAAAAAATAGAGGGTTTGTAGTATAGGCATAATAAATACTGGTTCTCTTAATGTATTTACTCATTCTCAAAAACATTTTGGTAAGCCCTTGCAACACTGAAAAAATAAAATAAAAGTTAAAAAAAAACAGCAGCTAAATTAATGTGCTGTCTGCCAAGTGACCACATTTAATACTTTAATTATCCAAAAATGCCAATGTCTTATTAAATCTATTTTTAAAATTTATTCTAAAATATTTTTAAAAAGCAAAAAGAAAGCCTGTCAATAAAATCTCACACATACACAACAAATACGTGTATTGTGTTACATATACAAAGCTGATCTGGCGAGAAAGAGGTGATATAGTTCAAGGTATGGCTCACTGGGCAGTGACCAGGGATGGTTTAGAAAGCACCTTTCCATTCAATGAACTTCAAATGTCTAAACAAAGTATCCAGAAGGAAACCATTAAGCTGGGTTCTGATTATCTTTGTTTTTGTTTAATCTAAACAATGGATCAAAACTGAGTGTTCACCATAGCAGTAAATGTTTCAGGCAAGAAACATGAGTGAATCACATAATTAGTGAGTGCAAGTATAATAAAAACACGATATTTATATAGTCTCAAAGTATCTCCCCACAAGATGCTTATTACTTACAAAGAAAAAAATTCGTAACTTTACGCTGGAGCAACCTGGCAGACACCACCTTAAAATTAACTAGTCACTAGTAATGGGACAACACCATGTGCCTTCTGATATGATGTGTGGATCAGGACAATTCTAATATTACTTCCGTGGCGTTCTTACCAAAAATACACAACATAAATTTAACCATAAGGAAGTATCAGACAAACCGAAAGTGAGGAACATTCCACAAAACAACTAGACAGTATCCTTTAAAAGTGCTAAGGTTATAAAACACCACCACCACCAACAAAAAAGACTGAGGGGCAGTTCCAGATTAAAGGAACATACGAAAACATACGAAAACTAAATGCAACAAGTGATACTGTACCAGAAAAAGAAAATTAGTGGGAAAAAATGCTGAGATTTAAAAAAGATATACATACAGACTAGATAATTATAATCAATGTTGGGGTGTCTGGGTAGCTCAGTTGGTTAAACAGCGACTCAATTTCGGCTCAGGTCAGGATCTTAGGGTTGTGAAATTGAGCCCACATTGGACTCAGCACTGGGCATGGAGCCTGCCTAAGAGTCTCTCCCTCCCTCTCCCTCTGTCCGTCTCTGGGCCCCATCTCTCTCATCTATAAAAAAAACAACAACATAGATATAGATATAGATGTAATGATCAGTGTTAATTCCTGGCTTTTATAACTATACTGCAGTTATGTACATAGTTAGCAGAGAATCTGAGTGAAGGCTATATGAGAATTCTGTGAACTATTTTTGAAATTTTTTACATTATTTCCAAAGGAAAAGTTAAAAAAAGACCGCATTAGTGCCCGCCCTCTATGTGTGTGTGTGTGATGCACACAAGGACACAAATAATGACATGCACAAAACTTTCTTGTATAATCTTTTTTTTTTTAAAGATTTTATTTATTTATTTGACACAGAGAGAGATCACAAGTAGGCAGAGAGGCAGGCAGAGAGAAGGGAAAAGCAGGCTCCCCGCTGAGCAGAGAGCCCGATGCGGGGCTCGATCCCAGGACCCTGAGATCATGACCTGAGCCGAAGGCAGAGGCTTTAACCCACTGAGCCACCCAGGCGCCCTTTTCTTGTATACTCTTAACAGAAAGAATGCAGAGTCACATACTTACCTATTGTATCTCTTCCAGCAGATTTTTCAGACCCTGACAAGTTTACCAGCACAACACCTCCAATGCTATGGGAATAATATAGGATTACTGATGAGCAAAACAATAAACTCCTTAAAAAGGGATAATAATAAAGATAAAAATTATTTACAAGTGTTCTAGACTACTCTCAAAACTGGGCAAAACTACAACTGCCAAAAAATTTAGTGATTTAATTAATATCTAACAATAGTAACAGGACAGAATAAGTACTATACTTATATTCATTTCAATTCTCATGAAAGGTACAAATTACCTTATAATAAAGATATTATTGCTACTACCATTACCATTTTACACTTGAGAAAACTAATGCACAAACATACAAAGTAACTTGACCAAAATCACATAGCTGGGACTGAAACTCAGCCAGTCTGCTACGCTACCTGCTGCTTTTCAGTTAAGGAAGCAACCAACTTGTCCACCCTCTTCCAAACGTTTTTTTGAAGATATACATATAGTATATCCATACACACCTTGCAAGAGCACTAACTCTTGCCTACTGATAAAACCTAAATTAGCAATAAAACTCTTCTTAAATGTTTAAATGATTAATTAATGGATGAAAAAAGACTGAATTAAAGATGTAGAGAAATCAGAGATCATCCATTCACTCGGTTGTTATTCATTGAAAAAAAATTTTAAAGTTATTATTTATTGAGCTAAACACTGTGTTACAGCAGCAAACAAAACAGATGTGGCTCCTGTTCTCAGGGAGCTTATACTATTGTCTTTCTATTTCTATGGATCTTGTAATTATACAAATTTTCAAAGCAGATAAAATAGTGCTAATTTTTTTAAAACCCAGTCTAATTCTTTTACCTACTAATCCAAAAAAGTAAGTGACACAGGAGAGGAATATTAAAAAAAATTTTTTTTACCTTACAGAATTATATCATAAGTCAAATCTAGTTCTTACATTAAGTGTTTATGTCTCTCAATTAAATATTATTTTCTGTTAAACAATCTTTGTTTAAATTCAACTATTATTTATTGAGCACCCATAACATACTAGAAACTAGAGGTTTCAGTTCCATTTAGATAATAATAATCACAATGACTAAATATATTGAGTACCTATTATACATCAGATGCTGTTCCAAGCACTTTTAAAGTTTTAGCTCATTTAATCCTCATAAAAATCCTTTGAGACAACTTACTTGTAGTCCCAACTTACAGGTGAGGAAACAGAGAGACGCAAAAAACTTGCCCCAAATCACAAAACTAGTAATGATGGAGGCAGGACTGAATTCCAGATAGCTTAGATGGAGAGTATCCTCTTTTTTGTCTCTTGACTGATAAAGTGAGACTTTTTAGCTTATCAGATTTCCTTCAAAATTGTTGCTATGTCAAATTCTTTTTATAACCTCACAAACTAAATCTCACTGTACAAGGCTATTTCAAAACAAAGCATAAAACAGTTTAATATGGTATTAAGAACATGTAATAAAAAATAAAGAACATGTAATAAATATACAAAAATATTTAAGGTAATAATTTTTCTAGACCACAGGTCAAGCAAACTTCCTTAAAGGAATAAACAGTAAATATTTTAGGCTTGCAGACCATATAGTCTCTGTTGCAACTGAACTGTCATTATGGTGCTTAAGTAGCCATAAATAATATGGTAACAAATGAGCGTAGCTATATTCCAATTAAACTTTAAAGAAATAGGAAGCTAGCTCACCTTAGTCTCCTGACCCCTGTTCTAGATCTACTTTAACGAACTCTGTCAAGATATTTACAAGTTCAACATTTTAGAACTACTTCCTTCTTTTTCAAAACTTTATTTAGTACAAAAAAAGTTAAAAATTAGCATGGATTTTGAATAAAACCTCATTTACTTCCCCAATACAAATCTATTGTATTTCCCCAATACAAAAATACGTTTGGCTAAAACAATTGGTCAATCATGCGATATAATAAACTTCTAGCGGTCATAAAATCTAAATAGTAAATTAGTTGGTCAACCAGCCTAACCTTGGAAACTACCATGGTTATATCTATAAAGGAAAAACGGATCATAATAAGAGTACCTCAGTCCCCATGATAATCATTTTTTACATACATTCCCTCTGAACTTTAAAACAAGGCTGGAAAGTAGATACTATCACTTTCTCACCTAAGAAACCCTCTCAGAGAGTTTAAGGGAACTTACAGAAACAAAGAACAAAGCTCTGATTCAAACCCAGCTCTGACAGCTAAGAAACATTACTCTCTCCACTAAATCATTCTACTACCTTCTCTGATTTCTGATTTTTTTCTCAGTAAAAACAACAGCTTTATCAAACTGACACATCTTTTTTTAATACTGTTGGTAAGCAAAGCCCTAGGCTAGACTGTTGGTGGCACAAATAAGTATAAAACAAGGCCCTGGCCTTTAAAAGTTTATAATCCACAGAAAGATAAGACAAACACAAAGTTACATAAAAATAAAAGACTTAAATACAGTTATTGACAATACTGATGATATACAGTAATGCAAAGTTGCCAAATGATTTATACAGAAAATGACTGAAAGATCACTTGAGGTTTAGCCAATCAGAGAAGATTGCATGTTTGACTTTCAGAAGTAGAAGTAAAACCCAAAACAAAAACAAAAAAAAGGAACTTGTTTTAGAAAAAGGAAATAGGAACTTGGAGGTAATGAGGATTAAGCTGCCACATTAAGTTAAATGTAAGCATCAGTACAATACATAGTATTATACCATCTGTCCTCCCATGAATGGGAGCCAAAGCTGCCTTGGGATCCCTCCCTCTAGTTACTTTCCTCAGGAACATTTAGAAAACTAGTTAAGGATGTGACACAGGCTGAGTAGCATGCTGTCCGTATAAAACCTTCTTTTATTCTTACCTTTCTCTGCCTATACAGTATACTATAATACAAACTATCCTATATCACTACCAGAAATTGTTTAAACATCATATTTTTAAACAGAATTAACTAGCTATTATGCTATATTCTTACCTTAAAATGACAGCTAATAGTTTAGAAAGAGTAAATCTATCTCCACTGTTACTTGGAAACATTGCAGCAAGAATTAAGGTAAAAAGTCCTACAAGGAAAAAAGATACATCAGTTTAAATACTATCAAAAAGAGCCTTTAAACTAAACCATGCTTATTTTAACAATACAGATAAAGTATAACCCCGTTTATTTTAAACTAGTAAGACAGTGAAATTGAGCACTCAGAGTAACATTATGACCTCATCATAATCAAGCATGTGTGCTCAAGTTACTTTTATAGCTTCGAAAATACTTTTCCTCTCCCAAATTTGGAAGGTGATTCAATTTTTAAAATAAGACATCTTTCATAGGGTAAATTATGGCTCTGAAATAAGAAATTACATTTAGCCAAAGGGTTTAGAAAAAGATCTTCGGAAAGAATGTGAAAGGAATGGCTACAATAAAAGAACTAGCCTATAAAACCTTAATATGTTGTTATATTTAAAAAACACCGTAAAATAACCAAAGGAATAAAAATAGCACAAGGCCACAGCAGAAAACCACCAATGTTATATAGTTACAATATACTAGCGTAAATTAGAATGAATTTAATAATTTGTAATAAGATAAAAATGTGTATATATGTGTGTATGTGTGTGTGTGTGTGTATATATATATATATATATATAACAGAAATAGATTTCAATTTATAATGTAGATTTTGAAGACAAATTTCTTACCAGAAGTTGAGGACAAAATATTAACTATAGCAACTTGTGTGTCTGAAAGTGCTTCTTGATATGAAAAATTTGCCAGAAACCACTAAAGAAAAAGAAAACAAAGTGAAACCTAATGAATGATATGCTTATATCTATCATAATTTATAGGCCCTTCTTTTACCCCCCTAAATATTTATCGTAAGAGCTTTTAAAAGTTGCCTTCTATTGAAAAATCACTAACTTAAAAAGAAGGCATTTCTAATTAGATCTAAAATCTTTGCTATTCAATTTCCCTTAAGAAATTAACAGTTGGTTAAAATTACCATTGTTTTTTAAAAAATAAGGGTAAAACTGAGTATTGTCTCAACTAAAATTTGCTTTATCCAAGCATTTCTAGCATTCTAGTAACGTTTATCTAAACAAAATTTAAGTTTGGGGAAATTCTCAAATATTAAAATATGTACAGATGAATACAGCACGATGAGAAATCTACTGAACAAGACGACATCTATGGTGATGGATCAAAAGAGCAAGCTAGGTAGACTGATACATAAAAGGACATAATCACTTCAGAAATTTAAAAATGTCCAATGAAAAATGTGAATTTGCTGGCTAATTATGATTGTTTCTGATTCTCAGTTTGGAGACATAAGAGTTCTCATAACTGGATACAATTAAAGGAAGTTTTCCAATTATGAGGATTTTTTTTCTTTTGCTCATCTAAGCTAGGATATTCTTACATTCTCAATACTGTGCCTAATGTGATTTAAGGAAAAAGAAATAAGACCTCTTTTTGATGAAGCCTGGTGTGTGTGTGGGGGGGGGGGGTTCCGAAATTCATTTATTTTCACTGCTATCAGATATTCTAATACATATTACCACAACTCATCCATTTTTCTGTTGATGGATACTTTTGGACTATTTCAAACAATGCTACTATGAATATTTTAGTGCATGCCTCCTGGTGCATATGTGCATGAGTGTCACTAATATATACACTAAGAAGCAGACTGCTGGGTCAAAGTAAATTAACTGCTTATCTGTTTTTGGCATCACTGTAACTTAAACATATTCATATTCCACTGAAGAACCCTCTCTTAAGACAGGGACGGCTCCTGATCTCTCTCAGAACTTGTAGTTAAGTGAGTACTATAATTAGCATTTACACTTCAACGAAGCTACAAAGACATATGATCTTAGAGCACTACTAAAAGGTAGCAGAGAGCTGAGTTTAGATTTCATTTAGTCTACACTGTACTAAAGGCAAAAGCCAGAGTAAAACTACAGCAAAGTGATTTTGATGGCGTCTGTAGTCCTCCGACTTCCTAGATAACTTCTGGACTATCTAAACAAGAAAATGAGGTACCAATTGCTAAGATGAACATATCAAACATATATGAAGTGCTAGAAAAAAAGTAGACGATTCTGCTCATTATCTTTTGGAGATCTATCTACAAGAACAGAAAATACTTTTGGGTGATAATTAGCTTTCTTGACCGACTGTATTTACCACTTTAACACATAAATACTGTGCTCATTTTCAAAACAATCTCACTGGTCTCGGCTAATGCACAATAAAGAAATAAAGACAGATCATTCAGGTAGTAGCCATTCAAAAATCATAAGAAAACATCATTATCTAGAAACTCTTTCTAGAAAGATCTTCCTATTCTACACTTCTCCCCATTCTCTGGTTCTCAAACCCAAGACACTCTCATTACAAAATTAGACCCATCTCAATTACCTTCCAATAAAAATTAACCTTACAATGTTTCCCTTTACTATTCCACAGTTGAGAACCACCACTTACTAATAAATAATCTATCACAATTAATTTATATATTTCGTTATTTCATGAGTGGTAAGTTATTTTAAAATTATCATAAAAAAATTCTACGTAAACATTGTATGACCTAAATTATATTCTACAGAGAAAAATTAAAACATCGTAAGCCCTCGTGAGACAAAAGATATTCAAGGAGGACTGGCAAATACAGGAATTATTAACTCCTTCTGCCCTGCACTGTACAATACACTAGCCACTAGCCACATGTAGCTACTGAAGAACTGAAATGTGGCTAGTCTGAATTGAAATGTTTAGCAATTAAAATTGAAATAAGAACTGAAACTGAAATGAAATGGAAACTAAAATAGAAAATGAAATGCTTAGAATATTTAGTACTAAAAAAATAAAAACTATCTCAATAATTTTTATATTGACAACATATTAAAATATTTTACATACACTGGGTTAAATAAAAACATAGTATTAAAATTAACTTCACTTGTTTCTCTTAGATTTCTCTTTTAAAAATTTTAAAAATATACTTAACTTTTTTCTAATTGTAGAAAATTAAAAAAATACCTATGACACCTGCATTTGAGGCTAATGTTATATTTCTGTTGAAATGCACTGTTCTAAACCTTATCAAAGCTTATCACTTTTAGGTTAGGTTTCGAAAAAGCTATATACCTGGACTTCCTACAGAAATGCCTTTACTAAAGACTAACATAATTTTCTACTCTTGTAACTTACTAAAGTTTTTTTTTGTTTAAAGACTACTGAAGGTGGAAGCACCCAAGTGCAGACCAACAATGAATAGATAAACAAAATGTGGTATATCCATATAGTGATACGGTATTCACCCTTTAAAAGGGAAGAAAGTTCTGACACATGGTACGAGGATGAACCTTGAGGACTTTATGCTGAGATAAGTCA
Source organism: Potos flavus (assembly GCA_028534135.1). NCBI lineage: Eukaryota > Metazoa > Chordata > Mammalia > Carnivora > Procyonidae > Potos > Potos flavus. The sequence goes on along the minus strand of CM052883.1, from coordinate 85,716,603 downwards.
GTCGTAAAAGGAAAAACAGTGGGGCACCGGGGTGGCTCAGTCAGTTAAGCGTCTGCCTTCAGCTCAGGTCATGATCCCAGGGTCCTGGGATCCAGCGCCTTATGAGGCTCGGTACTCAACAGAGAGCCTGCTTCTCCCTCTGCCTGCTCTGCCTGCCACTCCCCCTGCTTGTGCCTGCTCTGACAAATAAATAAATAAAATCTTAAAAAAAAAAAAAAAGAAAGAAAAACAGTGTATGATTCCACTCACACGAGGTACTGAAAAGTAATCAAATTCAGAGAGACAGAAAGTAGAATGGTGGTTGTCAGAGGCTGGGGGAGGTGAGAAAGGGGAATTATTTAATGGATACAGAATTTCAGTTTTGCAGGATGAAAAAATGTTCTGTTGCTAGGTGGTTGCGATCTTACTTAATGCCACTGAACTATACACTTAAAAATGGTTAAAATGGAAAAAAAAAGGTTAAAATGGCAAATTTTAGAGCATGTATATTTTACCACAATTTTTAAAAAGGCTTTTTATATGCACATATGTATCTGTAAATCAGCATGCTACATGGAATAGTACCTATGTATTTATGTAACTTTCAGAGTTGTGAGTTGGGAAAAAAGTTTGCTTTATCCAATGAAGGGAAATATTTCCTTTTAAATAGGCAATAAGCTGTGTAATTCAAGAGGTTTTCCTTTTTGCCTTTCCTTTTACAATTTTCCTAGAGATGAATTGTGTGCTCATTTGAAGTAGCTTTCTTCCTCTTAATCGGAGTTCCTAATATAATCATCCCATTCCACACCCGGCTTCTTTCCACCACACACACACACACACACACACACACACACACACACACACACACGCTACCTGTTTAATCTCTTATCTTTTCCCCTTTGTCTTTAACATTTACTATATAGATGCTTTTATTATTCTTCACCTCAAGTGTCATTTGAAAATTAGGTAACATACGATAAATATTAGTCTTGCCTTACATTCATTTAAAACAAGCAAACAGAAAAAATAATTAACAGCATAATCCAAATGTATCCAATTAATTTTAGTATAATTATAACTCACAATGATTTTTTGATAACAGCATAACATAAACAGAAAAAATAATTAACAGCATAATCCAAATGTATCCAATTAAATTAATTTTAGTATATGTATAATTATAACTCACAATGATTTTTTGATTTGTACTGGTGAATATATTAATCAAGGTATCACTCAACTAGATGTTATTCAGGAAGAGGATGGAGAAAAATGGGCTCAGCAATGAGGCAAAACTGTGAAGTAAAAAAAAATCTTATAATCAGGCTAATGATATTGACATTAGCACTGCATTATCTGGTGTTTAAAAAAGCTCAGTACAAATTTAAATCTTAAAGGCTCATACTAAACAACCTTGGATTAGACTGCTCCCAATGACATCTACAGAAAAGAGCCCTGAAATCCATTATCAAATTCTAAACTTCAGTTTTCACTAACTCAGACAAGTCTAATTCCAGCTTATTCCAAAATAATATTTGCTGTATGATTATTCTATGTGAAATCTTTAGCACATTTTTCAGTTTATTAATAGAAAAGCTATTATTAACAATATAATACAAAGAATTCTGTAGAAATGTTTACTATGAGTACTTGCTAAAATATTTGACCACCTTTACACAAATCTGCAATTACGAAACCACTTATTTCACAAAATCAATGCATACAGTAAACTCTTACCTGGATATTTACTAGCCTTTGTATATATCATAATGTAAAATAACTATTAGTTACCCTGACCATGAAGCAATGCCAAATTCTGAATATATATAAGTAGTTGTTGGGTTAGAGTATTGATTGACTTCTTTGAGGTATGGTAAGCATTTATTTACTTTGATACTCAAAGTCCCCAGGGATGCCAGATAGCTGAGTTTTAAAGTCACAATTAAGCAACCTAACAGTGTTACGTTTCAATAACATACTGTTGGCATGTACACTGTCTTAAAATGCAAGTTCTAAACATATAATAAAAAGAAGACCTACCACAAAGCAAAAAAAAAAGCTAATTTTTGCTACTTGAGTTGCAGTAAGTTTCCCCACAGTTTTGAATAAGGATTCTTGTTCTTTCACAGTAGGATATGACATGCGAGACAACTTAGCTTCCAATGCATGGCTCGATGGAAGCTGCCGGATCTCCATGATATTACTGAACCTTACACGAGACTTTTTGGGAGCTTAAAAGGAAAAGTATAATACAAAATCATTAACATCTCCCCTCACATCCAATGAAAGTCACAAGTTTTAATTTACTGATATATACATATTCTTTAATCCACATATGATCAGACTTGCACAGCAAAGAAAACCAGTTATATTATTACCTGAGGCAGTTCTGCTCAAAGAGTTAATGGGAAAAACATTTTCATGTATAAAAATGTTTTAAAGGTTTTAAAATGAGACCAATATTCAAACAAGCATTCTGCAATTGTGTACATACACAACTGCCTAGATCAGAATTATAGTACGGTTATTATATATTTTAGCATTTATGGTAAAGCTTTATTTGGATTTTTCCTCATAGCCAACTTATGAGAATTATGTTCCTGATCAAGCATGCAGAACATTCCTCTAGAGGTCCATTCTTTGCAAGAGAGTATTATGAATAAATACTGTGCTTACACTGAAGCTGATATTCTTTACTCAATTCACAGAACCAACAAAACTCATATAATTTGTTATTAGGAGTCTCAAATGGCATGGTTGAGGAGGATCTTATTCATTTAAGTATATATATTATACATTTTTATATGTGTATATATGTATGATGAAACCATAGGAGATTTCTGGTATTTGGAAATTTTTTCCGGTTTAAATAAAAACGTCCAAACTTCTGGAAGATTAGAGGCCAAGCCAATACCAATTGGAAAAGAAGAAATGCCAGGTGATCCCAGTCAACCCACAAAATCACTAAGTTTGGGGATGGCTTAAATGATGCTAAAATCTCCTCCCATTTCTAAGTTATAGAATTCTAAGTTTTGCTTACTTTCTTCAGTATCAATGTTTGTGTTCTCAGGTTTTTCACTTGGAATATCATGAAATTTCACAGGAACATAAAGAGGTTCACTCTAGAATGTAACAAAAACGGAAACAAATATAAACAGCAAGTATAATGGCTGATATATTGGCTAAAATTTAAGTTGATGGCATGTAAACATAAATACCACTCAAAACACAGCTGTTCACCACCATATTCTGCTGTTCACCACAGCAGAATTTTCCTGAAATGTATCAGAACGCATTGGTATATTTAACATTTAAATGTCATAAAAATAGACCTCTTTCTCAAGCTAACAGATTAGCTCTAATTCCTTTTGATTTATTCTTTTAACAAATACATGCTGAGCTTCTACTATGTCAGAAACTGTTCTAGATCCTGAGGATATAAGACTGAAAAAAGACAAAGTCTCTGTCCTCAGTGATCATGTAGTTTAAAGGGGAAGGCAGACAATGAAGAGATAATCAAGATCTAATATGTGTATGTATTTGCCAAATTGTTTTCTCTTATTACTTAAGATTCAACTAAAAATTAAGATTCCTGGAAACCATTACAAGATTAATAAACAAGAAAAAAACAGCTACCACTTATCAGTTCTTACAGTTACCAAGTCCAGAACAGTTAAACATGTCTTTCTCATTAGTCCTCATAACAATCTCATAAAATGGCATTTAAAAAAACTTTCCTAGAGGAGGCGCCTGGGTGGCTCAGTGGGTTAAAGCCTCTGCCTTCGGCTCAGGTCATGATCTCAGGGTCCTGGGATAGAGCCCCGCACTGGGCTCTCTGCTCAGCGGGGAGCCTGCTTCCCCCTCTCCCTCTGCCTGTCTCTCTGCCTACTTGTGATCTCTCTCTCTGTCAAATAAATAAATAAAATCTTAAAAAAAAAAAAAAAAACTTTCCTAGAAATAGAGAGATAAAATAATCAAGTGGTGGACAACAGAATTGCCAGGTTTATCTAACCATGCTCTAAAGGTCTATGTTTTTAAGCGGTTCTGAATTCCTATACCGTTTTTACACACGTTCTTTAAATGATCTATATTAAAGCACAATTCTCCAACTAAGCTGTTTCTTAAATTAACAGAAAGTGTTTTCTATTCAATTCTCTTTTAGCTCTTGGTATAGACTCTGCCAATGAAAACTATTTAGTAAATGAAGAAGCAATAGGATCTGAAAATAGACAGTCTCTTTGTTATACTGAACTTTCCATTATAGCATTTGGCAAAAATTAGTATTAGAGTAGGTAGAAGAATAGTCTATCATCTCAACTCTGCCTTCTACCCTGAGATAGAGACAACTGATATTAATTTTGCTGATTCTTAAGATCCCAGAGAAATGGAATAACATTTTCTCTAAGCTTCATAAACTCTTTACAGCACCTGGTAACCTACCTCGCAAGCAACTATAGTTCCAAAAGCCAGACAAACAAGTAAAAAATTGCACTGGCAATAAGGCCACGAAGCTAATGCTTTATAAACTGATGTTAAACTTCAGAGTAACTTTAAAATTTTTCTCAGATAGAATGCCACATTTGGAACAATATATCTTAAAAGAGATGCCTTAGCTATAGTCTAAAAAAAAAAGATTTCTACACAGTTTCTCTCAAACTGGATTATAAATGCTCAAAATAAGTGAATATGTTAGTTACTTTACTTGCTCACTACTTATTATCTGTCTCTTCTGGCGTCCCTGAACACACACTCTCATACACTAGAACATAAACTGTATATTTCTAGAGCCTAGAACAAGGGCTTAGGGACACTTAGGAACGCCTGGGTGGTGCAGTTGGCTGAATATCCAACTCTTGCTTTAGGATAAGGTCATGATCTCAGGGTCATGAGACAGAGCACTGCTGGAGAGTCTCTCTCCCTCTCCCTCTGCTCCTTCTCCTCTCTCTCTTCCTCTAAAATAAATAAATTAATTAATTAAATAAAATAAATAAATAAATACTAAATAAATATTTATAAATAAATAAATAAATCTTTTAAAAAAAAGTGCTCTTAAAAATTTGTTGAAAAAGTCTGTGGAACAAATGAACAACTGGCTTACATATTCTGTGTCAAACAAATGTATTTGCTAATAAGTGATGATAATAATGAACGCAAATTGATGAAGCTGGTAAAAAACAAAGGACAAAGGACAAAGGACTGTCCCTTAGGATTTTCACTTCTTAACCAATGTCCTCGTCCCCTCTCTCCTAGAAGGCTGAACTGCTTACTTCTAGGTCCCAAGAAATAAAGTACCATATTATAATTCTTATGGCAGGCACCCAATATTAGGATAAATCTACATCCTAATATAGTGGTGCTATAAAGCTATTTCAGTCCTTCCTATCATTGCTCAACTCCCCCCGTTCCACTCCTGATGAGAAAAAAAGCACTTACCAAAGAACTATTCATAGTTGTATCTGTTGTGCAAGCAGCAAAGTAACCTTCAGCATCTGCAAACTACAGATAACAGGACATAAAATTTGATTAAACTCAAGTTATAAAGTAAGGCTGCTGTCAGTCACACTCAAAAGAACAGAATAAAAAATCCAGAGTATTATAAGGATATAATTATTATTAATCATAACAGCAGCTAAGGCCAAGTATCCAATTATGCAAGGTAGGTATTATCATCTTCATTTTACTGATGAAGAAACAGTCTGAGAGATTTCATCTAAGTAACAGAGCCAGCATTAAAACCGAAGTCAATCTAAATACAGTATTTATGACCTTTGCATAATAATTGTAACATTTCAGATAAGAAGGAAAAGGATGGGTGGGTTTGTGAAAAAGAGAAATAATATCTTAGTGTTATCATGATAATAGTATTAACGTCAAGAACTCCCTAAATGGATCAATGGACAGGACCGCACTTGGGAGAACCCTACGCTAGTGCCCTACAAGCATGTTTTTATTCACCCACAGCTACCCTATTATTATCCTTGCTTAAAGTCTGAAGAGGTTAAATAACTTGCTCAAGGTCACACAATTAGCAAATGACAGAACAAAACTCAAACACCAGAGCCCATGCTTTTAAAAGAATTCCTGTAAGTCAGTAAGAAGGAATCAATGTAGAAAAATGAACAAGATATAGACAACTCCAAAAAGAATTCTACTGTGCAACAAATATATTAAAAAACACCAAAAGCAGCAGATTAAACAAAATATCATTATTCACCTATCAAATTGGTAAACGTAGGGATTGTGGTAAGGATTCAATCTCATGCACTGCTAACAGAGATATGAATTATAGATTATAATTTAGCAATAGGAAACAAAAGCCTGAAAAATGGCATTATTGTTTATCCAGCAATTATACTGGAGAGTTATCCTAAGTAAATAACTATAGGTGTGTATAAAGATATTCCTATTCACTTATATCAAAAGAAAAAGTGGAAATAATCTAACTATCAAGGAACAGTTAAATAAAATAGATAACATAATAACAGATGTTTATTTATTAACCTGGAGACGTATTAATGATATACTGTTAAGTAGAAAGTAAAATCAAGTTAGACAACGATACAGACTAAACTTACTTCTACTGTAACTTTAAACGTATGCACGTAAACACATAGCTATAGAGAGTATCTATAGTGGTTGCAGAATGGTGAGATTACGGACAGACTATTCTTATTCTTCATGTTACCATAAATTTCTCTTCAACAATGAACATGCATCACTACCACAATTTAAAAAAACTGAACATTAAAAAACAAACAAACAAACAAAAAAACCTGAACATTAAAAAATGTTCTAGGAATACTAAATTACACAGAAACTTGTTCATGATATACCACTAAGACCAGAAAGCCAACTGTAAAACAGGACATAATAGTTTCACTTCGTAAAAAATAAAAATACACAATGAAAAAGAATGGCAGGATATAGGTCAAAATACTCTGGAGTTATTCCTTGAGAATGGTGGAATTTACTATTTTCTTCTTTTAGTTCCTCTGTATTTTCTAAATGTTCAGTAATGTGCACGCATTTCTATAATGTGTATTACTTTTACAAAGTAAAAAATGGAAAGTGTTCATTAGAAAAGACAAGAAATAATACTAGTCTAATGCACAAAAAAAGTACACATAAAAGAAAATAATTAATAGAGAAAAAGTATTTGGGAGGAGTGGGGAATGGGAGTTAGTTATTACTTAATGGGTACAGAGTTTCTGTTTGGGATAATGAAAAAGTTCTGGAGATGGACAGTGGTGATGGTTGCATAGCAAAATGAATGTAGTTAATGCCACTGAGCATATAAAATGTTCACTATCTGCCACTATACATTTAAAAATGTTTAAAGTTGTAAATTTTATGTCATATATACTTTACTACAATAAAAAAGAGGGGCAAGAAAAAAAGGGCTAAAATGGTAAATCTGATGTTATGTATATTCTATCACAATTTTAAAAGAAAAGGAAAAAGAATGGAAAAAGAAAAGAATTTAAGAGGCAGTTCTATGTTCTTCACTCTCAAAAATTTAGTTTCTACTTCTAGAAGATATATCACTATATAAACTGCCATTTCTGTCAACACTGTTAATCAGCGTGTTATGTTACATCAAGGAAAGAATATAATTTGGTTAGCCAAACATCTGAAAGATGGCCTGAAATAACCTATTTTCATTTTAATAAATAAAACTTTGCTTTACTTTATTTCTAACGAGCAACTTTACAACTATTTAGATGCTACTCACTAAATAGATCTACTCATCTAGTATGCAAATGACCAAAGACTCCAGATATTCTTCTTATTCTTCACTTTCATCTTCATCTCCACATTAATGACTTAGGCTAGTTCAATATTTTTAACAACCCAGAGGATATTATGAGATAAGGGAAAGAAAGTGATTATGTACCTCTGATTTCTCACAAGATATTCTGATACCAAGTTGATTAGAAGAATAAATTTAAAATTTTGGACAAAAAAAGGTAGGTTTTCCTTATATCATGCCATCCTCACTCAATTAACTGAACCACTTAAAATCTGACTGTCCTTCAAGAAACTAGTAACTTTAAACTTTGAAAAAATAAACCCTCTCTCGGGGTGCCTGGGTGGCTCAGCGGGTTAAAGCCTCTGCCTTCGGCTCAGGTCATGATCTCAGGGTCCTGGGATCGAGCCCCACATCGGGCTCTCTGCTCAGCAGGGAGCCTGCTTCCCCTCTCTCTCTGCCTGCCTCTCTGCCTACGTGTGATCCCTCTCTGTCAAATAAATAAATAAAATCTTTAAAAAAAATAAAAAATAAATAAAATAAATCCCCTCTCCAACAAACACTTAAAATTTAAAACTTACAAAAGCAGCATGCTTTCCTCGAAATCCTCTTGTACATTGTTGTCTCCATGGCTTCCAAATAATAAAGCCCAAAAGGTATAAAACAAACATAGATGTTTTTGCAAAGGTGCTGAAGAACGGCTTGTTGTACTGAGTAAAAACATACTGCAGAGGAAAAATTTACATAAACTATGAGATGATTTTAAACCTTATTAATTATCTCCAACAAAATAAGGTTATTACATGATTCTTAACTCTAGAAGTTCACGTGGAAGGGAAAATCAGAAGAGATTACAAAAATATTTTATACTCATTTCTAAATATTATATTTGCTTGTATACAAAGGATAATATTCCCAAACAAAGCAGCAACAACTTCCAAAAAAAGTTTTGTTCAACATTCATTAAAAACCTACTATGCAAGAGTACTTGTGCTAGGAGTTAAGGAAAAATAAGATACCCTTTCCTTTCATACATAAATGAAAAGTACACAGCATAATATGCTAAGTACCACAAGAGGGGTATACCAGTACCCGTGGGATTACCAAAGGGAGACAGACCATTTTGAGGATCGTGGAAGATTGCTAAGAGAAGCTATTCTTGAGCTGCATGTGTAAGGGCTGAATAATAGCCCAGAGGAAACAGCATAAAGAAAGGCAATAAAGCAGAATGGCGTATGACTAAAATTGCATGAAGGTTAATGAATGTTACTAGGAAATTATATAAAACCTATAATCTTCATTTAACTTAGAATTCATGATTTTTTGTTTCCTTAAAAAAAAAATTTCCTAGTTATGTACACTGAACGGCCTAGAAAAAATAACCCAGGAGGAATGAGCACCTATAGAATCCAGAAGGTGGTCTGTATCATCTTGGAATAAAAGAAACCATGGGTTCTTAAAGAAATGATCAAATCCAAATATGGGGCAAGAAAATTACCAGATGAACCTAGGGCATCTTGCACCAGAAAGCAAGTAGGATGTTAAATTAATAGGGTCATATTGAAAGGACAGTAGAGCCAATTTGAAGAGGCTCCCATTGGTCAAAGATAGTACAGTTTAAGCACCAAAAGGAGTAACTACAACTGTCTAAAACATATGAAATACACAAAAATCCATGAATGTATGATGATACTCTACAGTTACTATTAGAAGTTGCTAAGCAACATTACTCTAAAACAAAAAATCAGATTTATTCAACCCTTCCTATATGAACCATGTTTCAGGATAACCAAACAGTAATAGTGAAAAATCTCTCTTTAAAGAATTCAGCTAATAAATGCACAAGGAATGACACTTAAAAAAAATCATTTTACAACCCCTAATGAAATACTCTAACTGGGCAATAATCATATGGATATTTGACTATTACCCAAAGGCTGATGAGAAACTTTATAGTGCTGAAGTTGGCATTACCCAAAGTAAGACTTGCAGCCATTATGTGCCTCATGTGTTGTCACAGGAAGTACCCAGTACCACCAATTTTTTACCAATATTTTTAATTGTACCAATATTTTTTTACCAATATATTTTATCAATATTTTAACCAATATTTTTTATTTTTTAACCACCAAGGTATTTTTTCCTAAAAACTAAACCTGAATCAAATCAGGACTTTACACCTAGCTACCATTTTAGAGAAAGTAAGACAAAAGGAGGAGCAAGTTAAGTGATACCCCAAAGAAACAATACAGTCAAATTTGAAATGTGTGTTATGGAGTGAATATGTGTGTCCTCCCAAAATTAATATGTTAAAATTCTAACTCCCAATGTGATGGTATTAGGAGGTGGGGCCTTTGGGAGGTGATTAGGTCAAGTGTAGAGCCCCGCCTTATAAAGATATCACAGAGAGCTTTCCTGACCTTCTGGCCTTTTGAGGACACTGTTTGAAGACTGCTACCTAAGAACCAGGAAGTGGGTCCTCAGCAGACACCTAATCTGCCAGTGCCTTGATCTTGAGCTCTCCAGCCCCCAGAGCTGTAAGAAATAAATGTTTGTTGTCTGAGCCAACCAGGCTAATGGCAGTCTTGCTGTGGCACCCCAAATGGACTAAGACAGTGTGATATATCCTATAGAAAAAATGATCCAGTTTTTCCAACAAATCATTAGCATGATTTAAAAAAAAAAATGGTGGGGTTGGGGGACTATAGTTAAGGAATGAAAGAGACTTAAAAGAAATTTGAATATGGACCAGGTACCAGATGATTTAAAAAATTATACTTAATTTTGTTAGACATATAATTTTGTTAATGGCATGGTGATTCTATTTTTAAAAATTAGGACCTTTTCAGTTTGAGATGAAGATGAAAGAATGTAGAGGTGAAATGACAAGTGGCTAGAATAGACTTCAAAATACTTCAGGAAAACATGTCTGGGGAAGGGTTAATAAGAGAATATAGGCAAAATTTAATAGTTGTTAGGTATATGAAGATCCATTATACCATTCTTTCTACTTTGTATATGTTAGAAAATTTCTATAATAAAAAGATTGATTTACTTGTTAAACTACACAATATATCTCAGAAAGTTTAATGTGCATATTTGGCTGAAGAATTAGACATACTACATATGCTCTTGGATAACAAAATTATAAAATATCCTCTTACTAAGAGATATGGAGAGCTAAATTATAATTTGACCAGATCCTCTTCTGTCCTAAATTTTATTACCTGACAAATAAAAACCAAACTATTTATTTAAAATTAAAATAAAATTTTACTGATAAGCTTATTTCCCCATCAACATTAAAGAGATTTCTTTGTGGTTAAATTACAGAATGTTCATCTAAAGGAAAAAAAAAAAGGTTACAGAAGACTGAAAAATAATAAAATGGCCTGTTGTATTCCAGAGCCTACTTCCAAAACAGTTAAAAATGTATTTACTCATTGGCTACAACGTCAGTGTCAACTATTTACTTAACTATGATGTGAGATGACCAACAGGAGCAAACTGCTTCTTCTGACATTTAAATTCATTTTATAAATACTATTTCCTCTTGTATATTAGCCTTAAGTCTACAACATATAAGTTGAAAAGCAGTAATCTCTGAAAATAAAATTGCACATCTTTTTATAGAGATCATTGGCCAAACAGAATAAAATATCTACATATATAATTAGAAAGAAAAACTACTTTGTGCACTCAAAATAACACATTACAGTCAAGAGGACACTGATAAAAGTAAAGTAAAATTTAACTGAATGCAATCACTGTATACCCTGTATTTCACAATGTTTGAATCAGCAAATGTATAAATGTGCATGCACCCATGCATATGCATAATAGTGACCTGTACATGAAAGCTCTGATCACTTTCTCTCACTTGTTCAAAAGCATTCTTTACTTTCCACTAAATGGTGACAAATGGCTTTGCATCCTAGATACTTGTTCCACTAGAAAGTATTATTTGTAAACAAAGAAATTGAATTTAGAAAGAAAACAACAGATACATAATCAAATATTAAGAAAACATATAGTCTCATTTTTAAAATAACCCTCCTTAAAAGATTGAAGAAAACTGAAACAAAAAGAGTATCTTTTGTTTCAACGTGAACTGACATCAATTCACTTAATCAAAGAAAATATAATTCAACAACATTCAAAATACTGCTTTAAGCAAGCATGAGAAATAGAAATGATTATCAAGATACCACAGATTAACAGCAATATTACTATAATGCAGTATCATTCCTAGACAAGAATCACCTACCGAAGTAAGTTCTGAGGATGCGACCCATATCACATCAACAAGTAGGAGAATAACAATCCCAAGAGCCATTCGCCTGCGCTGAGTGAAACCACTGCTCTGGGAATTCATCCGGTTCATGATAAATACACACACCATTTGCAGTCTGTTTTTTAGAAAACACATATCACATTAGAGAAGATTTTTGAAAAATAACCGTAGAAAACGAGAAAATTAGTATAAGAGAAACAGCTGACATTTGTTAGCTGATGTTGTTTGAAAGTCACACAGTAAATTAAAAATGGGGTTTACCTTACTTTAAAGGCCTTTCTAAGATCTTCAAGAGCAATGCCTGAAAACTTGGCAGATCTGAGCCTAAAAGGACGTGAAGAACCCAGCGCACCTATAAACAGCCATAAAATGAGGCTTATGAAAACATCAAACACTCAAAATAAGGTTCATCACATCTTTTTTCTCTTAAAATTCAATATGAACAAATGAAAGAAAAATAGCAAAATGCATTAAATATAATTGACACTTTTCTCTAGCCTCGTTATTCTCGGTATATTTCAAATTATACTCAGAAAAGTACATGGTACAGAAAAAAAAAAGCAATCTTCAATAAACGGCAATATTTAAGAGTAGTCAGCTACTGGTAAAAAAAAGCTCCTCTGAGTTTCGAGTTTCATAAATACAGAAACTCCATTCGCCTCTCCCTACAGAGGAATCCACCCCAAGAGACAATGTCTAGACTCGCGCCTGTTCCTGTCTTTTCTGTCTTAGATCTCTTGGAGGGGAGTTTGATTATTAGAGAGGAAGTGATTTGTTTTGAGTGTTGGGGGCGCGTTTCCAATCGCCTCACGTGGTAGAGGGAGAAGATACTCCACGCTCCCCCACCCACCCATGCCTGTCACTGCATCTAGTTTCTTTAGATCGAAAGAGTAACTCCCGAGACGAGTGAGAAAACAGCTGTTAAAGGGAATCCTTCTCTTCTTTTGAGGGGAAAAAAAAAGTTAAGCCGGTGACGCCTCCCCCAGGGAGTGAGAAAAAGCGCGGAGGCGGCGCTCGAGCAGCTCCTACTAGTGTCGGAGTTCAGACCAGGCTCACACGCCCCTGTCAGCCTTCCCCTCAGGCCGCCCCTTGGAGACCAATACCATTTCGGCCAGGGAGCTTCCACCGACCCCAACAGCTAGGGGTGGGGCCGTCCGTGGGCACTCGGTCCCGGTTGGGGCTCCGGGGAATTTCGGGGCCCTCCCCCGCCTGCCTACCTGGCCTTCCTGCCCCGCGATGGTGTCGTGGCGGCACCATGAGCGGCCTCGGCCCGGACCTGCCGCCGCCCAGCGCCACGGCCGCGGCCTTGGACTCACAGATCTGTCGCGGTGCCTGACATTGCGCTGGAAGGAGGTCCAGCCCCTGAAGCCGCGGTGTCCCTCGGGGCGAGGCTACGGACGCCACCCGGCCCCACTCGGCCCGGGAGGGCGGGGAGCGGGCGAGCGGAAGACACCGCGCAGGCAGCGATGGCCGCGGAAGCCCGGAGCTGGACCCCGGCCCCGCCCCCAGCCGGCCGGCCAGCCAGCCAGCCAGCCAGCCAGCCCCGCGGCCCCGCCCCCCAGCCCGACGGCGGCGGCGCAGGGGTTACGTCACGGCGGCGCGACGGCGGATTGCGCGTGGGCGCGTCTCCAGGGTGACTCGGCGGCGTGTGGTGGTGTGCTGTCTGGCACTGGGCGCGGAGCTCCAGGACAGGGCAGTGAGACTGGGAGGAGCGGAGATAGAAGTAAAGCAGGGTGTGGTGGTAGAAGAGGGAACCGAGAGTGGGTGGCTGGGGCAGAATGAAGGACGAGGGAGGTGGCCGGGGCTCCAGAGGGCTCCGCCCTAGAAAGAAAGCTGACAACTCCCATTTCCTACAAAGTTCGGCCACGAAACTCTCCATAGCCCTTTCTGGAGGAGAGGACCGAAAACCAAAGTGGCTTGGGAGAATTTTACTTTCTGGAACCTTTTGTTTGTAAACTAGATCCCAGCTCTCGGAGTTAGTTGTGTCCCTTGGGGAAAGCTGCTGCACCTCCCCGGCCCTCAGTTTCCTCATAGACAGAAATGATAGCACCTGTCTCATCTGTCTATAATATCACGTGTGTGTGTGTGTGTATATGCCAGGATTACATTAGTTTACAAATATGACGGGCTTAGATTAATTCATGGCGCATAGAACACAAATGTAAATAGTAAGCTGTATAGATTTTTTCCTTTCTTTTGAATATCCCATAAGAAATGCTTGGCCAACGTCCTCACTTGCATTCAGAAGACAAAAACAAGACTAAAGGGTTCTGTAATTTAACTGCATTTATCCACCACCATCCCATTTTTAACATCTTCAGATGGCACAAAGAAATTAAATTTTACTACTTTCATAGTAACAATATAGTGCATTTCTTAATTCTCTTAAATCTCATTGCACTAAAATTAAATACATATTCAAGTATTGAGACAATACCAGTGGGCATTTTTTGTGTTGATCCAATCAGTTTCTAATAAATGATGAGCATCAAGCACCTCTATTGAATCATTCAGAAGCCTATCATTCAGAATTAGAAAAATCTTAACCATGTAATTGAAATTACTACTTAGGGGAAATTTGGTTGCATACATTTACCAGCACCCTTTTTATTCTTTTCTTTTTTTTTTAACATTCTTTAGAGTGTCAGGCTCATCGTGTGCTACATTTATGATGTATAGACTGAAAAAATAATAGCAGTATAAATACCTCTCAAGATCTAAGGGTCAGGAAAACTATGTTCGAATTCTTAACTCTGACCACAATTTTTTATGTAATCTTGAGAATTACTCTACTCACAATTTTGCCTCAGTTCTCCATCTATAAGTATAGGGATACTGTTAGCTTTTTCTTAATTAAATAATGTAAATGTTAGTACTTTATAAATGTATATAAATGCAAGTTACCATTATTACCACCTACTGCCAGAACATCTGCTAAAGGACAAATGGTGTGATATTCTTGTGATAATGAAGATAAGGTAATTCTAGAGCAGCTGTCTTCAAGTAGTCTCCAACCCTAGGTTAATCTTCCATTAACATTTTTCCCCACTACCCTCAGAAGGAAATTCTACTGTACTGCTGTGTGGCAACAGACTGGTGTGGTTTCTGTGCTGTGACAGCATCCTGATCTCAGGCATTCCTTTCTTTGAACCCCAAGTACATATCTTGCTCAAGGATAAATCCTCCATAACTTCAAAGTCTTGCACCAAATGCCAGCGGTCTGCATTTTCAAGTATAAGTTCCACATAAGCAAGGATTTTTGTCAATATCATTCTCCACTGTATCCTCAGCATCTAGAAAAGTACCTAGCACAGAGCTGGCAGTCAATATTTGTTGAATGAGCTTGAAATTCCTGCTGTCTCTTGACCTTTATACCTAATTCCTTTCCCAAGTCTCCATTTCTGTCAGTTGGTACCACCTTTATTTTGGTCTCACAGGCTTAAAAGTTTGATCTTTTATTTTTACTAATTTTCTTTTCACTCTTCAAAGTTGATCACTCCTCGCTGAGATCTCTCAATAGTGGACCCTTAAGACTCATCAGGTATTAAGCCTGACACACACACACACACACGCACACACGCACAACCAAAAAACAAACACCCGAAATATAGAGAATATAATTTCTCCTGTAAAGAAATATGCCACAATACGAATGGGAAAGGACGGATCAGGTGAGTTCTGGAGTTGCACCATGCTCTGGAAACTAGGCCAGAGAGTTTGGAGTTTTATTTTGTTTATGATGGAACCTAAGAATTACACAAATAAGAGAGAAACACTTTTGGTAAATCAGAAATTACTGCCCATTAGACATTTACTAGTGTGGTCATACCATGGAGACACTGCATAAGACAAGGAGCCTGCAAAGAATTCGTGTTATAGGCAAAATTGATTATATAATTAGGGCAGGTATTTGCTAGGCTAGAAGATACTGAATCTAAATGTACATCTCTATTATCCCATTAGGACTGTGTACTGTGGTGACCACCAAATTGATGCTCATTTTGAAAAGGGTCTTACTTGAATATTACTTCCTTTAGTATCTTCCTATTGAAGGCACAATTGGCAAGGTACTAGACAAGAGACTCAAGACCATCTAACTAATCCTGAGGAACCTAAAATGGCACTGTCCATGCCCACCCTGTTCCTTCAACCAGCTGACCAGGCCCTGGCCAGCTGAGTGACCCATGCCAACAGGCTAGCACATGGTAATAAGGAGCTCACTGAGAGCTCACTTCCCAACATGATCTTGACCTCCTCAGTTTCTAACTTGTTCTTTTATCTCCCATCTTTGGTTTGTGTTCTGTTCCTGATACTTAATATCTGATACCACTCATCCAGGACAGCCTTGGCTCTTTCTTCTCTTATCATTTGCACCAACACTGAGCTCCCATCTGCTGCTAGACGTCAAGTAAACAACCCAACCTGAGACTCATAGTCCCTGGAACTGTTTCTCCACCCATGTGGCCCATGTACAGCCTGGGGTGCCTCAACTCCCCATGGAGAAGAGTTGAAAGAAAAAACAGACTGAGGCTAAGACACGCATAACAGGTGTGACTATTCTTATTTTCTCTTGCTTTGAGCAGAAGCCCCAAACACAGAATAAACAATAGGTAGCAAAAGAGTCAAGTTTGAGGGTGAGGTCTCAGACAGTCAGTCTATGGGGGACTGATAAAGAGGGTGTCCTACTCCAGTTTATCATCAGCACACCACTTGTAGTCAGGCTGTATGTGAAGACTAAGAATCCATGAGAGGATTCAAAAGATGGGAAAATAATTGCTTGAAGAGAGTTGTCACGTGATCTGAACATCCCCATCAGCATCTCCACGGGAAATTGGGAGGTATGCTTCTCTCCTCTTCTAGCCAACCAAGGGAGGAGGGGAGGGCAGGCACTTCAAGGGAGCATTCAAAGGTCCTGGCACATGTTCTTTCAAGTGTAAGGAACACAAAACACACGGACCGGTGTCCAAGTCAGAGTGACAGGAGGCACTGGAGTCTACAAAAGGCTTGCCGCTCTGACAGCAAGATAAAGAAAGGGAATTCTCATGGGAACAGCCTGTATTTTGAGGTGGGGCAAAAGAAGGTGAGTTTCTCCTGGGCCAGAAGAGAACCCCATAGGAAGGAGCAATTTGGGATTTTTAAAGGTGACTATCTCCTAGGGCTGCTTAGAGGAATAAAGTATCCCTAACAGAGAACTACTCAGGAGAAGATCGTGAGTGGTCGAGTGGATGAGACAAGACCATACCAAAGTAACTACAGGAAACACATTTCCCACCAGAGGCATTCCATGAGAATGAAGACCTGCATTTGGAATATACGACAGCAGTGATGTCCTGGTAAAGGTTTAACAACTAGATCTTCAGGAAAAGGGTCTAGATTTGTAGCATTTCTGACTTCCATGGTGTGATTCCATGGCTCCAAACTCCTAGCACAGCGAACTCCAGGCTACCGATGTGACATCTATGTGGAGTTAGAAAAGGATGCATGGTAGAACGTCATTATAAAGTACTGCCACCATACAGGTGCAGTAGACATAACTAAACTCAAGACAAGAACATAGATGATAGTAAAATATAATTAACTAGGAGATGAGTATTTATTATTTTAAAACATTTAATTGTAAGTTAATATATAATTTAATTTTTAATGATGGCTAGGCTTAACATCGAACAATTAGCTCTTGCAAGTTGGCATAGGCGAACTCTAGTGTACTACTGTACCATTCCCAGAAGTCACAAATGTCATATTACAGCCAAACCAAGTAAGACCTTTTCTCTTCCTTACTGGGCTTCCTTCCTCTACCCCACTCCCTACCCGCAGAAGTATCCTAGGGCCAGTCTAGGGAGTGGGGAAGAGGAAGTAGAACAACATAGGAAACAAAGAAACCAGCCACACTTCCCTCCCAATGACAGGCTTTCGGGCCTGAAATATATCCCTGAATTGGCAGCAGGGTGAAACTTAAATGGAATGTTAGCTCAAATTATATGATTATTAGACATAAATGGTCTTTTTAATGTCTAAAAGTATCCAGAAAAGCTAAGCAACATGCCTATTATTTCATCGTGGGCAGCAAAGAACAAAGAGAGAAAACATGTTTATTAGGGGAAAAAGCAAGAAAGAATAATGTTGTTTTCTGTTTGCATCCTGCAAAGTCCAGCTTGTTCAATAAATACTAATATATACTAATAAATACTAATTATATATTATTGTGTAACAAAACTTGACAACTTTAAAAATTATTTCATAGTTTCTTTGGGTCAGGAATTTGGGAGTGGCTTAGCTCAGTGGTTCTGGCTCAAGGTTTCTTTGTAAGGTCTGGCTCAAGGTTTCTTCAGAAGATGGTGGCTGGGCTGCCATTGCCTGAAGGCTGGAATGG
Organism: Potos flavus; assembly: GCA_028534135.1. Lineage (NCBI taxonomy): Eukaryota > Metazoa > Chordata > Mammalia > Carnivora > Procyonidae > Potos > Potos flavus. The sequence goes on along the minus strand of CM052883.1, from coordinate 85,698,210 downwards.
GGCTGGAGGGTCTGTTTTGAAGATGGCTAACTCACATGGCTGAGGGCAGGAGGCCCCAGTTCCTTGCTATTTAGTAGTAGGCCTCACTTCCTCTCTTGGTGAGCCTCTCTACAGGCTACTTAAGTGTCCTCCTGACATGGTGGCTTGCTGGCTTCCCCCAGAGCAAGCAGTATGAGGGAGAGCAAGTAAGAAACCACGATGTCTTCTATGACCTAGCCTTGGAAGCCTCACCAGCATTTTTACCATATTCTACTCATTAGAAATAAATCACCAAGTCCAGCTCATATACCAAAGGGGTGGGGAGGTGGAGAAGATAGGGAGTGTGGGAATTAGGCTCCATGTTTTATAGAGGGAAGTGTCAAATTTGTGAGCATATTTTAAAACCACCACAACCAATAGACATATCTGAATAAATAGCCACATGTATTTGCTATAGTCAAGTTATGTCAAAGCATTATGTACCCGTTATTGAAGGCTTAACTGTGAATCTTTTTATCTCTACGTAATAGGAGGTCTAGCTTGAGTCTAAGAGGCATTTGGAATTATCTGGGAACCATTGGCAGGTACATGAAGACTGAGGTTTTCCTGGAAAATGGCTCATCCTAAGAAAGAAATAATCAGGGAGCAAGATTGTGGCCCTGTGAGAAAGACTTGGTCCGCAGAGAAGAGGAGCAATGTTAAGTAATACCGTGTATTGGTCTCATTTCTAGCAACTCAGCCTCACTGAAGACTAGTGGACAGAAGTAACAGAGAAAGGGCTTCTACCTTTCAAAATTCTGTAAGAAATTGAGAAACAAGCAACATTCTAAAAGAATATACCTCAAAAGAGAAAATGAGAACCACACAAGCTTAATGCCATCAAGGTCATCGATGAGGGTGCACTGCAGCACAACAATGATGTTGACCGCTGGAAGCCCACTGTAGTACCCCAAATGTAGTGGTTTCACCCAGTAAGAGAAAGCTTGGGTATGGGTACACTCATGTTCATGGTAGCACTATTCGCAGTGGCCCAAAGGGAAAGCGACCTCAGTCCCTTCAGGCTGCTATAACAAAATAGCACAAACTGAGTAGCTTATAAATAACAGAAATTCATTTCTCATAGCTCTGGAGGCTGCCAAGTTCAAAATGAAGGCACTGGCATTGTTGTAATTGGGTGGGGGTCCTTTTCCTAGTTCATAGCCAGCACCTTCTCTCTGTGCCCTTACGTGGTAGGAAGGACAAGGGCTCTCTCTGGAGCCTCTTTTGTAAGGCATGATTCCCATTCATGATGGTTTCATCCTCATGCATTAAGCATCATCCAAAGACCCCACTACGAATACCACCACATTGGGTATTAGTGTTTCAACATATGAATGGGGGCAGGGACACAAACATTCATTCCATAGCACAACCCAAAATCCACCAATGAATGAATGGATAAACAAATTGAGGTCCATATGTATAATGGAATATTGTTCAACCACACAAAGAAATTAATGCATGGATGTACCATGACAACATTATGCTAAGGTGATCTTTCACACAAGAAGTCACATATTGTATGATTCCATTTATATAAAAATATCCAAAATAGGTAAATCCGTAGAGAGACAGAACATATAACGATGGTTGTCAGAGGCTTAGAGGAGGAAGAAGGAAGAAGGAGGAGGAAGAATAGGGAGCAACTGCTTAATAGCTATAGGGTTTCCTTTTGGGATGATGAAAATATTTTGGAACTAGATGTGAATGGTGGTTGCAAAACATGGTGGATGTAGTGAATGTTCACTTTAAAACAGTTAATTTTATGTGGAATGAGTTTCACCTCAATAAAAAATTATTTTAATTTAAAAAAAAGAGAACGTGTTTAGAGCATCTTGAACTACAGAAATCACTAGAGGGATACAGGAAATCTTTCAGGGTATGAGACCCAGCATTATGTGTGTATGCAGATAAGCCAGTGAAACTAGGGGTCTAGCTGCTACTGTGTACCCATTTGAAAGCCTGGGTGAATTCGGGTTATAAGCTAAACGTCCCAGGAACAGTGTCCTACTACAAGCTGTCCATGCTCATGTCCATGTCCCAGAGGCTCAGTTTTCCCAGGCTCCATTTGGCTTTTGAGAGCTATCTGTCAGGTAGAGAGGCAGTCTTATGTTTTGGAAACATGAAAGAGTCCCTCTTCACTTTGGCTTAATTAATTCATAAAAATATTCAACCTGTGAATACTAGGAACTCCAAAAAAGGGAGACGTTTATACTTAGTGACCTAAAATGACTCAGCCCATTCCTTAATAGCAGCTCTTCTCCATCAGCCTGCCCACCACTTTCATTTCTCTGGCTTATTCCCAAGAGTGTTTTGGGGGCACAGAAAACAACCATCTCACTTCTCTAAGTTACCCCTAACCAAGTGAGAGTGTTTTCTAAGAAGTAATTCTGTTGAAGGAGAATTACTTCTGTGGCCAGAGTTACATTCCTGAGAAATCTTAAGATGGCTCTGGAACTTTTGCTTTGGCTAAGCATTCAAGGACCTGGTTTTGCTCCTGGAGTTCACAAAAGGACACATTAATAAGTGAAGTTTATTCATGATCTTATAATTTTTAAATATTTAAATGGAACTTTTTATGCATAGGACATTCTCTTTTTTTTTTTTAAGATTTTATTTATTTATTTGAAAAAGAGAGCATGAGCAGGGTGGGGCAGGGTGTGGGGGGAGGGACAGAGGAAGAGAGAGAAGCAGACTCCCCACTGAGCATGGAGCCTACCTGGGGCTGGATCCCAGGACCACTCATGACCTGAGTGGAAGGCAGATGCTTAACCAACTGAGTCACGCAGGTGCCCCATGTATAGGACATACTTTAGAAAGTATTGTGATACAGGTTTGTACAATTGTGTGTATGTATATATTTTTACTTTTACTAAATATTTTATACCATAGGATTATGACATTGTAATTCCTAGTAACTCTGAAGAACAAAATATAGAACTCTAACCTTAAACAAAGTAAAATTTGGGGCACCTGGGTGACTCAGTCCCTTAAGCACCTGCCTTAGGCCCCCTGCTCAGCAGGGAGTCTGCTTTCCCTCTCTCTCTGCCCCTCCCCCTGCTTGTGCTCTCTCTTTCTCAAATAAATAAATAAAACCTTAAAAAATTGTATAATTTTGGGGGCGCCTGGGTGGCTCAGTGGGTTAAGCCTCTGCCTTCGGCTCAGGTCATGATCTCAGGGTCCTGGGATCGAGCCCCGCATCGGGCTCTCTGCTCAGCGGGGAGCCTGCTTCCCCCTCTCTCTCTGCCTGCCTCTCTGCCTACTTGTGATCTCTCTCTCTCTGTCAAATAAATAAATAAAATCTTTAAAAAAATTGTATAATTTTGCAATGAAATATTATGCCTCCATCAGAACGGAGGAATACCCAACTTTTGTATCAACCTGGACTGGACTGGAAGAGATTATGCTGAGTGAAATAAGTCAAGCAGAGAGAGTCAGTTATCATATGGTTTCACTTACATGTGGAGCATAAGGAAAAACACGGAGGACATTGGGAGAAGGAAAGGAAGGGTGAATTAGGGGAAATCGGAAGGGGAGATGAACCATGAGAGACTGTGGACTCTAAGAAACAAACTGAGGGTTTTGGAGGGGAGGGGAGTGGGGGGTTGGGTGAGCTTGGTAGTGGGTATTGAGGAGGGCACGTATTGCATGGAGCACTGGGTGTGGTGCATGAACAATGAATCTTGGAATACTGAAAAAATAAAATTAAATTAAAAAATAATTTAAAAATTGTATAATTTTGCAAAGATGTTGTTTCCTATTACAGACCCCCATAGGGCAATTGATCAAAAGTATTTATTGATGGTCTCTTGTATGACCATTGCTAGACAATATGGGGGATATATCCATCGACTCCACAAATATTTATTGAGTGTCTACTGTTTTCCATCCTCTCTTCAAGATACTGGACCATCTAAGAATGACCTTAACCTCAAGGCACCTAGAGAGCAATAAACAAAACAAATAAGGCCCTTATATTCTGAAGCATATTTTCTAGAGGGGAAAAGTAGACAATAAATAAGCAAACAAATACATAAATAAGTTCATATGGATTGTGATAAATGCTCTGAAGGAAGTAAACATGGAGATGTGTTAGTAAGTAGGATAGATTGGTTTCCAACAGATGTATCAGGGAATGGCATCTCTAAAGCAGGTGACTTTGGTTGCAAAGACAGACTGAGCCAGTAATGGAGAACTGTGGGATGCGGGGAAAGCAACCCCATGGAGGAAACAACAGGTGGGTATAAGAAAGAAGACCAGGTGTTCCTAAGCCTTGGTGGACAAGAAAAGGTCTCAGATGGGAATGAAGAGGCAGGTGGCAGCCAATGTGCGGGGTCCTGAGGCTCGTGGTAAAGTTAAGATTCCCTTCCTAGGGCAGCAGTAAGCCATTGATCAGTTTTAAGCAAGGAAGTGACAATATTCTGGGTGATGGTAAAAAAGAAATTGCTCTGGTTGCCAAAGGAAGGGTGACTAGGGGGAGGATAAACAGCAAACAGAGAGATCAGAAGGTCACTGTGGGAGTCCCGAGAGAGATGATGGTGTCTATGGCTTGATGAAAAGGCATGAAAATGTAGATAAATGAACAGCTTTGAGATAGATTTTGAAAATAAAACTTGCTGATGAATTGGATGCGGTATTGACATGAAGAGTATTAAGTGTTTTCCCAATAGCACCGACAATCTGCTTTAGTACCTCAAAGAGTACCTGGAACATGCACATATTTGTTGAGTGAATAAAACTGGTTAAGCGTGCAGAAAAATAGGAACTGAACGAGAACCACAGAACAGTTGTATCAAATCTGATTCTGTGATATCTATGATAGCCACTAGAAAATATCAAAGATAAAACTAGTGGTCAACTATTCCAGGCATGAACTGAGATAAATAGGGGTGCCTGGGTGGCTCAGTCAGTTAAGCGTCTGCCTTCAGCTCCGGTCATGATCCTAGGGTCCTGGGATTGAGTCCGTACAGGGCTCCCTGCCCAGTGGGACGTCTGCCTCTCCCTCCCTCAACCCTCCCCCTGCTCATGCACGCAAGCCCTCTTAAAAATAAATAAAATCTTGAAAGAAAGAGAAAGAAAGAAAGAAAGAAAGAAAGAAAGAAAGAAAGAAAGAAGGAAGGAAGGAAGGAAGGAAGAAAAGGAAGGAAGGAAGGAAGAAAAGGAAGGAAGGAAGGAAGGAAGGAAGGAAGGAAGGAAAGAAGAAATAGTTGGCAAAGCAGACAGAGTGCTGCTCCAAGTTGGGAACTGGGAGGAGTCAAGAACCAACTAATGATAGGGGATAGGGGGTGGCAACCAGAAAACTGTGTTACAGGAGGTGGAGGAGTATTAATCTTGTTGAAAATACCCTGAATCTGGCTCCTAAAAGATGCATTTAAATCTTAGGTCTCATGTTTTTTGTTTTTAAGTAGCGAACGATCATGTATGTGGCTTTTGTTAGGTTAGATTTTAAAAGCTGAACCTTGCAAAACCTAAAATACCTAGAGTACTGCTTTGCCTTCCAAAATCCTCTGTGTTGTGCTTTTGAGGGTTTTGAACTGCAGTTCAATTAAGATATAAAATAGGTGCTTTGAAATTCAGGAAGGTGTGGGTGGTGAGCAAACCAGGCAGCCAAAGCTGTCGAAAAATCCTGATCTTAGAATGACCTTCACTTCAGCTTCTCCCACTGCCAGGAGTAAGCATCGTTAAGCAGCTGTTATCACTGAAACAGTATGATTTTTGAGGTCACTAAGTATGAGAAGGACACAGGAAATAGGAAAACTGGAAAAATGTAGTTAGAGCCCACTAGATTTAACATTAATGTCTTAGCAAAGGTCAAGATCTTTTTTTCCCAATAGACTTTATTTTTTTTAAAGCAGTTTTAGTTTCACAGCAAAACTGAGTGGGAGGTAGAGGGTTCCCATATATGCCCTTCCCCTACCCTCTACCAGCACCCTGCATTAAATTAAGGTAGCATTTTAAATGTGGTGATATTACATATACAAGCCATTTCTCCATGACTCTCCTGTCTGACAAAAATAAACAAAAGGTTCTTTTCATACCATGCATCTGCTGCAGCTAAAAGGGAGTCTCCGATGGTTTAGATGACTGACCTTTCAGTTTTCTTGATAGGCCAAATTGATCACTTCCCCCCACCCCCAGGGGCATAAAAACCTACCCCTCTGTATATTCCACACAGGAATTTTCAGTGGGAGATATCAGCTGCCTTCATCCCACCACCTTCTCTGCCAGATTTAAACTGTCAATGGTCTTTTCTTTTAAATAAATGAGATGAATCCATCTGAAACTACAGATGGTCCCCCACTTAAAAAGGTTGGGTTTTTTGTACATCAATTTTTTATTTTTCTTATGTTGAGGCAAAAATGATATGCATTCGGTTGAAACTATACTTTGAATTTTGAATTTGGATTTTTCCCAGGCTAGTGATAAGCGGTAGGATCCTCTCTTATGATGCTGGGCAGCAGGCTTCAGCTTCCAGCCAACCACGCAATCACAAGTGCAAATAACCAGTACACTTAAAACCAGTCTGTACCCATATAGTCATTCTGGCTTTCACTTTCGGTCAATCAATTCCATAAGTCAGCACTTCATTATAAAACTTCATTATAAAACACTTACATTATAAAGCACTTCGTTATAAAACAGGCTTTGTGTTAGATGATATTGTCCACCCATGGGCTAAGGTAAGCATTCTGAGCACATTTAAGGTAGACAAGCCTAAGCGACAATGTTTGGTAGGCTCGGTGTTTTAAATGCATTTTCGACTTACTATAGTCTCTATCTATGATGGGCTTACCAGGCTATATCTCCATCATAAGTTCAGGAAGGTCTGTAATTGTATACTGTGCTATATTTGCCTGTCTGTATTTTTTTTTAAGATTTTATTTATTTATTTGACAGAGAGAGAGCATGAGTAGGCGGCATGGCAGGCAGAGGGAGAGGGAGAAGCAGGCTCTCCGCTGAGCAGGGAGCCTGATGTGGGGCTCGATCCCACGAGCTTGGGATCATGACTTGAGCAGAAAGCAGTCGCCTAACCAACGGAGCCACCCAGGAGCCCTGCCCGTCTATATTTTATAATGGGCCAACTAGGGTTTTGAACTTTAATTCAAATATATTTTCATCATAAAGATTACCTGGAGCCAACCCAACCCTTCCTTGTTCAATCCCTGAGCAAATCTGCAGTGGAGACAATTGAGTACAAACACAATAGGGATACTGAGCAAATGAACACAAATCTAGTGCTTTAATTCATTAGATTGCTCTTTATCATGTACTTATTCTGTGCCAGCTATGGTGCTTGCCACACAATAATAAGTTAATCAGAAATGGCCCCTATCCCTGAGGAGTTCAGTCTAATGTGCTGGTTCTCAAAAAAAAAAAATTTTTTTTTTTATCCCTGCAAAGGATATTTGGCAGACCTCTGGAGATTTTTTTCAATTGTCCAATGGGGGAGGTGCTACTGGTATCTAGCAGGTAGAGGCAAATAATGTTGCTAAACACCTTTAATACTTAGGATACTCCCTCAAAAATGAATGTCAGTAGTGCCAACAAGATTCCTATCCCAAAACATCAATAGTGCTGAGGTTGAGATACCTTGGTATAATGAATGGAATTATGTTACTCACAGATTTACTGAAGAGTAAGCTCAATTTTCCCTGGAGGCTTCCCCCTACTGGGATTCCTTACTTAGAATGAAGTGTTTTGAAGTTAATATAGACATCCCACACCTGCAAACAGAAATAGGTCCGGCCAACATCAGAAGAATGCACAGGACGAGCAGCTTGCTTTGCTTACTGTGATGTTTTCAAGTTCTATTACAATGATGCTCAACCTAAGGACCAAGGCAGAATCACATGAGGAGTCTGCAAAGCCTTTGGTGATGGGTTACACTCCTACTTCACATCCAGGAGAAAAATGCTCAGCCCAACTCAGAGGTGGAGGCTAAACTTAACCCTACACACACACTCTCTCTCTCTTTCCTTCTTCCTTCCCTTCTTTTTTTCCTTCTTCCCTTCTTCTCTAAATCCTTTGAGCTCTTACATATACCTTATTTCACACTTGACTATGCATAGCTTTGAAGCTATGGTCTTGTCATTTCATGAACAGAAATATTGTCTTCTCAAGAAATGCCATAATAGAGGCGCCTGGGTGGCTCAGTCGGTTAAGCGTCTGCCTTCAGCTCAGGTCATGATCCCAGGGTCCTGGGATGAAGACCCACATTGGGCTCCCTGCTCAGGGGGAGCCTGCTTCTCCCTCTCCCTCTGCCTGCAGCTCTCCATGCTTGTGTGCTTTCTCTCTCTCTGTCTCTCTCTCTCTCTCTGTCGAATAAATAAATAAATAAAAATCTTTTAAAAATTTTTGAAAAATGACATAATAGGAAATTTCTTCTCTACTTTTTTCTGTCTTCTCCTGGCCTAATAAAAATCTTTTAAAAATTTTTGAAAAATAACATAATAGGAAATTTCTTCTCTACTTTTTTCTGTCTTCTCCTGGCCTAATATAATGGTAACCATTTAACAGATGCCTAGTGACTTAAATAAGGGAAGGAAAGACCCATATCTTAACATAAAGGAAAAGAGGGAGGACATTAAATATGTCATAAGATGACACCTAAATACAGTACAATGAATCAGAAGGAAAAAATGCTAGAAAGGCTATTCCTGGGACACCCAGTACAATTTGACTGTACAATGGACCACACATTAGATAGTAATGGGTATTAAATTTACTGAATTTGGTCATTGTTCTGTGGTTATATAAGAGAGTATCAGGAAATACATCAGGGAAAGGTACAGGGTTATGATACCTGGAATTTACTCCTAAATGGTTCCACAGCACAAAAAGTAGTAATAATAATAAATGCGTGTGATTGCTTTTATATGAACATATGTATATAAAGAAATGGTGATAAAGCAGATATGGAAGAATGCCAAAGATTAGAGAGTTGAGAGGAAGAGTGTATGAGAGTTCATTGTACAATTCTTGGCCATGTTCTGTAAGTTTAAAGTTTTCAAAATAAAGAATTTGAAAATTACATATATATAAAATTTGGGGAGGAAATTAAGCTTATGCTTGGCAGTTGCTTGAAAGCATCCAGCAAAGAAGAGTGGAAGACAGTTTCCTCAAATGTAAATTACACCTTTGCCATCTGCTATAAGCATGATTTACTCATGAGGCTACAGCAAGGTTCATGTGTGAGATGGAATTAAACCAATTCAGGAAGTGTTGTGCTTTTCTTATTAGGCAACATATGCCAAAGCTACATTTGGATGAAAGCCTGTAAAACTTGGATGGAGACATTCTCGATTTCCCTGTTCCAGCTGAAGGGGCAGCATCCTATTGCTTATTCCTACACAGTCAAGAAAAAATTTACATTCTCATCCCCCTTGAACTTCTCAAGTGGTAGATCAATGGTCAAGGTAAAAGTCAGAGGCCTTAGGGGAAAATGTCTAATTCTTTTTCTCCATCCCTTACTTCAAGCCCTGAAAATGTTCTGAACTTCAGTTCAGTGCTAGTTCTTGTAGACTACTGGTTGATTTTTTTTTTTTTTTCTGCCATGGCATCCCTAAATACTCTGTGTGTTTTCAAAAGTTTCTGTATCCCAATGCCTGAAATTCTATGATGATCTAGAACGATTCCCAGCTATTACATACACTTATCATCTCTCCATAGTGAAGAAGTAAACTACTCATCATCGCCATCACCCCACTTTAGAGCATCATTGATTGTTTGATTCATTGGATCATTCAACGAATATTTAATAAGTGCCAAACCTCCTCCTCCCCCAGGCTTTCACCATCTCAGTAAATGGGCATATCATTTACCCTGGGGTTGGGGAGTGTTAGTCTTTATTCACCTCTTTTCTCACACCCAAGTACATGAACAAGTTCTGCCAGCTCCACCTTCAAAATACATCTAGGCACTTTTCACAACCTCCACCCCCACACCCTAGTCCAAACCACCATCACCTCTCACCTTGACTACGAAAAGTATTTCCTATAGATAGGCCTTCACACTTGCCCTAACCACTTTTTCTCCAAGCTGCATTTAGAACGATCTTCTAAAAATGTAAATCAAATCATATCATTCCCATTCTCAAAGCCATCTACAGTTCTGTTTGCGCTGAATAATCCAATATTCTTATGGAACCTGCAAGGCCATAAATACAGGGCCCCCTACCGACCTCTCCTGCCATTTACTCCCTAGCTCAGAAGGTTTCAGCCATACCACCTTAGCCCTTCCTGCCTTAAGGCCTTTGCATCCACCATTCCCTTTCCCTGGAACACTATTGCTGAAATGTTCTAAGTCAACTCCTCAGAAACATTTTTCCCTAATTCGCTGTCCTCCCGTCATTGCACACACTGCTGTGTGTGCACACCCCCATTGCTTTTCATTATCCTACCTCACTGTATCCTTTTCTTCGTAGCACTTAGCACTAACTGAAAATGCAGTATGATTTATTATTTTGTTTGTTTTCCATCAGATTATCAGCCCCCAAGTGCAGGAACTTTTTCTGTCTTGTTCACCACGGCATCCCCAGCCTCTGGATCATTGTCTAAAATATGCAAAGAGCTAAATTAATATTAACTAATGGAATGAATGTATGACAAATGCTCTCTGACAAATTTTCCTAAAGAAGCTACCCGCTCCCAGAGCAGCTAGCCTACAGTTAATGTTGTTGGAGTCATTGTCATTGTCCTCAACTTTTCAGAGCTCTTGCTGTTACTGCTCCTTTGTCCTCCTAGGAGCTCTTAAAAACCAGGACTATGAGAAGATAAAGGAAGAGATTAACAGTTTGGAGGAGATCAACTCACTTTTCAAGTGTGGCATAATACGTAGGTGTAGTGTAGGGATCATGTGGGATCATCTGAGATGACAGGAAAGGCAAGTATGACAAAAAATACCTCCTTTACTGGATGAGGACATAGCATGAAATTCTACAGCTAAGAATTAAATTATTAAGTCATCTACATTAAGATGTTGATTCTTCTTCAATTATTCAGATCATTAATAGGTTTTCAATGAATGGTACTCTTCTCCATCCTCAGTGCCTCCCACATGACTTGCAACATTAACTGTGTATGTATTCAATAAATATTTGTTAAACAAATGAATTGACTCTGCTCTTTGAATTTACTAGCTCATTTTCCTTGCCATTCACTTAAGTCTCTATTCTGCATACTCTATTACCACTTCAAACTCTGATAACGCTTCTCCTACTTTAATCATACACCTGGATTTTTTCTAGAAATAAATATGCTAGCTACTAGTTAACAGTGAAAAAGTTGGCAGTTGAGATGAAGAGCAAAAATGCTTTTCGGAAATTTGAGCTCTTCTGCCTAGCATTCAAACTTGCCAGGAGACTGATCCTGGCCCCTGTCTTTCAAATGTATCTGCCCAACTTCCCAGCCTGAGCCCTCCACTGCAGGGTCACTAGCCTCCCCATTGTCCTCCAGGCCATTTTTACTGTCATCTTTATAAACTGCTCCCATGCTCCTCCACCCCCGCTTGACTTCAACCCATGGAAATGACACTCATCCTTCAGGGTTTGGATCAAGGAACAACTCCTCCATAAATCCATCTCAGGGTTTGGATTAAGAAACAAGCCCTCCATAAACCCATCTCAGACCATGCTAAGCTAATTAATCTCTTTGTCCTCTGAAATCCTATAGCAATAAGTATTAGTGCCACTTGTTTGAACATATAATTGCATATTATCCTGGATTGTAATCTAATTCTTCCTGCATTTATCTTGTCTCTCCAGCTTTATTGTATAAGCAGGGAATATATTTTGTATTTCTCATGTATTTCTTCTGCATTGTACACAGAGACCTGCTGGTTGCTTTTACGCAATGTAAGAGCTCAGTTAGTACTTGTCGAATTGCACTGAGTAATGAATTAAATATATTTGACTACAGGAGAGATGTACCTGTGCTGTCTAAAAGGCTCGGGTAAAGCTAAAGATAGCAAGATGTCACGTTCTGCGCCCTGGTTTCAATTCTGAAGAGAGGATGAAGCTGACCTAAGACACAGCAGTGATCTTCCTCCCTTATTTTCTCTGAAGTCAGCCCTCACCAAATATGGCTTGGCTTGTTGGCTTTCCTTCTGAAATACAGTGAAAACAATCTCACCACCATATGTAAAAATTTGAGCTTTCAAAGCATATTTTATACACAATTTTTCCTGGTCACAAATTACTTAATCTTTCAACTAAAAATAAACTCTCTTCAAATATATTAAAAATGAAGTTGCTCCTCCCTCACCGGATCTATCTATTATAAAATTAAGTGTCGAATGCCTGGTTTCAAGTCTGAGGCATCCTGTCATACCAGAAGCAGTGAAGCCACCAAAGACTACTTTGTCATATAAAAAAATTTCAGGTGCGATCTCACAAAGCTCCTACTAGCAAAAAATGGGATAATCTGAGCAAAATCACAAAAGTAATTGCAATAGATTTTTAAATATCAAATATGGGACTCCTGGGTGGCTCAGTCAGTTAAGTGTCTGCCTTCGACTCAGGTCATGATCCTGGAGTCCCAGGGTGGAGTCCCACATTAGGCTCCCTGCTCGGCAGGGAGTCTGCTTCTCCCTCTGACCCTCCCCCCTCTCATGCTCTGTCTCTCTCTTTCATTCTCCCTCTCTCAAATAACCAAATAAAATCTTTAAAAATAAATAATAAATAAATAAATAAATAAATAAATAAATAAATAAATGCCAAATATGTTTGAAATCTATACGTTAATCTTTTTAAAATCCTATAAAATTCATTTGTTACCTTTCGAACATGCTAAATGTCAACATTTTGAGAAACTAGTAAGTTTCTTTTTATAGAGATACTCTACTAATTAATGAGGAAAAAATAATAATGGAAAAAAAATAATCACTTTGATAGATTGGGTTTTGGCCCAATTCTTCACTCCTTCCAGTATCCACACCCTTTTTGTATGTAACTTTGCAATGCCTCCTATTGAGCCACAGGTGTTACGGCAGTCAATTAGGACCACAGCCAAACTGAAAGCAACAGTTCAGCCTCATCCACTTCCTGCAACAATGTAGATAAAAGGCAAAGAGAAAGGCACCAGCTTCCCCGGTGTCCCCATTTACCCCGTGGAAAAACACAGGACTAGGGTCACGTGAGTGCCCTGCAGATGAGGAGAATCGGCTCACTTCCAAGGAGCCCTGAACAAAAGGTTCTTGCCTTTTTGTGGACTCAGGAGCCCCTGTGGTCAGCCCGCATTCAAGGAGGAAGGACAGAGGAAAGGGCTCAGGGTACAAACGTACTGAGTCCAAGCGGAGAAAAATGCCTCCGCCAAGGTCCTGATGAGGGTCTTGGAGGCTATACCTGGAAGGGCCCCACTTGAGCTTCCCAGTAAAGTGAGGTCTGAATGGAGGCACCTGGGCTAGGAATGCAGCCAGGTATGAGAACACGGCTGGTGGGGGGAAGGGACTCGAGTCGCTCTCTGCACCTCCAGTGACTGTAATGTGCCTTGTACCTTGTCTGGTGAGGGAGGGCAGATTCTCCCCCGGAAGTTTGTGGGGTCAAGCCTTGCAATTGTCTATGGTCTGACCTGAAAGGTCACACATGGGGTTGTGGCCTGTGGCCTAACTCTTCACCTCCCACTGCAGTCAGAACCATCTTGCCACCTGCTGACTTTGGCTCTGGTTGTAGGATGGTTTGCTTTTGCAAACAAGAAGAGGTGAAATTGATGGGAAATAAGCTAAATAAACACTTCCTCATTATATGCCCTGAGATTCTTTGATCTTTTCTAATGTAGTAATAGTTGATACAATCTGCATTTCACACCCCCAATTCATGAGTGGATCTGGGCAAGGATTGTCAGTGGCTGCTAGCATCCGAAAACAAGAGCTAGCCTGATACGATGTGCCTCCTGACAGAAGTGTACATCACCACCTCTGAACCAGCCTGGCCACAAATCAAACCTGAAATTTATCAAGCCTCTATATCTACAGCACAGGTGACAGGAGAACGTGTGAAATAATACCAAAGCTCACATTGTGGGAAACTGAAGACAAATAGTCCAGTTTCTTAAAGAAATAATTTGAAAGGAAAAAAAAAAAGGAAGAGGAAACCAATAGATTAGATTTAGAGATATAAAAATCAGTCACCAGGTATGGACTTTATTTAGATCTTGGTTAAAACAAAATGTTTAAAAAAACATGAGACAATAAAGATGATTTGTGATTCAAACACTGGATATTTAGCATCTTAAGGAATTATTATTATTTTTTTAAGATTTTATTTATTTATTTGACACAGAAAGAGAGAGAGATCACAAGTAGGCAGAGAGAGGCAGGCAGAGAGAGAGGGGGAAGCAGGCTCCCTGCTGAGCAGAGAACCCGATGCGGGGCTCTATCCCAGGACCCTGAGATCATGACCTGAGCCGAAGGCAGAGGCTTTAACCCACTGAGACACCCAGGTGCCCCTGCATCTTAAGGAATTGTTGTTAATAATTGTCGCTCTGATAATGGTTGTGTAATTATTCCACTGTACCTACTCCCGCATCATAAATAACCCCAAACTTAGTGGCTTAAGACAAACATTTTATTAAATCTTACAACTCTGAGGGCTACAATTTGAGCAAGTTTCAGCCGTGGGATTCTTCTCTTCCATGTGGTACTATCTGAAGTCACTCAGTGGCATTTGGTCAGCAGATGGGCAAGTTCAGAACCTCCAAGATGATTTGACTGATTGATTGATTGATTGATTTGGAAACGGTTTTATTTATGGGAGGCTGGGCTCAACTGAGACTTCAGACCAGTAGTTTCAAGGATGTCAGACTTGACATGGCTGCTCAGAGCTCTCAGAGAATGTGTCCCAAAAGATCCACATGGAAGCTTCAAGGCTTATTAAGACCTAACCTTGGAAATACCAGAAAGATACTTCTACCCCATTCTACTGGTCAAGCAAGTTACTGGTCAGCTCACATTCAAGGTGAAGGGAATTAGGTTTCATCTCTCTGTGGAAGGTATGGTCAAAAATGTGAGGCCATCTAGTAATCTACCACAGGATAAGGGTATAGATGAAACAGGATAAGTCATGAATTTATCATTAGTCAAACTGGATGAGAAGTATGTGTGGGTTCACTGTAGTATTCCATTATTTCTATTTTCTATTATTCTGTTTGAAATTATCTATAAAAAGAAAGTTATAAAATAGGGTTAAGTTTTCTTTTACCTGGAAGCTATATGATATGAAAGAAAAGACCACTGTAAATACCTCTGGCAGTATGTAATTGGTATACCTTCACTGATTTTAAACATTGAGAGAGCCTAAATAAATTTCTAATATGGATAGAAATTTAAAAGAGAAACTTTCGTTTCTTTGGATTACTGTTGTGCAATAGTATACATGGTATGAATTTACAGATGTCTTACATTTGAAATATTATCAATAATTTTTGTGCTCTGTAAAGTGCTTTTAATACTTTGTACAGCACAAACTTCAATTGAGTGCGTCTAGGTAGCTTTCAAAATTTATGTTTAAATAGTGACAGTGGTAAAATCCAGGGAAACAAGCAACAATTTTTCAGTTAAAAATTAACATGCTTTAATAACCACATTTTTCCTTTAGACCTAATATGATCACTGAATTTTTTCCCTTCCTTTTAGATCTGTCACAAAGTCTCTTATGCAAGCATGATTTAAGTGAACTAAATGAAAACAAGAATTGTAAAACATCTGAATGCATAAAATGTACAGTCTTTTCAGTTTCCCTAAACTCCATATAACTATTTATTGTCATATTCATGAGGTCTATTATTAAACAATCTGTGACTCTTAATGACCTTATTCTCGTTGATCTCTCCTTATGCACAAAAATATGGAGGACAGGCCACTAACATTTGCATTACTAACTATATGGCCAAATGTCCGTAACCACCAGGTTGGTTTTGTGCCTTATGGAAGATCTGGAATCTACACAGTACCTGTACAACAGGATTTGATGCCAAGGCTTATTGTTACACTGAAAGCAGTGTAAGGGGGGGTCCCAAATAGAAGGTAGGGGGATTCCAGCTTTATTTAACAAATATGCAGAAACTCAGAGGAAGTACAATGAGAAGGGAAAGCAGATGATTTTGACATTGGTGCCATGTTTGTATGCACCAACTTCCCTCCCCATCCCAACACCACCACAGCCCTTCACGGAAGATTCTCCTTCCCACAATGTTCCCACATGATGCTAAAGTAGAAAAACAAGAGAATAAATTAGAACTCATAGCCATGTGACCCTGGGGGAAGATATTTATTATTTCTGTGCCTCAGTTTCATATCTATGTAATAAAGGTCTCACTTACCACACAGGACTGTTAGGACCATCGACTTATATAATGTTCTCTGAAACAACTTCGAAATCTTATAGTTCTCTATAAGCATATTACTAGAAGTAGTATTCTACATACATAAAAATATTTTAATTAGAGGAAATCTAGAGGTGTTTTATTCAAAGGACTCTTCATTTTCAATCTCTTTAGCGTTCTCCACAATTTTTCTTTAGAAAATCAGATGCCATGATTTCTAAAAGTAGGAAAAATATTTTTAATTACATGGACATGGAAGTGACTACTGGTCACCTACTCAATAGGCACTCTCTCTTCTTCCATTCCATTAGAGCCAAGATGTTTTTCCCTGTACCCAGCTAAAAGATGGTATTTCCTGTCCCATGTTACAGCTAGTTATAATCTTATAACTATGTCCAAGATTGTGACA
Organism: Potos flavus; assembly: GCA_028534135.1. Taxonomy (NCBI): domain Eukaryota; kingdom Metazoa; phylum Chordata; class Mammalia; order Carnivora; family Procyonidae; genus Potos; species Potos flavus. The sequence goes on along the minus strand of CM052883.1, from coordinate 85,681,467 downwards.
GCTTATTTAGAGATTGGAAGGTAAACACCAAAATAATCAGATAAAAGAGTAGAATCACCACATTTTCCTCTCATCTCTCTCATCACTGTGTCTCTCCACAAGGCTTATTTTTCTGCATAGATAATAAACCATTTCCAAAGTGCTCTCAGCAAAGCCATCAAATATGGAGAAAACCGAAGGTCTCAATCACATTAGAGTGTTAATGGATTACAGTGTCTTAAGATATTTAATGGTTGATTTTAATATAATCCCCCAATCAAAAGTAAGGCCAAGAACTTTATCTTAGCCCCAACCAATAAACATTAACAGTGATGGAAATAAGTAAAACGGATTGGTTATGTTATTAAATGAATATCAGTGCACAAAATGAGGTGTCTAAGATACCCCATTTCTTTAAATCAACTTATCACTATGAGCCTCTCTTCTGCCAAACTGGTGAGAAATTCAACTTGAATTCAATGTTGGGCAACTATATCCCAAGGAGTGTTGTGCAAATATCCTGGGGCTGACATAGAGCCATACTAGTTACTGTTGATTCACCCACCTCAAAACCACACTCATGTCCTGTGGCTCTCTTGCTTCAGTCTTTTCCACCCAAGAACCACAAAACCACTCCCAAGCTCCTCCGGTGCCACTGGGAGCAAGGCCGGGGTGCCCACAGCCCAGGCCTGTGACTGGATTTCAGTGCCTCTGAGGACGTTTTCTCCAGCCTTGGATCTTTTCAAAGCAAAATATCCTCCCTCTCTCCTCAAAGAAACATAGCAGAGGTCCTTCAGAGCCCTTCAGCCATAGAGGTTAGATTTCTATCAACCCTACAGGTTCCCTTGGTCTTCAGCTGTTTCTGTTTTCAGACCAGTCATAAGCCCTGAGGCAGAGAACGGCAAATCCTGATGAGAATAAGGGCCAGGGGGAGAGAAAATGTTACAAGAACAAACGGAGTTTAGTAATTCAATAAATTATCTTGCCACCTTCAAGCGGCTTTCCCTGTTACCCAGTGAACAACTGGAAGTTTCTACTTTGGCCTATAGAGTCTGACATGACTTGACTTCCAGCTGCTCCTCGGACCCTGTCTCTTCCTTTGCACCCCTCATAATTCCACTGTAATCACATTGTGCTTTCTCATGTTCCTTGAACTTGCCGCCCTCTCTCACTGCCTTGTAGTAGTCAGCCTCCAGGATTATCTCCAACGACTCCCTTCTCATGGTATTCATACTCTTATATAATTCTCCTAACTCCTACCATAGAGTTAGTCTATGAAACGATTGGATTTTGTAGAGATGGTGATCGGTGACTATGTCATGCAAGACATGTAGCTTCTACCTTGCCCCATCTCGGACTGTTTGCTCTGGGAGAAGCCAGCCAGCCAGCCAGCCACCATGTCATGTGGATGCTTAAACAGCCCATGGACAGGTCAATATGGGGAGATACTGAGGCCTCCTGTCACCAACCAGCACCCTGTGAGTGAATCATTTTGGAATTGGATCCTCCCGCCCCTGTCAAACCTTCTGAGACTATAGTCCTGTCTAACACCATCTTGAGCATAACCTTTTAAGAGACTCTGAGCCAGAACCACTCACTCAAGTCATTTTCAAATTCTTGGCCCATAGGAACTGTGAAATAATAAATATTTATTGTTTTTTTAAGCCAGTTAGTTTTGGGATAACTTGTTTTGTAGCATGAATGGCTAATACAGGGCTCAATATGACTTTTGCTAGAACACTGTATCTCAAAATGTTCCCATGTCTCTTGCACTCCTTTGAATATCTGCTCTAAGTAATAAGGCTTTTGACCACCTGTGTAAAAATAGCATCATCTCCCCACCGTGATATCATACTCGGACCCCAGTTCCCTGCTTTATTTTCTTTAATTAACATTTTACAAATGTGTTTGTTTGTTTACTATCTGTATCTTCATGCTCAAATGTAGGCTTCTTGCAAGGAGGGATTTAGTTTCTTTACTGCTGTTACCTCCAAAGCTGAGAATAGTGTCTGTTCCGTAGTAGGCATTCAATAAATATTTGTTGAAGGAAGGAAAGAAATTAAAAGTCAGTGAAGGATCATCACGGAATTGTGGGATATGAAACTCAACTTGTGCCTTGAAGACAATCATAACAGATAGTCATTGGGGCGCTCTGTGTCAGCCCTGGTCTAAGCAACTAAACCAAAGCTGCAGAACTACAGCTTACAGGATGACGAGGAGAGACTGACAAGATAGAAAAGGTTGAATTTATGAGGAAAAGCCTTAAGTGCCAAGCCCAGGAGTTCCCGGGCATCTTTCAGAATCACAGCATGAAATGTGATCCTAAACAAATCATAAAATCAGTTTCAAAAATCAGAGAGTTCAATATAAAGCCAAGATTGGCACAGTATTAATGTGTTCTTATTACACATTTATCCTCAGTGTATAATTACTTCTTAATAATCATTGAGAGTCTTCAAGCAATGAAAATATAAAAGGTTATCCTAGCCCATGTAACACTCAAGACAAAGTCCATAGAGAAATTAGTGCTTTCCTGACCCCTGCTAAGCAGTTAAGGCCTAACCTTTGTAGAAGAAAGGCCTAACCTTTGTAAAAGAATTCAGTCTAATACCTATCCGAGCATGATAATGAATTAAAAACAACAGACAAGGATCT
>CM052883.1:85588075-85678333 GCA_028534135.1 Potos flavus | reverse complement strand
GAGCTGATTTTCCAGAATACTCTTTCCTGAAAGTCACGTAGCTTCACATCACCACATTCTTTAGGTAAATTATTTTATTCAGGTAAATCACAAGGCTATCCCAGGTTCCCTGTGGGAGGGGAAACAGACTTCACCTCTTAATCAGAGAATTAGCAAAGAATTGTGGTTGTATGTAATCCACCACAGTTTGCCCTCTGATCAAAAATTACTTATATCCTTTCCACATGCAAAAACAAAACAAAACAACTCACCACCTTCCAAGATCCCTTAAAATCTCATCCCATGAAAGCATTAGACTCAAAGTTCAATATTTCATGATCTGCATCATGTCCAAATACAGGTGCAGTAACTCTGGATCTGGAGAACTGTGTTTTCTGACCCTCCACAAACCCCGCTCATTCTCCCCTTCCCCTAGGCATAAAATGATGAGAAAGGGACAGGAAACCTACAAGAGATACTCTCTTTCAATAACAGGAAGATAGTAGCTCTGAAATCTACCTAGACACATGCTGTTAGATCCTATTCTCCCAGGACTGGGGGCCCAGGTGGGGCTGGAACATCCAAAATGACATCTCATTCTCCTAGACTTTTCTGGGTGACCTCTCTTCATTTAGGAGGCTGGCCCAAAGTTCTTTAGTCTGGCCCAAAGTCAGCATGGTAGCTGACTTCCAGAGAGCAAAAGTAGAAACTTCCAGGTTTCTTAAAGGCTAGGCCTGAAACTGGAATAGCATCATCATACCATCCTAGTGTGGTATCATCATATTTACCTAGTGTTGCCAGATTTCACAAAAAAAAAACACACACACACAAACAAAAAACAAAACAGGATTCCCAGTTAAATTTGAGTATCAGATAAATAACAGATAATTTTAGTCTAAGTATATCACATTTTTTTTTTGGTGTAGTTGACATTCTAATTTTACTGGGCATCTTTTATTTTTTTCTGGTGATCCTACTTTTACCATATTCTGAAGGTCGAAGCACGTCATTCAAAGATAAGGGAAGGAGACATAACCATTTAGTGAGTAAGTGGCTTGCTCATAAAGAGAGGGAAGAAGTTAATGGTGGCCATTTTGCAGACTACCACACTATAACAAAAGACTTGAAAATGTGTATTGGTATAACCAGTAATTCTATTTCTAGGGATTGTTCTGAGAATGTAATTAAAGACATGCCAGATGTTTAGCAATATGAATGTTGATTATAGAATTACTTACAATGGTGAAAAATAGGAAGTAACATAGATGTACAAAGACAAAAAATAAATATATTTATTGAGCTCCTAATATGTGCAAGACACTGTGTTGAGCCCTCAAAATATACTAAACAACACAGAAAATCTCTTAGAGACTAAAGGGGTAAGATTCTCATTCAACAGATAATAATACATTTGAGTAATTGACTGTAAGCGTGCTAATTTCTAAAAAGAGAACTACTAGGTGCTATGAAATCACAAAGGAACCAATTCTACTGGAGGCTGGCTTAGGAGAAAGGACAGGAAATAATGGGAAAGGATGAGGGAAGAGAATATTAGGCAGAGTGAACAGCAGAAGTATTCTAAATGTATATATTTACATGGAAAGGTGACCATAATAAACAATTAGGGATGAGATGCTCATTAAACATTCAAGTGGAGATGTCAAATTGTGTTTAGATATACAAGCTGGGATCCTGGGAAGGGTCAAATCTGAATACATACATTTTTTGGGTTTTCGTGTGTGTGTTTTTTTAAGATTTTTATTTATTTGACAGAGAGAGAGAGAGTACAAGCAGGGGGAGCAGCAGAGGGAGAGGGAGAAAGAGACTCCCCACTGAGTAGGAAGCCCGATATGGGGCTCGATCCCAGGACCCTGAGATCATTACTTGAGCTGAAGGTAGGTGTTTCCAGGCATCCTGAATATATATATTTGGGAGTTACCAGCCTACAATCAATAGGCAGTAAAATAAAAAGAACATCAGGGAAGTGGGTTATCATCAAAGCCCAAAAAAGAGAGTTTCAAGAAGAGAGTGGCCACTTCGGAGAATTGCCACTAAGACACTGAGTAGGATGAAGGCAAAAAGTGACCATTGCATTTGGTGACATGGGGGTCACTGATGAAGTTTCAGATGTAGAAGGAAGGACAAAGATCTAAATGAAATAGACTGAGGAAAGGTGATGTAACGGGGAAACCATTCATTTGAGAAAGTTTTGCCATGAGGGACCAAGAGAACAGGGCAGCAGCTAGATGGAAAAGGGGGGTCAAGAGTAGGTTTGTTGGCTGATGGGAACAGACCCCAAGAGAGGGAAATCAATAATGCAGGAGAGAGGGGTCTATTTGTAGGAGAAAAGTCCTAGAGAAGGTGAAAGAGGATGAATGAACAGCAGAAGTGGGAAGGGTTCCCAGAGCGCCAGAGCTCAAGGGAAGGGTTGACTTTAGCAACCAGAGCAGGGATGTTTCCTCCTATAGTAGAAGATGGTTGAAGAGTGGGTCCTGATTCAAGAGGCTGCAGAGATGCAGTGGGAAGAAGAGGAGAAAGTGCCTGTTTGCTTCTATTTCAGATGAAACATTGAATCAAGGTCATCTGTAAGAAGGAAAGGGAGGAAGGGGGGATTAAAAACATATTCCCCAAGTGTACTTTACGTCTCATGTTGATCACACTTTTGAAAATTTTGTATGTATATACTCTCACTTACCCAATAAACTCTACAGTTTCTCGACATCTCAAATAAGAAAAAGAGCAAAGCAGGAGCCATTATAAATATCAAGAACAATAGTGCACCAATCAAGACGAATTTATTGGACATTTTTATTTAAAAGCCTTAGAGGAATTTAATAATCATGTATTAAAATTCATCAGTGTCAATTTAGCAATCAAGAGAATTCCTAAGTCATAGAAGACATGCACATCAAAGTATTGTTCAGAGTCATGCCTGTTAGTCAGAGTTAACAGAGGCCCAACAATGTCTGCTTCTGTGACTTTACCAATGCATTAAATTGCTTATTTCCATATTAGCAAACAGATGAAAGGAGTGATTGGTTGATGCAGTTATCATGACAAAAGCAGGCTGGCCATGAGTAGACACTTGTGAGATAAAGTCAATGAGATCAAATGCAGTACGCTGCTGTAAATCACTACCTAAACTGACATTACGAGTTGACACTCCTGGGAGTGTTTTCTCAGAAGTTATTAGAAAAAAAATGAAATTTGAGAAGAGCTTTTGGGTCATCAGTGCTCTATATTTAGAATCTTCAAATAATCATGGATTCTAGCACTTTGTCATCAAGAGAGAAATAAAACGGGGTTACTTTTCGCTGCTTTTTTTTTCTTTTTCATTGAACACAACAGAAGTTTCTGTGAGACGAATCCTATTCCAAGGCTTAAAAATAGATCTTACACTTAAAAAAAAAATAGATCTTACACTTTTTAGATGAGGTTAAAAGTGCATTATGATAATTAAAACATAAAAGTAATATTATTCACAATGCAATACAAATTTTGAAAAGAGCAAATATTTATTGAGCACTTATGTACCAAGCACTGTTCTTTGTACCTGGGGTATGCATTATCTTACATAATCTTCAAAACTCCTAAATCATCTTTATGAGGCAGGTTAAAACTATGGTTGGTCAAATGCACTGTAATAAAGACTCTTACAAATATTGCACAGTTGTTTTGTGCCAAGTGTATCGCTGCATTCAGGGGATTTTGTGTGGCAAAAATGAACGAGGTCCCCAGCTCACAACCTCCTGGAGGAGATAAATGAGTAAGTAGATGACTAGAATTTCCATGTGGCATGTTTTGTGAGAAGATGAATAACTAAGTCTGCCTGGAGCTGGAGCTTGAAGGATGAGCCGCAGTTGGGAGAAAGGCAGAGGGAACAGGTGCGAGTGGTACAACTGGGAGGAGGTTCTAGCTGCACAGGAAACGGAGTTCAGCATAGCTTATGGAGGAAGTACAAGTTAGGAAGCGGCAGGAAATAAAGTTGGAGAAATAGGTGGGAGAAGATTATAGGGAGGGTCCTGTATGAAGCTGAAGAGTTTGGAATGCATTCTGTAAGCACCATAGAGCATCAGAGGCACAGGCGCTGAGAGACAGGATCAGCTTTGATTTTCAGGGAGATAAGCCTGGCACCAGTCTGTGATGCTCACTGAATGTGAGAGACTGGAAGCCTGGAGAGAACTGGACGATGTTAATGTCCAGGTACAAAAGGATGAAGGCCGGAAATAAAGTGGAGAAGCCACACGGATGACGTATTTCTGGGCAAAGATATTGAAATTTGAAATTTAGTTACTTAAAATCAGAAATTGTCACAATATATCTTTACCTGTGGATTGATGCTGGCAATTACCTGACCGTGTCACTGGAAGGTTTTATCTAACCGAATAACTATATCATGACTGCCCCTTGGCAGATAGTAATCATGAGATGCTACCCCATTATAAGATGCATTCTGAGTTCAGGTATGTTAAAATGTGTATTTAGAATGGATGCAATGGGAACATTGTGTTAAAAATACATCCTTTCTTCCAGTCCCCCACTCTGGTCCAAGCCAACATCAATCATCTCTTTCCCAGATGATGACAGTAACCTCCTAACAGGTTCTACCCTTAACATCTCCTCTCTCCTAAAGCCCTTCTCAACAGGGTAGCTAGGGCCAAATCATGTCATTCCTCTGTTCAAGATCCTCAGTGGGGGTGCCTGGCTAGCTCAGTCGGTAGAGCATGTGGTCTCCAGTGTGACTCTTGGTCTCCAGGTCACGAGTTTGAGGCCCCCCCCCCAAATCCCCAGTGGCTTCTCCTCTCACTCAGAGAAAAAAAATCCCAATCCCCAATCAGAGGCTCCAAGACCCCACAGTATTGGTCCCTCCTTAGCTCTCACCCCCATCACCCCATCTCCTGCTCCTCTTGCTGCGGTCCCTCCAGTCCAGACACATGCGCCTCCTCCAACACACACAAGCGTTTCCGGCTCGAGCAGTTGGAACATGCTGCTCCCTCTGCAAGACCTGCTCTTCTCCTCGGTGTCTGCAAGGCTCATTCTGAAGTCTTTCACAACATGCCACCTTTTTACGAGGTCTCCTTTGCCTTCCCTTGTCAAAAATTGCTCCCCCAGAACCATCCCAATTCTCGGGTAGTCCCAATCTGCCTGTCTGCTTTATTTATGTAGTAAGTTAGCCCTTACCACTATGTAGTATAGCAACTGTGTTACAGGCTTATCCCCATAGCTGTCTAGAATGTGATTGAAGACTCCACTCCTGGTTCAAAACCTACAGGTGATTTTTCAGGCCTGACCAGAGGCGCTTTCAAAGGCTCTAACCTGGCAGGCTCACAGGGAAAAGCTGCTATTCCTGCAGCGGACTGGGTTCACAGCCAGTGCATCAGGGTTTCTCAAAGGAGGTGCAGGCAGGGACCCAGGGCCCCTGGCCAGACATGCTCCTTCACGGATCTGCATTTCTAGCCCAGGGCCTTTATTCTTGGCTTTCTCAGTATGAGGCCTTGGGCACAGAGCTTCACGGGGCTTCTGCTGAGTCCTCCTTATGGGGGGGTTGGGGGAGGAGAAGGAAATTTTGAAGACACTTTTCCCCATTCTGACTCAGTACCCAGTATTTTTTCACTCCTAGTCCTCCCCAATCTTGCCATCTTCTCTCCATCCCCCCAACTCCCTGCTTCAATCCCAGAATCCATGAACCTATCAAAGACTCTCACTGGTGTGCCATTTAGTGAGGGAAATGAAACAGGAGGGAGTCGGCACTTTCTCCAGCTTTAGATTCCTGCTTACTCCATCACAGTAAGGGATTTAAAGGCTTAAATCTGATTTTGGGCTTGTTGCTTTAAACAGCTACGTTGACCCCTTTTTTTCTCTCCCAGCTCAGCAGAGCTCCTGACAGTTAGTGTCACAAGGGCAAGGGGTTGGCCTGTGTTTCTGTTGTTTTGTTTTAAATAGACCTTATTTTTCAGAGCAATTCTAGGTTCACAGCAAAACTGAGCCTCCACTCATGTGAGCCTCCCCCATTATCGACATTCCTCACCGGTGGGGTATGAGACCCAGAGTCCATAGTTTACCTTAGGGTTCACTCTTGGTGTAGTTCACTCTATGCATTTGGAAAAGTTTCTAATGACACGTAGTCACCACTATAGTATCATACAGAGTAGTTTCACTGCCCCTAAAAATCCTCTATGACAGGCCTATTTCTCCTTTCCTCCCCTTGGCCCCTGGCAACAGGGACTTCTTCATTGATTCATAGTTCATACAGTATATAGACTTTTCAGATTGGCTTCTTTCAAATAGTAATATGTATTTAAATTTTCTCCCTTTTCATGGTTTGGAAGTTCATTTCTTTGCAGTGCTGAATAATATTCTATTGTCTTGATGTTCCAATTCCATTTGTTCATTGCTGCGTATAGGAAAGTGATTGATTTTTATATGTGACCCCTGTATCCTGTGACCTTGCTATCATTGCTTATTGGTTCTAGAAGTTTTTTTGCTCAATTCTTTCGAACTTCCTACATAAATAATCATGTCATCTTTGAACAAAGACAGTTTAATTTCTTCCTTCCCAAATTATATACCTTCTCCCCCCTGTCTTATTGCATTAGCTAGGACTTCTAGTACGATATTGAAAAGTAGTGGCGAAAGGGGACATCCTTGCCTTGTTTACGATCTTGGGGAGAAAGTTTCAAATTTTTCAATATCAAATATGATTTAGCTGAGGTTTTTTGGCAATGTTCTTAATCAAGTTGAGGATGTTTCCCTCTATTCCTAGATTGTTGAGAATTTTTTTATCATGAATCAATGTTGATTTTGTCAAATGCTTTTCCTATATCTATTAATATAATCATGTGATTTTTCTCCTTTAGCTTGCTGATGTGGTGGTTACATTAATTGATTTTTAATGTCAAACCAGACTGTATACCTAGGATAAAAACCATTTGATTGTCTTGTATAATTCTTTTTATACAGTGTTGGATTTGATTTGTTAATATTTTGTTGATAATTTTTGTGTTTATGTTCATGAGAGATATTGGTCTGTAGTTTTTTTGTCTTGTAATGTCTTTGTCTGGTTTTGGTTTAGGGTAATGCCATCTTCATAGAATAAGTTAGGAAATATTCTCTCTGCTTCAGTCTTTTGAAAGAGATTGTGTAGCATTGGTATAATTTCTTTCTTAAATATTTGGTAGAATTCACAGTGAACCCAGTTGGGCCTGGTGCTTTCTGATTTGGAAGGTTATTAATTATTGATTTAATGACTTTAATAGTTATAGGCCTATTCAGGTGGTTGGCCATTTTGTTTGTTGTTTCTTTGTTTGTTTGCTGCTCTAGCTCCAACAATTAGAAAAATACCTGGCACATATTAGGTGCTCAGTACATTTTTTATTAACATATTTTTTATTAATATATTTTTTAATTTTTTAAATAAATTAATAAGAATCTTCTAAATTCTTGAAACAGAACAGATTCTTGGAATGAAGGTAGATTGTCAGAATAAAAGTACTCTTCACTTAAAAATTTCATTATAGGTCATGAAGTCGAAGTATTATGTACAATGTCAAAAGAATCATTATAATAGATTAAGGTTTCAGATTAACTTAGGTATTTTTATTGCCTACAACTTTATTTCCTCTTTAAACCATAGAATTATAGCTAACAAATTAATATTAGGTAAATTTAAAAAAACAGACTAGATAATATTTTGTTTGGGGCAGAAAGCAGGAAGAAACACTGCAATTTGTCATTCAAAAAGAGAAGGGATGAGACCCTACATCTTAGATCCTGGTGTTCTATTTGTCTTTAGTTCACCATCTGAAGGTCCTATGTAGATGGAAACAAAATTCTACTGTCTGGTATGCAGGTGGCTTTTCCTTAAGGGTTTTAAAATATCAACAGAGAAATGGAAAGCAAACTAGGGAAGATTTCTAGGAAAACTAGGGACATTTGGAATGCTGTAAGCTTTCAACCAATTGTTATTGTTGTTACAGTTAAGGAGTTTTGTTTTCATGGTACTCTGGTACTCTGTATTTAAGAAGGAGGAAACAAATACTGATAAACTGTAAAGCCAGCCTTCTCTCACAAGAGGTTGCTGAGCTGTCCCAAAGCTCAGGTTGTCTAGATCCAGAAGAACTCGACATCAGGGGAAATTCTTAAAGGACACTTATCTGCTAACCTCCACGCTGCTACAAACTGAAGGCCTCCAGGATTTATGTGCCCCAAATGAAGCTTTTGTCTACTATTGACATATCAATTCCAGACATTCCCTGCTTCTTCCTACCCTACCTTTTTCTGAGCGAGAGCAGAGTGGTAAGAGAACATCTGACAAGACCTCTCTTAGTGTACATTCTGGGTCAATGACAGAATCGACAATGGCCAAAATTACCCTACATCCTCTGTCTCCCTTGAAATGTACCCCAATAATTTTATGCCACCTCGAAGCACCCTAAAGTTTTCCCCCAGTAGGGTACATCCACCAGTTAGTATTCTAGGACTTTTCTTACTTCCTCGTACATTATAAATTTTTGGCTTAGGATTTTATAATGCTTTCTAAGCTGAAAAACTAAATCACAAGAATGGATGGACAAGAATTATTTAAAATATTGCCCTCCCAGTAACAAGTTGTCTCTATTCCTACCAGGTCCAAATGCAACCAACTAAGGTTGCAATTATGAACAATAGGCATTTTCTGCTTTCTAATACATAGCCCATAGCTGACATCCCCAGTCCTTTCTTGCTGACTTGCCATTGGAGGAAAGATTACATTACATGCTTGGATTGACCAATGAGTGAGGGGTCAAGGGCCAGGTTGATTGACATCCTACTAGTTCTGCAAGAATTCTAAATGTCACCTATCAGAGAAGTTGAGTGGAGTTGCTGAGTGAAGGACTTTTGATCTGTTTATCTTTTCACTGTATATCACCTTGGCTGGAGGTAAGTCCTATGATGCTTGTGCTATTGTCAGAAGATTAATTTATCTCAGAAATGAGGAGATGCTCAGGGGACCTAAGTCTATCCATCTTGTACCTAGAAACTTAGTTCACCTTATGTGTTATATATATTTTTTGTTTTTTCTTTGATTCAATTTAGCTAGAAAGAAGAAAACTTGAATAGACATTTCTCGAAAGCAGATATACAAATGGCCAAAAGCATGTGAAAGGATGCTCAAAATCATTAGTCATTAGGGAAATGCAAATTAAAACCGTAATGAGGTAACACTTTATACCCTAGGATTCCTAAAATAAAAAATAAGAAAATAACCATTTTTGGTGAGAGGGTCAAGAAATTCGAACCCTCATACACTGCTTGATAAGAATGTAATATGATGTAGCCACTTTGAAAAATAGTCTGGAAGTTCCTCAAAAGGTTAAACACAGAGTTATCATACGACCCAGCAATTCTACTCATAAGTATGTAACGAAAGAATTGAAAACATGTTCACACAAAAACTTTTACATGAATCTTCACAGCACCATTATTCATAATAGCCAAAAAGCAAAAACAAACGAAATACCTATCAATGGATGAATGGAGAAAAAAACGTAACGTATGCATAAAATGAAACACTATTCAGCTATAAAAAGGAATGAAATACTAATATATGAATAAAACTTGAAAACTTATGCTAATTGAAAGAGCCAGACTCAAAAAGACCACATACTGTGTGACTCCATTTGTATGAAATGTCCAGAACAGGCAAATCCACAGAAAGAGAAAACAGATTAGTGGTCTCCAGCGGCTGGGTTGGGGGAGGAGTGGGGAGTGACTGCTAACAGGTGCAGAGTTTCTTTTGGGGGTGATGAAAATGTTCTAATCTTAAATTGTGAGGATGGTTGCAAAACTCTGTGAATATACTGAAACTATTGATTTGTACTTCTTAAATGAATGAATTGTATAGTAATTGAATTATGTCTTAATAAAGCTATTTACAAATAATAAGGAAGGCAGCTTATTTAAATATTAGATGGCTGAGATGATATTATTACTATTGTCATTATTATTATTATTTTACTTCAGAAACCCACGAACACCTTAAAGAGGAAAAGGCAACCCACCTGGTGTGTAGGGCCAGACTCTTAACACCAAGAATGAACCTCTTAGTAGTGTGGCAGCAGTTAAGAGAAGAAAACGGCTTTTGAGAGGAGATCCCTGACCCTCTTGGGGCCATGAACAGATATGGTGCCCCTGAATCATTTTAATGCAAATGTGGAGCCAATGAGCTGCCTTTGCATATCCACATTTCCATTATGGTAGTCAGACCTCTAAATTCTCCGAATTAGGGATTGCCATCTTTCAGAATTCGGGACTACCTGTGGTGATCAGCTTGTCCTGGTTTATCTAGAACTTTATAGGTTTAGCACTGAAATCCCCACATCAACCCAATCGGTGCCAGGTAAATTAGGACTACCAGCTAGAGCAAATAGCCCATGGAAAGCTGCTCTCTGTATTTATTCCTGTAATAAACAGGCCACAGTGGGAAGAAATTATTACGATTTCTTTTGCTATAAAAAATGGACTCCCTTCTTTTCCCCCCATCCCAGGGTCCTGGGGGTCACTGCTGCCCTTACCCACCTTGGGAGAATGACCAGAGCACAGAAACAATCCAAGACAACAAATCATAATTCAGGTTTAAAAGCACAAGAAACCGCTGGTAGAATTCTGTCTCACATTTCAGAGCCATGCTAGAAACCCACAGGGAAATTTATGGTATAAACAGAATGCTTGCCAACAAGCAGAACCAAATATATCACAAATTCCAACCTGAAATTAAAACTATTGATAAAAGGTGTTCATTAGTGAGGGAGACTTTCAAACCGCTGTGTTTCTCTGGCTAAAAATTTCCTAGAAGCTAATCGTAGCTCTCTGAAGCATCCTCTTAATAGAATTTATGAGCACTGCCTAAACTGAAATCTGACCTACAGAATGAGGCAATATAATATTAAAGGATTATCATCAAAATTAAACTACTTACATTCTCCAGGGAAGAAATAACATTCATTCATAATCAGCAACCAACATTTAAGAAAACATATAGTTCCTTTTGCAATGAGAAACACTATAATGTTTTGAATTTGTGAAACCTCAGAAGAAAAAAACCCAGCCATCTGAAATAGGTACAAAACAAACTGTTTGGGGGATTTTACCCAGACCCCTACATATTAAACAAAACACTGTAAAGGATATGAGGAAATAGTGGAAAAGTTTTAGACGAAAGAAAGAGTAAGTTTCAAGACCAATACCAATGATGTTGGCCGGACAGTTTCTTAGCTTCTGTGTAGTTCATCCAAGTGATGTCCTAGGATCAGCTGAAGCAGACTGTTTTACAAAAATAAACTAATACAAAAAACTTTGCTCCACTCTTCATGCACAGAAGATAATTACAATGGAAGATGTAATGCCAGAGTCTTCGTTTTCACATGATGACCTCGTGGTTTCTTAGTTGTTACACATAAAAAAGGCATCTGACCAAAAATGACTCAATTTGTTAAATGGTTTATAAATTTGTTAAAAGGAGAAGAAATACTCCCTTTTTCCTTCTTTCTTTCTTTCTTTCTTTCTTTCTTTCTTTCTTTCTTTCTTTTTTCTTTCCTTCCTTCTTTCTTTTTCTTTCTCTTTCTTTTCCTTTCCTTCCTATTTATCTATTAATCTATCTACTATCTTGACTTTCTATAAGACTGTGTGTGTGTGTGTGTGTGTGTGTGTGTGTGTGTGTGTGTCTGTTTTACAACTTGGCAGAGGCCAAAGTCATTCCTGTTGCTTTGGAAGTCAAACACATGTTCGTTACTCAATTGATAAATCCCACATGACAATCATAGGATTAGTTGGTTGTTTTTTCCAAGGTGTCACTCCATCCTTGCTTCTCCCCCTGCTTAAAACTGCTCCGCTTCAGTGTTGCCATTTCCTCAGCAAGACACTTCTTTGTCATGAACTAAGGCAAATTCCATACTACTGCTATCATGAACCCTACAATAAAATCCCAGGTGTTAATGAATAGTTTTAAACATCACTCATTCGGTAAATGGGGAAAGCAGCCATTGAGGAAGGCAAACGGAGTGAAGCAAGCACTTCTACCATCAGCTACTATAATCCTTGAGACGGCTATGCCTGTAATCAGGCCTGGAGGCCTTTGTCTAAATTAAGTCAAAATACCATGAGAGACTGTGGACTCTCAGCAACAAACTGAAGGTTTTGGAGGGGAAGGGGTGGGTGGTTGGGCGAGCCTGGTGGTGGGTATTGAGGAGGGCACGTATTGCATGGAGCATGGGGTGTGGTATATGAACAATGAATCTTGTAACACTGAAAAAATATAATAAAAGTATTTGGGAAAAAAATAAATTAAGTCAAAATAATAGGACTGTCTTTCACGTTCTTCTATCCAGGTTGTCCCTTAGGACTTTTTCTCCTTCAGATCTGGTCTTGAAGCTCAGATGAACCTATCATCACCCAGATATGGTTTTATTTGACTTAGCGTCTCACAATCCCAGGAAGTACAGGATCCTGCTTTCCCTGAAGATAGATGACCTTGCACTCTCTAAGTCCGAGGACAGATGTCACATTGCACGAATCTAGTATCTACAACGCTGGTCATTTTTAAAACTAATCTGAGGTAAAAGAAGACCCCGTAAATCCCTTTAGCTTTTGCTCTTAGACTTCATTGGATCCCCACCCATTCTTTCAACTGCGAGTTTTTCCATCCTGGGGAAAGAAGTTCCTCTCCCCAGAACAGGCAAGTGTGGGAATGCTTCTCTTGGAGGTGTGCCTTATCTCTGGTGAATGAGAGGAAGGAACTGAACACTCTCAGTTTAGACCCCGTGCTTTACTGTTCTCTTTCTCTGCCCTACCTCTTGTCGAGAATTTCTCATTCTTTTTCTCCATGAGGTGAGTTTTCACATCAGAATCTGGCCTTCTAAAGGGCAGACTTGGAAGTTTGGAATGGGTAGAGTCAATTCAGAGAGAAAGTTACTAAAGAACCCAACTGAGGCTGATATCTATGTCCGTTCTCCAAACTGGTCCTTTAGAGTCCTCAGACTGGACATTTTGTTCTCCAATTGTCTGATTCTTGTGTCCACTTCTCAACTGCTTTTGAACTCAGAGGGTTGACAGGAAATTGTCACTTCTATAGAAACAAAGAACACCAAATCCCAATGGCTAAAGCAACAAAGGTTTATTTTTTGTTCTTGTTATACGTTCACTGGTTCTCTGATTATTGGTTTTGCTTACACACCCCAGTGTTTACAGTTTTTAAAGACTGGTTCAAATTTTAGCACCTCTCAGTAGGACTTTATTAGCAAACAGAACTAGAAAAAAAAATTCACATTTGAATCTTGGGATATAATTACAAAGACTGTGCCAAAGCGGTATTTTCAAACATAACTTTCTACTAGGGAACCATATTTATAATAAACAACAAAAAGAAATACCATCTACAACTGAATAGGCCTTTTTATATCCCTTGAATCGCTGAGAATTATTTTTGGGAATACTTAATTCAGAGCTTTTCTTTCAGGGTGTTGGCACTTTCCCTTCTTGGATATGAGTTATACTAAACCGACCTCTATTATTTCTGGATTACATGTCAGCAATGGAAAATGAATTGAGTGCTTTGAGGAGAAAAAAATCATTTCCAGAAAGATGAATAGACTGATTGTACTGGGTTACTAAAAGTAGTGGCTCTGGAAAGATCATTGGTTTGATTTTTCCGGGAAACATATCTTCTTGGATACTCTTCAGAGTTATGATAAATTCCTCCAGCAGCAGGTGGGAGGTAGGTCTATTGATCTCACACTTTCTCCTGGCCCACTGACTTCAAAGACAGGTCTTTTCTTTACTGTGGTATTCAAATATAGAAACTGCTTTGGGCTCTCAGATTTCAGCAGTTTGGAAAAGAGTCAACGGTCAGTCAAATTTACATATTTATTGCTTTTGTTATAGGCAGGAGAGACCTCTTTTGACAGATATGTATTATGTGCCAATGACAGAGCAATGATCAAGACTGACATAGCCCCTCACCTAATAGAGTTCTCAGTCTTGGGGACGGGAGGTGGGTCTACTTAGGTAAATACCCTACAGTTTCATGTGAGAAATACCATGATGGAAACACACAGGGTAGTATGGGAATCTCATAGCAGGAAGATCAGGGAAGACCTCCGGAAAGAAATGACTTGTAATTGTGACCTCAGTGGCAGTTGGTCTTAACCAGAGGAAGACAGAATAAGCAAAGGTGCTGACGTTGGAGAGAACATGACATATTTGAAAGACTGAGAGTAGAAAGTAATTGCACAAATAAGGGAGAGAAACATAAAGCAGCAAACAAATGCAAGGTCATGGACAATCTTGCAAAATATATTAGAAAGTATGGCCTCTATCTCCATGGACAGTGTAGCTGAATAGTTTTTTTTAGCAGGAAAGTGGCACGATTGGATTTGTTTCTGGAGGCCATTCTGATTGCTATGTTGAATATAGATGGGAAGAGACAAAATTTGAAGATAAAAGATGGAAAGACCAGGGCAGAGGTTATATAGATATCTGGATAAGAGATTATGGTCACTTGAGATTATGTATTGGCTCTGGAATGCACAGATGGGCAGATCTGAGAAAAATTTAAAAGGTAGAATTGACAGGATTTGGTGACAGATGTGACATAGGCGGGACAGGAAAGGGGAATTTAGTGTGACACTGAGATTGCTCAGGTCTCCGGCTTGGACACTAGGGTGATGGTGGGATCATTTACTAAAACAAGAAACCCTGGAGATAGAGCAGGCTGGGAGGTTAAGCCCTTGAGTTAAGTTTGGGTTGTGTTCATTTGAGGTGTATAGAGGACACTGTCAGTGACCTACTTGTGTCCCCTTAGTCTACCATTGAAGTTGTCTGCAGAGAGTTCCTGCATGTTTAGACAGCCTCTGCATCCTTCTGCCTGAGGTCATTCTTTGTCCACTTGAGTGAGCTTGGCTGCAGGACATATGCAGTCAGCCATGAAATTCCAGGGAGTTAATGTGCCAGGAGCGACCATCAACAGTGAGGAATGGGAACAGATGAATGAATAGCTCAGCTTTCCTGTCCCTCTATGCAACAGGTCTGTGGTGTCTCCCATCCAGTGTCTCAGAGGGTCCCCAAGGAGACTGAGCCCCACTGGCCAACAGTGATAACCTGCTCATTAACACACTGCCCGTTGGCTCTCCTCCTTTCTCTGTCTTACTTCCCACTCCCTTAGAATGCCTCCTGGGGTCACCTTCTTCCAAAATAAACTACTTGTGCCCAAATCAGAGTGTCAGAGCCTAAGAAAAAGGTGACTGTGCAACCACCACGTGCAGTTTCCAGAGAGTAAAATGGATGTGAAGGTCTAGAGCTCAGGAGCAAATGTTGTATGGGAGGCATACATTTGGGCATCATCAGTATATGCTTTCTCATTGAGGTTTCGGATGTAGATGATTTTCAAAAGAGTATGTAGAATAAGAGGAGTGTCTGTCATAACAAATATCATTTAGAGAACAGCCAGAGAAACTGTTGGCCTCACTAAGACTGGAAAGGAGCAGCCAGAGGGGTGGGAGGAGAAGTAGCAGAATGTGGGACCACAGAAGTCAAACGTGGGTGCCAGTATCTCAAGACAATGGGGTTCTCAGGGTTCTATAAGAGAGCCGGAAAATGGTCACTGGACTTAGCTACTGGGAGGTAACTGGTGACCTGGGGGATACAATTTCAGTAGAACATAGAGGAAAAGTCAGGCATCATGAATGAGAAATGAGAAAGTCCCGGCGGAGAACGCAGAAACCCTTTCAAGAAGTTAAGCTATGAAGGGAGAGAGAACAGTGGAGCAGCAACTCGAGATAGGTACAGAGAAGAGGAGGGGTTTTTTCTGCACAGCATCTTCAAATTCTTCCCTGACCTCATATTCTTCCTCCCTCCTCCACTTGAAGGAATTTTTGCGATTACGTTGGGCTCACCCAGAGAATCCAGGACCATTTCATATCTTAAGGTCAACTCATCAGCAACCTTAATTCTGTCTGCAACCTTAATTCCTCTTTGCCGTGTACCCTAATATAGTCATGGGCTCTGGGGACTTAAGGATTCTTTTTACATTCATAGCTCCATCTTAAAATTGTGTTATCATTATGTTGTGTCAAATTCTTCTAGGACTCACCCTTTGCAGTTTGTGTGATATCCTTGTATATAATACATTGTTGCATGATAATATACATTTGGCCATAGCCATAGCCATAGTGATGATTTTTATTTTTATTCATTTTTATGTAAGAAACATAATATATACATAATATAAAATATACATATTTTATGTAAGAAACACAAAACTTAAACTTTCAAGCCAAATAGTAAATATATTACGGGTCAGAAAATAAATATTCATGGGACTTTCCCCTCACTCTTCCTAAAATCAACAAAAGAGCAGCTGAAAGATTATGAGGAAGCAATAAATATTAAACACCAATGGAAGCAGTGGCTGTCTAAAGGCTCCCTGAGCATATAGGTGATCTTTAGTAATGGTTCTTCTCCAAACCAAGCCCAGCTCCTGAAGTTCTTTACTGGACTCCATAAATTTTTAATGAGCCCTATTCCATTCTGATCTGGGAGGGAAGGGACAGGAAAGGCCGGGAAAGAGAAATGCGGGTGTCATGAATGTGCACAAGGACCTTGGAGTATGAAAATGATGAGCTCACCCACCCACCCAAGTAGCCACTATTGTAAGGTGGCCAACTCCCATGGAGGCCACAACCCAGGCTGCAAGGCTGATCTGTGTGGGAAGAGGTGTTACCCGAATGCTGCTGAATGGACCCAGCTGCCCCCAGCCTGGAGTATCCTCTTAGATCATCAGTTTCTAAGAAGTCAAAGTCACTAGCATCTCCATGATGATTAGTTTACCGGATTGATTGGCTGATCAGCAAAAGCCATAAGGGAATGGGACACCAGGCAGGCAGGGAAGCAGGGGGAGTTGCCCTGGGAAAGTTGTAGGTCACCCTAAGTAAAGGAACTGAGCACCAAAAGGGATTTAAACACCTTCCTAGAACCTCCCACCCCTCATGTTCACACACATGAAAATGACTTAGCATATGAAAATGGCTCACACCCCCCCAAATAGGCATGAAGCATCAGACCTGGTTCTAGGTGCATTACATTTATTTTCCCATTTAACAGTTCGAGGAGTCCTTCTTAGCACCTACAACTAACAGAGAGGAACCTAAGGCCACAGAAGTTCAGTTACTAACTTAAAGTTCCATGGCTGATACATTTTAGAGTTAGGATTCAAGTTCAAGACTTCTGACTCCAGAGCCCTCCCTTCAACAGAGAAGTTTTTTCTACAGCTTTCTCTTCAGGATAATTTCTTCCCCCTTGGAAGGATGATTCAAACCATCAGCCCTTCTTGCTTGATACAAGTGGCTTTTTCTAGAGTTATTTGGGATGAAGCCTGATATAAATGTGTGAAATAAGCAGGCCATGAAAGAATACCAGCAGGGGAAATAAAAGAATGATAGGTATTTTGCTCTATCTACATCTCCAAGAAGATAAAATTGCTTAGGTGAGGTGTGGGGAGAATATATAATAGTTCCTATCAACACATACTTATTTAGTATCGTCACCAGGAACAAACATGGCCCTTGGTATCCACACTTTGTCTTTAAGAAGGCTTGTTTGACCTGATTTTCCTTGCAAAGCTGCTCTGGGGAAAGGAACTGGCACTAGAATTGCTTTACTAGATCTGCCACTCAGAATCCCCAGCTCTTTACTTTTGTTGCGTCATCCTCGTGTCAGCACCTAGGGTGTGCTGTGACAGTGAATTGAAAAGAGTGTTACTGGGTGTGTTGTAACCATCCACCAGTGTCTACTTGGCTGGCTCATTCACAGGGGAGGACGATTACTGGATCCAGCCCCTCTGCTTCTGTAGACATAGGGCT
The DNA here is from genome assembly GCA_028534135.1 of Potos flavus. NCBI lineage: Eukaryota > Metazoa > Chordata > Mammalia > Carnivora > Procyonidae > Potos > Potos flavus. The sequence continues at coordinate 85,660,463 of CM052883.1, read as the reverse complement.
GGAATGACTCCCTAACTCTTTCTGAGAGTCATGGAGAGGGTCAGGGTTATGATGTGGAAAGAGGACAAGACAATTATGGCCACAAAATCAAATCACCAGCAAAACCTCATTGATGTTTGGTATAGAAGGAACACTTAAATTCAAAAATTATGAACTCTACTTTGCAACTATGTTCTTGCAAGAGTCCCCACACTTTAGAGTGTTTTTGTTTTCCAGCATTTTACAACTCTATTTAAGAAATGATTATACAATAAAACATTTTTTTTCTTTTGATGTAAAGTTCTATGAATTTTATTTAACACAGGTATAGATTTGTCCAACTACTGCCATTATCCAAATAAAGAATAATTCCGTCATCCCCTATAACTCCACCCTCTTATCCCTTTAGAGTTATTCATGCCTTGCCCTTGAAAACCACTGATCTGTTCTTCTTCCCTACAGTGGTATTTTTGAGAATGTCATGTAAATGGAATCTTACAGCATGTAACCTCTTGAGACTGACTTCTTTCAATTAGCAGCATGTCTTTATGACTCATTCAAGTTCTTGTATGTATCAATACTTCCTTTTTTTTATTGCTGAGTAGTATTCCATGGTATGGATGTGTCACCATCATTAACTTCTTGAAAATCAATTTATTTTTTTAATTGAGGTTTAATTCACATACCAATAAAATTAGCCACTTTAAGTTTTGCAAAAAAGAAGAAATGGGTCATATGATAATCTTCACCCCATACAAAGATAACATTTAAGCTGGAAACAGATTTTTGAATATGCCATGTTTGTCTGACTTTCTCTGGTTTCCTGTCCCATTGTTCCTCTGCCTTTGGGGGGAAAAATATATTTCTATATTTGGAGTATTGTTCAGCACAAGATCCTTCTCCATCTGCTTGCACTCATGTTACTAACAAATGTTCACTCCTTTCAGCTGATTTCGGATTGGCTCTCCAACACTCTAAATGTCCTTTCTCTTTGATTTTTTGGATAGGTAATGTCTGAATATTGCACAAAACACAAAAAACACAAAATGGCATACCAACATCAATAAGTCTATCTCATTCTCTGTCTCTGAACAATGTAGTCCCCTCTCTGGAGCCAACAATTTTCTCAACTTTCTGAAACATTATTGCAGAGCTTTTCTATGCATTTATAAATATATGCATGTATAAATATATTTAAAAATCTGTATATAAACACATATAGAAGTATACAAATATATGTATTATACACACAGAACATAAACAGAAGCACATAAAATCAATGCACATACATGCATACACACATATATTTTTCCCCACACGCAGGGGGCAGATTCTGCCCAATTTTCTAAACTTTATTCTCTCAATTTCCCTTCTCTTGAACTTCTTTCCAAAAAGTACATTTAGAATAGTCTATTATGTTCATTTTACTCTGTGGTATGAGTATATCATAATTCTTGTAAGCATTCCATTACTGTTAGGCATGTATGCTCTTTTCAAACTTTCCTCTTGTAATGAATACCTACAATGAATATACCATTTTATTTGAATCATTTCACACATATGGAACCATCTATGTATGATAATTATTTAGAAGTGGAATTTCTGGGTCAAAGGGTACATGCATTTCTGCATTTGAAGAGTATTGCCAAATTATCCTACAGAGAAGTCATATCAATTTATATGCTATTAGCAGTGGATCACAGTGTTTTTACATCACCTATATTTATTAACTATTTTAACATAATTTCAGACTAATGAATATTTGATTATCAATATCAGAAAATTAGCATTATTAGTTCTTGATCTTTCTTTGTTTTCATGACATTAACACTTTTGAGGATCTGAGCCAGGTATTTTGAAGAATGTTCTTCAATTTGGGATTATCTTTTCTTTAAAACAAAGAACTAATTGCAAATAATTTCTGGCAAATAACAAGAAAAACTTTACAAGTATAAAAAAATAAGCAAAATAAAATTTAAAAACATAGTAAGAATACTTACCATTTTTTCTTTTTGACTACTCACCATATTTTGAACAATTACTACATGCCGCATATTGAGTTAGGCACTTTGCCTAGTGGTGATACCTAACATTTTTTGGATGCCAAATTTGTGTCAGGCAAAGCACTAATTGCCTTATATGCATTATCTCATCTATTCCTGAAAATAACCCTTCCAAAAATAACGTGATCCTCCGTGGGTTGCATTAGTCTTTATACGACACAGTCAGAAAATATAATTTGTAATTTTTTTTTAATGGAGTAAGGGGCCCATGAGGACCACAGAGCCTTAGGCCTCTGAAAGTCATAAAGCAGTCCTTGCTATAATCATTCCCACTTAACAGATGAAAATGAAGCTTAATAAAGTTATGAAATAAAACTTGCCACACAGCAAGGAAGTGACCGAGGTGATTTTTGGATATAAATCTGTGAGATTCCACCAATGACCCTTTTAATTACCACATCATACACTATATAACACTGCATGGCAAGAAGCTCCTGCGAAGTTAGGAAAACAAGTTTGTCATACATTAACCAATTAGAAAATATTTTAAGAAAAGAATACAATTAAATGCCTAAATGCAGGGGTAGATCCAGATTATGTGGGACCAAGGTTTTTACAACTTGGAGAATCTTCTTTAAGAGAAAAATACAAAATTCTAAATAAAAATCAGTTGCACAGTCTTAGAAGGGGTTGTTCAAGTAGGAGGCCTTCAACTATAAGCTTTAATTAGCTTCACGGTAAATCACCTCACCCAAATGCCCTTGGGCCTAAAGAAGGCCAGAGAAGGAAGGAATCTGTGTAAGGCAGGTGTATCAGCAAAGGTTTGAAGGCGGCAATGGGGCTTTGAGAAATGGCTCCCGTCTGGCCACCCTGTGTGCAATGCCTGGGGGGCAAGTGTGAGCATAATCTGTTCAGGGAGAGTGGAGAGCTCCACCTGACGGAAACCCACTGCTGTAGGTTTCAGCAATGCCAAGGAGAGAGCAAGCACGGGGTGTGCTGATGAAAGTCGTGCCTGTTTTAAATACTAGGATGGAAAGGCCACTGGTTATCTTTGCGTGCCCCTGGGTCTTACATCTTTACCTAATGAAAGGTAACACCAGGATGAGGAATCTGGATCCATGGGCAGGATTCTCAGGAGTGGTGGAAAGAGGCAAAGAGGTCTAACTGAAGGGCTAATCTGGCTGTGTTTTAGCGAGCACCTGATAAATTATGGTTGATGAGGAGGCGAGAGTAAAAAAAGAGAGGGAAAAGGAAAGAGTCAGAATCAAAAAGGATCAAGCAAGTCTATATAAAGAATAGAGGTGAACAAGAGTCAGCGATGATTTTTATAATCCGAGCGTGGGTAGTTGAAGGAATAGTTGTGGGATTCTCAGAAATTTAGAGATTGGTTAGATATGGCTCTAGAAAAGTTAAATACTGTAACAATAACAACAATAACAACGATTGCAAACGACTGGGCTCTATCTACCACCAGAAGAAGCTGAGCCCTTGGGACTGGGAAACATCCTGAACACAGCTTGACCGGGCACTGCTGGCATTATTAACTTTTGCAGTGTTTTTCTTACACCAACTCCCCGTCTGATCAACACATTCTTTCTCGATTATGTTAATAGCTTTAAGAACCTTGCAGCCAGGTCTCCCTCTTCCTGCTGACTAGGAAGCAGTTTGCCTTTAACATGGCTGTTGTTAAACACTACTATGGGATTCGTTGTCATTTAACTCTGAGAGTTTCAGTCTGTCCTGCTGCTTCTGCAGGTGAGTAGTCAAGAGGACTAGTCACAACCAAAATAGAAAGAGAACGGATTTCAGGGGGAATTACAGTTATAAAAAATGAAAATGATATGGAATTAGCAAGAGGGCGGAGTCTTCCAGTGATTCAGAAAATATTTACTGCATACCTATTACATGTCAGGCTTTGTGCTTGGACCATAAGTTATGACTATGGAAGAAATGCGGGCCCTGCCCCCAAAGGTATCTGACTTTTTGAGGATGGTTGTTTCAAGTGAGCGGGTCGGGGAGTGTATTAAGAACAGAGGATACTAGAGGAGGGGAAGCAGGATGATGAAGTTAGCTTTAGCCATGTTAAATTTGGTATTCTCAAAATGCAAAGTGGAAATGACCTGTACACAACTGTAAACATGGGAATGGAGTTCAGGAGAGATGCCAGGGCAAGGGATATAAATTCTAGAGTATATCGACCAGCATAAAGTTAATGCCTGAAGCAGGCATGGGGCACGAGAGTGTTGCTGCCAAATGTGTCTATCAGATTTGTTTGGGTAATTACATTGTCTACACAATAAAGAGACATCTCTATCCATATGACTATTTCGACTGCATGGAATCGATTTTTGAAAGAAGTTTGTTAAAAATCTCTCATTGTGATTGTGGATTTATCAAATTCACCCATTGGCTCTATGGACAATAGTCTATAATGAACATGAATAGAACTAGTTGGAAGGCTGGTTCAGGTGAGGAATGGTGGTAAACCTGGCCTAAGATGGTAAGAAGGTAGAGAGAAAGGAAAAAAGAGAAATTAATACTGATCCCTCGGTTTCTGGCTTGAGTAACTGGATGGATGGAAGTACCATTCACACGTGTATCCATACATGCATGCCATTGACCAGCATTTTTCTTTTAGCAAATTACATAACTCTCTGGACTCAGTTGTCATATTTATAAAATTGGGCATATCGCATCTCCTGGGTGGCTCAGTCAGTGAAGCGTCTGCCTTCAGCTCAGGTCATGATCTCAGGGTCCTGGAATCCAGCCCAGCGTTGGGCTGCCTGCTTGGTGGGGAGCCCGCTTCTCCCTCTCCCTCTGCATCTCCCCCTGCTTGTGTGCTCTATCGCTCTTTCTCCCAAATAAATAAAATCTTTTTTAAATTGGTTATAATAATAATAGATTGTATTTCATCAGGCTATTATGATGGTAAAAAGTTAAAGTATGCAAAGTACTTAGCATAGTATCTAAATAATTGTTCAATAAAAGCTTTTATTATCACCAGCTGGAATATGGTTAAAGAAGTGAAGATTTAGGTTTGAGGTAGGAAATCAAGATTTCCTATTAAGGCTCCTGTTGTTTGAGTTGTTATGTAAGTTATCTTACAATAAAGAGGGTCCGAGTGTTCTTGACAAATACTGCTTAGGAATGAAAGAGGACGGAATTAAAAGGAAAAAAAAAAAAAAAAAGACCTCTGGAAGGTCAAAGGCAACTTTTAAGAGGTGGTAGAATCAAAGGAAGATTTTCTTAAGGTGGGGAGAGTAGATCATGGTTTCAGCCAGAAAATAAGGAAGCATTTCATTTCCGAGGGAGAAGGACTAACTGTCTACATGTACCTTCCTGTTTGTTTTTGTTGTACAATGTTACAGTGTGTTGTTGTCTGGCCTGGCTCTGGGTAAGGAAGCCAGTCATCCCCCAAAGGCTGCTGAAGAGCAGAGTTCTGGAAAAAATGACTGCAATTAACAGAGCAACATTTACTTACAGAACAACATTAACTTACCTTGTGTGTGATTTATCATATGATTAGTAAGCAGATTACTCTAGTGACAGGTTGCAAGGAAGGTTGTATTAACCTTTTGGTGCAGCAGGGAAAAATGATTAACCTGACAAAGATTCATGAGCACATATGTTTCCAGTTTTGAGCTACTGTGTGGAATGGAACCTGAAATTATAAATTCCATAGTATGCACTGCCTTGGCAGATTTTAGTGTGAGATTATGCATGACTACACCTCTCCCACAAGTTTGCACAGGCTTAGGAATTTTTTTTATTAAGGTGGTTATGCAATACGCATTTAGCAAGGGCATACAAATGCGTGGAAAGAATATTCCCAGGCATATTAATCTTGATTTATAATTATGCACCCCCCTTCACTGGGTTAGTAAATTACTTTTTCTCTTCTGTTTTGTTACGGAGGAGAGCATTGCTTTAAGCTTATTGTAATTGGAGCCATCTTTCATAAACCAGTTCTTGATCTATCACAAATAAATTATAAGTTAGATTCAATTATGAAGCCATTAACACACTTCGCATGAATAGAAAATGAAAAGCAAGTTCTGTAGGAAGATAGGAGATTTAACGTGCATCTCGACTTTCTCACCTTCCTAAAACCCCACTAGCACAACCGGTGAAGTGATATTTTAAGGCTTATGCTCCATGCATGGAGAGAACTGGAGAAGGGATCATTTTGGAAGCCAGAAGCAGATGAATATGGACTGATACAATAAACAGAGCTAGAAACTGAATCTAGTCATGCAACAGAGAAAACTAACAACTAATCTGATCGATAGACTACCCAAAGACTTAGAAACTAATGGCAGCAGGTCTTTGCGGATGTGAGGGTAAAACGAGTATGGCCTTAATAAGGAGGATGGTTACAAAGCGTGCTTTACAAGGGATTGGATCCCTAGATGTCAATGACCTGTGCAGCATCCCAGAAAGTGCCAATGGCAAAGAGTGATGGTTTGTTTTCAGAATGAAGTAAAGTAGGTGGTTCGTGTGGAAGAATACCGGTGCATACAGTTGAGAGTGAGAGAGCTGGACTAACAATAGGGGATGAAGAGAATGTATGCAGACTAGATTCAGAGACAGAACAGGCCTCATCTGTCTTTCTCTGCTATGAGTCCAACACATGTGAAGCTAGACCTTCACCCTTCTAGCAGGACACTGAAAAAGCCTTCTCCAGGAAATATGGCTAGCCCAAGAGGAAAGACATGACATTGGAAAGATACTGACACTGGAAATTTCCTCATTCACTAAGCCCATCCTGATGCTCCTACGGTAAATCTCACATCCGACCGGCCCCCCCTCATATACTCAGAGCTGCCCAGCTGGTGTTTTAGGATCTCACTCTTAAATATCATCAGGTACAAAAACTGTGAGATGTCCAAGGAAAGCCTTTAACCTAGGAGCTAGAAAATACAATGAAGAGAGAAAAGGGTTTTTGAAAAAAAAAAATCAAATAAATGTCAAAAACCTCACAAAGAGAAGCTACCATACCTCTGAAACAAGAATGGATTTCTACCTCAACATAAACAAATAGGTAAATAAATAGAATGTTCCAAAAACATAAGGAAGGCCTTAGAAATTAACTACAAGAGGAGAAATGAAAATTTTCAATAGAAAGATTGGAATATAAAGCTGAAGAATTTTATCAAAAAAAAAAAAGAACAGAAGACGGAAAATAGGAGATAAAAACTAAGGCAATTAGGAAGTTGATTAAAGAATATTGGCATTAAAAAAAAAGGCCAAAAAAAATAATTAAAAAAAAAATAATTAAAAAAAAAAAAAAAAAGGCCAGAAAGAGAAAGTAGAGAAAATGGAGAGGAGATAGTTAATGATCTGAGTTTCCAGACTGAAACATTCGCCAAGTAAAAACAGTGTTACATATTCAAATATTGAAGGCAAGAAGATCCTGCACTACCATAAAGCGGAAAGAAAATATCTAGATCAGCAATTAGTGAGAATAAAAATGTTTCTAAAAACTTAGGGAAAGGCTATTGTTCGGTAGTCATGGTAACAAGTAGCCATTAAAACTGTATTTAAACTCATTTCATTGATGGAAGTCCCCTCTCTCTAGTAAACATGCCTTTGTCAGCCAATGAATCAGATGAATCCTTCACTTTTGACCTTTGACCACTCAGGGATGGATTTGCTCAGCAAACACACCCAAGAAAGTGTGAGAATCACTACAGATGATAGCAACCCACTGAAGCCTTCAAAGTCCACCAGTCCCTGAACTCCATGCTTCCCCCAAATCCTAGACAAGCCCGGCAGTCTGCTCTGCTTAGAGAGACTGTGCTGGCTAGAGTAGCTCTTCCTTCCTATAGCAAGCAATAACTTCAGCTGTGTCTTTTTATTTCAGATATTGAGTCTCATCAGCCTTTGACATAGTTCGAATTTTAACTTCTTTTTTTTTTTTTAAATTAGATCGAATTTTAACTTCTAAATGGAAGCACTGAAAGCCACAAAGAGGGGTGCCGGAGTGGCTCGGTCAGTTTGGTTTTGGTTCAGGACATGGTCTTGTAGTCATGGGATCGAGCTCCACAATGGGCTCTGGGCTCATCACAGAGTCTGCTTCAGATTCAGATTCTTCATTCAGATGCTTCAGATTCTCTCTCCCTCTGCCCCTTCCCCATTCTCTCAAATAAATAAATAAATAAATAATCTTAGAAAAAAAAGCTACAAAGCAATGCATAATGGGCTTTGAAAATTCTGAGGAAAATAATGAACAACCTAGAATGGTACAACCAAACTATCATTTAAATACAAGAATTTTTAAAAGGGTATGCAAGATCTTTTTTTAAACTTATTTTATTAAATTCAATTAGTTAACATATAGTGTATAATTAGTTTCAGATGTAGAGTTCAGTTATTCATCCATTGGCTGTAACGCCCAGTGCTCACTACATCACATGCCCTCCTTAATGCCCATCATCCAGTTACCCATCCCCTTACCCCCTCCCCTCCAGCAACCCGCAGTTTGTTTCCTATAGTTGAGAATCTCTTATGGTTTGTCTCCCTCTCTGATTTCATCTTATTTTACTTTTCCCTCCCTTCCCCTATAATCCTCTGTTTTGTTTCTTAAATTCTACATATGGGTGAAACCATCTGATAATTGGCTTTCTCTAACTGACATATTTTGCTCAGCATAATACCCTCCAGTTCCATCCATGTCAATGTAAATGGTAAGATTTCTTCCTTTTTGATGGCTGAGTAATATTCCATTATGTATATACACACCACATCTTCTTTATCCATTCATCTGTTGTAGAACTCTGGGCTCTTTCCATAGTTTGGCTATTATGAGAATTGCTGCCATAAACATTGGGGTGCAGGTGGCCCTTCGTATTACTACATTTGTATCCTTTGGGTAAATATCAGTAGTATTTAGTAGTAGTGCAATTTCTGGATCGTAGTGTAGCTCTATATTCAACTTTTTGAGGAATCTCCATATTGTTTTCCAGAGTGGCTGCACTAGGTTGCATTCCCACCAAGAGTGTAAGAGGATTCTCCTTTCTCTGCATCCTCGCCAACATTTGTTGTTTCCTGACTTGTTACTTTTAGCCATTCTGACCAGTGTGAGGTGGCATTTCACTGTGTTTTTGATTTGTATTTCCCTGATTCTATGTGGTGTTGAGCATTTTTTCATGTGTCTGTTGGCCATTTGTACGTCCTCTTTGGAGAAATATCTGTTCATGTCTTCTGCCCATTTCTTGACTGGATTTTTTGGTTTTTGGGTGTTGAGTTTGATAAGTTTTTTACAGATCTTGGATATTAGCTCTTTATCTGATAAGACATTTGCAAATATCTTCTCCCATTCTATTGGTTGTCTTTTGGTTTTGTTGACTCTTTCCTTTGCTGTGCAAAAGCTTTTTATCTTGAAGAGGTTCCAATAGTTCATTTTTACTTTTAATTCCCTTGCCTCTGGAGACATGACTAGCAAGAAGTTGCACAGCCAAGGCTGAAGAGGTTGCTGCCTGTGTTCTCCTCCAGGATTTTGATGGATTCCTCTCACATTAGATCTTTCATCCATTTTGAATTTATTTTTGTGTATGGTGTAAGAAAATGGTCCAGTTTCATTCTTGTACATGTGGCTGTCCAATTTTCCCGACACCATTTATTGAAGAGACTGTCTCTTCTCCATTGGACATTCTTTCCTGCTTTGTCAAAGATTAGTTGACCATAGAGTTGAGGGTCCATTTCTGGGTTCTCTCTTCTGTTGCATTGATCTACATGTCTGTTTTTTGTGCCAGTACCATACTGTCTTGATGATATAGCTTTGTAATAGAACTTGAAGTCTGTAATTGTGATGCCACCAGCTTTGGTTTTCTTTTTCAATATTCCTGTGGCTATTCGAGGTCTTTTCTGGTTCCATACAAATTTTAGGATTATTTGTTCCAGCTCTGTGAAAAATGTCAATGGTATTTTGACCAGAATTGCATTGAATGTGTAGATTGCTCTGGGTAGCAAAGACATTTTCACAATATTTGTTTTTCCAATCCATGAGCATGGAATGTTTTTCCATTTCTTTGTGTCTTCCTCAATTTCTTTCGTAAGTGTTCTATAGTTTTCAGAATACAGCCTAAATACAGCCTTACCTCTTTGGTTAGGTTTATTCCTAGGTATCTTATGACTTTTGTGCAATTGTAAATGGAATCAATTCCTTAATTCCTCTTTCTTCTGTTTCATTGTTAGTGTATAGAATACAACTAACTTCTGTGCATTGATTTTATATCCTGCCACATTGCTGAATTCCTGTATGAGATCTAGCAATTTTTTAGGGGAGTCTTTTGGTTTTCATTATAACATATGATGTAGTCTACAAAGAGTGAAAATTTGACTTCTTCATTGCCAATTTGGATGCTTTTTATTTCTTTTTGTTCTCTGATTGCTGAAGGTAGGACTTCCAGTAGTATGTTGAACAACAGTGGTGAGTGTGTACATCCCGTTGTGTTCCTGACCTTAGGGGAGAAGCTCTCAATTTTTCCCCATTGAGAATGATATTCACTGTGGGCTTTTCGTAGATGGCTTTTATGATATTGAGGTATGTCCTCTCTATCCCTACACTGCGGAGAGTTTTAATTAAGAAAGGATACTGGGGCACCTGGGTGGCTCAATGGGTTAAAGCCTCTGCCTTCGGCTCAGGTCATGATCTCAGGGTCCTGGGATCAAGCCCCGCATCGGGTTCTCTGCTCAGCAGGGAGCCTGTTCCCCCTCTCTCTCTGCTTGCCTCTCTGCTTACTTGTGATCTCTCTTTCTCTGTCAAATAAATAAATAAAATCTTTAAAATATATATATATTAAAAAAAAGAAAGGATGCTGTATTTTTGTCAAATGCTTTTTCTGCATCAGTTGAGAGGATCATATGGTTCTTGTCTTTTCTTTTATTAATGAGATATATCATGTCGATTGATTTGCAGATATTGAAACCCCTTGCAGACCAAGAATAAGTCCCACTTGGTCATGGTGAATAATCCTTTTAATGTACTGTTGGATTCTATTGGCTAGTATCTTGGTGAGAATTTTGGCATCCATGTTCATCAGAGATATTGGTCTGTAATTGGTCTATAATTGTTAGCAATTTTGGTGGGGTGTTTGTCTAGCTTCGAGATCAAGGTAATGCTAACGTCATAGAACAAGTTTCGAAGTTTTCCTTCCCTTTCTATTTTTTGAAACAGCTTTAGAAGAATAGGTATTAATTCTTTAAATATTTGGTAGAATTCCACTGGGAAGCCATCAGGCCCTGGACTCTTGTTTGTTGGGAGGTTTTTTGATTACTGCTTCAATTTCCTTGCTGTAAGTTATGTGTCTGTTCAGGTTTTCTGTTTTTTCCTGTTTCAGTTTTGGTAGTTTATATATTTCTAGGAATGCATCCATTTCTTCCAGATTGCCTAACTTTTTGGCATATAGTGGTTCATAATATGTTCTTATAATTGTTTGTAATTCTTTGGTGTTGGTTGTGATCTCTCTTCTTTCATTCATTATTTTATTTATTTGGGTCTTTTCTCTTTTCTTTGTGATAAGTCTGGCTAGGAGTTTATCAACCGTATTAATTCTTTCAAAGAACCAGCTCCTAGTTTCATTCCAACTATTCTTTTGGTTTCTATTTCACTGGTTTCTGCTCTAATCTTTATTATTTCTAATCTTTATTTCTCTTCTCCCACAGAGTTTGGGCTTTATTTGCTGTTCTTTTTCCAGTTCCTTTAGGTTTAAGATTAGCTTGTGTCTTTGAGACTTTTCTTATTTCTTGATTAAGGTCTGTATTGCTATATACTATCCTCTTAAGACTGCCTTTGTTGCATCCCAAAGGTTCTGAACTGTTGTGTTTTCATTTTCATTTGCTTCCATGAATTTTTAAAAATTCTTCTTTAATTTCCTGGTTGACTGATTCATTCCTCAGTAAGATGCTCCTTAACCCCCAAGTATTTGAGTTCCTTCCATATTTTCTCTTAGAATTGAGTTCAAGTTTCAAAGCACTGTGGTCTGAGAATATGCAGGGAATAATCCCAATTTTTTGGTACTGGTTAAGACATGATTTGTGACCCAATATGTGATCTATTCTGGAGAATGTTCCATGTGCACTTGAGAAGAATGTGTATTCTGTTGCTTTAGGATGAAATTCTCTGAATATATCTGTGAGGTCCATCTGGTCCAGCGTGTCATTCAAAGTCCTTGTTTCCTCATTGATTTTGTGCTTAGATGATCTGTCCATTGCAGTGAGGGGGATGTTAAAGTCCCCTACTATTATTGTATTATTGTCAATGTGTTCCTTTAATTTTGTTATTAATTTGTTTATATAATTGTCTGCTCCCAAATTGGGGATATAAATATTTAGAATTGTGAGATCTTCTTGGATAGACCCTCTAAATATGATATAGTGTCCCTCTTCATCTCTCATCATAGTCTTTGGTTTAAAATCTAATTCATCTGATATAAGGATTGCTACCTCAGCTTTCCTTTGATGTCCATTAGCATGATAAATGGTTTTCCACCCCCTTACTTTCACCCAGAGATGTCATTAGGTCTAAAATGAGTCTCTTATAGACCACGTATCAATGGGTCTTGCTTTTTTATCCAATCTGATACCCTGTATCTTTTGATTGGAGCATTTAGACCATTTATATTCAGAATAACTATTGAAAGATATGAATTTAGTGCCATTGTATTACTCTAAAGTCACTGCTTCTGTAGACTGTCTCTGTTCCTTTCTGGTCTATGTTACTTTTGGGCTCTCTCTTTGCTTAAACAATCCCCTTTAATATTTCTTGCAGGATTGGTTTAGTGATCACAAATTCTTTCATTTTCTATTTGTCCTGGAAGCCCTTTATCTCTCTCTTTCCGTTCTGAATAACAGCCTTGCTGAATATAATATTTTTGGCTGCCTATTTTTCTAATTTAGCACCTTGAATATATCATGCCAGTCCTTTGAAGGTTACCAGGTCTCTGCGGATAGGTCTGCTACCAGCCTTATATCTCTACACTTGTAGGTTAAGGACCTCTTCACTTGAGCTACTTTCAGGACTTTCTTTTTATCTCTAAAATTTGCAGACTTCACTGTTATATATCGGGGTGTTGATCTATTTTTAGTGATTTTGAGGGGGTTTCGCTGTGCCTCCCAGATTTGAATGCTTGTTTCCTTCTCCAGATTAGGGAAGTTCTCAACTACGATTTGTTCAAATAAACCTTTTGTTTCTCTCTCTCTCTCTTTCCTCATCTTCTAGGACCCCTATTACTCTAATATTATTGCCCTGTAATGGTATGACTGATTTCTTGAAGCCTCCCCTCATGACCCAGTAGTTGTTTTTCTCTTTTTTTCAGCTTCCTTACTTTCCATCATTTTGTCTTCTATATCACTCTCCCTTCCTCATTTGGCCTAGCAGTTAGAACCTCCATTTTTGACTGCATCTCAGTAATAGCATTTTTATTTTCAGCCTGATTAGATTTTAATTCTTTTTATTTCTGCACTAAGAGATTCTCTAGTGTCTTTTATGCTTTTTTCAATCCCAGCTACTATCTTTATAGTTGTTGTTTTGAATTCTAGTTCCAACATTTTATTTATATCCATATTGATTATATCTATGGCAGAGAGTATTTCCTCTGGTTCTTTCTTTTGTTATGAATTTCTCCTCCTAGTCATTTTGTCCAGAAAAGAAAGGAGGAAAGAAAGAGAAAGAAAAAAAAAAAAAAGGAAAAAAAGGCAGCAAAAACAGCAATAATAATATCAACAATGACAACAACAAAAAGTTCAGCAAGTGTTTCTGGTATATACTGTGTACACTCTGTTGTTGTGTTTTGGCTGCTCTTTCCCACTGTTTCTTTCTTCTACAGAGTTCCTCCTTGCTTGTAGTGGGAAGTGTTTGTTCCTTTAACTAGGTATGCTTTTATTTATTTGTGAAGTTAAGCCAGAAGCTGATGTTTTGGAGCCTTTTTAATCAGTAGACTTGGTATATGCTGGGGTTTGTGTTGGTCTTCTGAGGGAGAGGCCTGCTGTGCTGGCTCACACACTAACTTGAAGGGCATGCAAAATCTTAAACTGTTTACTTCTCATATACGCATTCTGTGGAAGTTACTGGAAGAAACCAACTAAGAGGAAGATATGGGTTTCTGGAAATAGGAAATCCAATTTAGGGGGGAAAAAGCAAAAGACAATGATGAAAATGGCAAAGAGTCCAGGATGTTAGCTATACCCCCAAGCAAACCAGTCCACACTGCAGATTGTACCAGTTATCTAGTATTTCATAACCAATCAACCCAACATGCAGTGGCTTAAAACAACCATCTTTAGCTCACATTTTACTGGGAAGTTCATTTTACTGATCTTACCTAGGCTGACTTATGCATTTGTGGTTAGTTGGCAGTTCAGCTAGAATTGATTGGTTCCAGATGGCTGCATTCACATGTGTGACAGCTGACTGGGTGGTGGCTAGGGCCATCAGGGTGGATGGGCAATGTTTGTCTCCTTATCCAGCAGGTGAGTCTTGCTCTTCACATGGCAGCAGGGTTCTAAGAGCCCAAAGCACAAGGACTTTTCAAACCCCTACTGTGTCACATTTGCTAACATTTCATTGGCCCTAACAAATCTCGTGGTCAAGTTCATAATCAAAGCAGATATTGTACTCAGAGTTATACAGCAAGGGAGCAGGGATATATACAAAAGGGAATCTTTGTTGGCTGATTTTTTAGCCCTCTCCCACTGAGCTTATCAAATGATTCCAGGAGAAAATTCTTTAAGAAGACAAAATTGGCAAGATATTCTCAATGTGTCTGAACATGTTGAGAGAAGATTTAGACAATTGTCAAAGAGTTTGATGTTCAACTTATGAGGAAGATAACTATGCAAAGGGGAAAAATAGGTAATTATTAACTCTGAGGATAATAGAACATTGTTCAGCAAATAAAAATAACCACAGTTTGCAACAGACTTACTGGTAATTAGTGTTTACTTAGTCATATGACAGTCAACACTGAATATTGAACTAATCAAAACTATAGTTTGACCATATTAGGAGAAAAAAATGGGGTGCAAAAAGTGGGTACATATAGTGGGGCAGGAAAGATAAAAGAGCGGAGCCCTACTCTCTGGTCCTCTTCCTGAGGGAAAATCAAGACATCATATTTAAAACTAGAAAGTCCAGAAGTAACAATGCAAGAATGCTACCTAGAGAAATGGGTACTAATACCAAAGCAATTTGGTAAAAGAAGAGAATCTGCTGCTTTCGGGAAGGAGGAAATGATAAGCAGGGGGAGGAGGACCTGCTGTGTTTCACAATCAGCCGTACAGAAATATTTGTATTCAACGTTATGTGCATGTTAACGTAAATACAAATAAAAAAAGAGACAGAAAATAAAGTGATTAATGTCTTTAATACAGACTGATATGTAAGTCTCTCATATCAAGTGACAAAAGGCAAGATGCAGAATAGATATTAAACGATTATTTATGTTTTTAAAAATGGAGTGGTAGATACAAATATATATTTTTGTGTGCCTAGAGCAATTCGTCAGCAAGCTCTGTTGAGTTTACCTTTTAAATAAATCCCAATTCCAGCAATATATCTCCCTGCATCACTCTCATCCTTCAGAAAGCCATCACCTCATGCCTCTGCTAGGTTAGCAGCTTCTCATTGCTTGACTGGCCTCCCTGCTTCCTTCCTTAGGTCTTGTCTCCGTAGAGCAGCCCAAGGAATCCAGTTAAAAGAGAAATTAAATCACATCATCCCCGTGGTCAAAACCTTTAAAGTATTTTTTCAATCGGCCAAATAAAACCAGACTCCTCACCAGAGCTCCACAGCCTGACATGATCTGGTTCTGACCTCATGCTTTTCTTGTTCTACTTACATCAGGGTCTTTGCAACTCATAGCCCCTCTGCCTAGAGTGCTTTTCTCAGACTCGGTGAGGTTGGCCTCTCACTCAGATCTGTGCTCAAATGTCATCTCCCAAGAGAAACCTTTCCTAGTTCCTCTCTTCTGCACCCTCCCTCCTTACATACCACTTACCTATCATTGTCTACCACCCCACCCTCATTTATTTTTCTTCATAGGACTTAGCACCACTTGACATTTAATTACATATTTAATACCTAGTTGTTTATTAGCTATTTCCCCCAACAGAATGTAATAGTGTCCCATGAGGAACACTACAATATAAAGTCCCATGATGGAAGCCATATTTGTCTGTTTTGTTTATTGCATTTATCCCCAAGCACCTAAAACAGGGTCAAGTGCATAGCAGCTATTAATATATTTCTTTTGAATAAATTAATAAACAAAAAATACACACACACACACACACACAAAACCCCCAACTATTTATAGTGGCTGCTTTGGGGAAGGAAATTGGGAACTTGGGTGTCAGGCATGAGAGAGCAAGAGAAACTTACTTTTCACTTCTCTATGTCCCATGACCTTCAAACTCCTCCAGCAGCCAGAGTCCAGGCAGTGGTCTCCACCGTACCACACGCCACAGTGCACTAGGGTAAAAATGGGAAATATAAGAACATTTATTTAGATTTACTTTTTTTCCTAAAAGAAAGAAGACATTACTCACATTGAATTAATAGATTTTTGAGTACATGTAAATAATTTATAAATTACATTCTTAATTGCATGGTCAATATTTTTTTTTTTACTGATGAGGATATAAAATCAATAGAGTTTTGGTCTTTAAATTTGGTCACAAACTGACATGTTTGATTTGTCTCCCGCTGTTTTAAAATTGTTTGAATCAGCGTTTAAGTCCAAAAATTTCACCTAAGATTCCAGATATCTGGGGTTTTTTGAGACACCAGAGTTGCTGTAGATACCAGTCCTATGATTCATAAAGCCATGTGAGCACAGCCCTATTTAGAAGGTATGTAATCCTGTGCACCATGGTTTTCCCCAATGGCTTTCTGTGGGTTCTCCTGTTCAGCTCACCTCACTTCCTGCAGGCATTTCAGTTTACGACCCTTTTCTGACTGTTTCTCAATCTCAACCAAATAAAATTTATACCTCATAGCTCAAAAGATTGAGTTCAGAACTAACCCTATCTCTGCACTGCACTTACTCATTCAATCCTGTTGAGCAAGAGTAATACGGGACAGAGCAGATGTTGAGACAACCACGATTAACTGGAGAGTGTGAATCATAGTTCTTCAGTCCTCGTGTCCTGGCTGAGAGCAGTCTGAGAATCACTGATCTGCAATGTTGTGCCTTGATATCCTAATTATATGCAGTCCTTCTTTGTTATATTTGTATCTACAGTCTCAAGGAAACTTCTTGTAAGGAGTGCTTTGTGTATAGTGCTTCTGAGCTCCTTAGAGTATTGAGTATTGAGAACATTTAATAGAGACTTGGTTAAATGATTAACATAAAAAAAAATGGATATGCTGAAACTAATATCATATTGTATGTTAATTATACCTCAATTAAAAAAAAGTCATGTTTACTACCAGCACTTATAACTTATGTCACCATTGTTTGCATAAATGTATGGAGGTAGTAAAAGACATGCATAGACACACATACACACACACACACACACACACACACACACGTATGTTCATTTAGTAAAAGCAAGAATATCTTTTTTTTTTTTAAAGCAAGAATATCTTGATCATTTTTCTTTCCCTGTCTGCCTAGGGAAGTGGCTTTGCTATAAACCAGGTCCACTATAATAACTGGATGAATGGATGAATAAATGAATAAAGTCCATGATATCCATCTGGATAATAATCATGGGTACTATTTATTAAACATTATCTGTGGAGTGGCCACTGAGCTAAGTCCATAATGTCATTTTTTCATATAATCCTCATAATAATTACATATGGTGTTTTTTCTTTTACTGTTACAAACAAGGAAATAAGACTTAGAAAAGTGAAATAAGTAGTCCACAGCCACACAACTACTAAATGGCAGACCCAGGATTCAAACCCAGGACTTCCTAAAGCTAGCAGTCCCTACTAAGAAAAACCAAAAACCAACCAACCAAACGAAAAAAACCCTCCGGACGAGAAGATGTTGAAATTTTTCCAACATTCACAACCAATGACTTAGTTGTCACAAAAAATAAGCTATAAAATCAGCATATTCTGCCAGAACAGAACAGAAATTAAGGATGTCTTTACTCAAATTAATAGAGGGGAAAAATGAGAGCTTTCAGAATAAAACCCAGGATGGGTTTAAGTACATGACCAATAGAAGTTACAACAACCGCATTTTAAAAACTTGATCGGAAGTTAGAGATGACCTTGAAAAATAATGGACAGTTGGAAATTACCTGTTATAAAAAGGGGAAGTTGCTCCTTGGGCACAACTTCTATTTATTGTAGATAAAACGTAGTGACTGGACCAGTTTAAAAAAAAAAATTACAAGATTAAAACTCCAGTTTCATTCATCCAACAGGAGCACTTCCTACATGACTAAGGGACTGCTGGGAGAAAGAGATAAACAGGTTGCTGGCTTAGGCTCCACTCCCAAGGAATTCATCATCCGCTAGAAGAGTTGAGGGGTTTACACTAGAGAAAGAGACCACTAGGTGAAGTGAGAACAAACCTGGATGGTCCTGCCAGGCAAGCAGAGAATTTTGGACTAATGGCTGTCAAAGAGAGAACTTTGGGGCAGCAAAGGGTTAAGAAAAGTTGGTTAAGCCATTAAGCTCATCTGCCTTCCGCTCAGGTCATGATCTCAGGGTCCTGGGATTGATCCCCACATCAGGCTACCTGCTCCCTGGGGTGTCCGCTTCTCCCTCTCCCTCTGCCTGCCACTCCCCCTGCTTGTGCTCTCTCTCTCTCTCTATCTCAAATAAATAAATGAAATCTTAAAAAAGAGAAAGAGAGACCACTCTCAGCCCAGGCTGCATACAACAGCACACACCACTGAGAGAGAGATGCTGTAACTGGAGTCTTTCTTAAGATAAAAGACTTAAATAAATTAATCAGAATTGTTCTGAACACGATAAGATAAGGGGCTCAGATGGCAGAGGGTGAGGCAACTGTTGAATAAGAAGAGATATACATATTTCTCCAGTAGAAGATGGGTTCAAGGCAATTTGTTTAATGAAAAGGAAAATATGTTAATTAGATGGAAAGCTAAGACTCTTGTGTGTGTGTGTGTGTATGTGTGTGTGTGTGTGTGTGTGTGTGAGCAGGACTATGAGTAACAAATCCAAGAAGAACCCCTAAGCTGGCTGGCAGACCATTTATGGGGTGATGTGAGGGAGACTTTTAGTTTGCTTTTACAATTTTTCTATATTTTCCCTATTCGAATAAATATTACATGAATATATTTTCCATTCCAAAATTACAAAAGTTATAGGTCGAAATCAAGTCCCCTCTGGCCACATCTCAACTGTACCACATCCAAATCTCAACACCTCCTCACATGATTTTTTCTGAAATGCGAAGTGAGGCACATGTAATATTTGAGCATGAGTCCAAAAAAAAGAGAGGGTTGGGGTTGTTTGCCGTAATAATACACACTAACTCCCCTTTAGCGGGCAGGGGCTGTGCTACTGTCTACATATGAATTATTAGCTCATTCAGCAAATGTTTTTTGTGTGCCAAGAGCTAGGACTACAACAGTGACCTCCAAGAGTTCGGAACCACCACCAAGCTTGGCCTATTTTTCTCCACGTACAGATAAGAAAAACTCAGAGAGATGCAGCAACTCCCCCAAGGTTACTGCGAGAGAAGTGGCAGTGCTGGGATTCAAACCTGGTCTGTGTGTCTTCAAAGACTGGCATTCCTTCCTCCGATATTCCCCAGTTGTTTTCAAACCATTCCTTTTAAAAGCAGAAGTCTTTTTCAATGCAAATAAAATTATCACCTCACAGCTCAATGCAGAAAAAAAAAAGTTAAAGTAGAAGCACTTTGGTTTCCTTTCAGTGGCCTTCTTATAAAAATAAGTGTGTTCTCAGCAAGAGGACCAGATGGAATTGTTTAAGGATTAATAACTCACAGGGCCAAGCCTTCTGTTGTGAAAGAGCTTCAGGGTCAACTAGCAAACATTAATGTTGATGGCGGTCATCAGGGCTAGTGAATTACAAACCTGAAGATGGCTGTGAATGGCGGCTTCCTGTCTGTCTCTCTCCCACTACATGAGACCCTCCGTTTTTGATCTTAAACTCACGGGGACTCTGAGATCTGGCGTTGTTAAAAGTTCCCCTTGGTGACTGATGGTCAGCTGGGTTTGAGGAGCAATTCCAGCACAACTCTGTCCTGTGCAGTGATTGCTCTTTACCACCCAATCTTCCACCTGTTGTCCCAATCTGGAAATATTTGACTAGACCTGTACAATAGGGCCACTGGGTGGGATGCCCAGCATATGTGGATTATCATCCTGAAATGCCTTGTTTCCCCCTCCTTCTGCTTTGATTTTTCATTTCTGCCTACCCTTCAGTTATGAGCTGCATAATCCCTTCTACAATGTTGTAGGTCTGGTATTCCTTGCTTGGTCTAATATTTGCTTCCTAGTGACTTCTCTAATTTCTCATTCTTGTTGGTGAGTTAAAATGCTCTTCCAGATAGTACGAGCTCATTTGATTCAGCACCTAGGCTTCTCTTTCTGATGCTGTGTCCCAGCAAAATCCCATATCCCATGTCCCAGAGCAAAATCCCTCTGCCCTACCAATTCCCCCAGGTCAATCCTGGCTTCATGGATTGGACCCAGGACAGCATTCCTTATTGCAGTGATCAGTTTTACCATTTCCCCTCTGAGCAATCATCCAATGTGTGCTTATTTCTTTTTATTTTTTTAAAGATTTTATTTATTTATTTGAAAGGGAGAGAGAGAGAGAGTGAGAGAGAGCATGAGCGAGGAGGAGAGGGAGAAGCAGGCTCCCCGCCAAGCAGGGAGCCTGATGCGGGACTCAATCCCAGGACCCTGGGATCATGACCTGAGCCGAAGACAGAGCCTTAACTGACTGAGTCATCCAGGGGCCTTGTCTGCTTATTTCTACTCATGGAAAGTTCCTTTCTTCATGAAAGAGCCTGCCCTTTGTTGGAGAATAACAATGGCTTAAAAAAAAATTCTTCTAAATCTTCAGCTAAAACTAGCTACTCTCTAGTTTCTGCCTATTTGTTCTCCCCTCCAGAATAATGTTTCTCAGTGTGGTCCCCAGACCCAGCAGGTAACTTGCTAGGAATGCAAATCCTCAGGCCCTGCTACTGACCTGCTAAACAGAAACTCTAGGGAGAGGACCCAGCAATCTATATTTTAATAAGCCTTTAGGTAATTCTGATGTACTCAAATTTGAGATCCACTGCATTAGAAAGCAAGACTCTTTGACCAACTTTCCCGGACATATTTAGCTTGAATTAGACTTTTTTGTTGCACTGATACTACAACGTATTGGTCCAAGTCCCAAAAGACACTTGACTCTTTCCAATATGGTTTATCTCTTGGGTGAAGGGCATATCACTTGTTGTACTTTTTTTCGAGGGGGTGGAAACAAACCTTTTAATTTTTTTATTTCTAACTATGCCTAGGGATAAAGTGTTCTTTAGGCTAAGTTTGATAACCACTGGTCAGTTACAGAAAACAATAGATATGTTGCTAGCATAAACACAGAACATTCGTTCTTGATACTTAGTATGTCCCGTAAATATTTAACTGACAGACAGTTTTGAAAACAAATGAGAGATGTGATGCTTAGTTGTGGTCAACATCAAGCTTGGTTAATCAAAAATACTTTATGAGGAACATGAGAATGATGTTGGCCATGGACAGAACAAATGCCATTTTACAGGCAGAAGTAGGGGTAAGGACAATGTTACAGGCAGAAGTCGAGCTAATAAAAGTGGTCTCATACGTGGGTTTAGAACAGTGGCTTGGGAATCTAAATGCCTGGAATTCTACTATAGTCCTGCCACTCACAAGCTGTGTGACTGTGCTTTGCACCTGTCATCTGGGGTGTGACAGTGATACCTCCACGTGGTGGGCAGCATTCTAAGACAGCCTCAAGATTTCTTCCCCACAGTGTGCATGCCTCTCTCCCACAAGTATTGGGTGGCACCAGTGAATATGGTGGACTATCACTCCTATGAATAGGTTATTAATCAGTTGTCTTGGAGTTAATCAAAGAGAGATAATCCTAGGTGAGCCTGACCTAATCAGATAAGCTTTTTAGAAGAAGGTAAAGCCTCAGAGAGACTCTCCTATTGCCATGGAAGAACTCAAACAACCCATGAGAAGAGAAGCCACATGGCAAGAATCTGAGGGTGACCATTTGGAGCTGAAATTGGGCCCCTGATGGGAGCTAGCAAGAAAACTAGGACCTTGGTCATCTTCTGCAAGGAATGAACTTTGCCAAAAACCAGTGAACTTGGAAAAGGACCAAAGCCTCAGATGAGATCACAGCCTCAGCAGACACCTTGTTTTAGCTTGTGAGACCCTCAACAGAGGACCCAGCTAACTTGTCCCTGGACTCCTAAACCACAGAAACTGTGAGAGAATAAATTAATGTCATTTTAAGCCACTAAATTTGTGATGATTTGTTAAAAAATATCAGCAATAGAAAACGAATATACTATCTCAGAGGGTTGTAATGAAAAGATGCTTCTAAAATATATACCATAGTACTTAACATTTAGTAAATGCTTGATAAACATTAGAAATGATTTTGGATGACCAGATTTGAGAAAGGCCACAAGGGGCAAGGGTTCTGTTGGGAAAGAAGTTACATGTCGCTTGGGGGGAGCATGGTTAGACGCGGCCTGATGCGAGAAGGCCTCAAGTCCTCTGGCCTTTGGGGACCATTTGGAAAAATTGGAGAGATGTGTCAAGGCCTGGTGGGAGGGAATGTGAGGCACCAGTAGAACAAGACTCTGTGAGATAGAAACTGAGGATCTCTGCAAGGCCACACTCATTGGGCCATCTAGAAAAATGAAATCTTACCCATGGGTCATTGTTCCAACCATGCACCCTGTCAGTGAAGGGATTCTTGACCACTTGAGTGTTGAGATAGCATTTCTTTCTCAAACCCAAACTGGGTGCTGTTCCCTTAGCAATGCTTTCTCCCTTCCTCACCAACAAAAGCCTGACTTACTTGTAACTTGGGCATGTCCTTTATTCCATACTCACCTTGCCAATCAAATGGACCCCCATCACCCACCCTATGACCACAGTCTTATTGAGGATCTCATCCTGAACAACACCATCTGAACCTTACCAGTAGTCTCAGTTGTTTTTGACCCCTATAGAATCAGCCTCAACCATGTTCCTTCACTGCCCTGGTCATACCTGATGGGGTTCTGACTAACTTGGGCAAACAGCGCCCCTTTTCAAGGAAAACATATTTTTAGTTGACTGAAAACAATTAATTAATGACAAGTGTTAAGGTGGTTTGAATTTAGAAGACTCTAAAGTGGGAGAACGTTGACTAAAATTGTCAAACTTACTTACTGAGAACAAATCACGTGCAAAGTACTGGCCCCGATATCATAGTGATTCAGAGAGTGAGAGGTGTGGTTCATCTTCATTTACCCTATTTGGGAAATAAAACAGAAGAAATTACCAACACAAATCATACATAATAACTTAATATGGCAAAACAAGAGATGTTACAATAGAGCTCATGACTGATTACCAGATGTATGGTAGGGATAATAACTCCCACACAAGTTCTAGAAGGACCATGTCAATGTGGGCTTTTGGGATCAGAAGACATGGAGGAGGAGAAAAATGTCAATCTGTATTTTAAAGAACAGACAGTGTTAAGGGCTGAATTATGTCCTCCATCCCCCCAATTCATATGTTGAAGTGCTAGTCCTCCAGTACCTCAGAATACTATGATATTCTATGTATATAGAATATATATACATATAGATATATAGATACATATAGATATTCTATACTATGATATGATATGAAGATAGGGTCTTTAAAAAGGTAATTTTCAAATGAGGTCATTAGGATGGGCCATAATCCAATATAACTGTTGTCCCTATAAAAAAAAAAGGAAATTATAGGCACACAGAGGGAAGCCCATGTGAGGACACGGGGAGAAGGAAGTCATCTAGAAAATAAGGAGAGGTCTTAGAAGAAACCAGTCTTATTATTGGACTTCCAACCTTCAGAAGGATGAGAAAATAAATTTCTGTTTTTCAACCCAGTCATGGTACTTTATTATAGCAGCCCTAGAAAATTAATGCAGGCAATGTCTGGTATCACCTGCCCTTTGAATGCCAGGGAATTAACTGATTCCATAAGAGAAATAGGAGATAAAGGGGCAATAGAAAAGCCTGGATAAAAACAAGATGAATTTCAGGAAATGGTGGAGATAAAATTAAATGAATAAGAAAAAGTGGACGGTGATTGCCAAGATGAACAATTGCTGAGGAAAGAGAAGCAAGATTACGTACTCCAGCAGAGATATCTTTGTTTTGAGTCAATGGAGGAGAAAACTTCATGAGCTCAATGACAGAGGCAGGAAGAAGTGAGAGGACAAGGGTTCCAGGAAAATCCATAGAGGTGAAGCCCAAAGGAGATGAGAAGCACAGTGGAGGGTGCGTAAGCTGTTGAAGACAGAAGAATCGAGGAAGGAGAAGTAACATGAGTCCTGAGACTAAAGGAAGTAAAAAATTAAGAATCTAAGGAAGTAAAAGGAGTTCAAAGTAAGCCTAGAGGAGCTAAAAATAAACCACACACATATGGGCCAAGCATTATATAAACCAGAAACAGGTCATTGAGATAGCATTAGATCCCTCAAATTCAGAGTTACAGTCTATGGAGGTCAGAAAGGAAAGAAACAGGAAATAATTTTATTATGTTTTTTTAAGATTTATTTATTTATTTTAGGGAGAGAGAGAGAGAAAGAGAGAAAATGCAAGCACATGGAGGGCAGAGGGAGAGAATCCCAAGCAGACTCCATATTGAGCACAGAGCCCAATGTGGGGTTCGATCCCAAGACCCTAAGATCATGACCTGAGCTGAAATCAAGAGTCAGACACTTAACCAACTGAGATACCCAGATGCACCCAGGGAATAATTTTAAAACAAGAAACAAAGTAATATAGGAAGAAAGACGGGGTTTGGGCATGTACTTTTTAATCCTCGACTGGATCCTCTGAGCCAAAAATTTCCCCATTTTACACCAAGTTGGAAACCAACCTAAATAATAAAATAACTAATGGTGAAGGGAAATTAATTACTTCCTTCAGATGGAAGGAAGAAGAATGATAGATTCCTTTTTGGCTATGTTGACTAGATTAGATAAAATTTACTCAAAGTATATCTATGGACCAACGAGGCACCACACAGCTCCTTGGGGGAACCACAAATCCTATGACTCCTACTGAGAGGGTAGGCATGTTCCATACCACATGACCAATCTAACCCCTGCCTAATCTCTCAAGCCCCAGTTCTCCCACCTCAGGGTTAGCCAGCAAACAATTTTTAGATGTGTCTAAGGCCTATGAGATGGTTTGGCATAGAACGTCTGTGCAAAGAGGGATATCATCAGGTCAAGCAGACTGTCTCCTAGAAATGTGACATGGAATCGACAGATTGCAGATAAGTTGAAGCTTTGCATTATTAGAGAAGGTGAGCAAGCCTTTATGAACAAGCAGAACCCCTGGTAAGCAGAAATCAAAAGGTATTCACAGAGGAGTTGAGAAACTGGTGAGAAGGAATAGAAATGGAGCAGCACAGATGGAGGGCTGCTGAGTCATGGCAGTTATGGGATCCCTGAGCTCGCCAAGATGACTCAGGTCAGTGACTCTTCCTGGGATGCCTCTAGTGCCTGAATGACTGCCAATATCCACGAGGCCTAACCTCATAGCTTCCCCTGAATTCCCAGGAGGTTCTTAGAGCCCTTACTTCCATGAATATCCTCGAGATACCCCTGCTTCTATTACCCAAAATGAACCACTGTTTTTTGTAGTGTAAGGATATTGACAACCATCTCAATAAAAATTTTGGCTAACAATTATTTAACGTGTGTCATGTGAAAAGCACTGGCTGTTAACTTTATATATTCAGCTTATTTAATTTCCTCAACAATCTATGGAGCACTATTATTATTCGCACCAAATTAAAGATGGAGACACCTAACTTAGAGAGCTTACCTCACTTGCCCAAGGTCACATAGTGATTCTGAGGCAAAGCTGATTCTGAATCCAGATCTGTACAACTTCAGGTCCCAAATACATAACTATATTTAACTACTGTCAGGTGACTTTCTTTAGGGTCATTTTAGGACTACAGAGTGGGAGTCAACTATTCCAAGTGATAAAATTTAAAATGTAGGGATCAAAACTAATAGGGAGAAGACTCCTGATGAATATTATGTGCTATAAAATAAAACAGTCATGCATCTTGCTGAAATTTCATAAAAGTGAAGTTCTGGAAAGTCCCCTCAAAGCAAAAAATGGTTAAGGGAAATAAATTACTAACTTCAGATGCATAATACATGCTAGATGTATTATTTTATTTTAATACATGTTTAAGAAAAATATGTATTTTGTTTCTAGTTTAATTATGGCCTGATTTCCCTAAACTAGTTTTCCAAATAAAGCCTTATGCTCCTTAAATGAATTCTCTGCAAAGAGGTTTTTAGAAACCAAACTTGGATATAGAAGAGATACTACTTTGCATTTAAAAAAAAGGAAATGAAACTGTAGAATTTGAAAATCGTATATGCAAGAAAAAGAGGCTAGGAAATATAAAGTGCAAGACTAACTCCTTTAATAATGCTGAAATAATAACTAAGATGTATTTCATAAAAACTGTGAAACTTAGCAGAGGTATAAGGAGGCTATATCTATTTGAGAACAAATAATAATATTGAATATGCACTAACCCCATGAGAGCATAGTTTTTTTTTTTTTTGTTTTGTTTTGTTTGTTTCCTTCCCTGCTGGCTTCTCAGAAGCTACCACAACTTCTAGCATATAGTTAGTGCTCAGGAAAAATATGTTAAGTAATTGGATAAATGACTCAAACTCAAGACAGAGTGCTCTCTGAACTCTATCTCTAAATGATACATGCACTTAAGCAAGTCATTTAGCATCTTTTGGTGCAATATTTATTTGTTTACTTACTTATTTACTTATTTATTCATGTGATTTTAGGGAGCTTCTTTATTATTTTAAAAGATATTGTAAGAAGATAGGATTTGTTCTACTGAATTTCAAAATTAACAGCATGCTACTGGCTTAAGAATAGGCAGGAAATCAATGGAATGGACTAGAAAATTTAGAGACAGACTGTGTGTGTGTGTGTGTGTGCGTGTGTGTCTCAATTTGGTGTATGTATGTTGTGTGTAAGCATTTAGAACTCCATAAAGGGGGCATACAAACTCAGTATATAAAATGAAATGAATTGGTTTTGGACACCTGATTATTGTTTAGGACAAAGAATAATGTTCATTTCCTCTCATATCATATGCTCAATTCCAGATAGCTTAAGGACCTGAACATTTTTTAATAAAAAAGAAAATTATAGGGCACCTGGGTGGCTCAGTTGGCTAAGCGACTGCCTTCGGCTCAGGTCATGATCCCGGAGTCCCGGGATCGAGTCCCGCATCGGGCTCTCAGCTCCATGGGGAGTCTACTTCTCCCTCTGACCTTCTCCTCTCTCATGTTCTCTCTCTCTCAAATAAATAAATAAAATCTTTAAAATAAAAAAAAGAAAATTATAAAACTACTAAAAACAAAATTCACAGAAATGTTTTTACAACCTTATGGTAGTAAAATCACTTTTTGGAGTAACATTAAACATGTAACTATGAAGAAAACCAGGTAAAATGTGAACAATTATATATTTTATAATTTATACTTAAAAGTACTGTAAACAAAATTGGGAAGTCAATGGCAATCTAGGAAATCACAGTTATAACACAGAAAATAAAGAATCCTTATCCATGACAGAGATCGAGTGCTATGAATCAATAAGAATTATAATGTATAACACAGTAGGAGAACAGAAAGAGGGAATAAGGAGGACATTCAGAGAAGAAATTATATAAATGGCTAATATACATCAGAAAATCTACTAATGATAAATATATACGTGGTCAATAAACATGAAAATTCACTAATTATTAGCATAAGTTGATACAACCTTTGGGGGCTGTCTTGGCAATATGTCTCAATAAAATTGACCTAGCTAAACATGAAGGTGTAGAGCAAGAGAGTGTTGGTTTTGAAGTGAGGCAGAACAAGGTCTGACATTTGCCTCTGCTATTTACCAGCTGAATGACCTTGAGTAAGTTGCTTAAGTGATCTGAGTCACAGAGTCTGCACTGAAAAGGAGAGGGTCAGGGCACCTGGGTGGCCCAGTCGGTTAAGCCTCTGCCTTCAGCTCAGGTCATGATCCCAGGGTCCTGGGATCGAGTCCCACATCGGGCTCTTTTCTCAGCAGGAAGTGTGCTTCTCCCACCACCTGCTGCTCCTCCTGCTTGCTCTCCCTCTCTCTCTCTCTCTCTGACAAATAAATAAAATATTAAAAAAAAATAAAGAAAAAGAAAAGGAGAGGGTAACAGTACTTCTCCAGCTTGAGGGAGTATTGAGAAAATGCATGTACAGAGCCTGGCAGACGGAAGGGCTCAATAAATACATTTCTCCTCCTCTTACTCTCCTTGTTCTCCTTTCCCCCTCCTCGAGATTGCCTGTCAGCTTTGATTGGACTGAGGAATGATTCAAGGCAAGAAGTCTAGCTCCTCTTTCACAAAGTCACAGTTTGATTAAAGCATCTGTATGTATTTCAGGGAGAGCTCTCAAGAAAAGCAGCAAAGCAAAGTGGTATAGTGAGTGAAGAAAACAGCAGAAAAAGCAAATTACAAATAAAGATTTGGCAACATCAAGGTGATGAAAAGAAAAAGAAAAAGTCAAACAAGGAGAGTAACACCAAATCCCAAGCTATAAGGAAAATAGATTAAAATGCAAATAATTATGCACATAAGCGTGCACCAGAAAATAAAGTGTCATGGAATCAGGAGGAAAAGTTAGACACATGGAGAAGATACTACACACTGATGTAAATATTTTAAATACTTTAAAATATTTCCAGAACTATGAAGGTGATATCACATTACTAAAGCTTAAGGAAGTAAAAGAAAAAATACTCCCTTCATATTACACGACTATCAGTTTATTCCCTGGTAGTATTTTTTCATAGGCATATTTTTTTGAGATATATGTCACGTACCATAAAATTAACTCCTGTAATGTGCAATTCAGTCCTTTAAGTATATTTGCAAAGACGTGCAACCATTACCACTAAGTCTGAAATATTTTTGTCGCCCTACCCTCCTCAAAAGCTCATTGGTGGTTACACTCTATCCCCATGCCTCCAGCTCAGGGCTTTATTTTCTACCTCTCCGTGTTTGTCATAGGCATATTTTAAGCAAGTTGAATTGGAGGAGACTTCCTCATTTCACTTAATAGTCTATCAGAAACAAGTTTTCCATAAATGGATAAGTAGTTTTAAAAATTTTTATATAGAGAAACCATTGCTAAAAGTTTGCAGAGGGTACAAAGAAAACGAAAGAAAAGAAATAGAGAAAGAAAAACAAAGGAGGAAGGAGGAGCAAGATGGTGGAGGAGTAGCAGACTGAGATAGCAGGTCCCAGAAGTTCAGCTAGATAGTTATCAAAGCATTCTGAACACCTACAAACTCAACAGGAGATCAAAAAGAAGAAGAGCAGCAATTTTAGGAACAGAAAATCGACCACTTTCCAGAAGGTAGGATCTGCTGAGAAGTGAATCCGAAGCTACAGGAAGAGAGACCTCGGGGGAGAGGCTGGCTCCCAGCAGGCGGTAGAGCAGTGGGGCACAAAATCAGAACTTTTAGAAGTCTGCTGCACTGAGGGACGTTGCTCCAGGGGCTAAGCAGGGGGTGGGGCCCTCGTGGGGACAGTGTGGTCTCAGGACCTGCGGGGTCACAAAAAGACCAGGGGTGAGTGTGGCAGAGCTCCCAGGTATCGGAATGGGGAAGCCGAGTAAAGAGACGGAGCTGAGAAGTGGACTCTCTCAGCTCGGGCTTACCTTAAATCAGGATCTAAGTCACAGTCAGGCCACTGCTCTTCAAGCAGGGACCCCACAAGGGGCAGATCTGGAGAGACCCCCTCCTTCCTCCTTTGGGAGGAGCGGCACGGGAGCGCGCTTCAGGAATCTGCTGGATTTGGAGACTCCAAACGGGGCCGTGCACCAGAGATAGAAATGCTAGGTCACAAGCCAGGTGAGCTCGGAGCGCGGCCGGAGACCAGGGAGATGGGAGTGATTGACTGCTTTTCTCTGAGGGTGCACTGAGGAGTGGGGCCCTGAGCTCTCGGCTCCTACAGCTAGGAATTAGGAGGCTGCCATCTTCATTCTCCTCCTCCAAAGCTGTACGGAAAGCGTTCAGGGAACAAAAGCTACCGATAGCAAACAAGAGCAAATTGCTTAGCCTAGCCCCTGGCAAGGGTGGTGCAATTCCGCCTCGGGCAAAGACATTCGAGAATCACTACAACAGGCCTCTCCCCTAGTAGATGAGCAAGAACTTCCAGCCAAGACCAAGTTCACTGATCAATGAGAACTGTGGAACTCCAGCGCTAGGGGAAAGCAAAGAATTCAAGGCTTTTTCCCCATGATCCTTTAGTCTTTCAAAGTTCAATTTTTTAAATTTTATTTTTTTCTTATTCTAGTTTTTTAATTTTTCCTCTTTTCTATTTTAATGTTTTTTAACTATTTTATCCTATCAATACCTTTTAAAAAATCTTTTGTAATTTTCATTGTTATAGTCATATTTTATCCCCTCATTGTATTTAACCTTATTTTTTATATACATATAGTTTTTTTTTCTCTTTAAAATTTTGGGATACAATTTCTTCTAATAGATCAAAATATACCCTAAATATAGCACACAGCTTTGTTCTAGTCTGATCACATTCTTTCCTCTTTTTTTTTCTTTTTTCAACCAACTTCTTATCAATTCCTTTTTTAGAATCTTTTTAAATTTTCATCTTTACAATCATATTCATTCCTTCATCATATTTACCCTTATTTTTGTATATATATAAGTTTTTCTTTCTTTAAAATTTTGGGAGGTAGTTTCTTCTAACAGACCAAAATACACCCAAAATCAAGTGTGTGGCTCTGTTCTATTCACCAGTCTAATATATATGTATATATTTTTTTTCTTTCTTTTTTTCTTCTTCTTTCCTCCCCCCCTTTTATTCTCCCCCCAGTTTCGGGTCTCTTCTGATTTGGTTAGTGTATATTTTTCTGGGGTTGTTGCTACCCTTTTAGTATTTTGTTCTCTCATTGATCTATTCTTATCTGGATAAAATGACAAGGTGGAAAAACTCACCACAAAAAAAAGAACAAGAGGCAGTGCCAACAGCTAGGGACCTAACCAATATGGACATTAGTAATATGTCAGAACTAGAGTTCAGAATGATGATTATCAAGGTGC
Organism: Potos flavus; assembly: GCA_028534135.1. Lineage (NCBI taxonomy): Eukaryota > Metazoa > Chordata > Mammalia > Carnivora > Procyonidae > Potos > Potos flavus. The sequence continues at coordinate 85,629,106 of CM052883.1, read as the reverse complement.
TAGCTGGGCTCAGAAAGAGCATGGAAGATATTAGAGAATCCCTTTCTGGAGAAATAAAATCCCTTTCTGGAAAAATAAAAGAACTAAAATCTAACCAAGTTGAAATAAAAAAAGCTCTTAATGAGGTGCAATCAAAAATGGAGGCCCTTACTGCTATGATAAATGAGGCAGAAGAAAGAATTAGTGCTATAGAAGACCAAATGATGGAGAATAAAGAAGCTGAGCAAAAGAGAGACAAACAACTACTGGATCACGAGCGGAGAATTCAAGAGATAAGTGATACCATAAGATGGAACAATATTAGAATAACTGGGATCCCAGAAGAAGAAGAAAGAGAGGAGCAGAAGCTATATTGGAGCAAATTATAGTAGAGAATTTCCCTAATCTGGTGAAGGGAACAAGCATCAAATCCAGGAGGCACAGAGAACTCCCCTCAAAATCAATAAAAATAGGTCCGCACCCCATCATCTAATAGTAAAACTTACCAGTCTTTGTGACAAAGAGAAAATCCTGAAAGCAGCTCGGGACAAGAGGTCTGTAACATACAATGGTAGAAATATTAGACTGACAGCAGACCTATCCACAGAGACCTAGTAGGCCAGAAAGGACTGGCATGATATATTGAGAGCACCAAATGAGAAAAATATGCAGCCAAGGATACTATATCCAGCTAGGCTGTCATTGAAAATAGGAGAGATAAAAAGCTTCCAGGACAAACAAAAATTAAAAGAATATGCAAACACCAAACCAGCCCTACAGGATATATTGAAAGGGGTCCTCTAAGCAAAGAGAAAGCCTAAAAGTAACATAGACCAGAAAAGAACAGAGACATTATACAGTAACAGTCACCTTACAGGCAATACAATGGCGTTAAATTCATATATTTCAATAGTTACCCTGAATGTAAATGGGCTAAATGCCCCAGTCAAAAGACATCAGGTATCAGAATGGATAAAAAAAACAAGACCCATCGATATGCTAGCTACAAGAAACTCATTTTAGACCCAAAGACACCTCCAGATTTAAAGTGAGGGGGTGGAAAATAATATACCATGCTAAGGGACATCAAAAGAAAGCTGGGGTGACAATCCTTATATCAGATAGATTAGATTTTAAGCCAAAGACTATAATAAGAGATGAGGAAGGACACTATATCATACTTAAAGGGACTGTCCAACAAGAAGATCTAGCAATTGTAAATATCTATGCCCCTAACATGGGAGAAGCCAATTATATAAACCAATTAATAACAAAATCAAAGAAAAACATCAACAACAGCACAATAATCATAGGGGACTTTAACACTCCCCCTTACTGAAATGGACAGATCATCTAAGCAAAAGATCAACAAGGAAATAAAAGCTTTAAATAACACACTGGACCAGATGGACATCACAGATATATTTACAACATTCCATCCCAAAACAACAGAATACATATTCTTCACTAGTGCACATGGAACATTCTACAGAGTAGATCACATCTTGGGTCACAAATCAGGTCTCAATGGTACCAAAAAATTGGGATCATTCCTTGCATATTTTAGACCACAATGCCTTGAAACTAGAACTCAATCACAAAAAGAAAGTTGGAAAGAATTCAAATACATGGAGGCTAAAGAGCATCCTACTAAAGAATGAATGGGTCAACCAGGAAATTAAAGAAGAATTTTAAAAATTCATGGAAATGAATGAAAATAAAAACATAACTGTTCAAAATCTTTGGGACACAGCAAAGGTGGTCCTATAAGGAAAGTATACAGCAATACAAGCCTTTCTCAAGAAACAAGAAAGATCTCAAGTACACAACCTAACCCTACACCTAAAGGAGTTGGAGAAAGAACAGCAAAGAAAGCCTAAACCCAGCAAGAGAAGAGGAATAATAAAGATCAGAGCAGAAATCAATGAAATAGAAACCAAAAGAACAGTAGAACAAATCAATGAAACTAGGAACCAGTTCTTTGAAAGAATTAGCAAGATTGATAAACCCCTGGTCAGACTTATCGAAAAGAAAAGAGAAAGGACCCAAATTAATAAAATCATGATTGAAAGAGGAGAGATCACAACCAACACCACAGAAATACAAACAATTATAAGAACATATTATGAGCAACTATACACCAGCAAATTTGACAACCTGGAAGAAATGGATGCATTCCTAGAGAAACATAAACTACCAAAACTGAACAAGAAAGAAATAGAAAACCTGAACAGACACATAACCAGTAAGGAGATTGAAGCAGTCATCAAAAATCTCCCAAAAACAGGAGCTCAGGGCCAGATGGTTCCCCAGGGGAATTCTACCAAATATTTAAAGAAGAATTAATACCTATTCTCCTGAAACTGTTCTGAAAAATAGAAATGGAAGGAAAACTTCCAAACTCATTTTATGAGGCCAGCATTACCTTGATCCCAAAACCAGACAAAGACCCCATCAAAAAAGAGAATTACAGACCAATATCCTTGGTGAACATGGAAGCAAAAATTCTCATCAAAATACTAGCCAACAGAATCGAACAGTACATTAAAAGGATTATTCACCATGACCAAGTGGGATTTATTCCTGGGCTGCAAGTTTGGTTCAACATCCGCAAATCAATCAATGTGATACAAATACATTAATAAAAGAAAGAACAAGAACCATATGATTCTCTCAATAGATGCTGAGAAAGCATTTGACAAAGTACAGCATCCTTTCCTGATCAAAACTCTTCACAGTGCAGGCATAGATGGTACATACCTCGATATCATCAAAGCCATCTATGAAAAACCCACAGCAAATATCATTCTCACTGGGGAAAAACTGAGAGCTTTCCCCCTAAGATCAGGAACATGGCAAGGATGTCCACTATCTCCACTGCTATTCAACATAGTACTAGAAGTCCTAGCCTCAGCAATCAGACAACAAAAAGAAATCAAAAGCATCCAAATCAGCAAAGAGGAAGCCAAACTCTCACTCTTTGTAGATGACATGATATTCTACATGGAAAACACAAAATACTCCACTCCAAAATTGCTAGAACTCATACAGGAATTCTGTGAAGTGGCAGGATAAAAAAAATCAACGCACAGAAATCAGTTGCATTTCTATACACCAACAGCAAGACAGAAGAAAGAAAATGTAAGGAGTCGATCCCGTTTACAATTGCACCCAAAACCATAAGATACCTAGGAATAAACCTAACCAAAGAGGCAAAGAATCTGTACTCAGAAAACTATAACGTACTCATGAAAGAAATTGAGGAAGACACAAAGAAATGGAAAAATGTTCCATGCTCATGGATTGGAAGAACAAATATTGTGAAAATGTCTATGCTACCTAAACTAATCTACACATTTAATGCAATCCCTATCAAAATACCATCAATTTTTTTCGGAGAAATGGAACAAATAATCCTAAAATTTACATGGAACCAGAAAAAGCCCCGAATAGCCAGAGGAATGTTGAAAAAGAAAACCAAAGTTGGTGGCATCACAATTCCAGACTTCAAGCTCTATTACAAAGGTGTAATCATCAAGACAGTATGGTACCTGCACAAAAACAGACACGTAGATCAATGGAACAGAATAGAGAGCCCAGAAATGGACCCCCAACTCTATGGCCAACTAATCTTTGACAAAGCAGGAAAGAATGTCCAATGGATTAAAGACTGTCTCTTCAACAAATAGTGTTGGGAGAATTGGACGGCCACATGCAGAAGAATGAAATTGGACCATTTCCTTACACCACACACAAAAATAGACTCAAAATGGATGAAACACCTCAATGTGAGACAGAAATCCTTCAAAATCCTTGAGTAAAACACAGGCAGCAACCTCTTTGACCTCAGCCACAGCAACTTCTTCCTAGAAACATCACCAAAGGCAAGGGAAGCAAGGGCTAAAATGAACTATTGGGACTTCATCAAGATCAAAAGCTTTTGCACAGCAAAGGAAACAGTCAACAAAACCAAAAGACAACTGACAGAATGGGAGATGATATTTGCAAATGACATATCAGATAAAGGGCTAGTATCCAAAATCTATAAAGAACTTCTCAAACTCAACACCCAAAGAACAAATAATCTGATCAAGAAATGGGCAGAAGACATGAACAGACATTTCTCCAAAGAAGACATTTAAATGGCCAACAGACACATGAAAAAGTACTCAACATCACTCAGCATCAGGGAAATACAAATCAAAACCACAGTGAGATACCACCTCACACCAGTCAGGATGGCTAAAATTAAAGTCAGGAAAAGACAGGTGTTGGCAAAGATGCGGAGAAAGGGGAACCCTCCTACACTGTTGGTGGGAATGCAAGCTGGTGCAGCCACTCTGGAAAATAGTATGGAGGTTCCTCAAAAAGTTGAAAACAGAGCTACCCTATGACCCAGCAATTGTACTACTGGATATTTACCCTAAAGATACAAATGTAGTGATCTGAAGGGGCACGTGCACGAGAATGTTTATAGCAGCAATGTCCACAATAGCCAAACTATGGAAAGGACCTATATGTCTATCAACAGATGAATGGATCAAGAAGATGTAGTATATATATACAATGGAATACTATGCAGCCATCAAGAGAAACGAAATCTTGCCATTTGCAACGACGTGGATGGAACTAGAGGGTATTATGCTAAGTGAAATAAGTCAATTAGAGGAAGACAATTATTACATGATCTCTGATATGAAGAATTTGAAAGGCAGGGCAGGAGTTTGTGGGGGGTAGAGGGAGAAAAATGAAACAGGGTGGGATAGGGAGGGAGACAAACCATAAGAGACTCTCGATCTCACGAAACAAACTGAGGGTTGCTGGAGGGAAGAGGGGGTAGGGATAGGGTGGAGGGGGGATGGACATGGGGAAGGGTATGTGCTATGGTGAGTGCTGTGAAATGTATAAGCCTGATGATTCACAGACCTGTACCCCGGGGCAAATAACACATTATATGTTATTAAAATTTAAAAAAAAATGAAGGATCATTCTAGGATACCAATTAAAGGATGAAGCTTAAATCATTTATCAGCAAGCAGGCAACGCAGCTTAAGAAGTAAATACTAACTTGATCAGATTATTGAAGGGAGGGATATTCTCTTGGGTTCAATGACCTTAACATTGTGCTATCTTTTAAATTAAAGCACTACATGTGCACATTTGCAAAAAAAAAAAAAAAAAAAAAATCAATAGTGCTGAAGAGCTTATTGCAAAAGATCAGAATGCTTTACTGCTACATCTCAGCCCTATCCCACCCCTTTGCTTTCCACTCAAACCCTAGACCCAGACTTGAGAAGCAACCAAATTTAACTTTGTAACAGCATTCTTAATTTCTCTGCATGATTACTTCCCTATCTCTCAGGATTACAGTCAAATTGCCTGTTCTTCATTTATCAGACAGACTTTATCTGTGGGCTTCCTTCCCATTCTGATAGATGAGTCACTACACCCTCCCCCACAATATGATTTCTTCACTCTTTTTAATTCCTCTAGTGTAATTATAGGTAATACACTTACTTTACTTCCTCTTTGTACCTTTCTCAACATCTGTACCTTTGTTTCCTGTTCCATTAACTATAACCTACATCTCTCAATTCTCTATTTTATATGGGTCTCCTAGTCTTCCAAAATTCTCTTACTGATGTTTTCTGTAACATAACGATAAAGAAGTTTAAATGACCAGCACCATGGAATAAAAAGTTTTAACAATGACATTTTTTAATTCGTGAAATATTTCATGCACATAGGCAATAATAGAGACTAGTTTGGGAATGCACCCATCAATACAGAGAATATAGACCCACCTTTCAACTTTATCAGATCTTAACACTGTGACAGAATTTCCTTCGGCTCAGGTCATGATCCTGGGGTCCTGGGATCTAGCCCCGCATTGGGCTCCCTGCTCACCTGAAAGCCTGCTTCTCCCTCTCCCACTCCCCCTGCTTGTGTTCCCTCTCTCGTTGTGTCTCTCTCTGTCAAATAAAAAATAAAATCTTAAAAAAAAAAAAGAAAGCATTACCAATCCATTGAGGGTCTCTATGCTAATGACTGCTCCTATTTCTCTTCCATATCAGTGTTTATCGTTATATCAAAATCTCTCTCATTAATTCAGTGTGTATCATTCTAACATATGATTTTAGATTTTTGACACACACTTTGGCATCCATATATATTATATACACATATAGATTATATATTAATGACATTAGTGACATTTGCAGAAGTGACATGGAAGCTACTGGGAATTGGGAATCACTAGTAATTCTAAATTCTCAGATTTTCGGTCAAATCTTATTGCTAAGCAAACAGAAAGTTCCCAGAGCATGACTCACAAGGGACAAAGTATACCATAAAAGAGTAAAACGTAATAGCTTGATGACTTAAGAGGGATTATGGGATACGCCAAAGGAAAGAATCAGGAAAGTGATTTTAATCTTATACCAGTACAGATTTAAGATTGAGCCACCCATGAAAGAAACGAAGGGCTGAAATTAAGGAGGACATTCCCTAGCAGGGTCTCCTCACTGCACACACAGGGTGGGTAGCAAGAGAGTGTCAGGGAACATGAGGCAACAGTACGCACCACACATCAGAGAAATGAAATTTAAGGAAGGGCCAGAGATCTGTGTACTGACCCCACTTTCAGCTTATGAAGAAGAAATCATCCATTAGAGCTAGAATGTAGTAGCTAGAGGAAGCATACCATCTAACATTTGGACACTTGAGCACGTGCAGAGAAACAGAAGCAATTGTCACAAAAGAAAGTTCAAAGTTAAAAGAAGGGGAGGCAAAGGAAAACTCAGTGCCACAAGATATAAATGTAAGGGCATTCATTTTTCTTTATTACTAAACAAACTTAAAATTTTGACAAGGGATTTTTTTCCAAAGATTTATTTATTTATGTTGGAGCAGAGGGGCAGAGGGAGAGGGAGAGAGAATCTCAAGCAGGCTGGGGAAGAGCCCAGCAAAAGGCTCAATGCTGGGCTCCACGGGGGGCTTCTTGGGGAGGGAGTACTCCACATGGTGCTCCATCTCAGGGCTCTGAGATCATGACCTGAGCCAAAATCAAGAGTCAGATGCTTAACTAACTGAGCCATCCAGGTGCCCCTACAAGGGATTTTTTTTTAGCCATTCATAATTCTCGTATTACTATACAGTAATCTTTTGTTCTCTTAGATTCCTTCATAATTTTATCCAACCCCCTCTACACACACAATACATACACACACGCAGTGTGTATATAATATTTACCTGGTTTTAATCATAGTATAATATACAATTTGGTATGCCACTATTAAAATTTCATGTTTACATTAACACAGTTTATTGTTAATTTACTCTTCTTTTTTTAACATGTATTTAATATTTTATTTTTTTATTATTATTATTATTTGTAAGTAGGCTCTAGGCCAGTGTGGGGCAGGAGTTCACAACCCCAAGATCAACAGTCACGTGCTCCAGTGACTGAGCCAGCCAGGAATCCCAATTTAGTCTTCTTAATGTCTGCATCTAGTACCTATTATTTCCAGGTGCCTATTATAAATATGCTCCTATAATCATAGCGGGTATTCTCACCACAAATAGGGGAGGAGATACTAAGAAAAATTAGGAAAGGAGCATTTTTAGAAGGAAGAAGATAAATGTGGGAACGTTAGAAGCCAGTGAATTCAGCAGAATTGGGTTCGTGCTTCTTGGACATTGTGTACGTTTTTGCACATACGCAGTTCTGCTCGGGGTATTTTTAATTTTTTTTCTAATTTGAAGATATTTATAAGTGCAGAAAAAAACCCCACAGATGATAGGAAAACAATGTTTCCAAAATTAATGTTCATTATTTTTTTCTACATAAAGAAATACTCCTGAAATTTGAGGTCTTCTTCGGGCCCTCTGCAGTGACAGGGGTGGCCTCTCAATGACTCCAAAGAACAACACAGCAACTTAGTTCCAAAGCTGTTCACGTAAATGGTGATAAAGGAATGAGGGGCGGGTGTGATCTACGAAGAAAGACTTCAGTCTTGAATGGGCTGCTGTTTCTAACATAATTGCAATCATACTCTATGTTCGTGCAATGCATTAGAGTTTGCAAAGTGCTTTTGTGGCTTAAAGAATAGGGAGATGTGAGGTAAGCTTCACCCCAGGCTGCCCCACTCCCCAGGGGTGGGTATGGAACGAAGTAGCAGCAGCTATGGAGGGTGCTTATGGAATTGCACAGAAAGTAGTCTTCGCTCCAGTTAAGGAATATTTATCAGGTTACACTAGTTCAAGCTCTCTTCCTACTAAAAGATGAACGTGATAAATACCTTCTCCTTAGATCAGTGTGACTCAGAGAGAGCTCAAGGACGAACAGCTTTCGACAGGTCAAAGCTGAGAGCTCCAGCAAATCTTCTGTTAACAGAAAACACTCCTGAGAGCTATCAAGAGAGCTGGCCATAGGGCTTCTCACAATAAAGACAGCAGCACTTTCCAGAGTGCACACCTACTTCGAAGTGGCAGCGTCCGTGGGAGGTGTGAAAGCAGGAACAGAGGCTGCCTGCTAAGACCACAATCCTGAACCTCTCCAGGTTTTAAAGAGATTTAAGGAATCCTGAGGCATGTTGCTGAGTTATAGGCTGTACGATGCTGACAAGAACCACGGTGAAGAAAACACAGAACAGATAACAAAGATGCCAAGTTTTAGAAAGAAAGGAAGTTTTTTTGGGGGGGATTAGTGTTAACAGAGGCACGTGTTTATATATGCATACTGACTCCAATTTCAGCTTATTTAGAAGAAATCACATTAATATCTACCATGGAGAAACATAGCTTCGAGCGTATTTAAACACTTTTAACACAGGCTAGAGAAATAGAAGTGAGTCATAAAAGAAAGCACAGTATTTCTAATATATATCTATGTACAAACACATATATACATATCCATACAACCACACACATATATATAATGCACACACATACACATATATGTATTTGTAAAATATAAAAATATGTATTTGTAAAATATCCACTTTATGGATAAAGTGAAAAGATCATTAAGAAAAGGTATGAGGATTAGGACAGACCTGAAATTTCAATAAGCTGTAATTTTTCTTTTCTCATTTTCACAAAAAGAGCTGTTGGCTAGAACCAATATGGTGATCCTAATTAGTATCAGTATTACCCTTTGTATGAGGTGCCCTGTTCCCCCCTCCCCCGGTCACAGTTGACTGCTCCCCTCTATGACCCGGAATACTTTCACTCTGAGTCTTTCTTAGCATCAGTCACAATCATGATGGCTTGTACTCTGTGCTTCATTCGTCCTTCCCCACTAGGCTTTGAAGTCCTTAGGACAAGGACCATGTTCTATTCATCTTCACATCTCTGGCAGCTAGAGCAGTATTCAGCCAATATACGTATATTGTGTCCTCATGGAAACTAAGCCACTGTCTGCCCCACAGATCAGTTGTACGGTCGAAGCAACTTCTTCCTGCCTTCCAGTCCAGTTCTTCCAGCTTTGTTCTCTTCTATATGCAGAGAATCAACATCTGTTCTATCATGGTCACAGGGGCTTTTTTTTTTACTTTCTTATATAGGGGAAGAAAGGCCAAGTCTCTTCCACAGAGGCTGACACTAATTTTTCTTATGTGCTGTTTAAAAAAATAATAATAATAAGACTATTAGAGACCTAAGATTAAGTGCTGAAGTGGAAAAGCGGGGAACATGTCCCAGACAGAGGCAGAGGTCTAGGAGTTCCTCACCGATGAGATCTAGGAAAGAAGAAAATGGGGAGGTCTTTTTTTTTAAGATGTTATTTATTTATTTGAGAGAGACAGAATGAGAGAGAGAGAGCATGAGCAGGGTGAGGGGCAGAGGGAGAAGCAGACTACTCGCTGAGCAGGGAGCCTGATGTAGGTCTTGATCCTGGGACTCCTGACTGAGCCACCCAGGTGCCCCAGAGGGTAAGTCTTTTAAAGCCAAAACACTTAAACCTTGTCTGTCCCGTATTAACAAATTAAAAGTTCTGAGTGATGTTGTTTGTCTGGGGATATCTGCATTTGTTTTTGTGTAATTATGGGGCTAATTAGGATGGTCTTCTTAGAAATTATGGTACGCATTTGGGCTATTTTGGGATTATGGGATGCAGGGGCCTCATGACCTGCCTGAGGGAGATAATGTCATCCACTTGGGTGTCAGCTGTTGCCCTGGTTTCGGCTGGCTTGGTGGGCAGGTCAGAGTTCAGCAGCACACACAATTACCCTGGGGTTTGAGGGTAGAGTTTCCACCTCTATTTCTGTCAGGAAGATCTAACCCCAGCCCTTGTCACGTAACCTGTGAGTGACTCAGCACTTCAACAGTCTTCTATGAAGTAAGGGAGAGGAATGAATATCACTCAATGCCTAATATATGGCAGGAACTGTGGTGCACTTAGAAACTTTATAAATGGTATCAAGTGGATATCACCACTTTATGTAGGATGCCACATAGCTATTGAGTGGTAAATCCAGTCAGGTCTAGCCTGGCTTTAAATCTTTGGTTGATAGCCCCTGATGCCCTTTGACTACCTCAAAAGGCTGCAATGGCTCTTACAGTACCAATGTAGGGCCTGGCAGCAGTTGACTACAATATTAGGGGGACAAATATTTACCCCACTGTGAACTTTTCCTAGGTCTTCTAGGTTTTGTGTTACTTTGCCCAGCGAAAGACTAGAAATTTAGAACGTCAACAGAACTGATCAGGGGCATAAAAAGCTCTCTAGTCAGAAGGAAAGAAAAAGGCAAAACTGAGAGAAAACAGGGAAAGGTTGAGAGTAATTAGGGTATAAGAAACTAATGAATTAACCACATCTAATGTTTTATTGGTTTTGATGGTGGAAAAGCAGAATCTAAAAACACATGATATAGAAAATGTCCTTTATGATAGAATTCACCAAAATACCAATGAAGTAGGTCATCTGAAACTGCTCTAAGAGCATAAAGTGCCCCACCATTGTGAGAGATCCTTTGTGCAAGGAGAAACCTTTAATCTGTTTATTTTTTAAAGATTTTATTTATTTATTTGAGAGAGAGAGTGAGCATGAGTGGGGTAAGAGGCAGAGAGAGAAGCAGAGTCCCTGCTGAGCAGGGAGCCCGATGTGGGACTCGATCCCAGGATTCTGGGATCATGACCTGACCTGAAGGCCACTTAAGCAAGCCACCCAGGCATCCCCAGGAGAAACCTTTATAAGAGAAACGTGAAGCATCCTTACATTTGCCTCTCCTTCAAGAACTAGAGCAGGTTTAACGCTTGTTCCTTGGTGAAGAAATAACTCATGCCTCTTTTCTCAGTTTGGCATGTAGAGAACAAAATTAGCCTTCAGGAGAAGAAACTCTGTGATTATTTGAGGCTCCATAACTGTATTCTGAACTGTGGCCAAGAAGGTTGGGTAGCACTTTTCAAACTATTTTTAGAAAAATACATAGCAAGCACGATAAAGTTGTATAATCTAAATTAAACATTAATGGCATGCCTAGGGACTTTGTACCTTGAAAATATTTTTACTTAAAAAAATCAATTTTTATTTTTTCTCTTATAAATATTCACTCTTTTTCCACTAAATTTCTTAGTGTCAAACCCTCCCCCACCACCTCTCATTCTTTTCCTCTCCAACCTTATATCTCTCACCGTACTTAGAAGAAATGGGTTTTTTTGCTGTTCCTTCTCTGATTCTTAGAGATGTCTAATCAAATACTTTTCTGAATCTGAGCACACATTGTGCCTTTTTCCTTTTATTCTACTTTTCTCCTTGTTCCTTTATGCCTATCCCTGCCTCCTTAGAACTTCAAGTTCCCACTATAATTTCAAATATAGTATATTTTGCTGTTCCTTCTACAAGAGAGTTCAAATGCTTCTAATTGCAATGTTTTCCCATCATTCCTCCATTTTACAATTTAGTTGCGGCATAGCGGTATCGTTTGCTTGACTCTCCTCTCTGATCTGTCATGTCATTTTGATGGATTTCATTTTATGTGAGTCTTGCCCACATAAATAGTGGCCCAGCACCTCATCTGTGTCTAAAAGAACTGCTTCATAGGCAAAGCAAAAGGGCCACAGAGCTGCAGCCACAATGGGCTTTCCTATTCAATCAGTGCCAGGTTGCTTTTCAACTCTTGATTGGAAAATAAGTTTCAGTTTCATTTGCCTAAAAAGATCCCTTCTATTTAGTAAGATTGGCAAGTTCTTGTTTTAATCTGGACATGGTCACGAATGAAAATTACTGTAACCATATTGCCATGGGTCTAGACTGGTATTCTTCAAATAAAGGAGGGTCTGTGCAACTTCTTAGATTTATTTATTTATTTACTTATTTACTTATTTATTTGTTTATTTATAGAGCAAGCCTCGGGGAAGGGCAGAGGGCGAGGGAGAGAGAATCTTAAGCAGGCTCCATGGCCAGCACAGAACCCAGTGCAGGGCTGTATCTCAGGACCCTGAGATCACGACCTGAGCCAAAATCAAGAGTTGGATCTTAACTTACTGAGCCGCCAAGGCACCCCTTCTCCTTATGCATAACAACTACCTGAGAAGTCATGTAGAGAAAGGAATAGCACATGTATGTGGCAGGACAGTATTTTGAACATTAACTTATGTTTTCCTCCTTTCCCATCCATTCTTTCCTTCTTTCCTGTTACCCCTATACCTCCCCGGACACTCGCCTTTCAGGCTACTAATTCTTTTGCCTTTATTGCCTTAAGAAAAGAATGAAAGCAAACATAGATTCTTGATTTTTTTATTTTTATTTATCTTTTTAGTTAGAAAAATAGACTTTGAAACTCTAAGCAGAAGACTATGCTTTCAGGGATCATTTCTATAGTTTGAAACTCTAAGCGGGAAAGAGTTTAAGAGAAGAGTTTATGAAGGTAGAAGATTAAGCTTTTGAAATTTCAAAACCAATGCCTTGAAGGACTCAAGCCTTGGATTGTGGACAATATGTCAAAGCTTGACTTTTCTGCCTCTTGAAACTAGTAAGGGTCTGGATTCAGGAAAGCCAGTGAGGAAGCCAGTGGTGGTTTCAGAGAAAGTGGTCTGTGTTGTATACTTCCTCCCCAAGAGCAGAAGGGGCATGTGCCCCCCACCCCCAAAGGCTAAGGAAAAGGCAGTGGGATCCCAGAATTTCCTTCCCCGCCAATAAGGAGCAGAAAGCAGAAGAAATGACTGGGAGACCCCAGGGCCCCTGAGCCTGAGGCACCGCCCTAGCACTTCTAGGGAGTGAGTGGAAAGTGGTGAGAGGAGACAATCCTGACTTAACGGATGTCACATCTCTATGGTGGCATTTAAGGCCACATGTAGGAAAAGAAAAACAGTAATTGTACATTTATTTTCATGGCCTGAAATTCATACACATGACTCTGGAAACAGATCTCGATTCAGGTGAGGAGTCTCTTGAAGCTACATGTGCCACTGGGCAGTTACTCAGCTTTTGGGAACCTTGGGTTCCTCATCATTAAAATGGGGGTGTTAATATTAGGTTGAATGTAAGCAACAGACATTTTTGTAGGTCAAAATAGTTAAAAATCAACAATTTCATGTGATTCAACCTAATAACTACTCACAGGCATAAGAAAAAAGTTAAACAGAATAAATAATGTCTAGTACTGTCCCTGGTGTTCAGTAAGTGCTTAATAAATATGTGATTTATAAAAAGATATGTAAATAAAAGAAAACCCTGTGACCTAATCATCATAGTATAATCTAAGCTTAAAATATCTGCCCCCTACTACACAGAATATGAAATGCCTATTAGGAGTTCTCTTTCTCCTCCTTTTCTCCTCTTGCCCTTCTTCTTCCTCCTCCCCCTCCTCTCCCTCCCCTCCCCCTTTTACTTCTTCTCCCTCCTCCTCCTTTTTCTCCTTTTCCTCCTCCTCCTCTTCTTTCTCCTTTTCCTCTTCCTTCTTCTTAAAGTCTAATTCTTATTCTCTTTCTTCTTTATACAGTTTAATTTTTTAAATAATTAATGTTTTCATTGTTAAAACACCAAAAGAAATACAGTGAAACATCTCCCATCACATCACTGCCCTCCATCTATCTAGGGTATTATTTCTTATATGCTTTCCTGATGATAAACACATTTAAAGGTGAGCATTGTTGTGTGTGTTAAAATTCTACGATAGCTTGAAAAGTATCTGTATGTATAGGTATGTGAACATATGTATGTATATATGTACACATGTTTTAGCTGTAGTTCAAGCCCATCATAATGAATAAGAAGCTGAGGCCCACAGAAATCCCACCTTTTTACCCGAGGCCACTCAGATAATCAGTAGGAGGGCTTGAACATTAATTATATTTATTCACCACTCTACAAGGTCTCAGGTTACAAATATGAACTGTAAATGTAAATAACCTATTTTGTTAGACAAATAGAGCCTTTTTTTTTTCTTTCGACTTATAGGTCATGGAAGCCAGATTAAAGTATCTCACTATTCATGGCTTCCATGTTTGGAAATTCTCCTACTCAAAAAAAATTTTTTTGTAACCCCAAAATCAATATACATGACACTTTCTTGGTCATTCCCAGACATGAACAGAGTGGCAAAACTGAGTTGCTGATTGTGCATGTTCCTAGCTAAGGTCCAACAAGGGGATTCTTTGCCTTCTTGATTTGGCTCTGATCCTGTAAACAAATATCCCTTTCGTAGTCTATCTAGTGCTAATTTTTCACACATTTTTGTGCTTTTTGCGGTTGATTTTGCTGTCTAAAATGGCCCCAAGCAGAGTGCTGACATGCTGTTTAGTGTTCCTAAGTGCAAGAAGGCTGTGATGTGCCTGAAGGGGAAAACAGACAAGCTTCATTCGGGCATGAGTTATAATGTTGCTGGCCATGACTTCAATATTCATGAATCAGCAATGTATATTAAGGAATGTGCCTTTAAACAGAAGCACATACAAAATAAGATTACGTATTTGGTTCACAAAAATTTGTGACCAGAGCCTCACAGGAACCTAATCTTGTCCTTCCCATAGGAAGGATGGCTCGGTATTTGCTAGTTCCATGTTGGCAGAGACTCTAGAATATCGATCCTGTGAATATTAAGAATCAGCTATATTTTAGAGCACAACACATGAAGTTGTTCTATCTTACTTTTGAGTTCTTAGTGTTACTTTATTTTTAAGCTTTTCTTAAATATGATAGTGGTGCTGTCATATCCCACATTTTTGAGCTTAAAAAAGATAAATCTTTCTTTGGGTGCAAATATGGCTTTTAAATGCTATGGGTAGAGGCATATAGGAGGGCACAGACTTTAAAAAAAAGCCATTGCTCCTGTGAGTGGTTCAAATACCTTGCCAATTTTTTGTACCACTTATGAAGTAAATAATATGGCAGTAGCTACCAAGTTTACAGTTCCTTCAGCAGTGTTTATGCTTTTTGTTAGTGTTAAGGAAGTTTACAGTAATCTTCAGTAAGAAATTATGAGTGCATATCATTGTATCAACAATATGGAATCTAACCTTATTTTGCCATTAATAGAAAATACAGTTTTTATATTAATTACAATGAAAACCAAGGGCTTCTTAGCAACTTTTTATAAGTAAAAAGTGTTGCTACCATTCACATTACAGTGAGGAATGGGTATATCCTTGTGATTTGATAAAAGGTACATATTTCCGGAAGGGACGGTATATTAAACTTCATAGCTTTCTTGTTACTGCTTCATATCCTGTTGGACTGTTTTACTTTATAAATAGATAAAGACAATTCTAGTGAATTACACTTCAGTGTGAATGAGTTTACCAAATGGGCTCCTGACCTAAGTTCTGCAGGAAGGCTGTGGTGGAAAGAAATGGGTAGGTGGGTGTGGGAAGAAAAGTTCAGCAAGAGACAATGAGCTAATCTGTGTAAATGGCCAGTTAGAGGTTGAATGGTGTTCCTATCAACAAGATTTGCTGAAGCCTTAACCCTCAGGACCTCAGAATGTGACTTTATTTATAGATAGGGTCTGTGCAGAGGTGATCAAGTTAAAATGAGATCATCAGGGTAAGCACTAATCCAAAATGACTGCTGTCCCGACGAGAGGGAAATTGGGGGAGAGAGAGACATGCACACACAAGGAGAATGCTAGGAAGAGATCAGGATGATGCTTCCGCAAGCCAAGGAACACGGAAGATTGCCAGCAAACCACCGGAAGTGAGGAGAGAGGCCTGGAACACATTTTCTCCCCAAGCCCTCAGAAGGGAGCCACCGTGCCCACAGCTTGGTCTCGGATTTCCAGCCTCCAGAGCTGTGAGACAGTAAATTTCTGTTGCTTAAGCGCCCACCACCTGGTTTGTGTACTTTGCTACAGCAGTCCCAGGAAACTAACACATGGCCCATCACTCCTTGGAGAATAAAACTAGTCCTTTATGTGGCCTCCAGTTTGGCTTCTTCTCAACAAAACCAGAAATGGATTTGCTTGGGAGCTAGACATGATGAGCCAAATCCTGCCCAAGATCATGAAACCACAGCCTTGATCTTGCATAGAGCACAAAATCTGATTTCAAAACCTATCTCAAAGGATGCCTCATCCCCAGGCCCTTTAAGTCCCTGACAACTGTCTTAGACTCTCCCATCTGATGAAGTTTGACTGCTTTTGTGTCATGGGAAGGCCAGATTAAGGCAGAGAGAGAAAGAGTGTCTGGGGAGAGAGCTGCGGGGGACTTCAGAGAGGTCTTCATTGTTATTGAACAATAACAGTGTAAATGCATCTTGTTTCCTGCCCTGGGTGCTGATTACCTCTCTCTATTGTGCACGCAATTCTACTTGGAACTATTTCAGGCTCAGCGTGGGCAGGATTCTTTGTTCACTCTGCTCCATTCCCCACAGTTTCCCTATTGATGGGAGATTAGTAATGAATGAAGATAAGAACTAAGTGAAAGTGGCTTTAAAAAAATTAAATAACTGGTTCCATTGTATTATACGTTTTCAACAACACGTCCATTAGTTATTTTATATCTCCACTGGACATTTTGGGATGTGAGCCTTGCAGTACCTACATAAATTCTTCTGTGATGATAATCATTTTGTTCCTTGCCTAACCACTTTCCAGGTATTGTGACTTCAGTGTATGAGATGGGGGTCCAACCAGAAATCTGAGCCCAAGTGAGGGAATTTAACACCAGGAACTAGGTACAAAGGTGTTGGAAGGACTGAAAAGCCAAACTGGGGAAGGATGGGCACCCCAGCAAGTAACCGTAGCAGGAAGACTCTGCTCTCCATTCCTAGGGTCAACAGCGTTCTAGAATCATTGATCCTGGCTGGACCTGGAATGGGAATCATAGAGAAGCAGCCATTGTGGGAGAAGCTCCCTAAATCAGATAGGAGGAGAAATACCTTGGTTTCTCCTGTTCTTCTGCCAGTGCTCTTACTTTGTCTTTTCATCTTTCATTGTCCTAATTTCTTTGTGGCATAGGCAAGTGAGCCTAGCAAATTGAGTTAGCAGGAATCAACTTTTTTTGATATAGACAGAGCAAGAGAAGGGCAAGGAACTAGCACATACATATTGTAAATCGTAAGTTGAGAAGCACAAAACAACCTCCTGGAGATCAGGGGAAACAGAAAGTTATAGATTTTCACAATAATTAGGCAATATCAAATACATTTACACACACTGGAAAGTAACAAAGAGTTAAAGAATTTTAGAGAGGTACAATTTGGTATCCATATGTAAAAATTAAGTACAAATAACCAATTTGAAATGTAGCATTAGAATCCAAAAATTACTTTTTTTTTAAAATATTTTATTTATTCATTTGAGAGAGAGAGGGAGAGAGCATGAGCCGGGAGAGAGACAGAGGGAGAGGGAGAAGTAGATTCCCCACTGAGCTGAGTGCCCAACATGGGGCTTGATCCAAGGACCTAGAGATCATGACCTGAGCGGAAGGCAGATGCTTAATCATATGAGCCACTCAGGCACCCCCAAAAATTGTTTTCTTAATTTTTGCTGATATCTTTGCTTTTACATTTTTTGGTTATCTGAAGTTAATTCCTACATCTGTTTGGAAATTATGCTTTGAAATTGCTGATATTAACTTGCTTACTTGTCTTTGCTTTTTCTCATAAGGGTAGATTATAAAGAAAAGTTTTAAGTATGTGAGTTTTCTATCGATTTGAAACTCTGTAAGTAAGATGTTCCTGTTTGGTACTCAGTGGACACTTGTCTGCAATAAGGAAGGCAAAAATAATAGGGAATAAACAAAAAAGGAATGAGCCAATCAATGAAGAGAATGAAAATATATTCTTTCAAGTTAGCCTTACATTTTCTGTCCTATGATTTATTTTGCATGGCAGTGACTCCTTATTTATTCCATGTAGCACCATATGAGAAAAAGATTGATACCTTAAACTGATCAGACCACTCTACTTAAAAATAATCTCTGTAGAGGGGCACCTGGGTGGCTTAGTGGATTAAAGCCTCTGCCTTAGGCTCAGGTCATGATCTCAGGGTCTCTGGGACTGAGCCCCGCATCGGGCTCTCTGCTCAGCCTCTCTGCCTACTTGTGATCTCTCTCTGTCAAATAAATAAAATAAAATAAAAAAATAATCTCTGTAGATCTATATGCACTTATTTGGATAATTGAATTGAAAATTACTCCTTGCTTTAATTAATTAGCTTAAAAGTTTTAAAAAGTAATTTTTTATTAATCAAGCTCTTTTTGGTAGAATTTAAATATCTGTGGCAGATGCCTGGTTCATTAATTACACATGCATCTTGCAATAATTAATGTTTGGAAGCAAGCCCTGTATCTGGCATACTCTTATTCTTCATAAAAATGTGCATTTTGGAAAATAATAAAGGAAAAATGTAAAATTATAGAAATATAAGATTATATAACCACACACACACACACACACACACACACACACACACACGAGGCCCTAGCCTGTACAGGTATAATGAGGCCGTAGCTGTAATTATCTAGGTAATTAATAAAATTCATTTACCTAGAAACATGAGCATCAAGTATGTGCAGGCACTAGGCTAGGCTCTGAGAACATAGAGCCACATAATCCCTGGCTTCAGTTTATAAGCGAGAGAGAAAGCCTAAGTAGCTACTATAGGGACTGGGAGAGATGACTACTGGCAGGGACCCCACGTGGCACAAAGAAGGGAGGTATCCCCAGGTGAAGATCGTCAGCAAGTTTTCAAACTCAGATCTGAGCCTCTGGATCTCGGATAGCCCAGTCCCAAGCCTTGGCTTCCTGCCGGAAGCAATCTCCAGCCTGGTCTCCCACCTTGAGCTAACATCCATCTCCCTGCTGTACACACAGCCACACCTCCTGCTTGCCTCTTACTTCCGGTTTTCAAGGGCAACCCTCACAAACTAGATTCTGCCCCCACCCGCCCACACACACCACTTCCCACATCAAACAGATCATTTAGTCCCGTGGGTTACATTTCTCAGAAATATCTCTGAGCGTTCACCTTCTCTGCACCCCCACTGCCTTGGCTGCCATGTGGGTGCTAGCCATTTCTAATTCGTTCTATCACAACAGTCCCCTATCATGTCTCTCCATCTCCTCTTTTGACCTGCTGTACTGCAACTTTCCACTGGCAAGGAACTGTCTTTCCAAAACATGTTATTCTCTTTCCCAGTACCCTCCGAAGGATCCCCTTTGTCTACACACAGTGGTTCTCAAACTTGCATGTGTTCCAGAATCACACAGGGAAATTTCTTAAAACAGAGTCTTCCTTAACCCAAATTTCCGGAAGTGGTGCCTGAGCAATCTGTCTTTTTAACAAGCTCTCCAGATGACTCTTTGCTGTCAGCTGGGTCCCAGTTTGGGAACCAGGGTTTTGGAACTGCAAGATCAAGTCCAAACTTAGCACAAGGAGTCATTCACACTGACTCTGACCCTGTACACAGCTTATACCACAGCCACAATTATATCCCATTTCTGAAACTCCCACAGTTCCTTTTATGCTTTTATGTTGCCGCACATGTCGTTCTCTCCAGAATTGCCTGTCACCTGCTTTATCCTGGAAAGAATGCTCTACGCCTTCTTTTTTGAAGCCTTGCCTGGTCTCTCAGCTATGTAAGTTATGGGTCCTCCTCTGCTTCTAAAGTCCTGTGCAAATCCCTTCCCATAGTGTTCTTTAACTTTTATTTGTCTGTTTCCCTCATTGCACTTTGACTTCTTCAAGGGGTGAGGCTGCAAATTACTCATCTCTTTAATCTTATGTCCAGCCTTGTTCCTGGTTCGTAACAGGCCCATAAGTAAATGAACGAATGGATAAATGAATGAGCAGAGTTCTAGTTACACTGTGATAAAAATTAGCTATGTATGAAGCCATTACTCTTTATGAACTGAATAATTATATGCCTTCCAATGGAATACGATTAAGTGAAGTTAGCACAAGCTCATCAGCATTAGAGATGAAATGGAAACCAAAATAAACAAATGCTACTGCAAAAACATAATGATTGCTTTCCCAGTGCAGGATTGAGGGAATAATTAAACATTTAAATTAATGTAATGTTTGGCAGATGTCCAACATCTTAATTTTTCATTTGCCTTTGTGTTCATTTATGGACTGACAATATACATGTATACATACCATGCATTTTTTTTTCAAACTCAACAATATTTTTCAGCATATTTCTGTCTTTCCTGGTTTTACAGTATCCTCTTCTAGAGGACTGGTCGTATTTTTTTTTAATGAAAATACCAGGAGCCCCCAACCACTAAGCAAGAAATTAGCACTTAGTTATATCAGTTTACAATTCAATGTAAATTTAATAGACTTTGTTTTTGCTTGCCTTATATTCATTACTTCTATTTGGGTAATAAACACTTTTTCCCCTGTGTGACTATGTCTCCTCCACTTCCTATACATGTGCTGCTTTTTGGTGGAGTTGGTAGGGAAGAGGTAGAGTATGTGACCCAGGCTTAGCCAACTAGCTCTAGTGAAGTGGCCAGCCAATACCAGCCAATCCATACCAGCCAATGAGAGCTACTCCCAGTTCCTTTGTTGGGGCCTTTGAGAAAGACATGCTCTCTGCCCTGCTGTTGATGAACTGTTAGAACATAGGCCATTTTTGCCACTGAGTGAGTAATGCTGCCTGAGAACGAAGCCAACACAGTGGCAGGCAAAGCCAAAAGAGAAAGAGGCAGATTCGGCTATTTTTGAGCTTTGCATCCAGTGATGTCTGAACCCATTTGCTTCTCAGAATTTACACTTATTTGAAATCACTTATTCTAAAGAAAAAATTCCTTTTACTTTTGAGCCGATTTGAGTTTGGCTTCTCTTATTTACCACCATAAGTGTCTCAACCCGCTGGAAATTATGCCAAGATTTCATAGCATTATTGAATTTGTTATATTTCACAAGAATTGTTTGGATTTTCTTTCTTTTTTTAAAAAAAATTTTTATGTATTTATTTGACAGAGAGAGAGAGAGAGAGAGAGAACAAGCAGGGGGACAGGCAAGCAGAGGGAGGAGAATCAGGCTCCCCGCTGAGCTGGATCTCAGGACCCTGGGATCAGAACCCTGGCCAAAGGCAGATGCAACTGAGCCACCCAGGTGCCCCAATTGTTTGGATTTTCAGTATAGCTTTTATCATCTAGGAATCTCTAGAGATATATTTAAGTAGAGGTACACTCTACTAATTTGTCGTGAGATCTTAAATAAGTCACTTAATTCTGTGCTCCAGTTTACTCATTTGCTAAACTGGAGAGGTATACCAAGCCTCTCATGTAAAATTATTATTCTATGAGAAAAACACCAAATCGGTGTTAGAGGAGTTGACTACTATTTAAGGATCACAATTCCCTAGGCATATATGCTGTTGTGGTACATGGTGTATGTTGGGGTAGGTTGGGGTTGGGGGGAGCAAGCACAAGGAGAAAGTTCGATAACTTCATTTTGGATAACCCCAGCTAAGTGATTTATTATTTATCATATTGTCATTATTAGGTTGTTCTATAATTAGTGGACTTGTTCCAGAAATGTGAGAACTGTCACAGGTTGTCAAATCTACCAAAGGATGAAAATAAATGTGTCTGAACAAATGTATTCACAATTTAGTTTCTTCTCCTCAAACTGGAACCAAATGCAGTTTTAGATTGGAATAAGAAGCCAGGACATTTTTCAAATATGTGTTTTCAAGAGCATTGTAATGCCTGAGAGGCAAGCAGGAAAAAAAAAAAAAAAAAGCAATAAATATTTAAAAATCTGAGTTGCTCAAAAACTAGAACGGGTTTTAATAAAATAGCATAATGTGTTAAACTAAATGCAATGTACACATTGGGCCACAATGTAATTTTAGAGAACTAAGAATGTACTTCTTTTTATCTTTCATTGAAAAAATAATCAAGGTACCATTTCCTGGAGCATTTGTTTCTCTAATTGACAGGCATATATATGTGACCTCCAGTTCATCTACACCTAACAAAAGTCACTGTAACCTGTAACGTGTGTATGCTTTCCCTCTCAAACCTGTATTTTCTAGTTTTAGGTATTAATACTTAAATTAATGACTTGCTCCTAAGACAAACTGAACTTCTTCGGACTGGGTTATCCTAAAAGCTCTATGATTATGTTGTGGCATTTGCATTAGAGTTTCAGTCTGGCTAACTTCAGCATTTTTCCTCTTACCTTATTAGACTTTTTAAATTACAAAATGATTATGTTTTCATTGTAACAAGACAGAAAATTCAGAGTTAAAGGAAAAAGTTAATAACCTCCCCCTTCAATCTCATCTCCTTTTAGGTTTCCATTGTTTTCTGTGCATCCTTCCGTAACTATACCACATATATGTACAGTGGTTCCCCTTGATCCTTGGGAGATATGTTCCAAGACTCCCAGTGGATTTCTGAAACCATGGATAGTTTTGATCCCTATATATGTTTGTCCTGTATGTACATCCCTATGATCAAATTTAATTTATAAATTAGGCACAGTCAGAGATTAACAATAACTACCAATAAAACAGAATAATTATAACAACATACTGTAATGAAGGTCATGTGATTGTGGTCTCTCTCTCTCTCTCTCTCAAGATGTCTTACTGCCCTTGTTGTGATGATGTGAGATGATAAAATACCTATGTGATGAGATGAAGCAGATGAATGACACAGGTGTTGTGATGTGTGTTAGGCTACCACTGATCTTTGAAGCTGCCTCAGGAGCTTCATCTGCTTGGAGACGGTGGCTGTCCCTAGGTGACTGAAACCATGGAAAGCAAGACGTGGAAAGGACGGGGTTAAGGTACATATATAGTGATGAGAGAAAAACTCTCTAACGACCGGATATGCAAGCGAAGCCATTGTAGCTTTCATTCTAAGTCAACGTGACTGTACATAGACTTCGTTCAAACCCAAAGCCTGATTTATGGCCCGCCATGCACGCGTTGTACATCTGCTTTGCGAATGAGTAGCCTAATGGGAAATCGTCTGTCCTTGAGATATCCATCAGTGATCCCACTGCCTGCAATCCTTTACGATAAAATTCATGATTCCTCCCTATATGCGAATCTATAAGCTCTTGAGCTTTGACAAGATGTAAAAAGTACTTAACTCTGTTAAAGACTGTTCCTTCTCTGGAGTACTTTCTTCCCTGGAAAGAGAGTGTTTCCCGGGCAGCTGTCCTAACTTGGGCTCGAATTAAACTCTCTGTGTCAACCAGAGGGCCTTTCTTCCTTTCTTCCTTTCTCACTCCCCCTTTTGTGCATCTTTCCAAATATTAGATCACACTACAAATCCAAGGTCACAAACTGGTGGCCTGGGGTCTAGATACAGCAAAGAAAATGTTTTGTGCACCAAATATTGGGGAAAATTTAATATGAAAAACTGGAAGATCTGGCTCCACATGCCTGTATGGCGATAATATTACTGATGCTGCATGGGCTTTCCAATTTAACACGGTCCTCTCCAGTCCCTATTGATCACCCACTAATCACCTGTAAGCATTTGAGTTTATATCCTTCTAATATGAAGCAATACCGGTTGCTCAGTAGCAACTTGCCTTTTGTATTTACCATTGTAGCATGACATTATCAATCAAGATTAGATTCAGCTGCATATAACTAAAAATACCAAATTATGGTGGCTTAACCACTAAGGGTTTATTTTTCTCTTACATAAATTAGGTCTGAAGGTGGGTGGTCAAGGGCTAATAGGGCACTTCAGGGCCATATGGAACCTGCGTTCCTTCCATTTTTTCTGCTCCATCTTCTTTAGGACATGGCTTCTAGTCTCAAGGTCAGTCAACCATCCATAGCGGCTGAAGAGCGCCAGGTACTTTATCCATGGTGTAGGCAGAAGAAAAGTGAAGGGGAAAGCATTGGTATTCTGAGTATACATTTTTTAAAGTTATTTTCTAGAAACTCCATTTAACTACTTCTACTTATATCTCACTGGCCATAACTTAATTGCACTGCCACAACCAGCTGCAAATGTAATTGAGAAACGTCGCCTTTTGGCGGGACACATAGGCCCATGAGTAAAATCCAGGTGTTGTTATTAAGGAGAAGACATAAGTATCGATCTCTGCTACATTGCCCTGCAGGTTATTACCGAAAGAGATTGTGAATGCCTCTTAAGACCCAAGCTCTCCTTCTTCTATGTTAAAAGAAACCTGAGATTTACCTGGTCAGATACATTGAAGAATGTATCTCTAGGGTTCCTGGGTGGTTCAGTCCTTTAAGTGTCTGCCTTCCGCTCCGGTCATGATCCCAGTGTCCTGGGATCAAGTCCCACATTGGGCTCCTTGCTCAGCAGGGAGTCTGCTTCTCCCTCTCCCTCTGTCTACTACTCTGCCTGCTTGTACTCTCTGTGTCAAATAGATAGTAAAATCTTAAAAAAAAATGTATTTCTAAAACTCCAAATTTTAAAAATAATTCTTCATGGTCATAATCTTACTTCCCTCCTGTTACAGTGCTTTTATTTTTTTAGGATTCACCAAATAGGACTCCTAAGACTAATAGGTACTAATACACAGAAATAAAAAAATTGAGGTGGATGGTTAACTTCGTAGGAAGTGGGGCAATTCACATTGTCAGGAACAGTGTATAGCACAAGTGCATATACACTTACCAGCTCTCGATATTTTTTCTCATTTTATTTTTTTTAAGATTTTATTTATTTATTTGAGAGAGGGAGAGCGGGAGGAAGCCTGCACAAGTTGGGGGAGGGGCAAAGGGAGAGGGAAAAACAGACTCCCTGCTGAGCAGGGAGCCCGGGTTCATCATCCCAGGACCCCGGGATCATGACCTAAGCCCAAGGCACCCGCTTAACGGACTGAACCATCCAGGTGCCCCTTTTTTCTCATTTTAAATGTTGTGAAGAATGGATTAAAAATAGTATCATTGTTTAATTTGTATTTCCCTTAATACCAGCAATGAAAAGCCTCTTTTTCGTCAGTTGTCTATTTTAATTGTCTTGCTCTGTAGGGAGTTTATGTTAGTAGCCTTTGCCAATGTCTCTGTTGGATTATTTTCACTTTAATTATTGTTTTTAACTCTTAGAATATTAACCTTTGTTATATGTAATATAAATATTTTTTAAATCTATAATTTCTAGAGAAAGCTTTAGCCAATGAAAATCCAATTGTTTATATAACCAAATCTTTCCGTTAATAACTATGGGTCTCTACTTAAGAAAGTCTCCCCCACTTTGAGATTATACAAATTTTTTCCTAAGTTTTCTTCTAATATATTTAGAGTCTTATTTTTGCTATTCAACTGATCCATTCAATTGGTATTTGTTGTGCACTTGTTATGAGCTGATTCCTTTTCAAATTTTAGAGGGCATGTTTTCTGGTTGGGAGAGATAGATAATAAGCAAATAAACCAGTATATAATAAGGCATTTCACTAGAAAATTAAAACATAGTGACATGGCGGAATGAGCAAGGCTTCTTCAGAATAGGTGGTCAGGAGAGGCTGTCCTGAGCAAGTGAGATTTAAATGGATTCTGGAAGAACTAATGATTAGGGCAGAAGTTCAGGGAAAAGATGCAGGTAGAAATGGCCTCGCTGTGTGTGAAGAAGAGCAAGAATGCTTACGTGGTTAACTCATGAGGGACGGGAGAAGTTGGAAAGGGAGGCAGGCACCAGAATATAATCGATTTAGCAGACCACAATGGGGAATGTGGATTTTACTCTATATTGAAGATTTACGTAGTCCATCTAAAACTTGTGTTTATATGTAATATGATGTGTGTGGGTGGGTGGGGGGAGGGAGTCTAACTCGTATTTTCTTTCCAACTGATTTGTATATTAAAAAATTATTCATTTTTTGCAGCGGTGAGGGAAACTAGATAGTGATAGATCTCACAGATTCTCACCTCCTTTCAAACACTGTACAGGTATTATTACTATATGAAATATATTTTCAATTGAAATGAAGCGTATAATGAATATAACATTTTTTATCCCAGGGATGTGGCAATTGAGTAAAATCATTCCAGAACTTCTTTTTAGAAGTTCGTGAGCAGCAGCAGTTGACAAGTCACTTATGAAAACCAGTTTGATTACTTTATAGTCACATAAAGCTGTTCATCAAAAAACAGCTCTAGTTGATCAGCCATTTTATTCACTGGACTTGGGCTCTGACACAAAGGACTTTTGACCAATTACAAAATCAAATCTACCCACAAAAGGCCAAGATCAGCTACCAAGGGAGACATTTAAGAGAGTGTACCATGGGCTCTGAAGGCAAGTCTGTAGGAGACCTTCTAAAAATATTCTGCACAATGGTAGCATGAAAAGAGTAAGCACGAAGGCCCCCAGATAACTTCTGTGATGAGGAAGACACATTTTTGGATGTTTAAGTCTGTACGTTTAGGTAATAAGTAAAAGAGGCATTACTTTATAATTAAACCACAGTCCTCTTGATTTGTCCATATAAGATCATTCTATAATTTATCCTTTTTTAAAATTCAAGCTTTGCAACAACCCCATAGGTTATTTCTGCAAATTTATAGAAGAAAATAGATTAATTTAAAGAATTCACTCTCAAGTGTCTCTCTCTTTTTTAAGATTTTATTTATTTATTTATTTGAGAGACAAAGTGTGAGTGCATGAGCCAGAGGAGCAGAGGGAAAGGAAGAGAGAATCTTAAGCTGACTCTGTGTTGCACCCTGAGCTTGACACAGGGCTCCATCTCACCACCCTGAGATCATGACCTGAGCCGAAACCAAGAGTCAGACGCTTAACCAACTGAGCCACCCAGGAACCCCCACCCTCAAGTCTCTTGATTCTAAGTTCAGTGCTGTCTCTACACACTTAGTTGACTAAGATCGCACAACGGGAGTAGGGAGAACCCAAGGTTCACAGCCACTTCCTCTCACCACTAGGCTGTATGGACAGCTTGACCATTTATCTATCTGCCCTTAATCAGTATTCTCTGTGGATTTGATTGGTCTGCTAATTTGCAAATAGTCATCCCTGCAGCAAGTACTTACGTTGGTTTAAAAATAATAATAACATTTCTCATTTTAAAATAATGGAGGTTGAGTGATATGTGAATTTCTTAGACATTTGAGATCCAGAGACATTTGCTAAGCTGGCCTTAAAGCGCAAATAACCCAGGAAATCTCACACTTAGTCACAGTAACTGGTAACTAGTATATCAGTCAAAATTAAACAATGCTGTGGCATTACAACTAAAGAGCCCTGAAAAGAGCTGGGCTTTGGTCTGGGTCCTGTTTCCTAGTTTCTCTAAGATACTGGGAAAGTCACTTACATTCTCTGGGCTTCTATATCACTTAGTATTCTTAAATTTGATGTAAGCAATGAAAGCTGATTACTACCAATTTAAGCAAAAGGGGCTTTCTTGGAAGGATATTACAAGACTCACAGATGCTTGAAATGTTGGGGACTGGACTTAGAAAGTGACAAGTTGATCTGAACTAAAAGGAGATTGGGGTGCTATTAGGGAAGAATGGATATGGGGGAAACAAACACCACCCATCCACCACTGCTTTCCTTTTCGTGTCTAACAAGATCATCTCTGTGAGCTCTTCTAGCTCCGACATCCTCTGCTTCTCTGTATTTGGAGAAGGAAGGGTACATATGCAAATAGGGTGGTCAGATGCACTCTGGCTAGATGTGCATCTGAAGGCTGCGTGCCGCTGAGGAAGGCTGAACCACAGCAGCACTCCAGAGGCTCACCAATTTTGGCACTAGGAAGTAGGAAGTAGGAGGGGTCTTAAGCAAGCAAAGTGTTTGGGTAGACAAATTTATGAGGAAAAAGTATAAATGATGCTACCAGTGAGTGTTAGAAGCTTCTGAAGGTTTCTAACAGTCACATCATTTACAAAGGGCAGACCTGACTCCATGAAAAAGACTATCCTAGAAGGTTCCCTCATACCGATGAGATACAGTATGTAGCACTGACCTGAGCTGCATATTTGAATGCAATCTACATGTAAATGTTAAACAGCTTCCCAAATCAAAAGTTGAAAACTGGTAGCCCGCAGGTCAGATATAGCCTGCAGAGAATTAGTTACCAATGATAAAATTACAGATTTTCAGTTTTTCTGGAACAAAGGGAAGCTTGGGCGACATTGGGTCTACATCTCTGCAGAGCAACAGTTTTCTACTGCCTTTGGTGGGGATGTGGATTCTCCATATCGCCAAACCTCCCCAGGGTCCTCTTCAGTCATAATGCACCTGCTTGGACCCTGGGAGCATTCCACTTCCTGACCCTTGATGTAACTCCTTCTGTGACAACCCACACAAGGCCTGCGTGTGAGCAGGCATCTGGAGGATCCACCACTGTGGGTTCCCTGAGCGACCTGTTTAAGTTTCTAACCTCAAGTTCTTGGGACCCCTTTGGTAAGACCCTTTTGCTCCTGACTTACTACCGGTAATGCTGAAAACAACTGTTTACCCCAACCAACTCACATGTCTGTTTTCTGTCACAGCTGATTTTCAGGCATCTTTGCTCCCAAATGACCTTAAATATCTGATATTGTAAAAGGTAGCAAAGAATCCTCATTTAGCATCTTCTAAAATGTAGGGAGAAAAACAACTATGCATCTGAACAGAGAACCACTCCTGCATGATTTCTTGGAAGACAATCACTGAGGAAAGCCTCCTTGGAGGATTATTTATCTATTTTCTGCGAGTAGCTGTGGATGTGCTGGGCACTAGTTAGTGATGATGATTCTCCTAAGTTGTCTCTTCTGCATGTTTGATCCCATCTGGATGTTCCTGCTCACATAATTCTATCCCTGATTTATAGCACACAATGTATTATAAGACCATTCACTTTAGTCTTTACTTGGTGGGGTCCATTCCCTACAAAGCAGCCACATTTCCTTGCTTAAATCTCTTTGATGGCTTCCAGGTTGCTTTTAGGCTGAACTTCAAGATTCGGGGAGAAGTCTACAAATCCTTGCAGTTTGATTTTTCCTTATCTCCCAGGCTCCATCTCCCATTGCATCTTCCCCGGCTCAGTTCACTTTGACCATTTGGGTCTTCTTTGAATTTGTGAAAGCAGCCAAGCTCTTTTCCGCCTCAGGTCCTTGACTTTTGCCATTTCTTGTTCTGGAGGGCTCCCCTTCCTCCTCACTCTTTTCCCTTCATCTTTAAAATGTCACTTTGTCAGAGAAGCCTTCCCTATATTCCACTTCCCTCCCATTCTTCCACCCTTATTCTTCATTTCTCATAGCCCCCTGCTCTCTGCTATTGCTTTTAACACAATTTATGTGTTCCCACTAAACTGTGAACTCTTGAGAGCAAGCACCTTACCTATTTTGTGCCCAATGACTACTCAGGGGCAGTATGGTCCCTGCCATAATTGAGTAGGTGAGCAATACTTATTTGTCAAATGAGTGAAAAGCCCACTTTCCAACCTGAAGCCCAGTCTAACAACTTACTGTTATCTTCTGTTGTGAATAAGACATCCTTTCTTAAGGAAAATATTTTTTATTTTAGCCATATAAGCAAATTGATGATTTGTCAGAAGATAAGCCTGGTGGAAAGCTGTTAAACTTCTAGGTTCCCCAGGTGGAGTCCCACACCATTACCTGAAAACTTGCTGGAAATGCATATTACCATGCCCTTCTCTGGACCACCTAAACAGAAAACTCTGGGGATGTGGCCCAGCAATCCGTTTTAACAAGCCTTCCAGGTAATTCTGATGCACATTGAAGTTTGACCATTGTTCTAGGCTCTCCAGTTTTTAACCTTTTTTCCCTAATTTTTTTTTTTTGGTCCTTAATCTTTGGTATAATCCTGCTGGTAAAATAGTAGAATCCTAAACTACCGCAGAGGGAATCTTTGTCATTACCCAAAAGCCTTGAATAACGGACTGTTTGTGTAGAGTACATTATGTAGAACGCACTCGCACTCCCGGGAGGTTTGTCTTCCTCGTGGGTACAGGCCCGCCCCTGGGCGGGGGCCGTACAATCTAGACAACGTTGTAACACTTGTCATGTGCAATGTTGTAACAATGCACAGGTGTAAATGACTAAAAACGAAGGGAGAAGAGCTACAGTGCAAGCCTTTGTTCACCCATCCCTCCCGACTGCTCACCCTGGGTCTGATATTGCTCTTTTCCACCCAGAAAAGCAGACTCTCCAAGTTACAAGAATGTTGTGTGTAGAACGTTTTCTATTAGGCCAGTTTTCCCCGGGTAACTGGAGATCTTCGCGGCTGCGGGATGCAGTTCCATTCTTCCTTCATCCTAGCACAGAAGTAATTGAAACTAAAAAGCCCTTCCAGATTCAGGAGAATCCGCGGCTGCGACGGACTTCCCCGCCCCTACCCTCTGGGAAAACCCGAAGTGGACTTCATTACCGTCGGGACGCGAGTGGCAGCTGGCGGCAGCACGTCATTGCGCATGCTCTCTCGCCCCTCCCGCTCGGAGCCGGAAGGGGGAGCGCTCGCGGCCTGGGCCTGGCCGGGGCGGCGGCACCGGCGGCCATCTTGGCTTCCCGGGGCAAGGCGGCGTGGGGGGAAGAAGTTGTAGGGTGGGGGCAGGAGGGAGGAGGAGGAGGGGAGAGAGGGGGAGGAGGCCGCGGCGGGGCAGGGCGGGGACTGCCTGCCCGCCTGGGTTGCGGAAGTGGTAGCCGCTGACCGAGCCTGCTGCTTTCTCGCTACTGCTTCGGCTTCCCGGCTCCCCCCCGGACGGAGACGGCGGCCCGGCTGTGGATGGTCAGATAGCTCCGATCTCCCGCCGCCAATCCCTGGCCCCAATCAGCACGGAGCAGACGGCGGCAGCGGCAGTAGCAGGCGAGGAGGAAGATGGCGGGACGGCTGCCGGCCTGTGTGGTGGACTGTGGCACGGGGTAAGGGGGCTGACGGGCGGGGGAGGGGGTGGGGAAACTGAGGCGGAGGTGGGAAAATGGCGGGGGAGGGTGGAGGTCGGGAGATGTGCGCTGCGGCAAGGTGCTGCCGCCGGCCGTGTCAGTCTTAACCGCGCCGTGTTGCCAGGGGTGGGGCCCGGAGCCAGGGCCTCCCTTGTTGCCTGGCTTCACCCGCTGGGACCCGGGCGGGGGCGCGGGGCCGAGAAACCCCCTAGGAGCGGTTTGCTCTGCGCGACCCCTCCCCCCTTTCCCCCATCGCGGTGGGCAGCGCCGCCCAAGGAGACGTGGGGCGGGTCGCCCCTCCGGGGCCCGCGGTGCGGTAGGGGTGGTCGCCGACCCAGCGCACCCGGCTCTCCTTTTCCTCCACTTCCCTTCTTGCCCGTGGATTTGGGGACCAAGTGGATCGAGCGCGGGGACAGCCTGGCAGAGGAGCGAGAAAAGAGAAGCGCTCCTTGTAGGTTTTGCAAGATTGCTGTGACAACACTCTGCCCAGGGTGTGGGTGGGGAAAGGGAAGAATCGGACTCTGAAAATGGGAACCTAGGTCTGGGCTTTTATTTGACCACCCACCTCCTCTCCCTTTCCGACTCCCGGCCTTTTCCATCTCCTATTGCGCTTATACCGGTGAACCAAGTCACGTATTAATTTGAGAGAGAAAGATGTCATGTGTTACTTCTCTTGCCTCAAAAAAGTCCCCCAGTGAGCAAGCGCGCTGCAACTTCCTTAGTTTTGTCAAAGCCGCTTCCTGTTTTAAGTCTTTTATACCCTTATAAGGTAGTTTTTCGTTTCCAACCTGAACACATCTTATAAGAACTTTCAAAATTAAGCGTATTTCAAATAGATTGAATTACTGGTGCCAGTTATCAGTTTATGTGAATTTAAAAATAAGTATGTATTGATGTTTCGTGGGGAGGGAGGGAAGCACCAAGGAAAATAATTTAAGTTGTGTGCGTTCTTCCTGTGAAGGTATCTCAAATCGAGAAGGAAGGTATAGAGCTATAAAGGGACGTGGTTGCTTTTCAAGGAGTTACCAGATCTGTAGGATAGCCTTTTTAACTGTAGACTGGCGTTAAAGTGTTGTAAACAGGCATTTTAGAGTTTTGGCACACTTTGTATTTTCATAGAAAATACTATCTATATTTTAATGTGAATGACTTCTTTATGTTACAGTGTTGGGAGTGTGTGTGTGTGCGCCCTGTGCTGATATATTGTTATATTTCTAATTCCCCAAATAATACAATGGGGGGGGGTTATGAGAGGTAGAGTATCAGCCTAGTTTCCCTCCTTTTATTATTCAGCAAACTTGTTGTTTAAGGGATTGTATACACAAACTCCTCATTCTCTTTATTCTCTAAAACAGCTCTAATCTTTCATCCTCAGAACTTGGTTAGTGTGACTTTCTAAAATCCCAGCCGTGCATGTGGAAGCAACCGATTTATTAACATTTTCCTTTGGGAAACACCAGCCTACTTTAGCCTTGGAACTTCCAAATGTATTGTTTTGATGGACAGCTTATTAAAGTTATTATTTTTTATCCTGTCTAATTTTCTTGAGCCTATATATATATATATATATATATATTTTTTTTTTTTTTTTTTTTTTCCCTCTCAGTCTAATTGGTGAGTAGTTTAGGGTCAGTTTTAAAATTAAATTTGGCCGGAGTGAGAAGGAATTTTCAGGTGTGTTTTGTTAAAGTGAAAAATACTGCTACATAATTAATAATTTATGCTTTAGAAATTATTGGGTTGTTAATAAAATTAGTGTAGATAATTGTAGTCCTAATACCTAACATGGTAAAAGTAAGATGTTACTTTTTCTCACTGTTTTTCCCCTTTTGAAATCAGTTCTGGTTATTTTTGAGTTAGAATACTAGGTATTTCATTGAAGTTAATTGTCCTTAAGTGACCTCTTTCTGATAGGGTGACCGTGAATTTGAAACACAAGCTGACTGAGCAGGAGGTGCAGGAGGGGTTCAATCTATACTTAGGGTTATTTTTGTTTTAATATTTCAGTAATTACTACATTATTACATTTTACTTTATTGCATTAATTTTACCTCGCAAGGTGAGGTAGTTAACTGGACACTCATGATTTAAATGGAACTAATTAGGATTCCCCATTGCCTCTCGCCTTTTTTACCATCTGTCAGAGCTCCATTTATTTTGGTCTTCAAAAGGTTTTTGGTCTTTTGTATTGGCTGTTAATGCAACTCCTGGAAAGTCACACCTGCAGCTTTATTAGCACATAGAGGGTAGTTCATTGAGATTGGGCCTGCGATAAGCATATTTAAGTAAGGCCTTCATAGGGAGTTTTATGTTCCAGAGTACTGTGGTCCCCAGATACAAATAGTGTGCCTGTAATATGTGCTTTAGAGAATGCGTTCATCTATTTGGCCTATAATTACACTTATCCACTTAATATAAGTGAAAAGTTATAACCTGAATCTGGTTGCTTGTTTCATTTCATCATATAAGTTAGGAAAAAGATGACTGAAAAAAGTGGCCATCTATGAATCTTGATGTTCTCCAACAAGAAAAGCTGTAAGAGTTAGGAAACATGAAGTTTAATCCCCAGACTAAAGTTAGAGATCCTCCAGCAAAGATCCTTTATCTCAACATAAGAGAAAGAATCACCTAAGCTGAGATCATAAAAAAAAATAATTCCTTTTGAAAATAATTTAGAAATAACTATTTCTTTCATATTGATGTCATATCTGCACACTTTCTTGGTCTGCATTGGAATAGTACCGTAGGAAAAATATTTGGGTAGAGATTTTCATTGATAGAACTGGTTGCTTAAGAACTAAATTACAGAAGTCAAATCTGCTATCAGTTGTGAGGGAAACTTTTTTTTCAAAAGCATTTTTATGACATTGTAACACTTGCAAAGTTTAAGAGGATCTTAAATTATTTTTTGCATGTTTTCACTCATTTCGTCAACATTCAAGCCAAATAAAGGAACTCCTTTTATACTTTTTTTTTATGCTATAGCTCGATTACAGAACTTTGCATTGTCAAATTTCCTTTTCCCCTTTATGTCTTTTTTTATCTGATCAGTACTGCTTTGGTAAATTATTTCCATTATGATAGCAGAGGTTAATATGGCCTTGCTGGAGAGCTATATATTGGTATCTAGATATATTCAGATTTAGAATGAATTCAGGAATTTCCGTAATTGACTTAAGCTTCCTAGCATAATTTTAAAATGTAAGCATAAATATTTTGTTGGAGTCAGGATGAGGAGCTTATATAATTCATACTGTGGCCACATTCTAGCAATTAGTACAGATAGGATGATCTTCTTTGAGAACCAATGGGGAAAAACAAGTGGGAAGTTCATGTTTCCTATGTGAATTCTGTACATAATTAATAGTAACACGATTTCTCCAGCCATCTCCAAGGGCAGAAACATTTACAGTATCTTGTTGTTACCAAAAAACACAGAAATTCTTACTCCTTCAGGGGTCATGTTTTGTGTGCCCTTTGAAGTAAGTGTAACAGGCTCCCGTTGAGAAGTCACTTTATTTTTTTAGCATTTTTTTTAATTTAAATTCAATTAACCAAGGTATAGTATATCATTAGTTTTTAATATTATGTTCAATTATTCATTAGTTTAATATAACACCCGGTGAGGGGTGCAGAAAGGGAGGTGGGTGGGGGGATGCGGTAAATGGGTGATGGGAATTAAAGAGAAGTCACTTTCTTACTTAAACTTACCTAAAATCTTTTTCCTTTCCTTCCCACCGGTCTCTCTCCCTGCATGCACATGTGTTGAAATACTGACTTTGGGTTGTGATATGTATTGTATCTAATGAACTTTCCAGCCTAATTGTAAAACACAGTTCAGAAATTTATTTTTAAGCACACAATGGGAAGCTCCATTAGCGGAGGACCTGCCGGCCAGGATTTTTATTTCTCTTATTTAGTTTCGCGACATTTTTACCTCATTTTACAAGTGAGCAAACAGGATTAGAGAAATATAAATTACTTTTTTAGTGGCATGTAGTTAGCAGGTGGTAAGAATTGCTATTTGGACTTAAGCTTTTCTGTATTGAAGCCCTGTATTCTTTCTATTACACTGTGGGGATTCCTGAGCCCCTTATCAGAACTATGCACGTTTCTTCGTTTTTATTAGTAAGGCTAATTCTCTTCTTGTTTAAAATATTATTATAAATCTTAGCCTTATGCATTTGATTTAATAAATTAGAGAATTCTTGTGGAAATCTTTTGGATTTTTTATATATATAAATATATAATATTTATATTATAATATTTATATATATCCTATATATAAATATATTTATAAAATATATATATAAATATATTTGTAAAATATATTTATATATAAATATATTTGTAAAATATATTGATGTATATAGGATCTGTGAATTCCTAGCTTATTTCCTTGTCACTTTGCTTACATTGAAATTCTGGAAAAAATTTACGTTTTATCAGGAAATACTAACAGCTGATATTTATTAAGAATTACATGTCAGACCCAGTGCTGAATACTTTATATTATCTCATTTACTTTTCATATCAACCTGAGAATTATCTCTTGTTTTAAAGACAGAAAAATTTAGGGTTTAGAGAAGTTAAACTATTTGCCCAAGGTATTGTAGCAAATAAATGTACAGCCCCTGCTCTATATAATAGTTTCCTTACATAGAGGATGAGCCTTTGACAGTATTGAATCATTTAGATATTTTTTTGAGAGAATTCATTTATGATGTTGTAAAGACAGAAAGCAGTGTTAGTAACTTAAGGATTATTTGCACAGGTAGAAAAAGTAGTATTGCCAAATCAAGGCTAACTATATACTTGGCAGCAGGTCAGATACTCTTGGAATTATAATGAAAATGTATAATACAGTCTGCTCTCAAAAATCTTAATGAGATAAGAGCTAAAAATTATTTTAAAAAATAGGATGATAAAAGACCACTCTTTATCAAATGTTAAGATATTTACTTTTGTGATAGTAATAGCTGGTCTGTAGGTTGTACGAGAGATTATTGTGGTCAGGAAGAGTCAAGGAAGTTGTAGTGAAGGTAGGATATATGCTCTCCTTTTAAGGATTTGGACAGATACAGGAGAAGGAAAAGCAATACAGCAGAAAGAGGAGACTAGCTGCTTGTGTTTAGCCCTGTTAGCATGCATTGCACCACCCCCTTCCATTGGAATTGAGGACCACGTAATAATGCAAATCTAGATTATGTAATGTGAAGGGGAACTAACATTTATTGAGCACTTACTGTACCAGGTATTCATTGTGTGTCAGCAGAACTTTGATTCAAAATATTTTTACTTGATAGGAAATAAAAATCCTTTACAAGAGGAGCTAAATGTTGTAAATAGGGCTTTTAGAATATTTGCAGAATGGAATGCAGTTGAATTGGATGTAGAGGAGGTATTTGGGATGAAGTTATGGGACTTGACACATAATATGAACTAACGTTTTTGTTGAATGAATGAGCAAATGAATGAAGGAACAAGAATTAGGGTATGGTTTAAAAAAACTTCGTGGGAAACACCCCATACCTAATGACTCAGTGTCTCAAGGGTTGGACCTAGGAATATAAATTTAGATGATCTTCCTAGCTGATTTTTAAGCAATCCTCTCAGCACCACCTTTGCAGAAATTCTGAAATAGGATATTGGCAGTAGGAATAGAGCAGAAGAGATGAATTTGGGAAATTTTGCTTTTTTTTGTTTGTACTTCTGGAATGATACTGTTTTGTATTATGGTTAGCAAGGGCTTTGTAGTAGTCATAGCTGTTTTTGAGTTCAAGCTTTTCTAGCTATATGACTTTGTACACTTCAAACTCTGCACGTCACATTTTTCCCATGTGTGATTTGGCGATCATAGTATCTACCTTATGGGTGGGTTTTTTTTTTTTTTAAAGATTTTATTTATTTATTTAGCAGAGAGAGAGAGACATAGTGAGAGAGAAAGCACAAGCAGGGGGAGAGGCAGAGGGAGAGAGAGAAGCAGGCTTCCCGCTGAGCTGGGATTCCCACGCAGGCTCAATCCCAGGACCCTAGGATCATGACCTGAGCCGAAGGAAGACGCTTAAGGACTGAGCCACCCAGGCACCCGTTTCTTGTTTTTTGAGATAATGCATGAAAATGGTTAGTTACAGCGCTTGACACATAGTAAAAACTTGATACATCATAATTATTACAGTTATCAATTAGCTCACTTTTTTTTTGAATTGATATTTTTTTAAGGAAAGGAACATAGTGTCTTATGCATATTTATTTTTCTTCTGCAGTGCTTGACTTAACAGTTCTTTGCACAGTCAAAATGTTTTTGCTGATTTGAGAGATG
This sequence comes from Potos flavus, assembly GCA_028534135.1. NCBI lineage: Eukaryota > Metazoa > Chordata > Mammalia > Carnivora > Procyonidae > Potos > Potos flavus. Next base: position 85,591,560 of record CM052883.1, on the reverse strand, counting down.
GAGGTATAGCTGGGGCTTGGCCCTTGATTGTGGTGGACTGTAGTCATCAATGGAGATTTCAGGATTTTGAGTTTGAGTGGGACAGTTAAGGGAGTTGGTTTTAAGAAGCTGAGTGAAATTGTTACTTGTTATTGAATTTGGATGATGATCATAATTGGAAATACTCTAGAGGAAGTTAAAAATACAAGAACTTCAGGAATGAAAGTAGAGATGTGGCAATCATCATTGCAATTTATAAACTGAAGCTAATGAAATGATAAAGAGAAAACAAAAAGATTGAATATTAATGTTTCTTATTTTAAAAATCTTTGATATGTAATCTGGCTTCTTGAGCATCACAATGAGAAGAATGAGTGAGCACACGTGGCTTGAAGTGATGAGTGATCAGCTATGCTGACAGCTGGTCTTGCTTCATCTCACTTTTTTAAGAGGCAGAATCTAGGAGATTTTAGCTCAGCATAGGGCTAAATTTTCCTCCACAGTGTTCCTCCTTGTCCAGTGTGCTTCTCCACCTCCAGCAGGTGAAAACAGCTAAATGATTGGGAGTAGGGGCAGGAGTGTGGAATGGTTAAAATATAGCTTCAAGCAGTATGTTTTCTGAAACAAAATTTCCGTATAATAAAGGCATTTGAATGCTTGTCTGTAATTCTATTGGAACTTGCAGGCTCTTTAATGACATTAGTGATCTGTAATAGCCACTGGCATAGAGGCAAGAGCAAAGCAGTTAAGTAATAATCACACTACATTAACACACTTTATAGTTTACAGAGCACTTATAAATTTATGTATTATTAAGTAACAGCGCAAGATAAGGTGATGTTATTGGATTAATGTTTAAATTTGATTCTCCAAAATACGATAGTGACTAATATTACTTTGTGTGCTGGTGGTTTTATATCTTTATATGGACCTTTATGTCATACAATAAATATATAAAAGATACGTCCATAATGGATTAATACCAGAACAAAAAAGACAAATAATATCTTAATTTTTCCAAAGGACCTTTCATGTAATTTTATTTTCTTTCAAGATTTTTTTCAAACCCTTTCAAAACTGTTGCCTTAAACTCATGTCATTCTTACATATTCCTTATAACCAGGAAAGGAACAGCCTTGAATTTGTGTGGTCTGATATATTTTCCTTTCTAACTCCTCTCTACCCCTAACACATCCCTCACAAAAATATTTTCTTCATCTGTTCTGATGCTGAACATTACATCTTGAAATATTCTCTTCTTTAAGTCATCTTTCCCATTGTGAAAATGCAGTTCCTTTGAGAAGGGTGACTTTTAAGACTTTTTCAGTTACAGTACTTAGTGTGAATGAGGGGTTACTACAAGGAGATTGCAAGCCCCAAGATGGGGAATTAGGGTGCAAAATGCCTTACAGTTTAGGGTTGGTTTTGGAACTGTGTAAAATTACTATGTTTTTAGTATTGGTCTGTGATAAAACTCTATTGTTTGCTTCCTTAAAGTCTTAGAGCTTAGTATAATTAAGCTTGATGTATTTTTCTTGAAGCATTTTTAATGTCAGTTATTTAAGGGTACAAAAATAGCATTTAATGTGTATTTGTGAAACTTTAGTGAATTAAGGGAAGTGCCTAATGACTTACATAGGATTATGGAGATGAAAAAGACTTTGAGAAATAATTTAACCCGCTCTTTATTTATAAATGAGACAGAGGTCCAGAGTTGAGAAATATTTTTCAGGATTGCTCCTAGTTATCAATTGATAGCATTGTTGAATTCTCTTCAATTTTCTCTTTCAATTTTCTTAGGGAAATTCATATATTTGAGTTATAGTAGTTGAAGTTTCTTCTTGCCAGTTGAAATAACAATATATGTTTTTTTAATAAAGTAATTTGGTTGAGGCCTGGTTCAGTACAATCTTCAGAAATCTTTAAGTGTTTTTTGTTATAATACAGATGCATACTAGATGGCACAGACGCAAAACTAATTTTGTTTCCCATCATAATATTTTAACACAAATTCAGAAACTATTTTCAGAAAATGAATGCCTTTTTTAAGGAAATACGCTTTTTTATTGTTTCAGGCATTTAAATTTTAGAAGTACTTAATTTAGTTTTTGGATATCAGTTATTTAAAGACATTACGTGGGATGTGTACACATCAGCATTTCAAAACCCTTTAGGAGTTATGTTTTTGAGATAATTATTTATAACCTTTTCAGAAACCCTATGAAGTGCAGGTACTATGATGATATAATTATTTTAAAGGTGAGGACACTGAGGTATAGAGAATTTAAGTAACTTTCTCAAGTAAATAGTAGCTACAGTTAAGTATTAGATCTAGCATTGAGCCTTCAGGCAGTCTGGTTCCAGAGCCTGCTGTTAATACTGCGTTCACTCGGGATATATTCAGTATCAGTGGTTAAATTGTTAACCAGGTCTTTGAAGAGTATTAAAATTTAAAAATGCTTTTTTAAAAAAAATATATTTTTGGGATTGTTAATTTTTAGTACAAATATGAGCTATATAGGAAAGTCTTAGTGACTAATTCATTGATTCGATTAACCCAAAACACAAGCAAGTTAATCGACATAGAATTATTTATTAACTGTTTGAATATTGCAAGGACCGGCATTATATGAAACATGATAAAGCTGACGATTGCTGGTTAATTCAAGATAGCTCAATTAAGGAAATGATGTTTAATACATATAACTTCAGAATAAAGGTATACATATTTCTGAAGCTGCAGTTTGAATAATCGATGCATTACAAAAGTTATTTCTCTCATTAATGCCTGCATAAAAAAACCAAAAATGAAATAATTAAATTAAGAATAAGGATTTAAGACTGTAGGATTATAAAAAAGAAACTTTTCTATTAGACTCAGAATACTTATTGTTTGGTATTTGAATCTGAAAGTAGTGAATATATAGATGAAGAGAAACACATGGGTTACCAGAAAGTAGCTTTTTTTTTTTTTCTAAAATAGAATTAAAGAGATTGTTATCTCTGGAGTTTAAGATGAATTTTGATACATTTTATCTAAAAAGTACACAGTTTTAGTAGAAGCTTATGTTTCTTGTTTGAAAATATTTATTTTAAAATTTTGCTTTATATTAATCAAAAGGGTAGAGGTAACAGAGCAAAGGAAAGAGAGACCTTTTTGGGCTTTTTTTTCTTTTTTTGATTAATCTGTTACTCAGATAATAGACTAGTTGAGAATTTTATTGCTTCCAAAATACATTTTGAAGGACCTGCTTTACTTGTTTCAAGTTGCCTTGTTGTCAGGATTTAAAAGTAAAACAAGGGGCACCTGGGTGGCTCAGTGGGTTAAAGCCTCTGACTTCAGCTCAGGTCATGGTCCCAGGGTCCTGGGATCGAGCCCCCCATGGGGCTCTCTCCTCAGCGGAGAGCCTGCTTCCCCCCTCCCTCTGCCTACTTATGATCTCTCTCTCTGTCAAATAAATAAATAAAATCTTAAAAAAAAGTAAAACAAAACTTTTTTTTTTTTT
>CM052883.1:85557235-85587575 GCA_028534135.1 Potos flavus | reverse complement strand
AATGTCATATTTTATTCTATTTTAAGTAGCTCTGTTGAGATATGATTAACATACATAAAATTTACCTTTTTAAAGTGTATAATTGAGTTATTTACAAGTTTGTGCAACCATTTCCACAGTCAACTTTAGAATATTTTCATCACCCCTAAAAGAACCTCATACACATTTAAGTCAAACTCTCCATTCTCCCTGCCTTCAACCCTTGGGAGTTACTAATTTATTTCCTGTCTTTATGGATTTGCCTGTTGTGGTCATTTCTTATAAATGAAAAAATACATCTTTAAGTGGATGGATAGTTGGACTGGTGTACTAACAAAGAGGTTGGGAAAACATTGCTAAGTCTTTGAAAGAATAATTATAGGGATGAGTAGAGAAATAAAAGGAGGCTCATGGATAAAGGAAAATGATCTGGGGGTGGGGAGAGTTTACTGAATACTTAGTGCCATCTACTGTTATCTTTTTTAATCCTATGACAGTGAATTCAGTTTTATTCCTTATGAATTAGGAATAGTCTCTGATCATAGGATAGTTAGTAAATGGTGGAACAAATATTTCACTCATGACTTTTTGATTCCAAGGTCCATATTCTTTCTTCCACGCTAGTGAAAAGGAGTTAGATTTTTAAGTTTTAGACCTAAAAGGACTGGGAGAATATCATTTCTTTTTACACAAAGGAGTCCAGTTTCTTACACTCAACAGTTTTATCAGTTTTTTTGTGTGACGTTAAACATTTACTGTAATATAATGAGAAAAACATAGGAGGGCATTGGAAATGCTTTTCAAATAATTGCTAATTATCTTTATAGCCAATATTCCCTGTGAATTAGCCACTGTATTCTTGTTCTAGAAGTTCCTAACACTAGAAGTACAAAGAAAACTATAGTTAAGATGAGAATTGAGGTATTACAGAAGTTAAGCAGTGGGATTCATTTGTAGAGCTCCATTTTCATTTAAAATTTGATATTTATACATAATACTTCGTTTTTATGATAGGTAAAAGTGGAAGCTGGTCATATTGAGATAGAATTCTTTCAACTTTATTCATTTATTTATTTATTTGTTTATTTATTTCAACTTTAAATTAGTGGTTGTTTATACCCAGAAGTTTTGGAAAATGGGTCGCACTAGATCATTAAGGTTCTTTCTGTCCTAAAGTTTGAGGGTCTTATATTCATTTTGTTATATGGTTTAAGATTGTGGAAACAGAAGGTTAAAAATTCTAGTGCTGTTTCTCCCTTACCTAGGCTGTCAGTTATTAACTGGATTTACTGTGATAGCCTCAATACATGTTTGCTCTTTTCTGTAATGATTTTTGATTGTAGCTTTTTATTCTAGTTCATTTTGAGCTGTTTTGTTTTTTTTTTGAGATTTTGTTCCCATTTAGTGGTTCAGTACCAGTAACATACTAGAATCTTCAAATAGCTTTTTGCTGTGAGATGGTTTTCAAAGCAAAAGGAAACATGAACCATTGTATTAAGTAAAAGTACTTTGTTGACTACGTGCTTTTAATAGGAAAATCTGACTTTGCAGAATTAAAAGTAATATCCAACATAAGGGATGCTAATGTTTTTAACAAGCATAATTAGTTTTACTACTTGAAAATATTCTTTCCTTAAATGAATTCTTTTCTTTTAGAGAAGTACAATGAATAATAGGATAGATACTCCTATTTATCAGAATTATTGCCTGCTAGCATTTTATCATACTTGTTTAATTTTTTTTTTAAGAGTGAGAGTGCGTTACTGATAACTATTCTCATTCCCAGATCTACTTTTCCCTACCCCAGTGGCAGTTAGGACCATGATAGACGAGTCATTTCTTACATAAAACTTGTTTGTTTTTTGCCATTCATTACTCCCAGTGCAGGTCATCCCTCTTTTGTAACTTCATTACATTTCCATTACTATTCTTCTAGTTACCAAGTCTTTGATAACTTCAAAAGTGCTTTTCAAATTCTCTATTGTTCCCTTCTCTAAGCCATTTCCAATTCCTTTTCCCTCCTTGCTGGCCCAAATCAACATCGGAGATTTTTTTTATTGCTGTATAGTTCAGGGAGTTTTTGTACATTTAACTTGCTGCCTTGGGTCACAAAGGAAAATTTTGGTTTACTTTTCCAAAATACTGTATTGTGCTTACGCATTTCATAAACCTTAGGTAGGATAGCTTTGCCTTTTTCATTTTATGGGCTCTTTTTAAAAACCATTTAGAAAGTGCCACTTTTTTTTTTTTGAAAATGACACTTTCTTTTTAAATACAGGAAAGTGTAAAGAAATAAAGTAGATTCATAATTTGACTGCCCAGTGACATGTTTTTAATCAAAGTAATACATATGCAAGTTCATGTATGAATTATCTCTGGGATATCTTGGGATGGCAACTGGGTGGCTAGGGGATATAGGCATGGTTGGGAAACTTAACATTTTTTCAGTATTATTAAAATTTTAATGATGGGCAAATGTTATCAGTTAAAAGTGCTTTTACTTAAAAAAAAGTGAGGTATGTGTATGGTTAGATCATTTAAGACAGAACAGTGTAAATTTAGAAAACAAAATTCTCCCTTCTCTCCATCATGCTGTCTGGAGACAATCACAATTTACTATTTATTTTGTAGGGTTCCAGAAGAAAAAATGTATGCATATTCTAGCATTCTGTAATAGAATTGTTGTTGATGTGTAATTTTATTTCTACTCTGTATGTAAATGTAAATTTCTGTTTATAGTTGACATCAAAAAAGATACCACGTGAAAATATCTTTGAGATTTCAGGGTATTCACAAAATGTGATTTCCCTGTTTAGAGTTGACATTAAAAAAGGACTAGGTTTGAAAGTATTCTTAAGGTAGTGCAAGGTAACAAGTGCAAGATTATAAGCAATAATAAAAGTACACACATGAACACATGTACGTACACACCATTTATTAAAGAATGGCAAGTTGGAAGGCATTAGGACTCTACTAATTTTGCTTAGGAGTCATACTGTGAAAATTGATGTGTCCAAAAGGAATGATGAAAATGGGAGATCTGAAAAGGGCCTGTGAGGAAACTAAGGATTGGGGTGAAATAAAACAAAAACAACGATGAAAAGAAGAATGAGCATTTATGTTATGTAAGTGCTAAGATTTATGTGTTCTATTCCTAACTATAATTATCAAGACTTTCTAAGAGTATTTCTACTTTAGATATAACTGTGTGTTTTGCAGGGGTTGACGGTTATGAAAGTGAAGTAAGTATTTAGAGGAGTCTGGGGAGGTAAGTAGGCGTCAGACCATAGCATGTTGAGGAGTGGTCTTCAAACTAGTGAAATTAATTGAGGTGTTCTAAAAAACCAGGGGCTTGATTTTTCAACTGTTAAACCAAGTTTGGATTCTTAGGCTAAGTCTCCCTTAGTTATGGTATATATATACCCTTTTTGCATATTGTTGTATTTGTTTTGTTAAGGATTTTTGCATCTAGTCATGATGAATATTGGCCTGCCATTTTCTTTATTTGAAATGTCTGTCTTTGATTTTGGTATTAGAATTATGCTGTCCTCATGAAAGGGTTTGGGATGAATTTTTTCCTCTTTCCTGAAAGAGCTTACGTAGAATGATTGTTATTTTTTCCTTAAATGAGTGATAGAATTTACCAGTGAAACCTGGGCCTGCAGTTTGCTTTTTGGAAAGGTTATTGATAATTTTTTTTAATAACTATGGACTTATTCAAATAGATTTTTTGTTTCATCTTGTGTTGATTTTGGTAAATTGTGTCAAGTAATTTGTCCATTACATCTTCAGTTTAATATGATGTCATGGTTGTTTATACTATTTTTTTTTTTTTTCATTTTCATGTCTGTATTATTAGTGTAGTGTTAACCAGCTTTCCACTCTTTTTGTTGGCAATTTCCATACTATTTTTTCTTGATCACCCTATCTTTTCATGGTACCATCTTTTTCTTGGTAATTTTCTCTATTTCTTTCCTATTAACTTGATTTTCCCATCTTGTTTATTGTTTATTTCTATTTATTTCAGGTTTACTTTGCTTTCCTTTTTCTAACTTTTTAAGGTGGAATCTTAGGTCATTGATTTTAGGCCTTTCATTTTTTTTCCAACATAAGCACTGAAAGTTGGAATTTTCCTTTTAAGCACTCTTTTAGCTACATTCCACACATTTTGATGTTAAAATTTTTATTTTCACTGTTAACAACTTGAAATAATTTCCCTTGCGATTTTTTTCTTTGAGTCATGGATTATAGTCAGAAATGTTTAATTTCCGAATGTTTGGGATTTATTTAGGTATCTTATTGCTGTCGTTTTCTGACTTAATTCCTTTTTAGTCAGAGAACGTTGTATTTATGATTTTAATCTTTTACAGTTATTGAGATTTGTTTTATGGCTTAGCATATGGTCTAGGTCAGAGATTGGCAGACTTCTTTGTAAAAGACCAAATAGTAAGTATTTTAGGCTTTGTGGACCACATATCATCTTCGTTTTAAACTAGTGGGCCAAGCATGATCTCTGCTGCTGCCTTCCTCTCCTACCTTTTTTTTCATTTCTCTTCCTTCTCCCCCTCCCCCCAAAAAAAGTAAAAACTATTTAAATTTCACTAGTGATACCAAAACAGAGCACAGGCAGAATTTTATTTTTGAGCCATAGTTTACTCATCCATGGTCCAAATCAGTGTACCATGTGTACTTAGTAAGAATTCATATTCTGCATTTCTTGGGTATATTCTGTAAATATCAGTTAGATCAAAATGGTTATTAACGTTGATCCTCTATGCTTTTACTGATTTTGGGTGTGTGTGTGTATCATTTTATCCATTAACCGAGAGATAGGTGACAAAAATTCCTACTTTAAGAGTTGAATTATCTCAGCATTCAATTATGATACTTTTGAAGTATGTTGAAACTTATGTTAATAGGCACGTACACATTTAAGACTGTTATGTCTTGATGAATTTATCCTTTTATTATTATAAAATTACTCTATCTCTGGTATTTGCTCTTTTTCTTAAAGAGTAGTTTTTTTGGATATCCATTTGGCCACTCCAGCTTTCTTAGGCTTGCTTTTTGCTTTCCATCCATCTTTTTTCATTCTCTGTCTTTGTATTTAAAGTGCATATCATGCAGACAACATGTAGTTGGGGCTTTCTTTATTACTATTATTTTTAAATAAACTCTTTTTGGGAGAGTTTTGTATCTTTTAATGTAATAGTGGTTATGGTTGGACTTAGGTATACTGTTTGGTTTATTTATTTTAAGAAATTTGTTGTCCCTGTTCTTTCCTATTTCCTTCCTTCTTTTGAATTATTTGAATATTTTTTGGAATGCCATTTTAATTTACCTTTAGCTTTTTAACTATACCCTTGGCATTTTTTAGTGATTGCTTTAGGGACTACAATATACATCTTTAAGAAAAGTTGCTACTCACTGTTTCTTTAGAGTTAATTTAAAACCTCATGCAAAGAGTAGAGACCTTGCATCTCAGGAAGTGTATTAACTCCCCTGCCTGCTGCTTCCTATGCCAGGGCTTCCGACTGCCCTTTTATGCTGTGATTGTCGTAGATATTACTTCTACATACAGTAACCCCATAAGATAATATGATTTTTGCTCTAGTTATACGTATGTTCAAAAAACTAAATGTAAAAAAAGTCTTTTACATTTACCTGTTTACTGTTTCTGATGTTCTTTATTCACGCCTCACTGTCCCACTGGTATCATTTTCCTTCAGCGTGAAGAACTTTTTTAGTCCAGGTTTCAGGATAGTGAGTTTCTTTGAAAATGTCTTTATTTCACTTTCATTTTTGAAGGATATTTTAGTTCCTATAGATTCTTGCGTTGACTGTTTCCCTACCTTCTTCAGACTTCAAAAATGTTTTTCCACTGTCTTCTGGGCTTCATAGTTTCTCAGAAGGCAGTAGTAATTTGAATTTTTATTTCCTGTTAATGGGCCTTTTTCTTCCGGCTGCTTTTAGTATTTTTTCTTTATCTTTGATTTTTAGTTTGTCTGTGATGTGCCTAAGTATGGTTTCTTTGTATTTATTCTGCTGTTTTTTTTTTTTTTTTTTTGAGCCTTCTAGATCATAAATTGATGTCTTTCACTAAATTGGTAGAGTTTTCTGTCATTTATTCCTTCAAAAAGTGTTTACTACCTTGTGTCTTACCTGTCTGGGACTTCAGTATATCACCTTTTTCATATTGTCTCCCAAGTTTCTGAGGCTCTATTCTTTTTTCTTCATGTTTCTTCTTTTAATTTTTTCCCTCTCTTTTTCAGATTAGATAATTTCTACTGATCTTTCAGGTTCAGTGATTATTTCCTCTTTTACCTGTGTTCTGTTGTTTAGCTCATTCAGTGATTTTTGTATACCTGGTATTGCATTGTTCAGTTCTAGAATTCCATTTATTCTTTATATAGCTTTAGAGTTTCTGGTGATGTTTACTATGTTATTAGTCACTACAAGTGCAGTTTCCTAAAAAAAAAAAAAAAGTGCACTTTTCTTTATTTCATTGTCAGAGCTTCTTTCCAGTCTTTATCTGATAATTCCAACATTTGGGTCGTTTCGTCTTATGTTGAATACTTTTCCTTGGAGATCGGGTTACATTTTTAAATTCTTCATGTATGAAGTAATTTTGTTTTATATGAAGATATCACCCTTGTTTATCTATTTTCTTGTTGATGAACATATGTTTTGCTTACAGTTTTGGGCCATTATGAATAATGCTGTTTTGAACAAGTGTGTTCACATCTTTGTATGGACATATGTTTTTATTTTGGGGGAGTATGTACTAGAAGTAGAATTACTGGGTCATATGGTAAGTGAATATTCGTATGTTTTCCAAAATAACTGTATTATCTTGCCTTCCAACTATGAATGTATGAATGTTACCTCAGTGTACTTTTAATCTGCATTTTTTTAACCCCAAAGAGTTGAGCCCCTTTTCATTTATAGCCATTTCTATTTCTTTTTCCTCAAATGGCTACTGTCTTTTGCCTTTCCTTCTTGCTTTCTTCCCTCCTTTCCTCTTTATTTCTCATCTCCCTTATCATCACCGTCTGGGTATCCTATATATATTAAGGAGATTAATTCTTTGTCTTTGAGTACAGACTATTTTTCTCTGTTGGTCATTTTTCTTTTGGCTACTTTTGGTATGTTTTGTGAAGACATTTTTAATTTTTACATAGTTGAAATATCAATCTTTTTTAGTGTCCGGATTTTAAATTATAGTTAGAAAGCCTATATATTATCCTATATTTTAAAACTTATGGTTTAATTTTTCTTCCCTTTTAATCTTTGGTGCATTTAGATTTATATTACTTAAGCATGTATGTAGGTACATGTATGGCATGTACCCAATTTAATTTTTTTTCAGGTAGCTACAAAGTTTAGTTTTTTTTAAAATTGTGGTAAAATATACCCAACATCAGAACATTGTTAAGTGTACAGTTTAGTGGCATTGAGTATATTCACATTGTTGTGCAACTATCACCTCCATCTTAACTTTTTCATCTTCTCGAACTGGAACTTCCAAACTGACTGGTATGTCCTACTTTCTGTCTATAAATTTGACTACTGTAGGTACTTCATATAAGTGGAATCATAAAATATTTGACCTTTTGTGATTGGCTTGTTTCACTTAGCATTATGTACTCAAGGTTCATCCATATTGTAGCATGTATCAGGATTTCCTTCCTTTTTAAGGCTAATATTCTACTGTATGATGTATTTACCACATTTTGTTTATCCTTTCACCTGACAGTGGACACTTAAGTTGCTTCCACCTTTTGGCTTATATACATAATATTGTTGTGAACATTGGTCTTCAAGCCCCTGCTTTTTCTTTTGGGTATATACCCAGAAATGGCATTGCTGGATCCCATGGTAATTCTGTGAAGAACTGTCATATTGTTTTCCACAGCAGCTGTACGATTTACCTTGCTACCAGGAATGTGCACAGGTTCCAGTATCTCCACAGTTTCACCAGCATTTGTCCTTTTCTTTTCTTTTTCCTCCCTCCCTCCCTCCAATCCTTCCTTTCGGTAATAGCCAATTTTTTTTTTTTTTTTAAGATTTTATTTATTTATTTGACAGAGAGAGAGATCACAAGTAGGCAGAGAGGCAGGCAGAGGGGGAGTGGGGGGAAGCAGGCTCCCTGCTGAGCAGAGAGCCCGATGCGGGGGCTCGATTCCTGGACCCTGAGATCATGACCTGAGCCGAAGGCAGAGGCTTTAACCCACTGAGCCACCCAGGCGCTCCTGTAATAGCCAATCTAATGGGTAAGAACTGGCATTTAATTTGGTTTTGATTTATATTTCCTTAGTTATTAGTGATGTTGAGCATCTTTTCATGTGTGTATTGGCTTTTTGTATATCTCTTTTTTGGAGAAATATCTATTCAGTGCTTTGCTCGTTTTTTAATTGTATTGTTTATTTTGTGGTTGAGTTGTAGGAGTACTTTATATGTTCTGGATATTAACTCTTTATCAGATAAAGATCTTCCCCCACTTAACAATGAGCTCACATCTGGATAAACCCATTGTAAGTTGGAAATACCCTACGTTGAAAATGTATTTAATACATCTAACCTAGCAAACATCATAGCTTAGCCTAGCCTACTTTAAATATGGATAAAATCATCTAACAGAAAGTCTATTTTATAATAAGGTAATATGTAATTTATTGACTACTTTCCTCAAGTAAAAAACAGAATGGTTGTATGGGCACAGAGTGATTGTAAGTGTATTGGTTGTTTATTATGATCACGTGGTTGACTGGGAGCTGAGGCTCACTGCTGTTGCCCAGCATCACCAGATGTATCATACCGCATATTGCTAGCCCAGGAAAGGATGAGAATTAAAAAATCAAAGTATAGTTTCTCCTGAGTGCATATATCACTTTTGCACCATTGTAAAGTAGAAAAAATTTGAGGTGAATCATTCTAAGTTGGGAACTGTGTGTATATGATTTGCAGGTGTTTTTTTTACATTCCATGGGTGTCTGCACTCTGTTGATGGTGTCTTGTGGTGCAGAAAAGTTACAAATTTTGATGATGTCTAATTTATTTGTTATTGCCTGTGCTTTTAGTATCACATTCAAGAAATCATTGCTAAATCTAGTGTCATGAAGTTATTTAGCTATGGTGTTATAAATGTAGTAGAAATGATTAAATGTGGTATATCCATATAGTTGATATGTTATAGGTAGCTAATTTTGTCTTTTGGGGAAGAACACATTTATTTTGTTTATGTATTGACTGTTCTATATTCCCTTCATTAAATTCTTCTTTTAGTGTTTGTTCTAAAAGTAATTTATTGCTGAATATGCTCAGCCTAGGGAATTTGATTTTGACCAGGAATGGAATATTGATTAATCTGGTGAACTTGATAAATGGAGGTTTCCTTAAGGGAATTTCTACTATGTAATATGGTTTCTACTTCAGATATCTTACTGCTGTATTTGGGAGATGGTATTTACGCACATGAAAATAACAATATAGGCTTGTATAGTGAATGGTTGTTGAAATAGAGTTTATCGAATGACTCATAGTTAAAATGATCAGGAAGGACTTCATGGAGGAGTCCTAAGTTGTGGTGGGAGCATTTTGAGAGGGTGCAATGTAAGCACAGATAACATGTGATGGGGAAATTGCAAGTCATGTAGGAGAAAATGAGTAACAATTATAATGTATTTTGAGCTGAATTCATGGAAGCAAATGATGGGAGACACCTAAAAAATTTAATTGTGACTTATTGTCAAGTACCGTAATATTCAGCTGAAGGAATCAGAATCATGTAATTTTTTATCTGAAAGGGACATTAGGAATTATTTACAATGAATCATTTTATAGAAATGGGAACAAGTTCGTACTTAATTTTGTAGGCAGTACAGCTTCATTTGAAGACTTTTGAGTTAGGCAGTGATTTTTAGGGAGAGTATTCTTTGTAGGGGTCATAGAATTGGAAATAAGGTATTTTGTTAGGGTATTGTATATAATGACTTGAACTGCTTGGTGACTAATGACAAAAAAAAAGTGGAGGGGTTAGATGAAGGAATAATTAGGTATTAATCCTTTCACCTAGGTGTTAAAAGAGAGTAGACTTTTAGGGAGTTGTGGCTCAGACAGTTTTAGACTATCTTGTAAGTCTTTATTGTAATAAGACATAAGTCCGTTCCATTTGTCTACTGTAGGGGCAAAGTATACTGTTGGAAGGTTAGAAAAGTTTTCATATAGAGGCATTGATACTTAAATTTTGTAGGATGGATAAGAGTTTAGCAGCTGCATTCAGCGTTGAAAGGGGAGCATCTCCTGTAGTTGGAAAAGTGTTAATAGTGGCTCTGTGGCATAAAATAAGTTGGTCTGTCCAGAAACTGTTAGCAATTTTATGGCTAGTGAAACTGGTGTAGTGTGTCAGGGCTGCTTGAAAAGGTGGTTAAGAGCCAGATATTAAAGGAACTCTTTTGTATGCCTTGCAGAGTTTTGCTTGTTGAGTTTTCAAACGCGGACAGTGGGGAATCTTGGAAGAGGTTTAGTCAGAGCATATCCCATTCAGTTTATGTTGTCTCCTTTTTTTAGTAATTTAGCTTATTTGGCACTCTTAGTTCTTGAACTTAGTTTTGGGACTAAAATATCCCTCAAAGAGAGCTTTTTTTCCCTCCTTATATTCGGGGGGGAAAATAATTCTGCAGATATTATTAGAATCCAAGAATTTCACAACAATTTACCTGTCTGCTCTTTAGCGGTGAGTTTGAATATGGAATAATATAAAATGCTGTTACTTTCTCTTTAAAGCGTACTCATCATTAATAAGTTTTCATGCATAGCCACAGAAGAAGTCCAGCTCTTTCAATGTAGCCTGCAACATGCAGCTTATCAAAGCTCAGCTTTTATAGTTCCTCATCATCATCGTTATTATTTTCCTATTGTAAGATTATAGGCTGAATCCACTATGGGAAAGCATTTAAAATTTATAGTTATTTTGAATAGTAATGCATTCAAGTGGTATGAAGAATATTTAGTAAAAAAACCTCCTTATCACTCCTGCCTGTCACCTACCCAGTTCCTTCTCTAGAGACAAGCAAAATTAGTGATTGCTTTATATTCTTCCAGAGATATTCTATGCCTGTACAATCAAATATATTTTATATGTTCTTACTCCTCTCCCTTACTTTTGTACAACTATAGTGTACTTAAAACATTCTTCTGTCCCTTGCTTTGTTCAATTAATACATTTTGGAGATTGTTCCATGTTAGTCCGTAAAAAGCTTCTTCAGTCTTTTTTAATAGCTGCATAACATAACAATATAAATTTAGCATATTTAACTAGTTTCTCATTTCATGTTTATTTAAGTTATTTTCAGTCTTTTGCTGTTATAAGCAAGATTGTAGCAAATGGTCTTGTTATATGTTATTTCACATATGTATGAATATCCCTGTAGGATCAGTTTCTAGAAGTAGAATTTCTTGTTAAAAGCTGTGGGTATAATTTTGGTATAGCTTTGGAAAGTAGGGATGCTTAAATACATTGAAGCTATAGAATTTTGTATGTTTACATACAGTGGAATCACAATAACAAATGGAAATCTAAGAAATAAATTCATAATTGCTAAGATATTAGTGAAATCCTTATAATTTTCCTTTTTGTTTTGCAGGTATACAAAGCTAGGATATGCTGGAAACACAGAACCACAGTTTATCATCCCTTCCTGTAAGTATTCTTTTAAGTCACAAATAAGCTGGTTTAAAGATCTTTTTCTGTAATAGTTAAAGTAAAAGATAATTGTTTCTGACACTGTATAAGATTTAGTCCTTTAAAAACATGGTTTGCTGAGTGTGATCTCGTTTCCACACCTTTCACCATTCATTTTAGCTGTTTAGTTCTTCTTTTACCAAATCTACCAAATGTCTCCTTTTAAAGACAAAAATAAATGAGCTGCTAATTAAATAATTTTTGCTTTGAGGATATTGCTGTTAACAATGCGTGGATATAAATATTAAGTGAATGTAAATATGGATGTATCCTCCATCACATACGTATGAAGACTGTTCTTTGGTGTGTGGACATGATTACCGTTTGCCAGGCCTGGACTTATTGACATCCCTGATGACATCCCTGAGTCCATGTTTCAAAAGAAGAATGGCATCTCATTTTTAGAGATGTTGATTGACTTCGGCTGTTTTTTAGTATCTTATAACTATACTTACATTGTTTTTGTTCTGTCCTATTGTTAACTTCACTCTGTCCTGGCCATCAGCTTTTAGTAGTTTGTCTGTTAGTTTTTAAGAAACGCTCTCACACAATGTTCTTATTTGTTAGTATGGATTTTGTATCTGGTTTTTGATAGACATACTTTTGTACTTTTGACTTTCAAACAGTTTACCTTTAGTACATTATATAGGAATACCTCTGATCTACTTGTCCTGCTGCCATCTGAAGACTTGAATATATCAGACGAAAAACCTTTGGAGCCATTGCTTGGTGATGCTGGCTTGTAGAGTGTCACCGGTTTTACACAGGAGTTTATGTGACTGAATATTTTTGTGTATTGTATTCTTCTTAATTTATGAAAATAAGGAAATAGAAAAATAAACATGTAGGATAGTAGTGAAAAAAGCTTAGGTTTCAATCAGTGAAGTTGAGAGCAAGGTAGAAATTATTGGGCTTATCAAAAACTGCAAATCTTTAGTTTCAAAAGGGCACTCATTGGATATGAATAGGTCAGTGGCTTTGTAATTAATATAGCAAGGACAAAATTAAACGTGAAATATGGGAAATGCATTGTCAAAATTGTATTTAAAAGGGAAGCTTTATATATACACACACACACACACACACACATACATACACATATGTATATATATGTACACATAGATACTATGTGTGTGTGTGTATACACACACACACACACACACACAACTAAGGCCACTATAACAAAGTACCAAAAACTGGGGTTTTGGTACATTAGAAACTTATGGTCTGGAGGCTAGAAGTCCAAAATCAGGGTGTCAGCAGGGCCATAATCTTGCTGACAGCTCTAGGGGAGAAACCCTCCTTGCCTCTTCTAGCTTCCCATGTTTGCTGACTATGCTTGGTATTACCTTGCTTGTGTTTGCATCACTCCAGTCACACAGCTGTCTTCTCCCTGTCTTCACATTGTCTGTCTTCTCTGTGTGGCTGAGTCCAAATTTCCTTTTCTGTAAGGACAGCAATCATAATGGATTAGGGCCCACCCTAACAATCTCATTTTAATTCACAAGACCCTGTTTCCAGATAAGGTCACATTCTGAGGTACTCTGGGGGTTTAGACTTCAGCATATCTTTTGGGAAGACAATTCAACCCATAAAATGCCAATTTTGTTATTTCATAATTTATAATCTTTTATGAGGTGTTATGTTGGGGTTACACATTTCATGAGATTACTGATGTTTTATGTTCTTAAGTGGTTGTGTTGTTTTTGTTGGAGACCCATATAATCTTGATATTTTGAACCTTAGGATCTTACCACCATTGTATCCAGTCTCTATTTTCATCTCTTTGCCAAAATATGCAATTTTAGTTTTCATCGTCTTTCTTATGAGAAGTTGCAGCATGTTAAAAATCCATTTTCCTATTGAAAGAAGGTTTCTGATTTTGGGGTTTTTTTTCACCAATTTTAATGCTACAAGTCCAGTGTTTATAACCAGCAGATACAGTTGATTGCCACTGATGAGCATGGATATTTGATCTTGAAAGCCTGTTTGTATGGTTCAGGGTTATTTGCATACATCTTTGTTTTTCAGGAAACTTATAGTGAGCCGTCTGGATGTCTGTGTACATTATAAATATTAGAGAAGCTTTCTAAAATTTTGAAGGAGTAGACTGGATTTAGAATTATTCAGTATTTTCATTCATTCAGTATTTTCTACCCATCTTATTAGGGATATAATTGTTATTAAATGAAAGTGTAATATTTAAGTGCGTGCAGATAATTATTTTGAATGACTGCTTAACTTGACGGATTCAGAAATTTATAACTTAATTTAAAATATGTCACAAGTTTTAGGTCAAGAACTGTGTGCTGGATTTCTGAAATTATTTGGGGGGATTATTTTGATTTTTACCTAAATGATTCGCAATTTCCCTTTGTATCTGTGATTAAAGTTTAACAGAACCCAGTGCCAGTGTTATTTTTAAATTGCCAGTCTATAATAGTGCAAATAGGAAGACAGCTTTAAAAAAAAAAAAAAAAAATTCCCCTTGCAATTTTCCTATTTTCATTTGTTACTGTTTTTCAGTTTTTTCTTTCTGATTGTCCATCAAGCATATATTGACTTGGTAGGATTATAATTTTACTTAAATCGAAATAGAGCTTACATAGTTTTAAAAAATAGAGCTGAAACATTCCCATAGCAGTACTTTTCTTTTTTTGGCTTTTTACACGTGAGGCCTTGGATGGAAGTTGAGATTTCATTGTGTTAAATGAATTTTGTTATCAATTTCTTAAATGACTTCTGTGCTTTACTTTAACAGATTAAGATGTTAGATCATGTTTTGTTTAATAATACTTTATAATGGAAGAAATAATAAGTTAAAATTCTGTCTTATTTGAAAAAAGCAAACTTTGACATGTATAAATAACTTTTATTATTAAGGTATTGCTATTAAGGAGTCTGCAAAAGTGGGTGATCAAGCTCAAAGGAGGGTGATGAAAGGTGTTGATGACCTAGACTTCTTTATTGGTGATGAAGCAATAGAAAAACCTACGTATGCAACAAAGGTATATTTTTATGATTTGTAAAAATAATATTTTCTTTTAAAAATTAATTTGTTCAGGATGCCTGAGTGGCTTGGTCAGTTAAGCGTCTGCCTTTGGCTCAGGTTATGGGATCGAGTCCCGCGTTGGGCTCCTTAGTTGGCTGGGAGCCTGCCTCTCCCTCTGCCTGCTTCTCCCCCTGCTTGTGCTCACTCTCTCTCACAAATGAATAAATAAAATCTTAAAAAAAAAAATTAGTTCAGTGATCGTGCCATCTGGAAGTTTACTCCGTTACAAGCCTAATATCCTCAACCTCTTCACCATATAAATTTCTTTTTCCCTGTGGCTTTTCCCAGTCTTGCTTTAACACTTTTTTTTTTTAATCCTGAGAGGAAAATTTTCACCCAAATGAGCAGTATTTACTTTTCCATACTCATTAGATCTCAAAGCCGTCAATGTGAGTGGCTTTCTTTTACCTCCACATTGCCACATCTAGAGACGTGTTTAGTTTTGAATGTTGTGTTTGAGGTACATGAGAGACATCTTATACATTGTTAGGCTGTCAAATAATGTGGCTCTTGGAGCTCCGAAACAAGACAGCTGGAGACAAATATTTGGAAGGTATCAGTTAACCTCTAGAAAGGATGAGATTATTTAGGGGAGTATACTTGGGAAGAAGCCCAAGATGGAGCCTGTTCAGTGTATCATTTAGGTTTGGATAGAAGAGGAAAAGCCTGCAAAGGAGACTGAGAAGCTGTGGTTAGAGAGACTGGGCTAGACAGGAAGGAATGTAAACACTGTGGAATGCTGCTAAGCTATCAAGTAAGCTAGAGCCCATATATTATTTATGTCGTTAGCTACAAGGATGTCATTTGTAACCTTAATAAGAATAGTTTTAGAAAAGTTGAGAACCCAGTGAGGCTGGATTCAGGTAGGTCGGATTGTGAATGTTAGGCCAGGAAAAAAATGACGGTAATATTCAATGAGGTTTGGCTGTGATTGGAAGGCAGAGATAGTTGCATAGACAAGTTGTGGAGTTAAGATGGAAGAGATGTTTAAATGCTAATGTGAAAGAGCCTTTAGATTTAAGTAACAGGAAAGATGGAGTTCAATCCCCAGGTCTCTGAGAAAGCTAGAGGAATGGGATCTACAGCATGGATGATCTAATTGATATGTGGAGGGTCTCTTATATTATAAAAAAATGAAACGGGGAAGTATGGAATCAGTTTTATAGATTTGTTGAAGGGAGGTTGGATTCCTGACTTTTGGCCTCTGCTTTCTCTGTGAAATACATGGTGACATCATCTCTGCTGCCCAAGGAGTCGGGGGAGAAGGTGAAATATGAGTGATAGGGAAAACATTTAAAATTATCATTGTGAAGAGTGAAGATGAACAGGGTAGGGAAACAAAGACTTGCCATGCAAAGTTAGGTTCATTTGAGAATAGCAACTATGAATTCTTAGTTTTATCCAACTTGTTAGTTACGTATGTGTCTTCAGTATAATCAGCATTCTGGGTATGGGCAAGTTTAGTGAAGGATCATGCTAGGTTGGATTTTGATGGGTGGAATAACAAAAGGAAATATGAATACTCAGAGCGATGGAGCATAAAATCTAAACTCTATGTGTGTGTTTGTGTGTTTGGGTAGGTTTGATGGCTAGGGAGTAATTACAAGAGCCAGTGGACTGCAAGTCTAATTGTGACCAGGAGTATAGTGGACTGCTAGAGTGTGGTAGGAGGAGAAGAGGTTGTGATCAGAGAGGGACGTATTTGGATTTTAGGAATTTAGAGATGTAACAGTGATACTAAGATCTAAACAGTGGCCAAAATGGAAAAGAAATGTTTGAAGGTGATGAAGTCAGTGAGCTAAGAGGCCAGAGTTTTTCTGCACTGATTCTGTTCTCTTAAATACATTTTTAAGTCTTCCAAATGCTATAAACAAACCAAAACAATAAAACTTAACTCAATCTTTTTTCCTATTCTTTTTCCTCAGGAGCCATTTAGCTATTTTCCTCTTTTAAAACCAGACTTCTTGGGGTGCCTGGGTGGCTTAGTCGGTTAAGCGTCTGCTATTGATTTATGCTCACTTCATGATCTCAAGGTCCTGAGGTTGGGTTCAGTGGGGAGTCTGCTTGAAAATCTCTTCTCCCTCTCCTGCTGCCCCTGCTCACTCGTGTGCTCTCTCTCTCCCTCTCTCTCAAATAAATAAAATCTTAAAAAAAAAAACAACACCCAAACTTATTTAGTTTTAGATTCTTTGAGCTCAGATTATTATTAAGCTCTTTGTTAAATCCTATTGTATATAATAATCTTTATCCTTCTTGGTTTGTTTATCACA
The DNA here is from genome assembly GCA_028534135.1 of Potos flavus. Lineage (NCBI taxonomy): Eukaryota > Metazoa > Chordata > Mammalia > Carnivora > Procyonidae > Potos > Potos flavus. The sequence continues at coordinate 85,570,531 of CM052883.1, read as the reverse complement.
GAATGCTCTGATGATTCTCTTCCTAATATTTACATTATGTATTTTAATTGAACCATCTTAAAATATGTTGTGGGGATAATTTCCTTGATCTCTAAATAGTAAAGTATGTGTCTCCTAAGGATGATCTACAGTATCATTAAGTCACACCTGAAAAATGCTGTCCTGATTTAATCTCCTTTTTTGGTAGTTTTATTTACTTTTGACATTAAAAGATTTCATTTGTGTTTTGTGTTTTAATAGTGGCCAATTCGCCATGGTATAGTTGAGGATTGGGACTTGATGGAAAGGTTTATGGAACAGGTGATCTTTAAATATTTAAGGGCAGAACCAGAAGACCATTATTTTCTTTTGGTAAGTACAAATTATAATTTTACCAAGGACATTTTTGAAGAAACTTAATGAGAATGGTTTTATCACATCCGTACTCACTAGGGCATACTTCTTTGTTTATTAAATTGTCCTATATCTAAAAGACTTTGTTGTAATGCTGTATTGTCTTTAAGATAATCCAGTTCTGGGTTTCAGTAGAGTTGTAATACGTTGAAGCACTGAGGCTTAGACACTTAGAAAAAGTTCTTTTCATAATTAATATGTAATCTTTATGATAGAAACAGTAAGGTTCAAAAAAAGTTGGAAATATGGCACTTTGCTTTTTTTTTTATAACTGGTCTGATTATTATTTCACTAGTAATTCTTGGCAGCAAAAATACAATGTAATTTTTAAACTTATTTTTATCAAAGCAATGCATGTTTATAGCTTACAAAAATCAAATGCTCTAAGATTTAAAACAAAAAAAATAGCACTCTCCTTCCTCACATTTCCCAGCCTTTGATTCATATTATTTAGAGACAAACACTTTAAATTTTTAAAGAGCTTTTTGTAATAGTTATCTCATAAATTTAAACATGTTTTCTGTTTCTTGTTTATTTAAATACTAGACACTTCTTACTGACTTTCTAAGTGGGAAAGATGAGGGTTTTATTTTACCCTCCTTCTCTTAACATAGAATCCCTATCTTCTCCCCCTTTTTACAATATAGTTATACGAAATCAATATTCTATATTTTATTGTAATTTGCGAATATTGTTTATGGGTAGACCGTAAACATAAAGTTGAAAGAACTTTAAACACCCACATGTACACAACCTAGACTCAAATATTTTATTATATGATATCTATCAGGTTATCCATCACTCCATCTTATATTTTTAATTACTTCAGAATGAGTTGCAGATGGAGCAGTTTACCCCTAAATACATTATTAGCATGCATATCATCAACTAGAGTTCATTATTTGGTTATAGTTCTTTTATATATATAGAATTCACATGCTATAAAATGTATAAATCTTAACTCTGCCATTCTTTGGGTACTGACCAGGCATTGGCAGACTTTCTCTGAAGGTCCAGATAGCAAATATTTTTGGCTGAGTGCCATCTGGTCTCTGCAGCTACTCAGCTCTGCTGTTGTAGCAGGAAAGCAGCCTTAGATGATACCTAAATGTGTTCCAGTAAAATTGTATTTACAAACACAAGTGGTGAGGTGGATTTGTCTTACAGAATGCATGATGTAGTTTGCCCATCTATGTTGTGCATACATCTGTGTAACCTAACCCTTACCAAGGTATAGAGCATAGGGGCGCCTGGGTGGCTCAGTGGGTTAAAGCTTCTGCCTTCAGCTCAGGTCATGATCTCAGAGTCCTGGGATCGAGCCCCGCATCGTGCTCTCTGTTCAGCGGGGAGCCTGCTTACCCCCCTCTCTCTGCCTGCCTCTCTGCCTACTTGTGATCTCTCTCTGTCAAATAAATAAATAAAATCTTAAAAAAAAAAAAAAAGATGTAGAACGTTACTATCAGCCTGGAAAGTTTTCCACTGCCCTTTCCTGATTAATTCCTGCCTCTGTGCCCTAGAGGCAACCACTGTTCTGATTTTTCCAGCACAAATTGGTTTTGCCTTATTTGAGGTTTACATAAATGGAATTATACAAGATATGCTCTTTGGTAAGACTTCATTCAGCATAATCTTTGAAACTCATCCACATTGTTGCATATACTGATAATTTGTTGCTGGATCATATTCTGTTATATGAATATGCCTCACTATCCGTTTTCTTATTGATGATTACCTGGGCTGTTTCTAGTTTTTGACTGTTAGGAATAATTTGGTTATTGTGAACATTCTTACACAAATCTTTTTGTGGACATGTTTTCATTTGTCTTACATAATTACCTAGATACCGAATTGCTGTGTCATAGGGTAGGTGCATGATTGGTTTTATAGGAAACTCTCAGAGCTCTTTCCAAGGGGTTGTACCTTTTTGCACACCCACCAACAATGTGTTAGCAATCTGGTTGCTCTATCCAACGTTTGGTGTGTCAGTCTTTTTAATTTTAGCTGTTCTGGTGGGTGTGTAAAATTTCTCATTTTGGTTTTAATTTGCATTTTCCTCATGACTAATGATGTTTTAGCACTTTTTTATGTGCTTATTCACTATTAGTATATTTTCCCTGAGAGGTCTTCTGATTATGTTTTATTTTATATAGAACTTCTGTTTTTCTTAGAGTTTATAATTTAACTTGGTTTTTTCAGTTTGCTTAATTTTGTATGTGCCTGTCACTAAATTATCTTTAAAGCCTTGAAAATAGTTCCAAAATTCTTTTGAATAAGTTTAAACACATCAGGTAGTTTTAGCTATTAAAGGTTTTACACAGGCACAAAGTCTACTCCTAGTAGACCATTTTCTTTAAAAACCTTATAGTGTTTTCTTAAATTAACAAAAAGATTTAATTTGCAATGAATTCAAGTTTTATCCAGGTTTCTCTGTAATTTGTGTTCTTGACATTTAAGGAGTCATTCTTACCTCAAGGTCAAAAACATTCTTCCGTATTTCTGAAGTTTAAAAGTTTTGCCTTTCATTTTAAATATTCGAGATAACAGAAAGGATTATCAGGTCAGATTCATAAGAATCAGGTCTTACCCAGTTTCAAGCTTTAATAATTTAAATGATTTAAGTAATCACGAGGCATAGGGGAAACATGAAGTCCAGGATTGCAAGTACTGTTTCCTCAGTCCTCTCTTGCCTCATTAGAATGTCTTCTGGCCCAGACTTAATCAGCAGGTTTCTAAATGATGTATTTGGTCATATAAACTGAAGAGAACTGTGTAAATATCTCCATTTTAATACTCTTAACAGTTATATCACTTAAATAACAGTTTCCAAGAAGCATGGGATAAATTTGTAGAATCTTGGCTTATTTATGTAAACAGACCCGGTTACATCCTGCTAAAAACATTACATAGGTGAGAATTCTGCCACTAGAAACGCCATTGATACGTCTCCCTGGAGGTTTGTCATTACCCTTTTATAAGATTATTTGACTAAGTCTCCTTTCTCCCTCTCTTTCCTTTTATAAGTGTTTCATGGTGCGATGTAGAAATTCAGTTTCTTTTCTTTTTTTGTGTGAGTAATTATATTCGTTTCATATGTATGCATAGATCTGTTCGAATTCTTTATATAATTTTTCTGTTTTATTTGTCTATCTTTGTATCTCTAAGATTTTTAAATAAAAATGTTGACATAAATTATTTTTCATTTAAAAATTGCCTAAAAGTTGTCAAAATAATCTGATTTTGTCTGTTTAAAATGTTATTCAATTTAATAGACTGAACCTCCACTGAATACTCCAGAAAACAGGGAATATACTGCTGAAATAATGTTTGAATCCTTCAATGTTCCAGGCTTGTACATCGCTGTGCAGGTAAGAAAGTTCACAAGTCAAGATAAGCTTGACTACTGAATTTTTATCTGGTTTAATTCACTCTTAAAAGTATATTTAAAAAAAAAAAGGTATATTTTTTATGACTTCAAAGCATATCATTGTCCTCTCCTGAATCAATAATTTAGAAATCATAGGAGATAGAGTTAGCAAAAGAGAAATGTTGAAAGAAGTAAGTTAATGATCTGTAGATAATTCAAGGCTTTTCATGGGACAGAAATAAGGGTATTGATATTTATTGAGTGTTTATTCCAGGTCAAGAACTTTATATACATATTCGTTTATCCTTGAAATATTTGTTGTATCCTTTTTTCATTGTTTGTTTTGCTTCACTTACTGCTAGGTATATTTGACCACCATCTCCTTTGTGCCCCTCTGTATTCTGTGTGTCATAAATTCCTGTAATATTTTATTGAACTTACTTTGTAAATGTATCTTCATTGAATGGCTTCTCTCCCACCTCTCAGGATCACAGCTCACCTCTTACTTGTTTTTTAACCTTGTAGTGGATGTGATGCCTAGCATATCACAAAAGCTTAATAGGTATATAAACTATTGTACAGTTCTCTTAGGTAATAATGATTATGATGTGTGATCCTGTGTTAAAATAGGAGGATGTCCTAGATAACTTTCTAGGTCCCTTTCAGCTATTATATTGCGAGTAGGTAAAAGTTTAGCTGTTTTTAATTATTGGCCATATATCTTGTTGGAGGCTTGGATTGTATGAAATTCAGTTTTTAAAAAATGAATTAGTTGTGTTAATTTCTTAATTTGTAAACTTAAAAAAAAAAGAATTGTACTTTATTGCCCATGCCAATCATTTTCATAGAAAAATGTAATTTCATCAACTTTGTTTCCTATTTAACTCATGATATTTAGAAGTGTATAATGGCTTTTTCTGTGGTTAAATAACTTGTTATATATTCCTAGATACATGTTGCAGTTAAAAATTTGGAGCTAATCTTATGATAGAGATACTTGTTTATAGCCATCTATGTATGGAATAACTGGTGATTAGGTGTTTGTGTATTTCTTTACCTTACTTATGGTTTGTGGTTTGTATACAGGCTAGCCCATATAAACATAATTTTAAGTCCTAGCCTTCTTAGTAGTATGATACTTCATGTTAGTCTTCCCCATTTCGGCCCACGTAAAAACATGGGAAATTTACAAATATGCCCTTAAAAGTAAATACTAGCTTGTTAAGTCTGTCTTAAAATGTAGGATATGAATACTTTTATTGTATAATGTAAATTAATTTTAGGTATTTTCTTGCCAGAGATGACTATAGTTGACCCTTGAACAGGACAAGTTTGAACTGCATAGGTCCACTTATATGCAGATTTTTTCGATAGAATACTATAAATGTTTGTCTTCCTTACGATTTTCTTAACATTTTTTTCTCTAACTTATTTTATTGTAAGAATACAGTATATGATATAACATACAAAATCTGTGTTAATCGACTGTTTATGTGTTCTGGTCAACAGTAGATAATTGGTAGTTCAGTTTTTGGAGAATCAGAAGTTATACTTGGATTTTCAACTGCTTGTGTTGGAGGGATCAGTGCACCTAACTGTAGTGTTGGTCCAGAGTCAACTGCGCATTTAAAATTGAAGTACTCCATGAAATATTTTTTTCTATTAACTCTTTGTGCTTGTTTTTATTTTCTTGCCTGTCATATTTTTTTGTCTAAGGCTGTTCTTGCCTTAGCTGCATCTTGGACCTCAAGACAAGTAGGAGAACGAACATTGACCGGTACGGTAATAGACAGTGGAGATGGTGTCACCCATGTCATTCCTGTGGTAAGGAAATTTTAAAATTACCAAATAGTCCTTTCAGCTAACAAATCTGGCAGAGTTAAATGATATGAATTAATACTACTTTTAAAAAATTTTAAGCATTTGAAAAATTTGCTCTGATTTGGCCATTTGTTCAGCTACGGCTGTGTTTTGTTCAAGTTAATATTGAAATTCTATAAAGAAATTCCAAAATCTTTCTTTTGCTATATAGGTTTGTACTATAATTAGAATATGATTTAAAAATATAAAAAATTGTTTCTAATTCATAATTAGAAAATGTTGGAGTAACTGGAATGGTAAAATATATTACGCCTTTTTTTTTTTGGAAAGATTTTGTTTATTAGAGTGCGAGTGAGAGCATGAGTGGTGGTGGAGGGGGAAAGGCAGAGGGAGAGGGACAAGCAGACTCCCTGCTCAGCAGGGAGCCCCATGCCAGGACCCTGGGATCAGGACCTGAGCTGAAGGCAGATGCTTAACCGACTGAGCCACCCAGGCGCCCCTATGCCTTTCTTTTCTCAAACATGGAATTCTGTCTTCTGGTTTGGATGTGTCTGTGTTACATGGATTAGCCAGTTGATAGTCCCTCTTATCCTTAATGAACAGATTTCAGTTTGGTGCATAGGTTAACTAACAATTTGTTATAAGCACGTGGCCATTAAAGACTTTTGGGAATTATTTTTATTTATTTATTGTAATTAAGCTCTATGCCCAGTGTGGGGCTTGAACTCAAGACCCCAAGATCAAGAGTCACATGTTCTACTGACTCAGCCAGCCAGGTGCCTGTGGAAATTATTTTTTTGAATAAAAAGGTCAAGTTACGATTCTGCTTTTTATGGTTGGATTTAGTAACATATATTAAGAAAAATGCATCAGATTGGATTATTTGTCAGAGATAGCATTTTTTTCTGCCAAGCCCTTTGTGCTTCCAATTCTTAATGACAAATTAGGGTTTTTATTGTGTGTAATACATTAAAAATGACTATTTGAAATCATACTGATGGTATTAGATAGATATATAGAAAGGTTTATCTTTAAAATTTTGCATATTATATTGACTATCCTGTAAGAAATGAAATTATTTTGAACTTTTATTTATTACTAGTCATTCCTATTTTTAACGCATCAGGCAACTTCTGTTAAGGATTACATCCTCAGGGTGACTTCTTTTAGATTAGATGTCATAATCTACCCTGCCAGTGTCATAATAGTTTTAGTTATAATTGTCCCTTTTTTAGTAACAGCTTTCTTGAGATATAATTTATAAACCATGCAGTTCACCTATTGAGAGTGTATACTTGTGTTTCTTTTGTATATTCACCGAGTACATCCATTACTAATCACAGTCAATTTTAGAACATTTTTGTCACTCTAAAAAGAAACCCTATATCTGTTAGCAGTCAGTCTCCCCCTGATAACCTTAGCCCCTGGCAACCACTTATATACTTTCTGTATCAATAGATTTGGCTTTTCTGGACATTTCATGTAGAATCATACACTTTGTGGTCTTTTGTGACTGGCTTCTTTCACAAAGCCTAAGGTTTTCAAGATTTATCCAAGATACAGCATGCATAGCATTTCATTTCTTATTATTCCCAAATAATATTTCATTCTCTGGCTATAACAGATTTTATTTTGCCTTTGGGGGGTACTTTAATATCTTGGAAATTAGGATGTGTCCAATATTTCATGGTTTTGTTGTTTTTTTTTTTTTTTTTTATAGTTGGCAACATATTTTTCTTTATTAGTGGTATATAGAGATTCTTAAGATTTTCATTTAAACCTCAGAATCTATAATGTAAGTTATATTGAAGACCTCAGTTTACCCATTAAAAATGCAAATAAATGAATTGCCTTAGATCATCAAATAGTAGGTTGGGGAGCGAGGATTCAAACTGGTTCTGTCTGACCCCAGTCTTAACATCTGCACAACTAATCAGTAATATCAGTATCTTGATAATATTCAGATAGGTAATTTTCAAATATAAGTTCTCAACATGAATAAGAATGAATTTTCATAAGGGTGTTAAGAATTGGGTATTCCTGTGTTTTGTTCTCTTTTCCTCCTTTTTTGCTTTCTTTTGAATTAATGGAGTATTTTTTGTAATTCCGTTTTATCTTTATTGACTCGTTAGCTATGTTTTACTTCTTTGTTATTGTCATTTGCTTATTTTTTGGTGGTTGCTCTAGGGATTATAATAAACATCTTTATTTAATGTAATTACAAATAATGTTCTATTTTATAATAGGAAGTGTACAACAATGTACTTCTCTTCTGCACTATAATAGTCACTCATTTTACTTCTTCATGTTACAAACTTATAGTACATTATTAATTTGTTTCACTATAAGTAGTATATTAGTTTTGTTAGGGCTTCTGTAACAAAGTACCACAGATTGAGTGGCTCAAACAATAGAAAATTAATTTTTTCCACAGATGGAGGCAACAAAGTCAGAGTCAAGATGTTGGCAGGGTTGATTTCTTCTGAGGCTTCTCTGTGTCTTCTCCCTAGGTGGCCTAATTTTCTCCATTTGTCTGCACATGGTCTCCTTGTGTGTCTATGTTCTGATCTCTTTTTTTAAGAACATAAATCATATCAGATTAGGATCCACTCTAATCACCTCATTTTAACTTAATTACCTCTTTAAAGTTCCCATCTCCAAATACAATCACATTGTTGAGGTATCAGGAGATAGCACTTCAACATAAGGATTTTGGAAGGGGTAGGTCATGTCAGCTGAGGACAAATCGCCATCTTTAAATGAGAATTTGGAAAAGATAAATTTCTTTTTATATTTACGCACTTACCATTTCCAATGCTTGTTTCCTTTGTGAGGGTCCAGATTTCCATCTAGCATCATTTTCTTTCTTTCAGAATTATGACGTTTAGCATTGCTTTTTTTTTTAAGATTTTATTTATTTATTTTAGAGAGCATGCGTGCATGCAGGGGTAGGGAGGAGGGAGCGGCTAAGGGGGAGGAAGAGGAAGAGGAGAGGGACAAGCAGACTCAAACTGAGGTGGGAAGCCCTACAGGGCCAATCCCACAAGGCTGAGACCATGACCTGAGTTGAAATCAAGTTGAATGCTCAACCAGCTGAGCCATCCAGGCACCCTTGGCCTTTGATATATCTTACTGTGCTGGTCTACTGATTATGAACTCTCAGCTTACGTACATCCTTTGAAAAAGTATTTTGTCTGCATTTTTGAAAGATTTTTACTTGGTGTAGAATTTTAGGTTGATAGTTTTTTCCTTTCAGTATTTTACAGATGTAGTTATAATGTCTTTTGGATTAAATTTTTGGTGATACTACTTGTCTGGCTGCCTTCAAAATTGTGATGTACCTAAATAATGTTCTTTTTTTTCCACCCATTTCTTCTCCTTGGGGTTTGGGTTTGTTGAGCTTCTTGAATCTAGATTTGTAGGGTTTTTTTTTAATCATACCTGAAAAGTTCTTTATTTCTTGACATATTTTTTCTATCCCTTCTTTTCCTCCATATCTTTGGGTTTTCTAGTTATGTATCTCAGGCTGCTTGAAGTTGTCTTACAGGTTACTGGCACTCTGTTCATTTTTTTCCTGATCTTTATCTCTGTCATTTTGAATAGTACTTTCTTTGTCTTCAAGTTCACTTTTTTCTTTAATGTTTAGTTTGCTAAACAATTAGGGTATTTTTTATTTTAGATATTTTAATTTTCTCTATAGAAGTTTTCTTTGGATCTTTTTATCTTTCCTTTCTCTCTCATTCATGTTTCCATTGATCTTCTTGATTATGTGGAATATATAGTAGTTGTTTTAATGTCTTTTTCTGTGAATGCTATTATCTTTGATATTTCTATTTCTTTCTCTTGATTTTTTCCCCAGTCAGGGGTTGTATTTTCCAACTTTCTTGCTTGCTTATAATTTTTCATTGGGTACTGTATGTTTGCATTGTTATGTCCTGGATTGGGGGACTTTTAAAGATATTTTGAGGTATTTTTCCTGAGACACAGTTAAGTTACTAGGAATCAGTTTGATTCTGTTAGGGGCTCCTTTTAAACATTATTTAGCAAGTCCAGAACAATCTTTTGTCTGATCCTACTTTGTTCCCACTCTTGAGGCAGTACTCTTCTGAGGATTCTACTCAGTGTCCTGTGTTTGAGGTCTTGTTACTCTGGCTAATGGGAACATAAGCTATTCCCATAGCTACACATAAACTTTGGGGATTATTTTGTTCCCGCTTCCCAGAGGTTCTTTCTCTGGCCTTGATGGTTTCCTAACATGAATGTGATGATTACTAGTCAGGTAAGGTGTTACTTTTCACATCTCAGAGCTCTGTGTCACTGCAGCTATTTCAGCTTTAGTAGTTTGACATGTAAACTGTAGCAATAGATTTCCCTGAAATCTAAATTCTGTATCCTCAACTTAATGAGACTTTCTGACTGCTTGGGTTCTTCCTCCCATTATTGCTGCCTAGGAACTCTTCCTAGGCAGTGAGATGGGATGCTTATAGCATTCATCTTGTTTGTTTTCCCTTCTCATTGGGAACATTGCCCTATTCTGCCTGTTCAGTGTCTGAAAATGTTTATTTCATTTAATTTGTTCTATTTTTTTCCTTAAGGTGAGAGGTTAAATCCAATCCCTAATACTCTGTCATGGCCAGATGATACTCTTTGTTAGTGAAGTTTAATTTTGTTACATTATTTTTTGTACTTCCGACTCATATCAGTAAATTTATGAATTGTGTGGAATTTAATTATTTGGCTTTATGATAATGCATAGAATGCCTCTGCTTTGTGAAATTGGTACCTTCTTCATTAGGAAAAATGAGTTTGTGGATTAATGATCAAATTTCCTACAGGCTATCTAAATTGTTTACTGAAATTATAAAAGATCTTAAAATAATTTCCTATCTGGTTTGCTATCAAAATATTTAAAACTTCTGAAATTTGTAATTTCTGTGTTGTTCAATCATTTCAGTCTTGGTTATAAACTCTTACGAGTAAAAGAATAATCTAAGTTGCTGGCCATTCTTGTTCATAATATCTGTACAGTATTATAAATTATACAGTATTTGTGAAGAATACAGTCGAAGAATAAAGACTAGAAGAACTCTCCTGGGATAAAGTAATACTTGGGAATATAAACACACTAACTTGAGAAATTAATCTTTGATGGTTATTTAGGTTATTTTAATTTTGAAATCACTGAAAGTAAATTTGCCACTTTTTTTTTTCCCCATGTAGGCTGAAGGATATGTGATTGGCAGCTGTATTAAGCACATTCCAATCGCAGGACGAGATATAACATACTTTATTCAGCAGTTGTTGAGAGACCGAGAAGTAGGAATCCCTCCAGAGCAATCCTTGGAAACTGCTAAGGCAGTAAAGGTAAAAAAGAAATGATGATAGTGTAATTTAGCTAGAAATTAAAATCAGATTTACAATATTAACATGAAAACTCTCAGGCGAAGAACAGTACTTAAAACCTTTTACTTAGCCAGTTATAAATTATTATTCTTAATTATATATATGTTTTCTCTTAATTTCTTGTAAGGAAATTTTGTGGGATCAACTCTATGCCTGTTGTCTCCACATTTCACATTTGAGTCAAGAACATTTGTACCAACTGACTTTAGCATACATTTTTGTGATTATTCCTCATAGTAAAAATAATTAGTTGATTTCATAGTCCTTGTAGCTCAATTTTTTCACTGAATTCTTTATTTAAATCCTAACAATTTTCTGTTGAAAAAAGTTTTGGTCTAATTGTTTCATTTCACTATAGAACAGAGATGGTGTTTGGCTCAAGTGATATGGCAAATAGAAGAAAAATATGAAGACTAGTTAAGGTGTTTTAGTAATTTGTATGTTAGATAAGTCTTTGTTAGATCAGTGCTTTATATAACCTGTCAAAATACTTAGCATTGCTTTTTAAATTTATCATTTGCCAACATACCTACAAAAATTTCAGTGGGTTTCTGATATGTTTTCAGTATGTGAAAGCAAAACTCCCCCAGCAAAAATAACTTTATTTGCCTGTCTTTGCCTGATTATAGGGTTTCTTTCACTCTTCAAAGATTAGGAATGAAAAGGAATTTACTACTTCCTAGTAGTAAAGGAATTATGAAATGGCTGCCAAAACTAACCCAAAGGGTGGCATCAAAATTAAATATGTAAAAAATTAACATGAATACTGCTTCAGCATCTTTGGGAAGCCTGTGGAGTTTAAAAAAATAACAAAAGCTCCAAGGATTCAAATCTATTTTAGAGAATACCGATGCTCAGTCTGAATGTATTTTAAGAATTACCATTTCCATGTAATTCCTACCTCCAATGTTTGGAGAAAGAAGACCTACGATAACATAATCAAATTTGTCCTTTGTTTTCCATATTCTTTCCTTTTACGTCTTTAGATTATTAGTAATAATATTTGCATCTATTTTGGATTAGAATTCTTGATGTACAAAAATATGTGAAGTGTGCGATTTTCTTTTTAAAAAAAATGAGACGTGGATTCAGGAGTCCATAAATTGCAAATAGAATGTTATAACCCATAACATTTTTGAATCGCATTTTGATGGAAACTTTTACTTAGGATTTACAATCAGATATGCAACAATTTGGCATTGTAGATGACACAGTAAAAACGAACAGTTTTTATTTTCAGCCTTTTTTCTTTTGCTCGTGTACTTAGACCATATTCAGTTTTGTTCCAGGAAGGTATTGAGGATTAATGGTCTATATTAATTTGTGGCTTATATCAACTATTCCTTATTCTCTAGTTCTGTATTTATTTTATGTTTTCTCCTCCTCATAATGCAAACTTCATTAATTATTGGGACTGTGTAAAATGTTGAATGATGATAATGAATGTTTTCATGAAATAACGTTGAGATAGTAGAGGTTGTCTCTTTAGTTAATCAAGTCTTATTCAATTTATATATCAAGCTAGGAATTATGTGTAGGAGATGAGAGATGAGTTGTTTATTTATACTAAACATAAACTAATGTCCTAACATAAAATTTTTTTCAGCTTAATTTCTTTATTTTATTTTTGAAGATATTTGTTCATTTGATTCTAGTTTGCTAAAAATATGTCATCCTTTTCTATTGTTCCTAAAATGAGGAAATAATTACTCATTTCTTTGTTTTCCTAGGAGCGCTATAGTTATGTCTGCCCAGATTTAGTAAAAGAATTTAACAAGTATGACACAGATGGATCAAAGTGGATTAAGCAATATACTGGAATCAATGCTATCTCAAAGAAAGAGTTTTCTATTGATGTTGGTTATGAGAGATTCTTGGGACCTGAAATCTTTTTTCATCCAGAGGTAAGTTTTTTTTTCTTCTTAGATGGAATTGTTTTGAGAAATTCAGATAAGAGTTACTCCCAGGAACTTTCTTTTGTATACTAAAATGCTATAGTGAGTTATTTTCAAGAGGAAAAGTTGCCTATGTTGAAATAGGCTTAACAAGTTACTATTTTTCATATACTTAGAAAACTAAAACTTGTCTTTTTAATATTTGTGGCTTATGTGGGATCATGGGAAGAGGGGAGTCCTTAAAATTTATGACCATTTAAATAAAATATTTGGAAAAGTTCTAGAACTACCACTGCCCGCATATAAAATAACCATTAAACCAAGAACCATTAGTTGACTATCATAACAAAATATTTATTAGCAAAATAGTCTTCTGTCTCTATGAAATGTTAGCAACATGGAGATTTTATTAAGTTAATG